>JAKFHU010000144.1:25772160-26973241 GCA_023783475.1 Daubentonia madagascariensis | reverse complement strand
TGAACACAAAGGACATGAATTTCTAGACTGAGAGATTCACCAAGTGCCCAGCACAATGAATGAAAACAAAACACATCAGTGAGAAGTTTCAAAACATTGGGGACAAAGAAGACATTACTAAGGATCCCAGGGAGGAAGAATAGGTCACACACAAAAGGTCTAGAATTAGTCCTGCATTAGACTTCTCAACAGCAATGCTGAAAGCTATAACGATAATAGAGCAAGGCCTTCAATATTCTTGTTGAAAAGGATTTCCAGCTTAGAATTCTATATCCTCAGCCAAACCATCAACATGCTGTGAGGATAGAATAAAGACTATTGAACATTTTAAACATGCATTGTCTCAACTTTTTTAAATCATTCATTGTTTCTCAGGAAAGAGATTTTTTTCTTCTGTTGAAGAGTTTGGAGATGGATTTGTGATAGGTACACAGACAACTAAGCAAATGGAAAAAATGTTGACTCCAGTGAAAACAAAAATTGTATAAGAAAAGAAAGGAAATTATAACGAGCTCCATAGCAACAGCCTCAAATGGTATTTACACAGTCACAATAATATAAATGTTAAAATGTTGATTTGCCCCCAAATTATGATACCATTCTACTGGAAGAATGAAAGGGAGAAGAAATGTATTTAAGGGTGTGGGAATAGAGTAAGAGAGCTCAACCCTCAGTGGCAACTGCGTGAAATAGATATATTATATTAAAAATTTTTTAAATCAATAAATAGGAATTTAAGCAAGCTATTTAGAAATATGGGGGCAAATACTAGAAGACTAAAAACATCAAAAGTTGTGGCGTCCAGGGAGTGGGAAGGGAACTGCTAACATCACTGTTAGATTTGTGGAACTTTACTTTTTTAAACCATTTAAATGTACAACTTCTATTAAAATTAAAAGAATAAAGGCATGACAGAAGAAAGTTTTCCCGAATTAAAAAAGGATAGTTATCTCTAGACTAAAAGATCCTTCAAGTTCCAAGTAGGATGAAAAATAAAAGACTCATGTCTTGAAAACAGACTCAAGATATTTCAGAACATCAAACATAAAGAGAAATCCTAAGAGCTTCCAGGATAGAACAAAAAGTCATTCTCAAAAGAACAAAAATAATACTGGCCTCAAACGTCTTTACAGGAACATTGGATACTAAGAAGAAGAAATTCTGGGAAGCATAATTTAAAACCCAGAATTCTATACCCAGAAAATTGTTAGCATGTGAGCAAAATAGAAAGTTTTGGATTTACATGTACACGTACCTCCAAAGCACCCTGTCTGTTACTGAAGAATACAACCCAGCAAAAAGCTTCAAGAATTAGTGTGATTAAGAGGTTTGGTAATTATAGGGATCTGGCAAAGGCATGTTTCTTTTACTAACAAGGAAATAGTAAGACAATTAAAAATCCCAAGAAAAATAAAAAGCTATTTAAGAGACTTATGTCTATGTCTAAACATAAAGGAAACATAAATGTGACATGAATTTAATAATTAACCTTTCATGGGGCTTATAGTTAATGATACTGGACCTGTAGAAAAAGAAATAAAATCTTAATGTACTATTTGACTTTTTTATTACTGTTTGACTTTTTTTTTTTTTTTGGTGAGACAGGGTCTTGCTCTGTTGCCTGGGCTAGAGTGCAGTGGCATCATCATAGCTCACTGCAACCTCAGACTCCTGGGCTCAAGTGATTCTCCTGCCTCAGCCTCCTGAGTAGCTGGGACTACAGGTGCATGCGCGCCACCACACCTGGCTAATTTTTTCTATTTTTTGTAGGCACAGCATCTTGCTATGTTGCTCAGGCTGGTCTTGAACTCCTGACCTCAAGCAATCCTCCTGCCTCAGCCTCCCAAAGTGCTAGGATTACAGGTGTGAGCCACTGTGCCTGGCCTGATTGACTTTGAAGGAACAATATTTACAATGTCACAATAACGTCCACAGTGTTTATTGGTTTTTTAGATTTTTAGAATCAACCTGTGGACAAAGCATGAAAGACTTATGTTTGCAGACAGTATACAAAATTATCAACTTTGACAGTGTAAAAGGTAAGATATATCTCAGAGAAATTGATATGTTATTGACATATCAATAGAACAAGAAATGAGATTTAAGCATGAGATTGAGAGTTAGAAAGGTAACCAACAGAAAAACTAAAAATAGCAACGTAACTTTTAAAATTTAGGGGAAGGTGTAGAGTAAGTCAGCTAAAGCCTTGTGTCTCATGCATGGCAAGGAGTCAATAGACAGTGCCTGAGTTGAGTACCAAGAGAGAGATACAAATACGCCATTGAGAATCAGGATGCTAACCACCACGAAAACCAAATGCAGGGATGGTTAAAGGTAGTGGCCTCTGGGACCATGGGCGGGAAAAGGGAATGAAGTGGGTGATTTCTGCTTTTCATCATATGCCCTTTTCTACCATGCGTATTCTGAAAAACATTTTTGAAATGCTTTAAGTCAGCAGTCCTCAACCTTTTTGACACCAGGGACCGGTTTTGTGGAAGACAGTTTTGTGGAAGGGGCGGGGAGCGTCGCCGCCTGGGCTGCACCTCAGATCATCAGGCGTTGGACTCTTGCTGGGGAGCGCAACCCGTGGATGCCTCGCGCGCGGAGGGGGGAAGCGCTCCTACAAGGGTCTGAAGCCGCCGCTGATCTGACCAGAGCGGGGCTGGGGGGGCCTCGGCAGGGACCGCAGCTTTAAGTGACTAAAATGTTAATTGTGAATACATCCGTGTTCTAAAAACTAGATACGGAAACATGTTGATAGTGAAAAGCAATTTCATGGACAATTGAGACACTAGGGTACTCAGCATCTATCGTCCATTTGCTGTCAGGTTCCAGGATGGTGGCCTTGCCGAGGGGTGGGAGCAGTCCCTTCCTCATAAGTACTTCCAGCGCCCAAATTAAGGGTAAGCTTACAGTGGGCATGAGGTATTGTTTTGATGGCAGTGTGTGTTTTCAGGAGGATTACAGGAAAAATGAAGTGTCTGAGGGTTTTTTTTGTTTGTTTTTTATTTTTCTTCTTTTTTTTTCTGTCTCTCTCTTTTCTATTTTTTTTTATTTCAGAGTATTACGGGGGTACAAATGCTTTGGTCACATAAATTGCCTTTGCACCGCCTGAGTCAGAGCTACAAGCATGCCATTCCCCCAGACAGCGGGCACCACACCAATTAGGTGTGAATTTACCCATCCCCCCCACCTGCCCGACACCCGATGAATGTTACTTCCATATGTGCATATTAGTGTTGAGCGATTAGTACCAATTTAATGGTGAGTACAGGTGGTGTTTGTTTTTCCATTCTTGTGACACTTCACTTAGAAGAATGGGCTCTAGTTCCATCCAGAATAATACCAGATGTGTTAATTCACCATTGTTTTTTATGGCTGAGTAGTACTCCATGGTATACATATCCCACATTTTATTAATCCACGCATGTATTGATGGGCACTTGGGTTGTTTTCCCATCTTTGCAATTGTGAATTGTGCTGCTATAAAGATTCGAGTGCAGATGTCTTTATTATAGAATGTCTTTTTTTTCCTTTGGATAAATACCCAGCAGTGGGATTGCTGGATCAAATGGTAGTTCTACTTTTAGCTCTTTGAGGTATCTCCATATTACTTTCCATAGAGGTTGTACTAATTTGCAGTCCCACCAACAGTGTATGAGTGTTCCTATCTCTCTGCATCCATGCCAACATTTGTTGTTTTGGGACTTTTTGGTAAAAGCCAATCTCACTGGAGTTAAGTGATATCTCATTGTGGTTTTGATTTGCATTTCCCTGATGATTAGAGAGGTTGAGAAATTTTTCATATATTTCTTGGCCATTATTCTATCTTCTTTTGAAAAGTTTCTGTTCATGTCCTTTGCCCACTTTTTAATGGGGTTGTTTGATTTTTTCTTGTTTTTTTCCTGAGTTCTGTATAGATTCTAGTTATCAGCCCTTTATCGGATAGTTTTTAATCAAAATTGCCAAGTTGTTTTTGTAAAATGTGATTCAGAAGACCTAAAAAAGGTTGAGAATAAGTGAAATTCCATTAGTATGACCTTTAGTGATAGCGCCCACTGCCAGTTGGAAACCTCCATTCTGGTAGAATTCTCCCGCAGCCTCTGGTCACAACGAGAGTCCCTTGTGAGCTGGTCTTTTAAGAGAGTCATGTGAAGTGGCCCAGTTTAGTTCAAAGGACTTGGAATCCTTTTTGTTTCTCCTTTACATAAACAGCCAGCCACCACGGGGTCCCAACAGGCAGACCCACTCTTAAGTTCACTCGGCTTTCCACCTGGCAGGTGCAAATGGCCTCTTGTCCTCCCAGGTCTCCCTCCCCCACAGTTGTGGGAGGAAGTTCCTACTTTGTATTACTTCTTACATACATTCCAGGCAGAACCTTCCGTGGACCACGCTAAACAGTCTAGATGACAGGCACAGTGTCCCATGGGCTCTGAAACACCAGGCACCAGGGCACAAACACCCAGGGGTCCTCTCTCTCCACTTGTCCACCCTACTACCCTGGCAGCCAGGAAAGGATGACACGGGCAGCCTGGGGGCCCCTGAATTTCAGCATCAGTGAGTGCTCTGGCCTCCCTGATACAAAATCACTCACGTAGATCACTTATATATATCACATGGAAAATGTTCTCATGTGGCCAAAAGTGCAGGTCATGTTACTAACTCTTTCAGGCTATCCTCAGTGTCAGTGTTTTCTCCATCAACACAATTTTACCATGATTGTTTTTCTTAGTTCTAACGACCACTTGGTTGTCTTTCCCTTCAGGGATGTGGGCTGGTCCCTTTGCTGGCATCTGTGGGAAAATCTCCGAGGGACATGTATTTGTGTGGTGGTCAGTGCACGTCACTGCATCATTTACAATGAGAAGCCACACCGACTTCATGGGAAGCACACAGGGAAGATGAGATAGCAGAATCATGGCATGTGAGGGAATTATTAGGGCCAAGCTGGGATGTCAAGACTTGGTCCAAAAGGTGCCCAGACACCCACTGACATGACACATCCTCACTGCTCCCCAGACACCGTGGAAAGCCACCCTGTCAGAGTTAAGTCGTTATCTGTAATATCTGTCAGCAGGAAGCCTCCTCTTGCCTGGTGAGGTGGGGGAGGATGTCAAGGCATATGAATTTGGCTGGAAAAGCATTCCAATGATGGGCTAGTAGCAGAAGTTTGTGACATTTCGATAGCTCCTTGCCTTTTAACATGCCCATTCAGGGACAGCCTGCTACCTGCTTTTCTGCCTTGATCCGTCATTTTTCTCTGGGCCACATCACAAAATAATACAGAATAGGAAGAACTCTGGGTCCGGAGATGGCAGGTGCAGTGCTCTCTTTAACCTGACAAAGTGTTGATGAGTCAAAACTCCTGGTTAGCACACAACACTACTGTGGATGGCTGATAAGGGTGACAGTTGTTAAATAATTAGAAAACGGTTCAATAAAGTACTCATGGATACAATTTAACCCATGACTCAGGCCTGGGACTTCTTACAGTCTTAACATTGATGGTCTGAACATTGTCATCATGCTATAGATCCCCAGAAGGATTGGTTAATATCGAACTGCAGTTAACAGGTTGTTAGATAAACCAGGTTTGTAGGCTTTTTGCCCCTCCTTTTACCCTTTTCCCCCAACTGCCTAACATTTGGGACTAGAAGACAGGGCTGTTGACACTTCCTCCACTGCACTGGCCTCCTCATGCAAAGGGCAGCATGTGTCTGCATGGCCTCCTGCCTGGGGTCTGAGTTACCCTGAGATTCATTTCTCACGTACTAAGTGTGTCTCACCACGGACATGGGGGAGCAGTGGATGACCCGTTCTGTTCTCACCTGCCCAATCCACACAAAGCTGGGCAAGTTCCTGGGCACCTAATCTCCTAGGGTGGAAATGGACACAGACTGGAAATTCACCTTGGGTTATACACAAGGGTCTCATTGTCCCTCCACAGGAGACAAATGTCTTACTAACCATCAGAAAGGACATTTTTTGGGGGGAATTAAGCAACAAGAAAATGGAGGAAAGACCAAACAGAAAACTCAAGGAGGACAAATAAGACGTTAAAGAAAATGATGAAATAGAATAAATAAGAATTGTTTGGGGGGCCTCTGACTTGGACGATCGTCCACTTTGTTGAGGTGTCTGGAGTTGATGGTGGGAACAGGAAGGAGGCTGAGAGGTGGGTGAGGACCAGTCATACCAGATGGCACTGGTGGTGTAGTGCTCCCAGCCCGGGTCCTCACAGGTCCTAGGGAAGGAGTTCTTAGGGCCTCTGCCCTTCCTGTCAAAGAGACAATTGAGGTTGGGACGAGAAGAGGGATGGGCTGGCAAAAGGACTCTTCCCCAGGGTCCCCCAAACCCTTCCTGAAATACCAGCTCGCAAAACTTCCCTAATGTGTACAGTTTCTGAGCCATCACAGCCCCCATGAATATTCCTGCCAAGGCCCCAAGGGTTATGATCGTCTCAGATGTTCCATTTAGTCTTGATCTCTCTCTCTCTCTCTCTCCCTTCTGCCTCTTTCTTCATTTTTATTTATTTTTGTTTTGTTTTAATCTGCCTGGATGCCTTAATGGGTTGTATTTGAGGTCAGCAAGACACTTTTAATGGTTTGAGTTGCCTCAATTCCTGGCCCCAACAGAAAATGCTCTGTATGTTTAAACCCAGACCTTAGCCTGCCACTTCTTTTTAAAATATTAGGGATAAATTTCTCCATCCAATTCCACCTTGAGCATTTGACCTTCCCCTCTGTCCCCAGGGCTGCCAGATTAAGCAAATAAGAATACAAAATTTCTACAGGAAAATTTGAATTTCAGATAAATAACAAATAATTTTATTAGTGTAAGTATATCCCAAATATTATGTGGGATACACTTAAAATTTTTTTCATTGTTCATCTGAAATTCAAATTTAACTGGGCATCTAGTATTTATCTGACAACCTTACCAGCTAATCCCTCAACCATTCTATGGAAACATTTAATCCCAAATTCATATACAGCAGACACATTTGATCATATTTATTGCCTAGCAATTATCCATAATCTTTGTTAACAATGTCCCTGTCTGTTTGGATGCATGCAGGATGTCTCAGACTGTGAGCTCCAAAGGAAGCTCTCCTTCTGAGCCATCCTTAGAATGCTGCACTCACAGGAGGGGGTTAATTGCTCAGGTTGATTTTGGCAGGTGAGTCCACAAAGAAGGAAGATGGAAGACATGGGGCATTTACCAGTTTTGCCGGAGGCAGGTGTTGGTTGGAGGTTAGGAGGGAATGGGATTTGGCACTGTTTTCACTGAATTCTGGAATTGTGGTTTGGCCCTGGGATTCACCCTGGGAGTTCAGCTCTCGGAGGGTGGAGGAAGCCCCTACTCAACGTCTGTGACAGTTCCCCCCAGGCCTTCTTGAACCCCTCCCAGCGTGGGAAGCCCCCCACCTCCCAGGCTGCACACCGCACATGGGAACAGCTCTACCTGCTGGCTCAGCCTTTTAGTCCAACTCCATTTTTCAGGGGAGGAAAACACAGCTCAGAGAGGTGAAGGAAGTTTCCCTCAAATCAGGCAGTTCTGGTCAGGCCTTCTGATCTTTTCTGCCTCCCCTTTTCCACTGAACTCTGCTTATTCTTTTTTGCCTGTGAGAAGGCCACACACAGTTGTTATCTTTTCGTGCCAAAAAAGATGTGTCCCAGGGTTGTGATTAGAGACATTGTTAAGCAAAGTGTCACAGGAATGGAAAAACAAGCACCACTGGTACTCACCATCAAATTGGTACTAACTGATCAACACCTACATCACACAGGGCAATAATATTCATCGGGGGCGGGCAGGTGGGAGGGGGGTGGAGGGGATGGGAAAACTCTCACTGAATGGATGCGGGGAGCACAGTTTGGGGGATGACCACGATTGTAGCTCTGACACGGGCAGTGCATGGGCAATATATATAGCCGAAGTGTTGTACCCCCGTAATATTCTGAAATAAAAAAAAAAAAAAGAGTGCGTGTGTACAAGTGGGGCTCAGCCCGGGCCTGAGGGGCGCGGCTCTCTCAGGTAATGGGTGTCTGATTCCTGACTCTGCCCGCGCCCTGCTGCCGCTGGCCTGTCCTGGGGAGAGCGTGGTGACTGACAAGGGGATTTATTTCCGTCTGCGAGAAAATGGTTCATAATTTACAGCCCGCTGAGCCAGCTCCACCGTGGCATTAGAGCCTTCTTTTTGTAGACAGTAATAAATTGTCTTATCACCAGTGCTGACATAACATGCTCCTTTTTAAGTGCACCATAATTTTTATTTTTAAGAGAATATTCATATTTGATGGCGGAGCTCATGGGCATCTGAATGCCGCTATGGAGAGAAGCGCTCTTTTTTTTTTTTCTTCCTTCACGGTGGAGCTGGCTTTTTTTTTTTTCTTTTATACAGAAGGTATAATTCAACTCCCAAATGCCACCCGCAGGAGTTAGGCTTGACTTCTAAACAGACATTGGGGGCAGACTTTGGGGACATTCTAGACCCTTGATAGACAGAGCGACTTGCCCTTCAGCAGGGAAGCATCAGAGGATGGAAACAGCCTCTGCAGAATGCGCGTCCTGTCCTCAGACTGGGCCAGCATGCTGCCTGGGGAAGGAGGCGGCAAGGGAGCAGGTGCAGCTTCGGGCTTTCCATCCCAAAGGACGGGCTTCGCCAACACCCTGGGGACTCACTCTCTTGAATTGCCCCTGACCGGAGGGCTCTGGAGGGTGTGACAGACGGAGGTGGCCCCTGCTCGGGCTCACTGGGCTGGCCAGTCCAGGCGCTGTGTCTCTTTCCTTCTGTCTCCTCTAGGGGGCAACAGTGCCGCCTGCTGATCCCCAGGGAGCAGTTCTGTCCCCAGCCTCTGAGCACCCCAGAGCGTGTCCTGGATGGGGACACTGATGACCAGGGACTTGCCCAGGCCTGTCCCCTGTTTCTTCTGCCCCGTGGGGTGGACCAGCTGGGGAGTCCTACTTCCCGTTCCCTCGAGGCTCCTGTGCCTTGATCCTCCGCCAAGGACACCCCTCGCTGCTGGGCAGGAAGAGACAGGAGCCTGTGCTCATTGCTTGGCTTCTTCCTCTGCCTTTTGTCCTGTGCCTTCTCAGCCACCCCTTCTCTAGTCTCCAGAGCCTTAACTGATCATGTAACGAGACCTTGGCAAGGTCCTTCCTCCCTCTGCGCCTCAGCTCTCTTGTCTGAAAAATGGAAGACGCGAGAAGCCCTGCACAGGGTGGTTGTAGGGACAACTGAGACACAAGCGTACACAAAAGCCTCACGCAGGGCTCAGTAAATGTGAGTTTGTTCCTGTTCCTCTGCCATTCTTCCTTCCTTTCTACCTTCATTGCTGTTTCCCTCCTTTTTATCAGGCACATGCAGGAAGGGGCTGATGTCCCTTGGGCTGTGTGATCCTTCTAGGTCTGGGATGTGGAGGGACGAGAGAGGTTGTCTTGAGGGTCTCTTCTGGGGGAGATGCAAGACCCATGGGGCTGTCCAGCCCAGGGCGCGTCTGTGTTAACACAGCTGCACCTACACAGATACTTCTAGAACCATGTACATTTACAAGTAGCAATCAGATATTGCTAAACCTCTGACCTTATGATAATAGTTATTACATAATGCTGAGTGCCAGACACAAGTTGGAGCACTTTATCTAAGTTAATTCATTTGAGATGGACATAAATATTATGCCCATTTTATGCTCAGTTGGGACAACTGAGAGGTTAACTGACTGGCCCAGGGTCGCACAGCTAGGAAGTGGCAGAGCTGGGATGAGAGCCCAGATGGTCAGCTCTGGAATCTGCACCCTGAACACAGTCCTACTCTGCCTGTCGTATTCCTGCCTGGACAGTCCTGCTTTACTTGGACCATTCCCTGCCTATTCCATGGGACAGGATCTGAGTGTCAACTCCCATCATTCTGTCTTGTGGCCCTGCTGTGTGCTGTGGCAAGTCTTCAGTGAACTTTGACCTGAGAGGCAGTGAGTGAGAAGGTTCCAGACATCCCATCTATCAAAGGACTGTGAGGACTGAATTAGACTTTCTTCTTAATGATGGTGACCACCTGTGACCCCCGATTGGTACCTGCTCAGGAGGGAGCACACTGGTCCGTGTTCTTAGTTTCTCATGAAAGATTAATTTTACAGGGTGGAGGGAGAAAGGGCTCAGAAGGAGAAAGGAAAAGAATAAGGGAATCGGCCCGAGTCCAAAAGAAGAGAGCCAGACACAAAATCACTTGAACCGCAGAAATGTTGTTTGGTTACCACATTTTCAACCTTTGAGAAATGACAATATTGGATGGCAGGAATCAGTAGTATTGCTGGAGTTCCTACAAGTGGGAGGAATTGACACTAGGGCAGGTGGCCCTGAGCTTTCAGCAGGGTAGAACCTGCAACGGGTAAAGGACTTCCTAGGTCTCACTCCTGGAGGAACAAGAGAGAGGGTCTTGTTGGGGCCCCAGATCGTGCACCCATGTAGCTTTGTTCTCTGCTGCTGGTGAGTTTGGTGTCAAAAGAAAACATAGTGGAATGATTTTTTCTGGGTTGGGGATTTGAGGGAGTTGAGACTATAAATAGTGAGGAGTACATAAAAAGCCTCAGGAGGATTTTTGGAAGCCCTAAATCCACCATGTAGATCCAAGCAAGTTAACAGGAACCACTTAGGTTTTGGTAAGGTCTAAATGTAACTCGGCATAGCACCCTTCCACCTGTCACCATTCAGCTGTCATGGCTTATGTGTCGGCTGTCACCACAACCCTTGCCAGCGTCTGCCAACCCGAGGACACGTGTCCCGAGAGGCTCGCTGCCAGTGTGCCGGCTTCCAGGTGCTGCCTAGTGACCTCACTTGCTCTCCACAAGGAGGAGCCACTGTTGGTCTCATCTACAGTGGAGGAAACTGAGGCACAGGAGGTTAGGTGCCCTGTCCAAGGTCCCACAGCCAGCAAGTGATGGGCTAGATTCCACTCTCAGCCAAGGCCCACATGAAAGTCAATCCTTCAGGAGGTTATGCTAAAATCAGCAGAACATTGCCGCAGCATGTGGGTAGGAACTTGCCTGCCTCTGTGCCTTGCTTCTTGGACACTTGTGGTCCTCAGCCTTCTCTCTGGGCCTTATTTCACTCTATGCATGGACATATCCTAAAACCCCTTTGCACTCCTGTAGCCCCAGCTTAAGAAGCCCAAAGCCCACTCTGGTCACAGGGCTGCTCAGAACCAAGTGAGACCCAGAGTTGAAACCTTCCTGCCCCTGGCCCTGTGCCTTCAGAGGCTGCTGCCAGCTTCTACATACCTACAAACAGGTTCTTGACTCTTAAGAAAATCATTGTGACCTAAAATTAAGGGAAAGGCAACCTGGAGAGAGTGACATTTAGGAATAAATCTGGCCAGCCCAAGAAAAGTCCAGGGCTCTAATGGTTTTGTTTAGCCTGTTGGACTGCCTTTACGGCCCTGCCACCCGGCATTGCACCAGCAGATTCCTCCTCCCAGGTTCTGGAAGAGACTGCAGTGGGAAAACACCTTGTTTGAACAGGGGTGGAGCAAGATCACCAGGTCTGAGGCTTCATCCTACCAGTGAGAAATGGGGACACAGGGAGCCCCTTTAGATGGAGAGCAATCCTGAGACCCCAGCACGGGTCCAGCTCTGAGCTGGGCGTGAAGCCACCCATCACAGTGGGACCTCAAGCACAAGGCCGTGCAGCTGGGTGAGCCATTGTGCCTAGAGAGGGAGAGGGGGAGAGTTCGGGTGTGGGAGGAGGCTTCAGCTGAGGAAGCCTTCACAGAGGTGACCTGTGGTATGGTACTGCCAGGATGAATCTGAGCACATGAGAGAGGAGCAGAGAAAGGCATGCCCAGAGAGGAAATGGCAAAAGCCAAGGTGCCCAGGCATGAATGGCCAGTCCCTCTGGGAACAGCCACTAGCCCTATAGTGGGGCAGGAAGAGCAAGAAAAACAGTGCCAGCTTGCTGAAGGCCGTGCCCCTGAGTCTGGTCTCCACCCTGTGGAGAAGACTCACTGAAGGCCTAAGTAGGCTGGTGGGAGTGCCTGGGAACCAAAACTCCAGGGACAGTGGGGAGGGTTGCTGAGGGGAAGTGGCTGGAGCCACAGAGACCCCTGGGGAGTTATCATGACAGCCTGTGAGCACGTCAAGCACCTCAGCTGGGGTAGGAGCTGCAGGGATGGGCGAGGAGTCAGCAGAGACTGTGCTGGGTCATGGAGTGAGTGACACTCCTGTGAATGCCACAGGGAACCCAGGGTCTGGGTGTGGGGGTGGGGAAGTTGGCACAGGTGACTGTGGATTTGAGAGGCCAGAGAGAGTGAAGATATTGAGCAAGGAGCTGAAGATGTGGGAACCAAGGTGTGGCCTCCTGAAGACAGAGTGAGGCTGTGCATGCAAGTTTGACAGCCACTGAGGCCAGGCTGGTTGGAGCTTTGGGAGTGCCCCTCCTCTGCTGTCCACATTCCTGCCCAAATTCCTGCTGAGGCGGAGGAAGCTGTCACAGCCTGGCATTTGGCCATCCCTATTGCCGCTCTCCCACCATGGCCAATGCCTCTGCCCCTCTGACTCCCCTCTATCACCTCCCCCATACCAAATTTCCTCTTGCCTCAGGGCCTTTGCACATGTGGTCCCACTGCTGACACTCTGCCTGGAGCTAGGGGACACCTCCCCAGGGGTGGGAAAGACTGCTACTACTCTTGTGCTGCTCCTCCACCCCCCATCTTAGCACTCTATCCCCCGAGTGACCAGTTCCTGATGCTGTAAATACTTAGTGTGATCTCTATTTTCTTGCTTAGATCTGACAGATGGTGCATTCATCTGGCGGTTTCCTGTTTATTTCTTCAAGGTCAGCTTAAAAGTCACTTCCTCCAGGAAGCCCTAACCATGACAGCCCCCACTGTGTGTGTGTGTGCGTGTGGGGTGTCATGCAGGTCCTTTGGAACACTGTAAAGACTTCGGAGTTTTCTCTGTGTGAGACTGGGAGCTGAGGAAGAATTTTGAGCTGAGGATTGTTGGATCTGACGTCTGCTTTCCCCTGACCCTCTGTGTTGAGGATTGATTAAGGAAGGCAAGGGCGGGCAGGGAAGCCATCTAGGAGGCTGTTGAGTTTCGCCAGGTGAGAGGTGAGGTGGCTTGTCCCAGGGTGGTAGCAAGGCCATGGTCAGAGTGGCCAGACTCTGGGTGGCTTTCAGAGGAGTCAGAAACAACCAGGTTCACTGACAGTCTAGACATGGGTGTGTTGGGGTGGGGGAGCGGTTAAGGGTGGCCATCGGCTTCTGCCTGAGCAGTGGAAGGGTGGAGTTGGCGTTGATTGTGATTGGGGAAACTGAGGACAGGGTGGAGCAGAGGGACATTTTGGGGGATAGGGAAGATCAGGCGCTCAGGTTTGTGAAGCGTCTTCACCAAGCAGGAGAACTTGTTGACTGTCCAGAGTCCAGGATCGAGGTCAGGCCAGCGATACGCACCGGGAGTCATCGCATGCAACAGGTACTGCCAGGTCTGAGTACAGCTGAGCCCATCCAGGGAGTGAAGGTGGATAGAAAGGAGAAGCAGCCTAGGGGCAGGGCTGGGGCCATGGAGCCCGAGGACAGCAGCCTCCGAGGCCAGAGGAGAACCAGGGGGCTGCACGCCACGCGAGGAACGTGCTTCAAGGACAAGGGGTGTCGGCCGTGTCAAATGCTGCAGCAAGGTCTGCAGGACAAGGACTGAGAACTGCCCACTGGGTTTAGCAGCTTGGAGGCTGCTGGTGGCACTGCTGAGAGCCGTGGGCCTGGGTGGTGAGGGTGGGGCTTGACTGAAGCAGGCTTGACTGAAACGAGAGTGGGAGAGAAACTGAGACAGTGGGTGAAGGCAACTTTTTGGAGGAGTTTTGTCTTGCTATATAGGGAAGAAGAGAAATGGGAGGGTGGCAGGAGAGAGTGCTGTGGGTTTTTTTAGACAGATGAAGTCACAGCATGTTTGTAAGTGCATGGAGATAATTCAGCAGGAGGAAAGGGGATGCTGTGAAGGGGTGTCTTTGAGAAACCGGGATGGGCTGGGATCCAGCACATGATAGACAGGGAGGTCCCCAGGAGGGGCGAGGACCAACTGTCACCTATAGCATGGGGGCAGGTGCAGGTGGAGGAGGAAGGTCCCTCCTGAGAAGGAAGCAAGGTCACCAGCTGAGGGTGAGGATGAGGGCACAGGAGTTGGAGAAGGGGGGCGGGGGTTGGAACAGTCATGGGGAAGAGTGGGCAGCTGGTGCTATGATGACAGCTAGAGGTGTGCAGTAATGACTGTCAAGGGAGGCCAGCCAGGGTGGTTTTGTTCCTTCTCCACCTGCGTTCAGCTGCGTGCAGGTACTGAGTGGAGAAGAAGGGAAGGGTGGGCACAGAGCAGTTCTCCAGGGAAGAGGGGAGTGACGTGACCTTCTCCAGAACCTGGTGGTGAAGGCAGAAGGACACACAGAGAGGTAGTGTGAAGGGTGGTAAGGCAGTAAGGGGTACGAAACTTTCTCAGGGTTGGGGCTGTGGCAGCCACGCAGCCACAGCCAAGGGAAAGGACGTGGGGGAGGGGGAGATGAGAGGGTGAGGCATGCCAGCAATGCCAGAGCAGGATCCTGCACAGGTGGGATCCTCTGGGGACCAGGGCACCGAGGGAGGGGCAGCTTTGGAGAGGGCCAGGGCAGGGGAGTGCAGAAGCAATGGTGTTTGTGCCTCCTAGCCTCTGTTCTCTTGGGGGAAGAGAGAAGCTATAGCAGCAGTCCCCAATATTTTTGGCACCAGGTACCAGCTTCATGGAAGACAATCCTTCCACGGATGGGGGAGGGGGATGGTGGTGATCCCAGGATGACCCCAGCACACAGCACACCACATTCATTTGTGCAGTCAAACCTCTCTGCCAATGACAATCTGCACTTGCAGCCGCTCCCCAGGGCCAGCACCAGATCATCGGGCACCAGGCTCTCACAGGGAGCTCAACATAGATCCCTCCCACGTGCATGCGCAGTCCATGGTAGGGTTCGGGCTCCCGTGAGAATCCAGTGCCTCAGCTGATCTGACAGGAGGTGGAGCCCATGCAGTGATGTGAGCCATGGGGAGCGGCTGCAAACACAGATGAAGCCTCCCTCGCCAGCCTGCTGCCCACCTCCCACCCTGTGGCCCAGCCCCCAACAGGCCACAGAGCAGCACTGGTCCAAGGCCGGGGGGTTGAGGACCACAGAGCTATAGGGCAGGAGTTATAGGAACTTGCCAATTCCTCAGCCGTCCCCAGACGGGCCACTTCATTCATACTGTAGCCTGGCAGTATGCAGGCTGCAATGCACTTTCCCTATGATGTCTTTATACACTCTGCATCTCAATACTATACTGCTGCAGACAGGAATAATTTTCCAGCTCTTCTTCTCTCCTACTTGTTGCTGCAAGGCGCCCACTCCCACCCCACCTACTGCCTCACTGCCTTTGCCATGACTAGGGAGGGAGCCCAACTTCCTGATTAACTCTCACTCAGGAAGAGTACTTAGGCAATAAACCCCAAAGCCATGCTGGAGTCAAGGGATGTCTCTATACAGGAAAAAGAGGCATATCCTGCTGCTGGACTTGGGTTAAATGCAACTCGATCCTTGGGTTCTGTTTGGCATGGGGTGGGGGGAGTGGAGAAGGTCAGAGTCACAGCTGCTTAAGGCTGACTGGAGTTGTTATTTAATTTACAGAATGTATTCATTCTAAATAGTATTTGAGCCTTCCTTCCCTTCCTCTCTTCATTTATTCTCCCCTTTCTTTGTTCTCTCCTTCCGTCCCCTCCCTCCCTCCCTCCCCTCCTCTCTCCCTCCCTTCCTTCCTTCTTTTCCTCCTTTCAGTAAGTATTTGTTTGGGGTCTGCTGTGTGCCTAAGAGAATCTCTATGGAGGTGATACAATAGACACAGAGAGGAGGAGGAGGTAGCCCCACCCCACCCCCGGCAGCCTTCCTGGTGCTGCATCTTGCTAATGGAATCCTGGTTTTGCTCAGTCTGGGGAAGCAACGTGCTCAGGGAATGCTCCCCCAGGAGAAAAACTGACTGATGCAAAGAAACCAGGGTAACCGGTAACCCTGTCCACGTTGTCAATGACTACTTGGCAGCAGGGGGGTGTACCTGTGACCCAGTTCTGGTCAGTGGGGCCTGTGAGAAAATGGGCTGGGGGTTCTGCATGTCTCCTTCCTAAGGTGATGAGAGACATTCAAGAGAAGGTCATTCCTGCCATTCCTTTCTTGGAGACTGTCTTGAGAGGATACGATGTGCCAATCTGTGGCAGTCATCTAGGACCATGAGGAGAAAGACAGGGAAAGTATAGAAAAGCTGTCTTGAGTCACCTTAGATCTACCTACCACCAAATTCCTGTTTGTGAAATAATGAACTGACCTGACCTGACTTTTTTTGAGATAGGATCCTGCTTTGTTGCCCAGGCTGGAATGCAGTGGTGGGATCATAGCTCACCGCAACCTAGAACTTCTGGGCTCAAGCGATCCTCCTGCCTCAGCCTCCCAAGTAGCTGGGACTACAGGTGTGTGCCACAGTGCCTGGCCTGAACTGTCTCTATTGTTCGCCCTTTTAGTTGGGCATTCTAATATTTTGTAACCAAATGCATTCTAACTGCTGCAGCAAGGAGGAAATTAACAAGTGATATTCTATCACATGTAGCTCCAAGCCTCCTAGAAGTTGAGGCAAAAAAAGAAACCAGATGAATTGCAAAGCTCTCATTCTTACTCAGGAAGGGCTTCTCAGGGAGTTTTAGCTTTTTTTTTGCCCCTAAATCCCTTGTTTGACATTAAATTTCCACATGGGAGTTTATGGAAGGAACACTGACATACATAATTGCTAGACCCATGATAACTGTTTTGCAGGAGAAGCAGTTTTCACAAGGCTCTTTCTCTTTTTTTTTTTTTATTTCAGAATATCATGGGGGTACAACACTTTGGCCATACACATTGCCCCTGCTCTGCCTGTGTCAGAGCCACAATCGTGGTCATCCTCCAAACTCTGCTCCCCGCATTCACTCAGTGAGAGTTTTTCCCATCCCCTCCACCCCCCTCCCACCTGCCCGCCCCCTGATGAATATTATTGCCCAGTGAGATGTAAGTGTTGATCAGTTAGTACCAATTTGATGGTGAGTACCAGTGGTGCTTGTTTTTCCAATCCTGTGACACTTCGCTTCGAAGAATGGGTTTTAGCTCCAACCAGGATAATACCAGATGTGTTAATTCACTATTGTTCCTTACTGCTGAGTAATACTCCATGGTATACATATACCACATTTTATTGATCCACTCGTGTTTGATGGGCACCTGGGTTGTTTCCACATCTTTGCAATTGTGAATTGTGCTGCTATGAACATTCGAGAGCAGATGTCTTTTTTATAAAATGTCTTTTTTTCCTTTGGGTAAATACCCAGTAGTGGGATTGCTGGGTCAAATGGTAATTCTACTTTTAATTCTTTGAGGTATCTCCATATTATTTTCCATAGAGGTTGTACTAATTTGCAGTCCCACCAGCAGTGTATGAGTGTTCCTATCTGTCCACATCCCCGCCAACATTTGTTGTTTGGGGATTTTTGATATGAGCCAATCTCACTGGAGTTAAGTGATACCTCATTGTGGTTTTGATTTGCATTTCCCTGATGATTAGAGAACTTGAGCACTTTTTTATATGTTTGCTGGCCATTATTCTGTCTTCTTTTGAAAAGTTTCTGTTCGTGTCCTTTGCCCACTTTTTAATGGGGTTGTTTGATTTTTTCTTGTTGATTTTCCTAAGTTCTGTATAGATTCTGGTTATCAGCCCTTTATCAGAGGTGTAGCATGCAAATATTTTCTCCCATTCTGTAGGTTGTCTGTTCACTCTAGTGATAGTTTCCTTGGCTATGCAGAAGCTTTTTAATTTGATCAGGTCCCATGTATTTATTTTGGTTGCTGCTGTGATTGCTTTGGGGGTCTTCTTCATAAATTCTTTGCCTAGGCCAATGTCCATAAGAGTTTTTCCAATGTTTTCTTCGAGAATTCTTATGGTTTCATGTCTTAGGTTTAGATCTGTTATCCATTGTGAGTTGATTTTGGTGAGAGGGGAGAGGTGTGGGTCCAGTTTCAGTCTTCTACATATGGCCACCCAGTTTTCCCAGCACCATGTATTGAATAGGGAATCTTTTCCCCAGTGTACGTTTTTCTGGAATTTGTCAAAGATCAGGTGATGGTATGAGGTTGGTTTTATAGTTGGGTTCTCAGTCCTGTTCCATTGGTCTACGTGTCTGTTCTTGTGCCAATATCATGCAGTTTTGGTTACTATAGCCTTGTAGTATAGTTTGAAGTCTGGTAGATAGATGCCTCCCAATTTGTTCTTTTTGCTTAAGATTGCTTTGGCTAGACGGGGTCTTCTCTGGTTCCACACGAAGCGTAGAATTATTTTTTCTAGATCGGCAAAAAATGATGTTGGTATTTTGATAGGGACTGCATTGATTCTGTAAATCAATTTAGGTAGCAAAGCCATTTTTACTATGTTGACTCTGCCTATCCAAGAGCATGGTAGGGCTTTCAATCTATTTACATCTTCTGCAATTTCTTTTCTCAGTGTTTCATAATTCTCTCTGTATAGGTCTTTGACCTCCTTAGATATGTTCCTCAATATTTAATTTTCTTTGGTGCTATTGTGAAAGGTATTGCATCTTTAATTTGTTTCTCGGCTTGATTGTTATTAGCATATATGAAGGCTATGGATTTGTGTGTATTAATTTTGTATCCTGAGACTTTGCTGAATTCATTTATCAATTCCAGTAATCTCTTGGTTGAATCTTTGGGGTTTTCTATGTATAATATCATATCGTCTGTGAATAGTGAAAGTTTGACCTCTTCTGCCCCCATCTGGACGCCCCTGATTCCTCTGTCTTATCTAATTGCTGTGGCCCGGACTTCCAGGACTATGTTGAAAAGAAGTGGAGATAGTGGGCACCCTTGTATGGTGCCAGTTTCACAAGGCTCTTTCTTAAAACAACTAGGATCTAGATATAAAGGGAGAGCCTAACCAGAGGAGCGAATCGTGGGGTGGGAGCTGCTCCATGCCCTCCCCACCCCAGATGGCCACACATCCCCCAGTGGGGAGCAGAGCTCAGTATGGATGAGCACATACCGAAGAGGCCACTGATAGAAACTGTTAATACAGAGTAGAAGGCACAGAGTAGAAGGTACAAAGAAAGGTGTGGAGCCTGGAGCTTTGGGGGAGGGCAAGACCCCTGACCCACCACTGCTAGAGGGGGCAGTGTGTGTGTGATTTGAGGGGAGTGGAAGGGAGAGAAGAGGGAGCGCCCCCCCTAGTTGGGGGAGCCCCTGGTTTGTAGAAATCCTGGGCCCAGGTAACTGGGATGAGGGGAGGAGCTGGTGGGGGGCAGTGGTCTGCTTTTTCCCAGGCTCTCCCTTGTCTCAGGCCCACTTGCTTGTGTGACCTGTGTCAGCGTCTCCTGTTCCTGGGGACCGTTTGTGTTTATCTGGGCTCAGGAAGCTCTGTCAGCTCTAAGGAATGTCTCTGTAAGTCCCATCAGGTAAAACTCACCTCTGATCACTGAGCAGCCCAAAGTATCCCACTGTGCTCCTGATAGAAATGTAGATAGAAAAGAAGAGCGTTTGCCTTGCCAAGGATCCACACAAGATTTTCATGAAAAAAAAATGCTACACTCACTGTACCTTTTCTGAATGTTAGTAGATACCACAAGGGGAAAAAAAGGCAAATACATTTGGGAGAGTTCAACAGGTATCTTTACTGCAATATGTCTTGAAGGCATTGATACCATATGTCATCAAATCTAAGAGATACCTTCGGTTGCAAGATACATCATTATTTTCCATATTATTAAGAAAGAAAAAGTGTCCAAGATGGGAAGCCTCACAGGAGACCCCTCTATAAGGCTGGAACAATGAAAGGCTATACTTTCATTGTACAGGAGAAAGTAAGAAATAAAGCCACTACACAGAGAGAAACAGAAAGGAACCATCTGGTCTCTACCTTGACCCTGGTAGAGGGAGGGAGAAGTAGGGAGAAATGCCCTGCAGTGGTTGTTAGAACTGTCAGCTGGTTCTCACTCTGGGATCACAGGAGCTGGTGCCCCCGGATCCCTGGCAGAAACAAACACAAACCCTCTCTGGAAGAACTGTTTCAGTCCAGGCCAGTGGTGATTGCAAAACACCCATTGTGAGACGTTTCCCAATTCTAGGATGTCCCCATGGATGAGGACAGTACATGTATATGCCTGTGAGCCCCTCAGAGGGACAGAGTATTCTGCCCTACCTACTCCATCCCACTGGGGAGCTCCTGGTGCCCCATGGCAGTAGCTGTCATCATTGCTGCCATTTATGGAGCACTTACTCAGTGCCAGGTACTGGGTGAGATGCTTTGCATACATCAGCTCCTGTCATCCTCATAGCACCTTTGCATGGGGACAGTGGCATTACTGTTACTTTCAGCAGAAAAAACTGAAGCAACTTGCCTGAAGTTGCACGTGAGTAAGTGACAAAGCTGCGCTTTGAGTCCATGCTCTTCTCCAGTATCCTGAAGGTGGTTTCCATGAGACATTCTTTGAGGGATGCCACCCTAGCCCACTGAACCTAGCACATTGCCAAAAATGCAATTTACCAATAAAGTGTCTATTGCCTAAATGGAGGTGATTTCTGAATCAATTTCTGTCTTGACACATCCAAGAAGGCTGTGCAAAGTCTTCTGCTGTCCGGTGGTCTTGGCTACAAGGGTATTCCTGGGCCCTCGCTGAGCAGTCCTGTAATTGCTGTAAAGGGATCAGCTGTGGGCATGAAAACATACAATTCAATAACATCTTCTCAGTGACTCTGATGTTAGTATTAATATAAATATCACATCTCTGTATTAATATTTCCTAAAACTTCTGAAATGGGACCAGGCTCCAATCACCTTTCTGGCCCATGACCTGTCCCTCCCCAGGCTCCCTTCACAGAGCTGTGTGCACCTCAAGGGCCATCTGGAGACCTGGAGCCAGAGTGAGTAATAAATCCCCTCCCTGCAGGAGGATGAGTCAAGTTTTATTACAGATCCTATCCCAATGCAAAGGGCTGGTGCTCCTGTGATGGAGCTAATCCTGTCACTGTGTAAGTCAATAGGAAACCCAGAGGAGGTGATTTGATTTAGGATGTTCATTTTGGGAAGCTGATCTTCCTATGACGTTGGAGCCAAGATATTGCCCTGGCACTTCCATGACGAATGGAAAGTTTAGCCCAAAAGGACCAGACTTATTAATAAAATAAATTCAGATCCCCTCCAAATAAAAATTCAGATGCATTTTAGTCTCCTCTCAGTTCAGTAGGCTGAATCCCTTAATCTACCAAATTATTATGGAAAAACCCTTATCTCTGCCTGTCAAAATCACTGCTGTTGTGGGTTTCCCTCTTGGGAGGCACGACCTGCTTTATAATCACTTGGACTATGTGCAGTGTACATTATCTTGAAGCAGGCCACACACTTGAAGAAGTACAACAGAGGACCCATGATGAGTCTGAGAGACAGTCTGGCCAACAAGGGCCAGAAAGGTGGCCCCATGTTGCCCAGACGTGTTGCTGGCAAATGACAGAGCAAGGTTTCTAACCAGCCCCCCATTCAGTCCACTACCCTCCCCCCCCCCCCCCCGCAGGCCAGCTGACTGAGCAGCCAGGGCCACCTCAGGCAGAGACAGCTGAGGATTCTGGGTACTGTTTCTGCCCAACAGGTGTGGTGGGTTCTCCTCTAGGGCTGCCCAGATTGCATGAGGGCCTCATGTCTCTCCATGGGGCAGGGACTGGCATCTGTAGCAGGGACACAGGTGCCTGTATTATGCAGTTTGGGGCAGGTCTGAAGTGACTGCCCATGGAGCTGACACCACTTGGTCAGGGGACAGCAGGGCAGAAGTTGCATCTAGCGCAGAAAATGGAAAGCCGTGTGGGGCATTGATCCCCAGGTTCCAAGAGGGGTCCTTGGCAGGAGCCCTTGTGAACATGAACTTGGGGTGTCCTGGTTGGGCCTCCCACCACGCCTCTTGTTCCTTTTCCATTAGAGGTGACTCACACCTGCAGAAAGGATGAATCATGTGGGTTATGAAACCCAAGGACTCCTGAGAGGGAGGCTGAAAAGGACCTCAGGAAGCCATCCACCGGAATCCCGCCCTTGCCCCATCCCCTCCTGCCCAGCCCCTCACCTCCATCTGCCAAGCCACAGATTCAAGCAGGTGACTCCTGCACAGCTCTCTGAACAAAAGAGGCTGCTCCTGGAAACCTAGAGTCAGATAAGCAGTTTCTTTCCCACCTCAATGTCTTTCAACCTTTTGTGTGTTTGCTTCCCTTCAGGTATTAATCAGGTTGATGGCTTGCTTTCTGCATGGGGTTAGGTGGGACAAATAGGTCCTGGGAGGGATGAGAGAAGAGATCTTGCAGCCATCCTCACCCTTCATTACTGACTGTTCATGGTGTGAACATTTCCATAAATCTCCAGGGTGCTCCAAATAATTATCTACTGGATACCGGGCTGCTCCAGGCAGCAGGGGTGAGGATGATTCAACTCACTTTCCCACTGACTGATCCCAGTACAGTGGGTGCTTTTAAGAGTATACATGATCTAGTGCAGCGGTCCCCAATCTTTTTGGCACCAGGGACTGATTCGCGGAAGACAATTTTTCCACAGCTGGTGTGGCGGGGGAGGACAGAGAGGGTCGCGGCGGGAGCAGGGAGGTGGAGCTCAGGCTGTGATGCCAGCGATGGGGAGTGGTGAAGCCGAAGCTTTGCTCGCTCACCTCCTGCTGTGTGCTCCCCCTTCCTAAATTTCATGGAAGACAATTTTTCCACGGACAGGGGCGGGGGGGGGGCGGAGCTCTGCGGCCGGGTCCCTAAAAGGCCACGGGCGGGGGTTGGGGACCGCAGATGTAGTGAACACGTACCACGTGGCAGGCCCTGAGCTCATAAAAACAAACGTTTATTGACAGCTTATTGTACGGCAAGAGCTGACGTCATCCTCAAATCAGCCCTACTGGGTAGATATCACTGTTACCCCCATTTTATAGGTGGAGCCCCTGCGCTCAACAAGGACAGTAACTTGCCCAAGATCACACAGCTGCTAGCTAACTGGATGGCCTGGGGATTCATCTGCACATGCTGCCTCCCGAGGTGGGCTGTAGCCTCCCTCATGCACTCCGGTTTCTCCAGTACACACTTGTTGAATGCAGCTAATCTGCCACAAGCCTTTGCCCCATTCAACATGGCCTGGTCCTGGGAGACCCAGTGCTTTCCCGGCAGCTTCTTTCCCCTAGAACCCTGAACACTTGCAAGCCCACTGTCTCAGGCTGAGGTGGGCAAAGCCGCCGAGCCTCTGGAACCCACCAGGTGAGCGCGGTCTCCAGGTGACCGACCGGTCTGGGGAACAGAGGACTCACCTGAGATGCCCCAGGGCCCTCCCGCTCCTAGCGGAACACACCGGGCCGAGGCGCCGCTCTGGGCCCTCCTGTGCTCCAGAGCCCCGAAAGTCTGCGAGAAGTTCCCCCTGTGGGGGGCGTTTCGGGCTTCCCCGGCGGCCGCCCGCGCCGCCCGGCCCCGGGCTGGTCGCGGGCCCCGGCGCCCGGCCGCAAGAGCGCGGGCCCAGGGGCGCCGCCGGGCCGGGCGGGCGGGAACGCGCCGCGGCCGCCTCCTCCTCCCTGGCTCCCGCCCGCGGCGGCGGCGGCGGCGGCGGCGCTTCCCCGGCGCGGAGCGGCTTTAAAAGGCAGCACCCCACCCCCCCGGCGCACTCGCCGCTCGGGCGCCGCGCGAGCCTGCCGCTGCCATGCCTCCGCGCGCGCCGCCTGCGCCCGGGCCCCGGCCGCCGCCCCGGGCCGCCGCCGCCGCCGCCGGCGCGGGGGACGCGGGGGACGCGGGCGGGCCCGGGACCCGGCCGTTCGCGCCGCGCCCCTGGCGCTGGCTGCTGCTGCTCGCGCTGCCCGCCGCCTGCTCCGCGCCGCCGCCGCCGCGCCCCGTCTACACCAACCACTGGGCAGTGCAAGTGCTGGGCGGCCCGGCCGCGGCGGACCGCGTGGCCGCGGCGCACGGCTACCTCAACTTGGGCCAGGTGAGTGCGGCCGGCCCCGCGCGCCGAAAACTTTGCCGGCGGCCGGCGGGCACGCGCGAGGGGGCGCCTCGGCAGTCCTCCGGGCCCGCGGCGCCGCGGCCGCGCGTGGGAAGGTGTCCGGGACCGCTCGGCCCGCGCGTTCGGGGGACGACGGGCGGCCGAGGCGCCCTGTGGGGGGTCGCCCGGGAGCTCGGCGCGCGGGACGCTCGGGGGGAGGACCAGGTGGCCCGCGTGGGCGCCCACGCAGGCCCGGCGCACCGGCCACAGGTCCCCGGGCAGTGCCGCTGGCCTCTGGCGCTCGAAGTGTGGCCTCAGAAGCTGGGCCCGGCGCGGACACCTGTCCGCCTCCCGGGATGTAGGAGCTGTCTTGGGCGCCGTGCTTTTCCCGCGGCGGCGTTGTCCTGAGTGCCCACCCAGCTTTCCCTGGCGTCCCAGCCGCGGCTCCGCCACACCGGCCCTTCTGCCCTCGACGGGCAGCGCCAGGCTGTGGACCATGTGCGCGCGCCAGGGCGGTCTGCTGCTCCTTGGGTGACATGCCCGTGGCCCAGCGTCTCCCTTGGTGTCCGCGGCTCTTGGGAGGAGGGCAGCCGGGAGCCTGCGCCTGGGAGCCAGGCTGCTGTCAGGGAGGCTCTCGGGACAGCGCGGCACCCAGCATCAGCTCTGGGGGTGGAGGTCCTGCGTTTAAAACTTCTCCAGCCAGGGAGGGAGGTCGCTTTGTTTCTGGGCTCTTGCCACTGGCTGTTCGAGTGACAGCTATCTGCATAGGAGCTGTGTGATCTTAGGCAAGGCACTTCCCTGACTTGCTTATCTGCAGGGACAGTGACAATGAGTACACTGTGCGGTTGTTGGGACAATCGAATGTTGCATTGCCACAAAACCCGGACTGGGGCCTGGCCCTGACGGGGCAAGCCAGGACTCCCCCGATGCCCACCCCGCTCCTCCTTATCCCCACAATGGCTGTCATTACTGCTGTTGGTTAGCAAGCAGGTCATGCCTTGGCGGCATAAATCCAAAGGACTGCCACCACGGAGGGTCCCTTTTTCTTGCTGCAACACGGTGGAGGCATGAGGAGGCGGGTTTGATTTCGATGTATGGCTCGTGGCGGGGCCACCAATGTGAGGGAACCTCTCAGTGCAGTTAACAGATCTACAAACTGCACACTCAGAGGATCAAGTGAAGTGACAGGGAAGCGCAGCCTTGTAAGTCAAACCCCACTGTCAGGCAGTGTTAAATTTAGTTTCATCATTATCCCTGGCAGAAGCCAGCAAACTGTGGTGCTGCCCTGATAGAAGTGACGTTCGTTCTGTATCTTAAGTCTGGTGTTGATGCTGCTAATGTAAGATGTGTGGCCTTCTGGAAGGGTAGATTCTACCATTTGAACTCTAATTCACAGGGCAGGTTGGAGTTTATCTGAAAGAATGCAAGCACGTCTTTATATATAACCACTGAAGTTTCTTCAAACATCCTGTGACTTAAGATTTTTGCCTTTGTGTAGCACTGACTTGGTTTTCCTCTGTCGTTCCTACGTCTCCCTGGCTGATTGTCCAGACTGAGGAAGGTGCTCCTACTGTTTGCTTAGGGCCCCTGGCTCCTACCATATTTCGTTCTTTGCCCAGGTGGCTCAGCAATTTGTCTTCAGCTAAAAGTGACTCTTAAATTGCATAGTAGATTAGAAAGTGCCTGGGTTTCAGGCTCTTGTAATTAAACGAGCAGAGGAGAACTGAAGTTCTCCTGGACATTGCAAGAGAGAGGGAGAAAGAGGCACAAGTAACTCCCCCTCACAATTCCTGTCCATGGGAATAAAAATCCCTGACCATTGGCCATGCCGGGCTTTTGAAACAACATCTGTCAGACTGACTGAGTTGCTTGTGCCCAAAGTCCACTCTCCTGATTTTGCCTATGGAAGAGAAGGTTCCTCCCTGAATGCTTCCCAGGACATTCTGGGGAGTCTCTCAGGGTCTCCCCAGATATGTACAGTGCAGCCAGGGTGGACTCCACATGGCCTGGTCACTCCAACTTGATAGGCATGGTGCTGGTGGTGACACTGTGGAGACGTTCACAAACTGAGGGATTACTTGGCTGGGGATATAAGCTCTCTCAAAGGCTTGTATGTGATCACTCCAGGAGGGCCTGTTACTCTTTATTCCAAAACCAGCTTTTGTCTTCCCCCCTCTAAGTGCACTGTTAATGTGGAAAAGGCCTGGAGCATTCCAGCCTCTACCCACTCAATAAGAACTCTTTAAAAGCCTTATTTGCCTTTTTTCAGCCAGGAGAATTTGTGACTCATAAATAAGATGTAGATATTATTAGCTTTGATTTACAGATGAGTAAATGAGGGTGAAGCAAAGGGAGGAAGCTGTTTGTGTTCACATGTCACCTCTGACAATTACACTCCCTGCTCTTTGTCTCCTGCTGTATTCTCTACTCTAAGATCTCCTTTATGTAACTCTTTCCCCAAGCCCTTAATGGGCAATTAGTGTTCTGCTTGCTACCTGCCTGAATCACAGCCCTGGTTTTCTCCTGGATTGTTCCTGTGCTCTAAGTTCTTGCTTGCTTGTTTTCCTTTCTTTCATACAACTAATAATCTGATTCATGTTTTTTTACATGATCCAAAGGTAATTTAGACCAGTGGTTATTCACCTTTCTTGAATCATGGATCCCTTTCAGCATCTGATAAAGGTTCTGGATCCTCTCCATCGAAAAATATGCATCATCTGGAACAAGACAATATAGCCTCTTTTTGCCCTTCTATTCGTCATTCCAGATAATACAACGAGATTTTTAAAAGGGAATAAAAATCTGGAAGAGTCAAATGTTATTATTGACAGACAACATAAGTAAGTACATGGAGAATCCAAAAGGACCCAGATTAGAGAGCTGAGTGGTTTGCTTGATCAACAGTAGCTACCTCTACAGCAGCAATATCTGAGAAGATAAAAGAAATTATAATTCATTCCAGCATTAAAGTTATAATATACTTAGAAATTATTCTTTTAGAAAGGTGAGACTTTTGTAGAGAAAATTACAAAATATTTAACAGAAGGATTGAGAAAAGTAAGTCTGAATAAATGGAGAGAAACATTGTATGAGAGGGCTGAATATCATAGTTGCCCCCAATTAATCTTGAATTCGACATAATCTAGTTTAAACCCTGACAACATTTTATGTGGAATATGAAATCACACAAATGAACTCTGAAATTCATATGGAAGAGTAAGATCTAAAAATACCTCAGACAACTCTGAGAAAGAGGACAAGGAGCGGGTTGTGGTAATCACAACAGGTCGCATTGGCCCAGGGGTGGTCCAGTCAGTCGGTGGAATTGACTCAAACCCATGGGAACTTGTGCGTGCGAGCTAAAGAGTTACAAATGGGTGGGGAAGGATGGGCTATTTAATAAATGGTGCTGGGAGAGCAGGCTCGCCACGTGGAAAAACAATTAGATCCTCACTGCACACTACGCAACAATAGATTCCAGATAGAGTTGAAGACCTGATTGTATGTAAAACTTTTAGAAATAAATATAGTGGAATACCTTTATGACATTGAGAAAAGAAAGGATTTCTTAAATAGGGCACAAAAAGAAACAAATTTAAAAATGGAGAGATTGAGACATTAAAATAAAAAATTATGTATAAGTAAAGGCATCATAACAGAGTTTAAAAGCAAGTAACAGACTGGGAAAAGTATTTACAACATATAACAGAGAGATTATTAGTACATAGATTATTTTAAAAACTAAAAATCACTAAGAAAAAGGTAAATGCCAGGTAGAAAAACGGGGAAGTATATGGATAGAGAATTCAGTGAGGTAGAAATCCAAATGGCTAATAAACGTAAGAAATGATGCTCATCCTTGCTCAACCTCACTGGGAGTTACTGGAGTAATGCTACTTAGGTAACAATGAGGTACCATTTCACACCTACCAGATTGGCAAACATGGAAATGTGTTGGCAAGGATGAAGAGCAACGGGAACTTTCAGATGCTGCTGGTGGAAGTTGATATAACTACTTTGGAGAACAATTTGGCAATATACAGTGAGGCTGAATTGCAGCAGCAAGTCCATATCTAGGCTTATTCTGGAGGAACTTTGCGTGTGTGCACAAGGAGACTTGTAAAAGAGTGTCCATTGAGGCATTTTTTAAATGAAGGGGAAAACTACCTAAACATGCATCAGTAGAAGAATGGAGAAATAAATCAAAATAGTTACACCATGGAAGACTATGCAGTAGTTAAAAATGAATAAACCAAATACATATCTACACAGATAAATCTCTAAAATAACGTTCAGTAAAAAAGGCAAGTTGCAGACATACAATGTGATAGTATTTCCACAAACTTAAAAAAACTCACAGCAATACTATATGACTTATGGATGTTTACAGATGTAGTAAAAGTGTAGAGAGAAACATGGGCTGTAAGGATCTGCATCAAATTCTAGTTAGTAATGGCCTCTCAGAAGGGAGGGAGGGGAGAGATACTAGGGAGAGGAACTTTAGACTTTATCCTCAGTGTTCTACTTCATAACACACACACATATGTATGTGTATATATTTACATATGAATATAAATGGATTATATACAAAATTGTACTTAGGCATTTTGTACTTTTCTTTCTTTGTATCAGAATATCTTATCAGATGTATACAAGTATATACATATATACACATATACATACCTATACACATATACATATATTCACATACATACACAGACATATACACAAATACACATAAAATGTTAAAGAGGGAAAAAAGGAAAATGCACAGTGTACACACATACCATGGTGATTTTGGACCATCTGAAGCACATCCACAGATGCACAGGTGCCTGTGGGCTCAGGTTAAGAGGCCCCTACTTTAGACTAGGCAGGTCCTAATCCACTTGTCAAGGAAATGGTGACCCACAGAAAGAGAATGCCTGACTGCGGATCACATGGCTGTTTGGAAAGAGCTGGACCCAGAACCCGGGAACCCAGGCTCCCAGCCATTGCCCTTCCCTTCTACCCTGCTGCTTGGCAGAGGGGCCCTTGCTCTGACCTGTGTGCATTATTACCTTTGACACTGATGACTCTGAGAAAAGACAGGTTGCTTATGTGAAGAGGATGGCAGCAAAGTATTCTCCACACACCCAATCCCAGTAGCTCAACATCTGCAGCGCTTGGAAGTGATGTTTATTTTAAGGGTGGTAGTTGGATGCCATACTTTCCCTTGTGTTTTTGCTTTGCCTGGGGTATTGAGCTAATTTGTTGGTTCTGAGTCTGAACATTAAAAGGTAGGCTGGCTGCCAGGGCCCTAAGAGATCTAAGGGCCTTAAATGATTTTGAACTTGCCTTAAATAGTTTTGCTTAAAATAGCTACTGAGCAGGATATACCTGGCCGAAAATTTCAGGTGGGCCTGAACAATTCATTTGTCAGCCTAGGAAAATTGTCATGCTGCAGACAACTTGTTCTTACAATGAAAAACAAGCTAAAGCCTTAACCAGGTGTTAAATAATGGGCTAGGACTTGTTCCAGCCACAGTGTCAGGGGCTTGGTAGGGACAAGGGAAGCCCAGAATAGCAGTCACCTGTGACCTAGTTCTCTGGTATTGATTTTTGGTCTAAGGCTGTCTTGGTTTTATGCTCTGAGCCAAAAGGCCTGGGAAAGGTTCAGGGTGTGAACTGGGGGACACAGACAAGATTAGGATTGTGAAGCTCATTGTATCACACCCTCCCATTTGACATCTTTACTCAGATGGTAACAGATTTAAGAGGACAGGCTTTTAATTGGGTGGACTGCCCTCCTGAGTCATTGGGGCTGGGGCAGGAGAGCAGTGATGGAAGCCGAACCAGATGCAGTGTGTGGAGCCAGGGAAAACTCCAGAAGGCAGTGTCCAAAGGCAGGCTCAGAATCAGGCCTGAGCAGATGGCTCAGCTGACCAGTCCATTAGAAGGGTTTGAGTTTCTCTAAGCAGAAAGCAAGGGAGAAAATCAGGAACACAGAGCTGTTGATGGGGTCGGAAAATCTGGAGATACTGCCTGAGACTCCTGTCCAGGCTTGAGCTTTGGGTGGCCACAGGGACATTTGGGGCTGTCCAGACACTGTTCTCCAGTGTGCACCAACTCTGGGCCATCTGGGGAACATCTTGAGCTCTTTTGGGTCCCTGAGCCTCTGCACAGATTTTGTCATCTAAAAAGTAGTTCCTCTGACCCTCCACAGCCCAGCCCAGGCTGCTGATGCCTCTTCCCATCCTTTTCCCAGCACCCTGCACATGGAGGGCTTCTACGCTGTGCTTGTCCTGGGTGCCTGACACCCTCCTGGCTGGCCCCTGGGACCATGTCTAGCTTTGGCACTGACCAGAAGCCCAGGCCTGTGCTCGACCCAGCTGATGTTTCTCATGTGGTGGCTCTTGCTCGGGGAGCTTTGCGCCAGCCTTGTAGGAAGCTGTCACCAGGCCTATTTAATGGTGCCTTAGATCCAGTTAGGTTCTGGGAAACCAGTGACAGGCCAGGGCCTGAACCCACACCCTCTGACTTGCCTTCCACTGTCGTCACCTTTGGCAAATGGGCCTTGTCCCTGCTTCTCAGACAAGGGTAGGCCATTGGAGGGAAAGCCTTTCAGCTCTCTGCTGAAATGAACAAATGAATGACAAATGAACCTACATGGACCCCACCAGCCCCCGTTTCTCCTTCCCTCCACCTGGTGTGTGCATGTGTGTGCACGTGCATGTACAAACACACACACACAGGGCTGCACATTAGCACTGTTCTGTCCAGGGTAGTCTGCACTGGCTCCTCATCAGCATCGAAACTTACATCTCTCCTTATGGGGGTATGAAAAAAACCCCAGTCCCTTCCAGGACTAGGAAGCCTAACTCAGTCACTCAAACCACACATTATCAATCAACTGGACTGATCATCCTTTGCTGCCAACCTCTTCCTCATGTGGGTCCTTGTGTACAGAAAGGGACCACGGTCTACCCCGGTGCCTGAGCTGGAGGCCTGGGGGTCACCATCGCCTCCTCCTGCTCCTGTGCCTCACATCTGGTCTATACCCAAGCCTGTCTCATGGCCCCCTGAGTGGCTCTCAGACCCCTGCCTTGCCCCTGACACTGCCTATCCTGGCCTCCGTCCTCCCCCCTTGCCTGTGCTGCCCCCACCCACCACCTTTGGCCCTGGCTGCAGCTCCAGCTCTGCCGACGCCCTGTCTCCATGCTCTGATTTCCTTTTAGGCTTTCTTCTGTTCTTTCTGCTTGGAATGGCTTTCCCCCACCACTTGGTTAGCCCCTCGTCCTTCCTGGCTCCACTCCACTGTCGGCTCCATCGGCAGACCGGCCCCGATTTCCCTGGCCCAGTGGATGTGCCTCCTTCTGGCCTCCCACGCCCACCCTATCACTGTGACGTTGCCTGCAGGTCTGCCTGTTTCTGACACTGGGCTCTGGGCTTCCGGAGTGTGTCAGTCCAAAGTTAGTCCTCTGGCTTCTCTCTAAGGTCAATTCCAATTCGGCCACTTCTCTGTTGGCCGGCGGACGTGCGCTCACTTAGTCAGTGAGCGTCTGCCGTGTGCTCTTGCTGGTGCTGGGCAGTCAGAGATAAGAAAGATGTGGCCCCTGCCTTGTAAGAGTTTCTTAGTGGTTGTGAACCTTTGAGGGAGCAAGGTTGGCCTCTTGCACTTTAGTGTCAGTTCCCAAACCATCTCTACCCTCTGCTTTTCTATCTTAATCATTTGCTTTTTGGAGTGACTCAGTGGGCTGGCCTCTCCCACGTGTGTGCTTGTGCATGAGGACACCCTCCTTGTGGCACTGTAGCTTGCCTCCGGGTCACAAAAGAGCCCTGCGCACCCAGCAGGCCCCAGCAGGACCCTGAAGCCCACCATGGATGCTTCAGACCTGGCAGGTCCCATCATCCTGTAAAATTGTGGGTCTTCCTGATATCCTTGTGCCCCTCTGCTCCTTGAGGATCTTAAAGATCCGGCGGCAGGTGCAAGGCCTCCTGTCCAGTCCTGCGGGGAATGGGGATAAATAGCTATCAGCTGTCTGGAGCCTAACGCTACATGGGATGGGATCGGCAGCCTCGTGTTCCCATGGCAACCAGCCCATCAATGCCCTCAGTGTCAAGACAGTGGCACCGTGGAAAGGAAGAAAGTCTCATTGTCTCCCCTCAGCCGCTTGGGCACAAACAAGCCATGCTCTCGGGAGCGCCCCGCAACCCTGCCCAGTGTGTGGCTCTGCTGAGCTGCATGTAGACCCTCTTGCTGAATTAGGCTGGGAAGGGGCCATCAGTTTTAGTTCTCTAACCCTTCTTGGGGCCTCTTGAGTTTCTGCCAGTAGCCAACATCTGTCATCTACATAGTCCTTGTTGGGCAAATTCATCTTCTCAGGGGGACAAAAACACCCAGATGGATCAGACTCCTGAAGCTCTGAGTGATCAGTGAAACTTCACCTTAGGGTAAATAAATCAGCAACTGATGTCAGCAATCATGTTTTTGCAAAGAATTTTGATTTCCAGACTTTCCCTCTTTTGGTTTCAAAACATCCTGCTGACAACTCTCAGAGACGGTCTCCTGTGTTCATTTAACCAGAGCCTCCTTATCCGACAAGAGGGTAGCCCCTCCCTCCCCTCTATCACCTTCCTGGACTGTCCACTGGGGAAAACCCCAGCAGTGATCATCAAGAAGAGCCTCCTTCTTGTCTACAAAAGGCCCAAGTCCACCCTGATGGTCACTGCCAGACTCTCGTCTGGGTGGACAATCTGGAAAGTTGGGGAGGGAAGGGGAGCTGTGTGCTTGTCAGAGAAGGACCCCTCTGCAGAGTTCGGGCTGTCACCCCTTGTCCAGGAGGAGGCTCCACAGGGGCACCCCCGCTCTCTAAACCCGTTCCTCTGTCTGCCCTCTCTCATCCCCTGCCCTCCAGGTGTGAAAGCAGACGTTACTCTGGATTGTCCCTCTTCTCTGACATCCATGTCCTGGTCACAGCCTGTCCAGCCTGCCTCTGGGTCTTTCCCCTGCTGCCCAGCTCCCTTACACTCTCCTGCCCTCCCTGACAGTATCCTGATTCCTGCCTTGCCGCTTTCCCTGCCTTGCTTCCAGGCCAATTCCCACACAGTTCTTCAGAACCACAAAGCTCATGCTGTCCTTTCCCTGCCTTAAAACCAGCAGAGGCTCCTGCACAGCAAAGCATGATACATTAGGCCCTCGGTGAGTGAGCCCTACCTTCCTCCTGCTTTGTCCTCAATCAGAACCCTTCACTTTTACCACGTGATCCAGCCATTCCAGGCCTTTGATGTTCTAGAATCTTTCCACATGCTTTGTCTTTCTTTTGCGCCTATTCATTGATGTTGTTTTGACCTGGGTATCCATTCCCCGTGTGGTCTACCTGGCACCCTGCTCTTCTTCAGGATCAGCTAAAGCCATTTCCTGACCTGCCTGCTGCCCAGTGGGGCTGAGCACTGTTCTCTCCGAGGTCCATGGAGGGGCTCAGCCACAGCATGAGAGGGTGTCTCCCTCCCCACTAGACCACAGCATCTTATGGTCAGCGTCTTTACCTTATTCATTTTTGCTTCCACAGGTCCTAGCACAGTTCCCGGCACATAGAAGGTTTAGTGAATGAGAAACCTTTAGAATTTTTTATTCCAAAACTTGTGATTTCTTGATTCTACTCACCAAAGGTAAATGATCCTCAGAATATTAGTAAGGGAAAAATGCTGATTTTGTCATCTTCGCTTCTACTGACCTCTAGGAGGTTTGTGGGCAGCAAATATTTGCAATGTTTCTTTATAGTTGAATATCACTTGAATTTTCCACCCATTGATATATCTTGGTGCCCTGTTGTTGGGCTGTGAGTTCCCCAGGGCTGGGTCTTGCTGGGTGATTTCAGGGTCACCTGCAGGGACTCTCCTAGCAGATCCTCAGTCATCTGTGCCACGTGGCTGCTCTGCAGCAGACTTGGCCAACCTGGCCAAACCCGGAATCCTAGCCTGGTGTTCTCTGAAGTCAGGGGTGAACACCTTGCCCTTAGGTGGGCAGAAGAACAGGAAGAAAGGAAGCCAAAAAAGAACTGGGAAGAAGACTGGGGAAGCCAAGGAAGGGGAAGAGAGGGAGGAAGGGGGGGAGGCAGTAGAAAAGACTGAGGAAAGGGGGCATGGGTATGTCCCCACTCAGTGGAGTCCTTCCTGTGAAAGGTTTATTTTCTGTGAAGAAGCAGCCTGGGTCCTGCCTGCACACAGCCTCTCTGTCCCCACGTGTGACTGTGTTCTGTAAGAATGGTAACTGGGTCAGTGGGTTACCTTCACCATGACTGCTGCCAGCCGGCTCCTGCATCATCCTTGCTGTCCGCCAAGCACTGCTGATAACAGCCCAGAGCCCTGGTATTAACCCCGTTACACAGATGAGCCAACTGAGGCCCAGAGAGGTTGAGTAACTTACCACAGCTTAGTAAGTGTCAGAGCAAGGCTTTCAACCCAGGCAGCTTGGATTCTGGGTCTTCCTCATAGACTGTGTCTATGTCCTATTAGAAAAGGCTGCAAAGAGCAGATGGCATCTGAGCTGGCCATGGAGCTTGGATTGGGGTTTTCTAACTGGCTGAGGCAGAGGGGCACAGTCCAGGCAGGTGGGGGTTGGGGCAGAAGGGGTACCCCAGGAGGGAGCCTGTGAAGATGTCCCAGATGCTTAGGACCCTCCCTTCTTATCAGGGCTCTGGCCAGGAGCTCACTTCAAAGGCTTATCTGGCAGGAATGAAGGCAGCATTCTTGACATTGGAGTCTAAGAGTCTCAAGGGCAGGGAACCTTTCTTGGACACAGTCCCCCAGCCTCCTAGAGCCCTTGTTTCCCACCCCCCAGGAGGAGAGTGGAACACTGCATGTCAGAGCGGGAAAGCTGGACCCCCAGAGGAGAGAAGAGACCCGGTGAGGACCCAGGGTTGCACGGAGGGTGGCACAGCCTAGTTATAAAATGTTTACGTTACTTGATTTTTCTCAGGGCAATACAGAAAGAATACATGGATACAGAAAATTTGGGAAACACAGAAAAGAACAAAGAAAACAACAAAAACCATCCATAATCCCAGCACCCAAAGATAATCACTGTTAACATTTTGGACCATATCCTTTTGTTTTTTTTTAACTGTGTGTGTATGTGTGCTCATATATAGGTGGAGTATCCGTTACCTGAAATGCTTGGAACCAGAAGTGTTTTGGATTTTTTCGGATTTTTGAATGTTTGCATTATGCTTACAGGTTGAGCATCTCTAATCTGAAAATCTGAAATCCAAAATGCTCCAGTGAGCATTTCCTTTGAGCATCATGTCAGTGCTTAAAAAATTTTGGATTTTGGATCATTTCATATTTTGGATTTTTGAATTAGGGATACTTGGCCTGTATATGTATGCATGCGTACATGCATTCACATATACATGAATGTCTTATACAAATAGGATTGTGTAGTTTTGCAACTTGTACCTCACAAGTCAATAAATATTCTATGGTGTAATTTTAATGGCTGCTCAGTATGCCTTTGCGTGGCTGGCCCATAATTTACTTAATTCTTCCCTGACATTTAGGTCAGTGAATTCTTTGTGACTGCTTGGGGCAGTGGATAGTACTGCAGCTGGTCTGGAATGTCAGGATTATGTGGGGAGGGGGCAGGAGCTCTGCCGCTGCCCTGTCCCCCAATGACATGCCCTGTGCCCCTGGTTGTGGGGGTCCCATTTCCCTGCATCTCCCATCCTACGTCACCAGCCTTGCAGAAGGTCCGTGACTTGATAACATTTGCTCAATTCAACTCATAAGGATTTTATTGAGCACTTTTTATTTTAAAAAATTACACTTACATAAATTTATAAATTTTAGAGTATTATATAAATACTCTCCCATTGTAAAGAATTCAGACCATGCAAATGTATAAAAAAGTAAAATCCAGAATCATCTTCCTCCTCTCATCCCATCCCCGGTTTACTCCTTCCCCCAAGTATTATCACTGCTCATACTTTAGCATATGTATGTCCTGTTTCTATGCCTTAACAGACATGTCTATGCACATATATATACATAAAGAGTTTTAAAGGTTTTCTTTTTACATAAATGGGATCATGCTAAACATGTTTTTCTGCACCCAGGTTTTCTTAGCTAACAATACATTTTGGAAATCTTTCCATGCTGGTACATAGAGATCTACCTCATCCTTTTAAAATAGTTTGAAATAGTTTTATGGCATTTTATAGATGCAGCATGTTTTGTTACAACATATCTATGAAGTTTCACTTGATTCGCCTCCATTTTTGGGGGGTATTATAAACAATGCTGCAGTGGTTATCCTTATTCATGCCTTTCTGTGCACATCTGTAGGATACATAATAACAAAACAAATAATAGCTATAATAAGGAATGATGATCACAGACACCTCTCTGGCCTCTACCATGTGCCAAGTAACTTTCCAAGTGCTTTCCTTATATTGACTTATTTAATCTTCTAAGAAACCCTGTGAGGTAGGTGCTATTATTATCCCCATTTAACAGATGAGTAAACAAAAGCACAGAGGGGTTAAATAACTTGTCCATGATTACACAGCTTGTAAGTGCCAGAGCCAAGATTTGAACCCAGATGGTCTGGCTCCAGCTATTGGGAACTGCTGAATCAACAGGTATATACATGTTGCATTGTGCTGGATATTGGCAGTGGCTCTCCAGGCAGTGGTGCCAATTGACACTTCCCCCAAAATTGTGTGAGAGGGCCCTCACCAAACTTGGGTAGAGATGATCAATTGTCGTATTTGCCAATTCTAACAGGTGAAAATGAGATCTGGTGCCTCTTTTAATTTGCTTTTTTTTCAGATTACTACTAAAGTTAAATGACTCTTTATATATTTATTAGCCATTGTAATCCTCCTCTGAATTGCTTATTTATATTCTTTGCCCATTTTTTCAATTGGATTGTTCATCTTTTAATGCTTGCTCTCTCTGTATTATGGCTATCAGTCCCTTGTTTTTAAATATGTTACATATATTTCTCCCATCTGCCACTTTTCGTTGAACACTGTTCAGAGGGTGTGTTTGCCTGCTTGTTGCTTTTTGAAGTAAAACCTGCAGTACCATTTGTTTGCAAGGCTCTGGGTTTATCACTTTGTGTCATTCAGAGATGAGTCCCTACCTACAACAGACAAGTGCTTAAGTAACTATTGCAAGAGAAATAGGGAACGTAGTATAGAAATGGAATCCAAATGCTTTGGGATAATGGAGGAGAGCAGGGCAAATTTTCACCTGGGGACTCAGGGAAGGCTTTGTGACCACTGGCATTTGAGCCAGACCTTGAGGAGTCCACAGGATTTCCATAGACAGAGGAACAAGAGGTGGGCGTGTGTGGGCAGATAGATCGTGAGTGACTCCTTCAACCCACATCCTATCAGGAAACAACTTACTTTCGATGACTCAGGTAAAAAGAGTCTTTCTTGCAAAGGGCATACTTACAGGGGTGTGAGCAGGGAAAGGGCACCTACAAAGGGTATTGAGGCACCCGGGGACTAGCACTGGTGGGGAACTGCTGTCCTGCCTCGGGCTGAAGGGTCAAGAGACAAAATGTTAGCAGAGCCCCTGGGTGCTAGAGCTGTGGGGAATGCAGCCTCCTTCTGGTGCCTCTTGTTGGCCCAGGGGTGTTGCCTGGAGGGCTCAGCCTTCTCAGGCACAGAGCAGGGCAGAGAATGGGTCAGGGGTGTGGGAAGCCCAAAGGGAGAAAAATTAGCACAGTAAGGATAAGGACAGAGATAGAAAAATTCTGGGTATGTTAATACCGCAGCAAACACCCTGACATCATTAGAGAAGGTGGGGGGGTTCATTTGCTGCTACTGCTATTCATCACGTGTTTATTGAGTGCTGGTCCAAAGCCTGGCACAGGCAAGGCACTAAGTTATAAAGATGGGTCAGGTGGGCCACGTTCCCTAGTGATCCCCGCTGTGGCGCCGGTTTGAGCTGTCCCTGTGTCCTCTCTGAAGGTCACAGCAGAGGCCTGTGGTTTCATGTCTGTTAGACTCCACGTTCCTGGATCTGTGCCTCCTTGTCCCAGTTGAAGTTTATTTAGGTGTGTCTGTCTGAGGACAGATTTTAAGATGGAAAAATAAATCCATTTTTGGCCACCATTGAACTCAGTCTAACATACATCTTGCTCTTCTGGGTTTTTTAAAACTTAAATAAACAAAAATCCCAATTCGTGTTCCTCTTGATAAAGCCTAATGTCTATAAAAAGAAAAGAAACCTTATTTCTATTTTGCTGTCAAAGTAACCACCTATCACCAAGCTTGTTAACAGCCTCCTTATGCATGTCTTTTAATTTCTCATTTGCAGGAATATGACAGTATTAGCCATGAACAAGAAGCTGGATTTGTTTCAGAGGCTTAAACAAGTTTACGTACCACCAGTCAGGGCTCTCAGAACCCTTCATTTTAGCACATGACGCAAAAGCCATTTGTGGGAATAGATACTTTCTGTTCCCCCAGAGTTTTGTGTTCTTGTACAAAATGAACTCATTAGACCTTTCTAATTTTTTTTTTTATTGCTTTTGTTTGCTTTTTTGAGGAACATGGTATTCTACCTTCTTCTGGTATCTGGTCACATCAGGAATGGTAGAAAACCAAATTGATTCTTTCTTACACTAAATAGTCTTAAAATCCAAATAAAATCTCAGAGGTAGATGTGGAGACACTAACTCTAGAATAATATAGAAGACCATTGTTAGGAGGCTCATATGGGGGGACCAGAACTAACAAACCCACATGACAATGAGCCGGTCTTAATAGCATTCCTGTTCCAGCTAAGTCCATTTCCAACACCTAACCAGGAGGGTCTTGCCACATTCCATTGTAACTCGCACTCACAGAGAGCCCTGGATGTGTTTTCTGTTTTCTTGTGTCAGAAGTTCAGTGGCTGCAGAGAACTACAGAAAATCCTTCTTGAAGCCAATTTCTTTTCCTTACTAAAAGTTGGTTCTACTTTCCAGCAATTGGTTCCTTTCCTGAAGTTAGTCACTCATGGTGCGTTGTGCTTGGTCTGTGCCGATGGCTATGCCAGCCTGGGCCCGTCTTCGTGCCAGGCAGCTGCTCAGCTTCCTCCCTGGGCTGTCCTGAATGTCGACCTTGTCAGTGGAGTCTTTCAATGACCAGGCTCTGCCACTGAGAGATCTTTTTATCTCCCCAAGGCCGAGGGAACTTGTTTGTGCACTACCCGCTGCTGTTTTCCCTGCGGTGTTTGTGTTTTGTTTGAATCATGCTGTCAGGGTGCATGAATTAGACTGCAAGTCTTGAGGCTGTGCTGTGCTTCTGCATGCACCGGGGACATGAAACTGAGGCTCCCCGGTTAGGAACAATGGACGTTGCTGGGAGGGAACAGTCATCCTGCCAAATCTGCCCAGTCCATTTTAAAATGTCATGCCCTTGTCCTGAGGTCTTTTTAGGGAGGTGTGTTAAGCCCAGTTTGATTTCTGCATCAGCCTTTCATAGCAGAAGATGACATGTTGACTGACGTGAACGGGCCTTCCTGGGCCAACAGGAGTTGGTGCGTAGCTTCCCCACCTGGTTATGGGACTTTGATGAGAGAATCAAGCCAACAAGCGCTTCCATCAATCAGAGCATGTCCACCAGTCTGCTGTCCCCCTGCTGGGTTCTCAGCAATCTGGAGTGCTGCCTCTGTTTGACTTTTTTTTTTCCCCCAGAGGATTACGGAGTTTCCTGGGTCATTTAACTTGTTTATCACAATTTTAAGTTTCTTAGTTCCATCCGTATGTGAATGGATGAACAAATGTGATGTATTCATACAATGAACACTTTTTCATTCAGCAATAAAAGAACAGATAACCAGTATGCATAACAATGTGGATGAATCTCGTAGAATTATACCAAGTGAAAGAAGCCATACACAAGGGTTATTTGATTCCATTTATAGGAAGTTCTAGAATCGGCAAAACCAATCTAGGGGAATGAAAACTAGGGATTGACGGAGAAGGCGCATAGGAGACTTTCTGGGGTGATGGCTGTCTTCTGAATCTTGGAAGGGGTTTAGGTTACAAAGCTCTTTACATTAATTAAAACTCAAGAAATGTATGCTTAACATTTGCTCATTTCATCATATGTAAATTTTACCTCAAAAGAAACAATCTATAAGCAAATATTGAACTCTTGATAATGATGTGTATCTTGAAGTATTAAGGGAAATGTACTGATACTGCAATTTACTTTGTAATGAACCAAAAATAGGATGGATTGACAGATGGATAGAGGCATGGCTATTTGGAGAGAAATATGACGGAGAGATTTTAGTGAATATGTTAAGGGTAGAATTTAAGTGGTGGATATATGGATTTGCTGTATGCTTAAAAATTTTCATAACAAGGTGTTGGGAGAAAAAGATTTTTATGTTCGTGGTGGGGATGGGACGGCCTTGGGAGAAATCCTGTGTTGTCCTTGGAGATGTAATCATAAATTTATCTTTAGAGATGAGGATTAGAAGCCTTCTAGGGATTTAATGGGGCAAATGATGTCATCAAAGAAATCCTCATGGAATCTGGGTTTAGGGGCATTTGTAAAGTGTGTTCTGGGGCTACACTGGCATCTGAAAGGATTACTGCAGCTCTCTGAGCCCCTAACTTGTTAGTTTTTCCTTAAGCAGAGAGTTTCAGCCCCAGGGAGAAGCATCCCAGTAAATGTAAATGAGCAGAGTCCCACAGTTTAAAGACCTCCCTGCTGGGGAGAGATAAGACTGGGACAGATACCCCTGGCACAGGCAGTGGTAGTCTGGGTTGCTTGACTGCTAATTATCTTCTCAGTCTTGCTCTGCAGTGTTTTGCTAGTTTCAGGATTTGAATTTTTGAATTTGTGTAGAATTTTTAGCCTCTCCTGAGTTGTCGAATTGGAGGGTGGGACAAGTAGCCACTCTGTACGGAGTCCTAATGGATGGGTGTCCTAAATTGGAATTCTGCCCCTGTGTTACTGAGGGGCTGTCTCTGATCAGATGTAGCAAAGGCACAGCAATCTGACTCCACATAGGAGAACCTGTGCCTGAGAGGATCTGCTGGTAAATTTAGGGCATGTTTGAGAAGTAGGGATAGGGAAAGAAGAGAAGAATGAAAGCATTATTCTAAGAAGCTGCTTTTATTTGTAGATTCTCCTAATTCCATTAAAATGAATGCTGAAGAGATATAAAATTTGGAACACATACCACATAATAGAAATGAAAGGACGTTAAACTAAAATGGGGAACAATGGTAAAATGAGAAGAGAATCTTAGTACCAAGAGGAAGATGTGATGTTTTTCTGAAATAAAATTATCTTAGAGCACACTGTACAGGGAAAGTGAATTAAAATAAGGACTCGGTTAACAGAAAACTTGGAAGGAAACATAAAATATTTCATAATGAAAAGGAGAAAGTGTTAAGCTGACTCAAGGGGAAAACAAATACAGAGATTACGCTAATTACATTATAAAGGCAAATAAATAAAATGTCAGTGTTGTAAAAGGAAATAAAACTAATTAAATACTTAATGTTCTTTAAGAGACATTGGCAAAATAAAATGTATTAAATATGATAAAATATGTAAATAGCTATAATTTGCCTGCTGTGTTCCAGCGGCCGGTACAGTGCCTCACCTCCTGAGTATAAAACAAGGGATTTTTGATCCTTGAGATAGCACATTAATGGAACAAGATGCAAGATAAATAGTCACTTATATTAGAAAAGCTGGAATCAAATGAACGCTTTTAAATGAATGGATGAATGATGAGTCCTTAAAATAAGGAGTTTTAAAGTACACACTCAAAGGGGAAAGCAATAGAATTACCTTCTAAGATTAAAATCTAATGAACTAAGGCATGAAAGACGGTGCATCTCTTTACTGAAAATAATTTAACCTCTCTGTGCCGTAGCTCGCTGTTCTGAAATATGTAAGTTAAGTTAGTTGTATCTCTAAAAATTGAATGCTTGGAACAGTGCCAGTCCCAAAGTGAGCACTCAGTGCGCGTTTTTGCTAATTATATTATTATCATCACAGTGATTATCATTAATGCCAAAAGAGGGAGATAACATGTCCTCCCAGTGTCAAGCCTTGGAGTCAGACTAGGAAAGCACTATTTTTAAAGTAGGAATTCAAAGCTAGTAAAGGTGTCATGGAGAAGATTTTGGATATACTGTTTCTTTTACCTTTTGCCTTTTTGGGGAAAAGCTTAGCTGATTTACAAAGCTTAGGATGGAAAAGGCAGAAGTTAAGCTAGACTATGTAAGAACTGATGAGCCACGACTTAAGCGGCTGGGACATTTCCAGTCTGCAGACATGATCTGGCTCCCAGTGAGGCGCCTGCTGTAGCTGCTCCATTCAGCAGCACATGGGACACCCCTCCTCAGCCCTTTGCTGGCCTGGCATGTTCATCAGGGCTTATGCCCACCACCACTGATGCAAAAGAGGACCCTCTTGCTTGAAGTTAATTAATTAAGGATTTTCTCTTAAAGATGAAAGAAAATAAAACTTTGGGTTAAGATGGAGGGTCTGTCTTATCACTTAGCCTATGTTGTCATCCCAGAGCATCTCGGAGCTGACATGGAAGATTATGATTGTCTCTTGCTTAAACACAGCCAAACAGGGCACATAGCAGTTCTCTACAAATGTGAATTTGCCTGTTAATTACAAATGTTCACTTTCTTCCAATCCCAAAAGAAACTGATGCGCCTGGAGCGGCTGGAGTTTTATCCTTTTCCTCAGCTTTCTTGCTCTGGGCATCACTCAGGATGGATTGTACAGAACACTGACCATCTTAATTAAGGCAATGGGAAGGCAAAGATGGGATGTTTTTTCTCCTTCTGCTCTCCCCATAGTAGCCAAATTTCCACAGAATGCATGAAAAACACACGTGTTTTTCATTTTATATAGGGCTATTTTGATCTAGTAGCTCTTGCAAACAGAGTGAGTAGCAAAAATTGGAGCTTTGAGACTAGAAGAGCTAGGTACTAATCCCAGCACTTTTGCCTACACATTGATCAACAATTGGCAAGCCACTCACATCCCTGGACGTGAAATCATTCATCTGTAAAGTATGATTGCAATAATCACTGCCAAAATAGAGTTCTACATCTGGCTGTTGTGAGGATCGCAGCATATACTGATACCTCTGTGAAAGGGAGTGTCATTAGTGCAGATGTGAAGTCTGTCTCCTTCACTGACAGGCACACTCTGTGTTGACCCTAGGAAGAGCCCTGCTTTCCATGTGGACACCTAATACCAGTTCATATGGTAATTAGTGGCCCAGGGTGAGGAGAGTGGGTGCCCCCTATTTATTAGTACCAACTGCCGTCTCCTCCCCCATGTTTTGCCTGGGTTAGTTTGGAGGAGCCATAGAATTCGGGGTTTTTGTGGAGCCTTGGAGTCACAGCCCACCTTTCAACATGAGAGCCGAAATTTGAAATGATCAAATTGCTGCAGTTTAATTTAACCAGTAATCTAAAAGCTACCCCTCTGAGAGTGGATAGTTTGCATTCTGCTAGGGAATAATACACTGTGTGTCACCAATTTCAGAGCGTTGTCAAATAGTAGCTAGGAATGTATTCAGATGCAAAAACCAGAAGATAGTGGCTAAAACAAAGTAGAGCTCACTTTTTTCATGCAAGTCTGGAGATGGTCATTCAGGGCTGGCACTGTGCGTGGTGGTGTCTCCTTCATCCACTTTGCCACTCTTAGCAGAGAGGTCTCTGTTCTCGTGGTTGTTGCCTTACAGCAGCTTGGTGGCTAATGCACTTTCAGGTCTCATGTCTGAGGTCCAGGCAGGAGGCAGAGTTAGGGGCAAAAGGTAGAAGGATGAAGGCTTTTTCTTTCTCGTTCAGGAAGGGTCACCCTCCCCAAAGACTTGTGCCTGCAGCTCATGGGACAGAATTATGTCACACGGCTGTGTTAGCTGCAAGGGAGTCTGGGAAATAAAGATTTTCTATTCTGCAAGCTTAGTGGAAGAAGTAGGCAGAAGAGAAAGGGTTGGATGTAGAGGCAGGATTGACCAACCTGTGGTGTCCTCTAAACATCACAATGGCTGTAGTATACTTCTGCTGTCTTATGAATGACCAGAAAGAAAGGAAGAAGGAGGGAGAGAGAGAGCCTTGTGTTATTCCAAAGGAAAAACCACCTCTTGATGTTGATCAAATTAAGCAGCAATTCGATGAGGGGCAGACTGTGATTTAGGTGCTGTGGGGAACACAAAGGGGACTAAGACAGGCCAGCTGGTCTCAAGACATAGGAGGGGAGATGCCTGCGTCAGTAATCATGATGCCGGCAGAATGTGGTAGATGGTCTAGGAGGGGTGCAAGTAATATTGGAGGACTGGGCAGTGGAGAATCATCACTCCCAGCAGCAAAATAATGATGATGATGAGGATGATGGCAGTGACAATGACAAGTATGATAAACTCTTACGGGGCTAGAAACTGCTCAAAGGGCTTGATCTCATTCACTCCTCACACTGCTGTGCTACCCCACAAAGCAGGTTCCATTCCCCGCCTCCATGTAACAGATCAGGAAACTGAGGCACAGAGAAGTTGTTAAGTGACCTATCCCAGTTAGAAATGGCGGAGCCAGAGCTGACACCACACCTTTTCCTCCTTTGTTACCTAAAACATGTTATTTGATATGTATGAAATATTTCCTATTATATATGTGTGAGTTATATAAAGTATGACAGTGGAACCTTTGAAGCCACCATACAGTCCAACAACTAGACTGTTACCAATGTTACCTACACATTCCTCTTCCACCACAGCGCCTGCCACCATAACTCCAACCCCCACAGGAAACCACTGTCTTTGGGCAGGGTGTGCTTAGACAATGTATCGCTTAGTTGTTTTTTTGTTTTTGTTTTTGTTTTTGAGATGGGGCCTCGCTATGTTGCCCAGGCTGGTCTTGAACTCCTGGGCTGAAGCAATCCTCTGGTGCTTCAAAGCCAGAGATCCTGCCTCTCAAAGTGCAGGCGTTACAGGTGTGAGCTACCCTGCCCGGCCTTAGTTTTGTTTTTGAGCCCTATGAGAATATATACTCTGTGTGGTGTTCTGGAACTTGCTTTTTTCAGTTAACATCATGTTTCTAAGGCTCAGCCACATTGTAGCTACAGCCCAAGCCTTACTTTCACTGCTATACAATGTTCTCGGCCGAGAAATCCCCGTGTATCTGTCTATTCTCCTGGCTTGTTTGTGATTTATATTAAGAATATCATCGCCAAGAACAGCCTTGTATGTGACCTCTGGTGCACAAATGCCAGTTTCTTTTGGGTATGTGCCTAAGATTGGGATGACTGGGTGTATATATACTGGATACAAATTCTTTGTCAGTTACAAGTGTGGGAAGTAGTGTTTCCCAGTTTGTGATTTTTTCCTTTTTTTTTGCCTGTATGGGTGTCTTCTGATTAAACTGGAGAGTTAACTTTTATGTAACTGTATGTATCAATCCTTTAAAAATAACAGTCTTTCAAGATACAATTCATATACCCCATGATTCACCTATTTAGAGTAAACAATTCAGTGGTTTTTAGTGTATCCGTAGAGTTGTGCAACCATCACTGCAATCCATTTTATAACATTTTCATCACCCAGTAAAGAAACCCCATCCCTATTAGCAGTCAATTCCCATCCCATCCTTAACCCTAAGCGAACACCCATTTACTTTCTGTCTCTGTAGATTTTCCTATTCTGGATATTTCACATAATGGAATCATATAATATATGGTCTTTTTGTGTCTGGCTTCTTTCACTTAGCATGGTTTCAAGGTTCATCTGTTTTATAATACGTGTCAGTACTTCATTCTTTTTATTGATAAATAATATTCCACTGTATGGCTATACCAACATATGGATATTTTGTTCATTCATCAATCGATGGGCATTTAGGTTGTTTCCACTTTTTTGGTTATTGTGAATAATGCTGCTGTGAATGTTCGTGTACAAGTTTTTGTGTGGACATATGTTTTTATTTCTCTTGAGATTATATCTAGGAGTGGAATTTTTGAGTCATGTGGTAACTCTGTTTAAAGAGAAACTGTCAGGCTGTTTTGAGAAGGGTCTCCACTATTTTACAATGCCACCAGCAGTGTGTGAGGGTTCCAGTTTCTCCATATCCTCATCAACACTTGTTCTTATCTGCCGTTTTTTTAATCTTACCCATCCCAGTGGGTGTGAAGTGGTAGCTCGGTGTGGTTTGGGTTTGCATTTCCCAGATGACTAATGATGTTGAGCATTATTTTCATGTACTTCTTGGGCATTTGTGTATCTGTTTTTAGAGAAATATCTGTTCAGATCCATTGCTCATTTTTAATTGGTTTTATTGCTATATACTCTAGATGCAAGTCTCTTATGAGATATATAATTTGCAGATATTTTCTGCCATCTGTGGGTTGTCTTTTCACTTTTTTGATGTTATCCTTTGCAGCACAGAAGTTATTGTTTTTTAATCCACTCTGATGTTCTCTGTCTTTTAATTGGTATATTTAGACCATTCACATTTAAAGTGATCGTGGTATTGTTGGATTAATATTGACCACGTTTATAACTGTTTCCTATTTGTTGCATTTGTTTTCCTCCCACTCCCCACATTTTTCTGCCTTCTCTGGTTTTAATTGAGCCTTTTAGGTAATTCCATCTTGTTTCCTTGCTTAGCATATCAATTATACTTCTTTTAAAAATTTTTTAGTGATTTCCTTAGTGTTTACAACACAATATACACTTTTAACTGATTTAAGCCCACTTTGACACCATGCTGCTTCCTTCATATGTCGTGCAGGTGCCTTATAACAGAGCATTCCCAATTTTTCTCCCTTCCCCACTCCTCCCTTGTGATACCAGTGTCTTCTTTCATGGATAGTGCTTCCTCTGTTCTTGTTTAAGAAATTCTTCCTACCCAAGGTCAGAAAGATCTCCTCTAGTATCAATAAGCATCCCAGAAGGTGGCACCTTGGCCCTATTTTTATAATAGCCCCCATCCTACTGGTTCAGAGCCACAGTGGGAACTTGGTCATTCCCTGGTGATCTTCTCATGCTCTACTCTGGAGCGGGAGGAATAACCTCAGGAGGGGCCTGCAGATGCACTGGATGCACCATCAGATGGTCCTGTTTCCATGAGCACAATAAGAGGAGGGTTTGCATTAGAGGCAGGACCCATGGGCCATGGCGGCGTGGCAGGGTTGTGGGATCAGTGCAGGCTCAGAGCCCATGTCTAATAGCCACAGAGAGGTCCCCAGTGCACAGCCACCTGGGAAGTGGCTGCAGGAGTCTCTGGGAGGATGTGAGGAAGGATCCTCTCATGCACCTGTTGCCCCTTGCAGTACCCTTCCTTAACGGGACACAGCCTTCCCGAAATCTGTTCAGAGCCTCTGGGTCTGGGTGCTAAGATATCCCAAATCCCCGCTGCAGTTCCACCCAGCAGGCCCGGTCGTTTCCACCTTCTGTGTGTCAAGCAGCATCTTATCAGGCTGCCCATCTTGTTCACCTTGGAGCTACTTCCGAGGTCCTTCGAGTCAGGCAGTCTGCGTAGCACTCCATCCCTTTGTCCCTTTGCTCAGGGTGGACGTTCTGGTATGCCTGCCACTGGCCTCAGTGATTCAGGATCCCGTGGTTCCCACGGAGAATTTGGAAGCCAGTGCTGTTGGAGCATCCCTTGGTCATCTGCAGCTTAGAGAGGATGACCCCAGGGAGCTCTTTAGAAGCTGCTGCCCCTTGCCCAGGCGTTTTCCTAACCCCTTGGGGAGGGGAGCAGCCTCCAGGCCTTCCCAGGGAGTGTTGGTTGGGGTAGCTTAGCAGTGTCCCCTAATAAATCCTCCAGTATTCTGATTTCCCCGAGTTTCCAAGATCAGCAGCAGCAGCATTTGGGACCTTGTTAGAAATGCAAATTATTGGGCCCCACTACAGGCCCACTCGATCACAAACTCTGGGAGTGGGTCCAGCAATATGGGTTTAATAAACCATCCATGGGATGGAGAACCACTCCTCTGCAGGATGTCAGGGAGGCCCAGCATACTGACCTCATCAGTATTGGTATTTGTTAATTCTAGACTTTAATTAGCCAATCTTATAGACTCTACATATGCCCTAGATGTTCGAGGTTCACGTTAAATAACCAGATTGTGAGGAAAGCATGCATGTCCTCATGTGTGGCTCATCTGGCTTACTTATATTTTGTCCCCTCAGAATCCATTCCCACACACCTTCCAGGCTCCTGCCCAAACACACTGGCCATCTCCTCTGATGCAGCAACTTGTTTTATGGGCTTAGGCAGTGAAGGGTGTGGGGTGTGTCCTCAGGAGAAAGGGCACCAGCTTGGGAAGTGGTGGCCCCGTGAGCAGCCTTGGGAGGCTTTTTGCAGAGGAGGCTGTTTCCTCATATGTGCCAGGAGGGTGTCTCTGCAGACTAGCAGATGAGAGTTCACTGCCACAGCCAGTGTCTGCCCTGGCTGTGCCCGCTGAGTCCCTTTCTTCCTCATCTTCCTGACTGTGAGGGACCTGGGAAAGTTGAGCATTTCAATGGCTCTTTGAAATTCAGGGCTATCACGGGGGACTTCTGGTTCTGCCCTTAGTTGAATGTTTATAGCTTTCCATTTCTCTTTTCCCCTATACATACTTTCTAGGGCCATAAGAATATACCTGAGCTTACAACCTTTGCGGGCACTATTGTTACCACACCCTGTTCTCCTAGTCCTCCCCCAACCCCCTTCCTGTACTTCATCCCGGGGGACCACCAGTATCATGTGTAATCATGAGTGCTGTGGGTTTGCATATAATCCAAAATGCTATACATTACCCTTAATTCATACACACAAACACACACACACACCCTCCCGCCAAAAGGTGCCTATCCCAGTGCTCCTGGAATAGGTGAACAACCTGATCCCAGCATCCCATCGTGAGGATCTATTTTAAGACCAGTTTCAGTAACAATCACATTATCAGTCAAGGTCTCAGCAGAAAAGATAGGGCACACTCAAACTAGGGTAGTCTGAGGATGGTTAATAAACCTTTTCCAGAGATGTGGGCAGAGTTCAGAGAAACCACCAGGGACTGTTAGCAGCAGAGTTGTTTCCACCCCTTGGCCCCAGAGGAAAAGAGGAGGGAATGTTGATGGAACCTGCAAGGAGAGACTGTGTTGGCAAGGTTCCTTGAGAAGAGCAGTGATCTTCAGGGAGAGGCACAGCCAGCCTGAAGTAACGCTGTAGAGAGGGGCTGGGGAGAAAACAGGCCAACTTCACTCTCCTTGCTGCCTCGCTGATGTCTTCCCAGGGTTGCCTTTACCAAACCCAACCCACAGCCAGAAGGCAACGGAGCCCAGCTGAGGTAGTCCGTATTCCTGGGGCAGAGGGCTAGGTGGAGGAAGTTGGAAAGTGGATTTAGAGGGGCAAATAGAAGATATCCAACCCACTGCCATATGCCTTTCTAAAAGCTTTAGTTTTACTTCTCACACTTAAGTATTTAGCTCAAATTTCCTTTGTGTTCGATGTGAAGTAGGGATTTAATTTTATTTTTTCCCATATGAAAAACCATCTTTCCCAGCATCATCAGTTGATTAGTCCCTCCTTTCACCACTGATATTCTGTCATAAGTCAAGTTCTGTATTTGCATAGGTCTGTCTCTCTTTTCTGTGCCCTGAGTTAACTTGTCTGTCTCTGACCCAATGGCTCACAGACTTCAGTACTATAGGTTTATGTTAAGGCTTGCTGTCTGATAGGGCAAGTCTTATTCTTTTTCAGGAGTTTCTAGGCTATTCTTGGCCCGTTATTCTTTCATATTGACTTTGAAACAATTTGACAAGTTCTATAAGACAAACAAATAAAACCCGGTCAGGATTTGGACTGAAATTTTATTTAATATATAAATCTATTTGATATATCTTTATGATATGGGGCCTTCCTATCAATGAATGTGGTGTATCTCCTTATTTATTTAAGTGTCCTTTAATTATTAGTGAAGTTTTATAATTTTCTCTATATAGGACTTACACATCTTTTGTTAAGTATATAGATACCTACCTAAAGCTTTCTAACAGTTGTTGCAACTGCTTTTTTCATGTTGGTCTCATATCCAGCTACCTTGCTATAAACTCCCTTATTTTTTCTAGTAATTTGATTTCATGATTTGTTATGGTTTCCTATGTAGATAGTCATATTATCTGTGAATAATTGTAGTTTTGTCTCTTCTTGATCAATCTTTAAGCTATTTATTTATTTATTATGGCTAGTGCCGGCTACGACTTTCAGTATCATGATGAATAAAAGCATCGATATGGGCATTCTTACCATATTCTTGATTTTAAAGGGAATGCTTCCAATATTTCCCTATTAAGATTGGTATTTGCTGTTTGATTTTTGTAGATACCTTTTTAACAGGTTAAGGAAGTTACCATCTTTTTCTAATTTGCTAAGAGTTTTTAATCATAGGGGTTTTGAATTTTATCAAATGCATTTCCTGCATCTCCTTCATTCTGCTAATGTGTAAAAATTATACTTATTGATTTTTCTAATGTTAAAATATCTGTGCATTTCTGGAATAAACTCACCTTGGTCAGGTAGATTATCTTTTTTTCTGATTGCTGAATTTGGTTTTCTGATATTCTGCTTAGGAGTTTTGCTTCTATATTCAGGGGTAAAATGGACCCATGATTTCCCTATACTGTTCTTTCTGGCTTTAATATTAAAGTTATTCTGGCCTCAGAAAGTTTTACTCATTTTCTATTCTCTAGAAGAGTTTATGCAAGACTGGGATGATGTATATCTTGAAATTTTGGTAGCACTTACCTGTAAAACTGTCCAGGCTGGTTTTGTATGAGAGAGATAGATGTTTAAGCACTGTTTCAGTTTCTTTAGTGGAAAGTCTCACTAGTCCTGTAAGTATTTCTTTTTAGTTAGTGGTTTTGTAAGTTACACTTTTCTAGGAATTTGTTCATGTTGCCTAAGTTTCAAATTTTTTAACTTAACATCATTGATAGTGTCTCCTTCTTATTTTTTAAATTTCTGCTTTATCTGTAGTTATCTCTCTCTCTTTTCACTTATACTATTACTTCTTTGTGTCTTCTCTCATTTTTTTTCTGTATCAGTGTTGCCATGGGTTTGCCTATCCTGCAAGATTTTTCAAGAACTGCTTTTGGCTTTTTAAAATTGTCTCTATTATAAATTTATTTTCTATTTTATACAGTTTCAGTCCTAACTTTATTACCTTCTTTCTTCTTTTTTTGTTTTTAACTTTTTATTTGAACACTTAGTCCCCTGAATTTTCAGCATTTCTGCTAATATGAACACCCCAGGTTATACACATCTCTTCCAGGGTCATGTCCACTAATGCTCATGAGCAATCCTAAATAACATTTTCATTATTATTCCACTGTAAGTATTTTTAAATCCCCATTATTATGTTTTCTTTGGCCCACAAGTTACATAAACGTATGTTTGTTAATTTCCAAATGTGTGGCATTTTTAATCTTTCTTTGTGACCTGTAACTTAATTGCATTGCTATCAGAGTCTGTGCCATCTCAGAAATCAGTTCTTTGTCATTTGAGGGGATTTGCTTAAGTCCTGGTACTGGGCCAGTCTTTGAAAATGTTCTGTGTCTCTGGAGAGAATGGTGTTCTCTGTTGTTGAGTGTGGAGTTCTAAGTCCACTAGAGCATGCCTGCTGACAGCTGGTCACCCCTTCTCTACTGCTAATGACTTTTTGTCTGGGCGACCCTCTGCTGTTGAGGGTTAACCCTGTCCCTTATGGCTGCTGGAATCAGGGGACTTGTTAGGGAGGAGTAGGTACTTGGGCTCGCCCTGGTGGATGAGGAGGATTTGGCCTGATAGAGGTAGGGGGGTGGCCTGGGCAGAGGGAACAGCATAAACACTGGGGAGGGAAAGCCAGGGAATGGTGTGGCCTCTGGGAAGAGGGCCAGAGAGAAGGGGAAGACTGGGGCAAGGCCCTGGGAAAGGCCCCTCTTAGGAGGAGGGGCAATGAAGAGAGAAGACGCTGAGCGGGCTAGAGCTGAGTGGGCCTGGGCTGTGGTGGATGGTCTGCTCTGGTCACTGAGAAGGGGCCTGTCTGACGGCTCCCGGGGTGAAGTGGTGGCATTGTGACTGTGTGGTAAGCAGGTCCTCAGCTTGGCCTGGTGTCTTAGTCTATTTGGTGTTGCTACAAAGGAAGACCTGAGGCTACCTAATTTATAAAGGAAAAAGGTTTATTTTGCTCTCCATTCTGATAGCTGGAAAATTCAAGATTGGGCACCTGCATCTGGGGAGAGCCTCAGGCTGTTTGTACTCAGCGCAGAAGGCAAAGGGGAGCCAGAGTAGTGCAGAGATCACATGGCCAGAGAGGAAGCAGGAGAGAAGGGGAGAGGTGCCAGGCTCTTTTTACCGATTATCTCTCTTGGGAACTAGCAGAGTGAGAACTCACTCACCCCTGAGGGAGGGCATTAATCTACTCATGAGGGATCCACCCCATGACCAAATGCCTCCCACTAGGCCCCATCTCCTAACACTGCCACTCAGGGGTTAAATTTCAATATGTGATTTTGTAGGGACAAACAAACCATATCCAAATGATGGCACCTGGTGCCTGGGAAAGCAGGGGTGGCAGAAGATGAGGGGTGGGCTCTCTAGGGTTCTAAGGAGAAGGTGGTTGAAACAGCTGCCCAAAGGGACCAGGCTGGGTTGGAGGACCAGGTGGGGGTGGGGTAGACTGAGGACCAGGAATGATAAAGGTTGCGGTGGGTGAAGGGGAGTCACAGTGGGGCAGAGGCTTTGGCTTGGGGCCTGGCTGGGGTGGTGTTCACAGTTGCTGGGATGGAGGGGTTGGGGCAAGATTCAGTATGAGAGGGTCGTTTACCTGGAGGTCGGTGGCAGAATGGTGCTGAGCCCATGGACGGCATGGTGAGGAATGCAGGGAGGATGAGTATGATGGCCGCAGGCAGCGTGGACCCAGGGAGGGGAGACGCAGGCTGCGCTGTGGGAGCTGTGTTGGCCTGAATGCATCCTTTCCCAGTGGGATGACCATGGCCATGGGATTTCTTGCACAACCCAGGATGTTTCTAAGAGTGAAGGGGAGAGCCATCACCACATAAGCTGGGGCAACAGAACGGAGAAAGCCAGGACACACGCTATTGGGGAGGGTTGTCGGCACGTGAGGGCTTTCAACCAAGCCAAGAGTGCATAAGAAATACCAAAGCAGTAGAGGATTGTTTTGTTTGTTTGGGGCTTATTATTATTTTTTTTTAATAATGGGGATTCTCAAGAACTCAGTGAGGGGAGCTAGTAGTGAGGCTGGGCAAGGAGAGACAGCCTGGAGAGCGTTTCTCTTCTGTCTAAAAAGCCTTGCTCCCCTGGCTGAGAGCAGCCACATGCATAGCTCTTCCCCATGAATGCGTGGCGTGGTGAGCCACAGTCATGCAACTGACCGTTGGTGGTGCATATGCAGGCACATAAAGCGTCCTTGGGGGAAGATTAAATGGACACATGGGGTAATCAATTGAAATGGAAGGCAATTTGATTTTTTCCAAGTGAGGTGGGTATTGAGGAATTAGGTAGAAGCTGACAGAGATACGCCAAAAACTGCTAAATTTAGCCTGGATTCAGGAAAGAAAGAGGTTAGAGAGGGGTGCAGCGAGTAATTAGACCCATCACTGAGAGCCCAAGTAATCGCTGGACAAAGTTTGTGTGTAGCTGTCCCTGGGGAGAAATGTAACAGAATGGAAGTCTTTGGAAGGAGCTGATCTGCAGAGAACGTGGAGCCTTTGGCGCATCAGGCACACGCTGGGATGCTGGGGTCTGTTCCCTGCCAAGGGGAGACTGTGAGGGGGAAACACATCATGAAAGGCTGAGTGGGGCACGGTCCCTGGAGACAGATGATGGTCTGTAGACGTGTGGGCACACACAGCCAGGAGCCTCGCTCCAGTCTGCACTGAGGGCCCTCCCAGGAAGCCAGGTCATATGTGGTCCAAGGACAGTGTGTAGCCTGGGCCACCCTGGCTGGCATCTTTAGGGTTTGTGCCCCAGCTCAAAGCAATGCAGAAAACCCTTTTGATATGTTGACTGCCTGCTGCAAAGACTCAAACCCACCCTGGGGGAAAGTGCCCACACAGAACTGGAGTTGAGTTTCACGACAGATGTTGCTATCACCATGAACTGACCTGTGTCCACCCATAGGTGGGCAAACTTGGTCATTGTCTGAGAGAACACATGTGGCAGCCACATCAGGCCCACACTGGGTGATACCTGATGATCTAGTGTGTGAAGAACAGCCACTGAGCAGGGCACGAGAGAGCAGGGCATGGCATGTATGCAGCCACCTTGTTGTGAGTCACGTAAAATATTGCCAGACCCAGTTCCACCCGTGGAGGTGTAATACCATGATCATCCATCCATGAGGGCATTGGAGATACCGGTTGTCAGCTCTAGTAGGTGGTGAGCATACATCAGATAGAATTTCACAGAACCTAATGAGCATACCTCTCACTCGAAGTGAACTTGTCTTTACAGACTTGTGAACATAAGTGATGATGTAAGGCATGAATTCATTTTACAAAGTCCGAAGTTTTGGACTTGAAAAATGTTTCAGCCTAGAATTGGACAGATATTGCAGGCTCATTTTACAAGAGTTTTAAAAAATAAATGGATAAGAAATAAGTTAATTTGGGGAACTGGAAAATCCACTGGATTACCAGACATGGGTGATATCGTAAACCCAAGAGGTGGTGGTTGTGGCGGGCTGTGTGCAGCACTGTCCCCCAAGCACAGCTCCTTGGCTGGCCCTGTTAGGGTGGTGATGTTCACCTTGACCATTTTTGGCTCTGTCCAGGTGGGATTATTTTCCCCACAGGGAGCACTGACAAAGAAGTACACTATGTTTTTAGAAATGAAGTCAAAGGGCAAATGGGATTTGTTACCTAACTATTAAATAACTTTGCAACTAACTTTATTGCAATCCATTTTCCCCCCACAAAGTGAGGTATACCCTTGTTCCTTTCTTTAAGAAATAATATGAAAAAAGCTACCTGAGCAGCAGCCCACTGTGTGCTAGGCCAAGCATTTCACGTGCATTGTGCCTCATTTATCCTCCCAGCAACCCTGGGCAGGGGCCATGCTATTAATCTCATTGCATGACAAGGGAAATATGAAGGCTAAGAGAAGTTAAGGAATTTGCCCAGAGTCCCTTTTCAATTAAACAGAGGAGCTGGGATTCATATCTGGGCAGCCTGGATCCAAGGCCCATGATCTCCACTGCTGAGTTGAGTCCCACTGGAGTGTCCCCTATAGTCCGTGCGAGGCGATGGCTGGGGTCCCTTCATTGCCATCTCCCTGCCTCCCTTCCATCCTCCGCCCCTCTTCCTGGCCCCATCCTGGAAAGTCCAGTAGAAATGTTCTATCCACTGCTGGAACTTCAGCCTCTGAGAATGCTTCCTTCATCTTGCTGTGTGGTATGGTACCTCGCTCTTATCAGCCCTCCCCTGGAGGCAGGCCCTGGGCTCCTGTTGGCTCTGCTTTGTCCCCTGTGTCTACAACAGTGCATGGCTCAAGCAGCTGCTCAAATACTTGCTGAGGGAAGGAATGAGGGAAGGGACAGATGCCTGTGGGCTTCCGCGGTGGCTTGAGAACACATGGGCATGGATTCAAGAAGGAAGAGGGAGGAATGGTCAGAGTTGACCAGCAGTCAGAGCGGGCGTCGCTATCCATAAACAGACTATAGAGGAGCTGGCGACTGTGGGTGGGTCTTCATCAGGTCCCTGTTTATAAGATGCTGTTACATGCATTGTCTTAGTGAATCATGGAGGGAGGAGAGAGGGCAGAGAGAGAAGAGGATGATCTGTTTTCTCCCACTTCCCTTTCAAACAGTTACATCTCAGCTGAAAATTAATGCTTCTGAAGTTTTACTGTGAATATGAAAGTTCAGTTGAAATCATTTATTGGCAAATATTCTGTAAACCACAAATGTTAGCATGAAAGGGATGGAGAGAAAAGCTGATGTAGTACCTCCCATGAGAGAGCAGAAATGGAGGCCAGTAGAGGTGCAGGAAAAGTCTCAAATGCATTTTTAAAGGGCTACGTGAAAATAACTGCATAAAGCCCTATTTTTAGTTTACAAACCCAGGATGTGCTTTGCAGCTGGGAAAGGGTGTCCCTCAAGTTGTGTTGTGATGAAGTCATGATAGCTGCCTCATCAGTAGCTTCTTCATTTTTAATTGCTGGCGTGGGGTTGAGTCACAGAAGCAGAATGCCAGTGCGTGTTTCTCTGTGTCTGTTTTTAATTGGTGGTGTTGAGTTTGGCCGTTGATGCAAGTCGAATTAAAGTTTCCTATATCTGCGTGAACTGTGAGCCACCTGTCTCCATAGGACAAGCATAGGAGCATGGTCACCGTGCCACCTGGTCAGCAGGTCTTTGAAGCCATCCTTGGGGTGGGCATTAGGATAAAAGGAAGCTCGAGATTGAGTTTGGCTAACCTTCTTACCACCCGTTACTGTCATCAGGGGCTGCAGAGTGATGGTGGGGTCAGAGGGCTCAGGCCATCTCCAAGAGCATTGCCACGTCCTTCCTGTGTCCTTTTGCCCTGTAAGGGAAACCACATCAGAGAGGGGCAGAGGACTTAGAGTCATTACTAATCACAGCTGGGCAGCGTCATGGTGCTCCGGTTTCTGCCCCCTGTGCCTTTGGGCTGGCCATGCTTTCTCCTTCTTGGCCCTCCAGTTGCTACTGGCACTCTGGGAGCCGTGGTCCCAAGCATCCTGAGTGACACAGGAGAGGTGTCGATTTTAGGAAAGGTGGAGACAGATGTAGAGAACAGATTTTTAAAATTGTGGTCAAATACACATAACATAAAATTTACCATTTTAACCATTTTCAAGTGCACAGCTCAGTGGCATTAAGCACATTCACATTGTTGTACAACCATCCCCACCATCCATCTCCAGAAAATTTTTTCATCTTCCTAAACTGAAACTCTGTACTGATTAAACACTAACTCCCCATCCCCCCACCAGCCCCTGGTACCCATCATTCTACTTTCTGTCTCTGTGAATTTGACTGCTCTAGGGACTTCATGTAAGTGGAACCATACAATATTTGTCCTTTGTGATGGGTTCACTTAGCATAATGTTCTGAAGTTTCATCCCTGTTTTAGCATGTGTCAGAATCTCCTTCCTTTTTGAGGCTTAATACTATTCATTATATATATAAGCCGGTTTCCTTTATCCACTCAACCATCAGTGGACACTGGGGTTGCTTCCACCCCTTGGTTATTGTGAATAATGCTGCTATGAACATAGGTGTGCAAGTATCTTTCGAGACCCTGCTTTCAATTCTTTTAGGTATAGGAGATATTCATATTTATTTTTAAAGTAAAAATTTTGAAGACTAATTTCTCCAAAATACCTTTTAATTTCCCTTAGGATAACTGCTCTCAAGTGAGGGTGTTTTAGATATAAAAATTTGAATTTCTGACATTTCTTTCATAGGGATAAAAATCTTTCTTTTTAAACCTTACAACTTCCTCCAACATGACCATCCTTCGTCAAGTAGCCCCAAGCTGTGGCCCAGCACTGACCCTTTTTTCTGGGGAGCCTGGGAAGGGGGGCTGGCAGGAGCCAGATGCCCCTGCCCCCAACTGAATTCCTTGGGTGCTCAGCATAGATTCATTCTCGGATCCAGATCCATGGTGTAACTGGCCTGCCCAGGTGTGCTGTGTGTAGCCACTGGTGCCGAAGGTCACGGACATACTCTACTCTTTACAAACAGAGCTGTTCTTTGCTGAGAGCAAATCTGGGCTTGTACCAGAGTGTCTCTCCCCTGGCAAATTTTCCAGGTGAGACTTTCTGAGGATAAGGTGCCTCCTTACTTCTTCCGTACCCAGTAAACAGTGAGCCCACTAGTTTATGGCAATTAAAAATTTCTTTTTAAAAAATTTTGAAACAATCACAAACTTACAGAAAAGTTGAAAGTATAGTAGAAAACTTTGACTCACTGGAGAGAACGTTACAGGCCTGGCCTCATCAGCCCTAATACTGTAGTGTATTTTTCACATAAATGAGGACAGTCTCTGCAGAACTGTGCAGTACAACCATGGAAACCCGGGAATTACCACTGGCCCCTTACTATCCTTTGATCCTCACTTCCAGTCATTTTGCCAGTTGCTCAACAGTCTTCACAGGGAGGGAACCCTGAGTAACCCCGAGTAACCCCTGGGTTGCATTGAGTCAGCAGGTCTCTTTAGCAGGGTTGGGGACTAGGGCAAGGCAAGTGAGGTGCTATTTGGGGAGCAAAATATAAGGAGATGCCAAAAAACTCAGTAATCCAGATAAACAACATTTTAATGCAGTGGGTTTTTTTTAAATTAAAATTAATGTATAAAATCCATGATGAACAAAATATCAAAAATCTAAATAAAGCCAGGCACAGCGTGACTGATTTTCCCTTTGCCTCCAGCTCTAATACGGCTTCGCACCACACTGCTGTGAGCCCCCAATTCCTCAGGATTTTCTTAACTTTTGCAACCTGGATGCTTTTGCATATTTGGCCGGTCATTTTGCAGAATGCCCCTCTATTTGGGTCTGTCTGCTGTTTCCTCATGATGAGGTTCAGGTTGTGCCCTTTCAATGGGAGTATTGTGGAAGTGGCGCCATGTTCTTCTTGTGTCTGGCCATGTTTTAATTTATGCCATTACTGGTGACACTTATGTTGAGCACTCAATTAAGGTAGTTTCTACCAGGATTTGCATTGTAAAGTTTCTCTTTTTGCCTTTATAATTAGTAAGTATTTTGTGGAAAGGTACTTTGAAACTATGTAAAAATAGCCAGATGTTCCTATAAAATTTTGAAGTTATTATTAATTTACTTATATCTGTAGAGACTCATAGCTTCTTATTCACTAGATTATAACCCATAAGAGTGATTATTTTTATGTTCATCTTGTCCCTGATTTGGCTAGTGGGCACCTTTCAGTCTGGCTCCTAAGTCCTTTTGATATGTTTCTAGGGCTCTTTGAACTATTTCTTGCTTTTTGTTAATACATGATATTACAGGTTCTTCTTGTACTTTTGCTTCCCTAACCCTGGCATCAGCCATTTCTCCAAGGAGCCCCAGTTCCTTTTAGTAAGAAAATGGTTTTGAGAAGCCAAGGTGTGGGCTTTAGGTGGGCTACTTGTTGTTGGGGTATTGCTGCTCCCAGGCCTGCTCCATGGGGAGAGATGGGGACTGTGTATCTGTATCCAACACATACTCACACAAACACTTGGATGTGTATTTATTTCTCTGTCTATATGGAAGCTGTGAATTTACATGGATTTCTAATTCCAAACCAACACCACAGAGCTTCTTTCTAGATTTCCCCTTCTATGTATCACCTTCTCCAACAGTGAGAAATCTGGCTCCTTTTGCCCCTCGTGTATTAACATATTTGATCAATCTCCTGCGGGTAACCAATCTGCTACGTCCTTTGTCCACATGTTCCCCAAGTGGGCACCTACTTACCTGGTTTGGACTCTGATGCCCAGAGTGGGCTGCTCCTCACCTGCTGGAGCCCAGCAGTGCCTTGTTCCGGGCCCCCCCACGTCTCCCCTCAGCCCTCCCCACCCATGCCACTCTGTGCCCCATATGATGGCTCTAGGATGAAATTTTTCAGAAAGAAGAAGAGTTTTATGCTTTATTTTTAAATCAAAAATGACTACTAAAGAGGTGTTGGGTTTAGGAATCTGGTAAAATGACTAATTCCAGACAGCTATAAAAAAACCTTTAACTAGTAAATGATTTAAAATGGACATCTTCAAAGTAAAGACTGTAAAGTTTTTCATATAGTTCTTTGTGGACATTAAAAATATAGGCTGAGGCCGCATATATAAATTAAACTTTCTCATCTGAAGCTAGACCATTTGGTTTGGCAACTTAAAGGAAGAGAAAAATGAAGTCCACTAAGTAAAAATTAATGATTTTTCAGGAATTTGTAGGAGGTTGAACAGCTTAATTGCCCCGTTTGGGTGGATACGTGTTGAAGAAAGTAATTTTAGGGGACTGGGAAATTGTGCAATAATCTTAACTTGGGTCAGGATTGTAATTATTGCAATAACAGAATGTTGCTATGTGTATATGTGACTGAAATGGGAAGTGGTTTTTTAAAACTGCTTTAAGAAAATAACAAAATGTCCATTCTGTCTCTCTCTCTGGATTTCCTTAATTATAAATACCAGGTAACCCAGTGCTGGCTAAATATAGGTTCGGTGGTCATCTATATTTATAACTTTTTTCAGGTGGAAGTTACCAGAGCAATACAGAATTAATTTGGTGTGTAGGTTTTTATAGGCTCTAATTAGTTATGTTTTTCTTAAGCAGACCAACGGGGATCAATAACATTATATAACTGAATCCAGACGACCATGACTTTCAGACACAGACTCTTCCCAGAAGCCAAGGCCCTCAGAAGATGCCGACCCTAAGGACAGGCGAGTGGCTCCGGAAGCCAGCAGGCTGCAGCTGCAGAGCGGATGGGGCTTGGAACATCTGTTTCCAGCCAAGGGCAGGCTTTGGGAGTGATAAAGTGAATAGTTTTTTGCAAAGTCAGAAGTATCATCTACAGCCCATTCATTTCTGAGACCTTGAATTGTGACATTCTGTGGCTGCTTATCAGCTATTCCCTGAGGCAGGGTGTAGCTGGGCTGGCCTGGGGGATGGGGTGGTGGTTTTTTGGGTTTTTTTTTTGTGGACTGACCAAAGTATGCACTTAGCCAACCCCCCACCCAAAACCCAGCTTGCTGGCTCAAGGGCTTATGGAATTGCACCTGTGTCTGCAGTCACACCCTTTGGAGAGCTGAGTGGGTGGGTGGACCTTTGGAACCATCTGATGTCATTTGGGGTAGATTGGCATGCGCTTCAGTGACTTTGCTGCCAATCAAACATGCTAAATTAGATGGGGCTCTTCTAACGATTCCTTCGGATCTTTAAAAAACTCTGTCTTCTTTTCCTTCAAGAAGGCAGGGTGAGCTCAAGCTGGCAGCCCCGGCTGGGATCTATCAGACCTGACTCCAGCCCTCTCTAAGAAGGGAGGGGATTTGAAGCTGGCTAGTCTTTCATTTAAGGAAAAACATGCCCCTCCCTTGTTTGACTTTGCAAACTGTTTATGCTTCTCCCCACCTGCGGGCCCCCAGAGCTTTTCCCTCCACAGCTGGGTGTAAATGAAGAATGCAGGTCCACTCAAATGGATTGCAGAGCTGGGTGGGCATGGCCTGCCTCAAATCTTCAGACCAGAGAAGTTGAGGGGAGGTGGGGGGCTTTGCCCAGACCTCACAGCTGGCAGGTGTCTGCCTGACTCCACAGTCTGCACTTCTGGCCTCAGGACTGTCCTGGGAGGGCGACCAACGGAGATCCCAAAGGCAAGACAGCAGTGCCTAGGCTGGAGCACTGGCGTCTCGTTTGCCCCCTCTGGATTCGGGACTGCTCTGGACAACTACATACACATGGAATGGAGAGACCTGTGTGTCTTCCCAGTGTCATTTGGAGCCAGAAGTCTGTTCATTTCACCAAATTTTTTTTGCGCTCCTTCTGTATACCAGATGCTGCCAGAACAGAAGACATAGTTCCTGCCCTTGAGAGCTTACAGTGGAGGGAGGGAAGAAGAGGGTGTGATAACCACGTGTGGGCAGACCAGGCTGTGCTTCCTAGAGGCAGTGACAGCTGAGGTGATGGTTAAAAACAGAGTAGGAGTTAGTCTTGTTGGTCTGAGGGGACTGGCTTGAGCAGGCATGGGTGTGAAACAGTAAGTGAGGGCAGGGTCCCTCACACTGGACAACAGAAGACAATGCGGGCAGGGGCCAGGCCTGTGGCTGGAGGAGGTGGCCTGGCCCAGTCGTGGAGACCTTCATGTGCCCTATAAGGGCTCATGCTTTATCCTCTAAGACAAGAAGGAGCCAGAGAGGGTCTGAGCAGAGGGGTGGGGGTGCCCGCACTAGGGCAGGGCAATGGGTAGAGTGGGTTTGGGAACTGTTTAAGAAGTCACATTGGAAGGGTTTGGTGGCACCTTTCACCAAGACAAGGAACTCCTCAGGAAGAGAAACAGAGTTGGGGTGGCGAAGGGTACACAGTGATGTGGGTGCTACTCTAGTTGTGGTGGAAGTTGTCTGCTGACCCACATGCTCTGCTTGGAGCCAGGGGACAAAGATGGTGAGGATATGGCCCAGCCCCAGGAGGACTCAGCCATTATGAAGTGGCTCCCCAGAGGAGATGATGAAAAGTTGAGCCTAGAAGGCCAGTGGGGATTGGCCAGAAGGAAAGCCTTCTGGACAGGGCCCATCCTCTTGGTATGTGACACAGTCCTTGGATACAGCTCAGCTTCTCCTGGACTACTCAGGTGACTCTGGCGTGCACCAAGGTGGTGCCTCAGATCCAGGGGTTCTGAGTCAGGGCAGCCCAAACCCAGCAATGGTCCCAGGAGGCCCACTTGGATGTGAGAGCTGTGGGAAGACCAAGGACTTGCCCGGTATGTTTCAGAGCCATTTGTTTATGAACCTTGCATAAACACACACACCCAAAAACATATATACATAGACAGATATACAGGCATGTGCGTAGCTGTATACACACACATCTGAATACATACAGTTGGCCCTCTGTATCTGCAAGTTCTACATCTGTGGATTTAACCAACCTTGAGTAAAAAATATATATATTTTTTAAAAAGGATGGTGCATGTGCTTTTTCTCTTGTCATTATTCCCTAAACAGTATAGTATAACAACTATTTACATAGCATTTACATTGTATTCGGTATTATAAGTAATGTAAAGATGATTTAAAGTGTATGGGAGGATGTACATAGGTTGTATGCAAATATACTATGCCATTTTTTATTTTATTTTATTTTTTTATTGCAGAATATTATGGGGGTACAAATGTTTAGGTTACATATATTGCCCTTGTAATTTTAAAAAAAATTTTTAAATTTTTAAAGATTTAGAAAGTACAAGTGCAGTTTTGTTACATGGATATAGTGTGGAGTTGTGAAGTCTGGGCTTATAGTGTAACCATCACCCGAATAGTGTACTTTATACCATTAAGTAATTTTTCATCCCTCACCCCTCTCTCACCCTCTCACCCTTCCAAGTCTCCAATGTCTATTATGCCACTGTGTGTCCATGTGTACATGTTATTTAGCTCCCACTTATAAGTGAGAACATGTGGTATTTGACTTGCTGTTTCTGAGTTATTTCACTTAAGGTAATGGCCTCCAGTTCTACCTATGTTGCTGCAAAAGACATGATTTCATTCTTTTTTATGGCTGAGTAGTGTTCCATGGTATATGTATATACCACGTTGTTTTATCCAGCCATCGGTTGATGGACACTAAGGTTGATTCCATGTCTTTGCTATTGTGAGTAGTGCTGCCATAAACATGAATTCAGGTGTCTTTTTGATACAATGATTTATTTTCCTTTGGGTATATACCCAGTAGTGACATTACTGCATTGAATGGTAGTTTTATTTTTAGTTCTTTGAGAAATCTCCATACTGTTTTCCATAGAAGTACTAATTTACATACCCACCAATAGTGTATAATAGTTCCCTTTTCTCCGCATCCTTGTCAACGTATGTTATTTTTTGACTTTTTAATAATAGTCATTCTGAGTCCTGTAAAATGGTATCTCATTGTGGTTTTAATTTGCATTTCTCTGATGATTAGTGATGCTAAGCATTTTTTCATATGCTTTTTGGCCATTTGCATGTCTTCTTTTGAAAAACATCTGTTCATGTTCTCTGCCCACTTTTTAATGGGGTCATTTGGGTTTTTTTGTTGTTGAGTTGTTTGAGTTCTTTGTAGATCCTGGATATTAGTTCTTTGTCAGATGCATAGTTTGCGAGTATTTTCTCTCATTCTGTAGGCTGTTTACTGTGTTGATTATTATATTTCTTTTGCCGTGCAAAAGCTTTTTAGTTTAATTAAGTCCCATTTGTCTATTTTTGTTTAGGGTGCAGTCGCTTTTGAGGTCTTAGTCATGAATTCTTTGCCTAAGCCAATGTCCAGAAGAGGTTTTCTTCTAGAATTTTTATAGTTTGAAGTAATACATGTAAGTCTTTAATTCATCTTGAGGTAATTTTTGTATATGGTGAGAGAGAGGGTTCCAGTTTCATTTTTCTGCATATGGCTGTCCAGTTTTCCCTGCACTGTTTATTGAGTAGGGTGTCTTTCCCCTGCTGTGTGTTGTCAACCTTGTCAAAGATCAGTTGGCTGTAGGTATGTGGCTTTATTTCTGGGTTCTCTGTTCTGTTTCATTGTTCTATGTGTCTATTTTTATACCAGTACCATGCTGTTTTGGTTACTATAGCCTTGTAGTATAATTTGAAGTCAGGTAATGTGATGCCTCCAGCTTTGTTCTTTTTGCTTAGGATTGCTTTGGTTATTTGGCCTCTTTTTTCCATTTCATATAATGTTAGGGTTGTTTTTTCTTATTCTGTGAAAAATGATGTTGGTATTTTGATAGAAATTGCACTGACTCTTTAGATTGCTTTGGGCGGTATGGTAATTTTGATGATGTTGACTCTTGTAATCTATGAGCATGGGATGTTTTTCCATTTGTTTGTGTCATCTATAATTTCTTTCATTAGTGTTTTATAGTTTTCCTTGTAGAGATCTTTCGCCTCCTTGGTTAAATGTATTCCTAGGTATTTTTTTGCAGCTATTCTAAGCAGAATTGATTTCTTGATTTGGTTTTCAGCTTGATCATTATTGGCATATAGAAATGCTACTGATTTTTGTGCATTGATTTTGTCCTGAAACGTTACTGAATCCATTTACCAAATCTAAGAGTCTTTGGCACAATGAATAATGTGTCTGACTACAGATCAGCAGATTCTATGCCATTTCATATAAGGGACTAGAGCATCCATAGATTTTGGTATCTGCAGGGGGTCCTGGAACCAATCCCCCATGTATACTGAGGGACAACTGTATACATATATATGCACATATATAAAAACACACATCCATATACATACACACAGGCACACACATATACAGACAGAATATATATGTACATGCAACATAATGTATATCTCCCATGATTTCTGTATTAGAATGAAGGAAAGGGAATACTTATTGAGGTACTGGCTGTACGTGAGAGAACCTGCTGCTGAGGACAGGGCCAGGTGCTTGGAATCCCCATGGCAACTAATGGTCTTCACTGTGCCAAGAGACAGAAGGTATAAGATGGTTAAGAATCCTGGCTGTGCAGGCCAGGCATGGAGGCTCATGTCTGTAATCCCAACACTTTGGGAGGCCGAGGCCAGAGGATTGCTTGAGGCCAGGAGTTTGAGAACAGCCTGGGCAACATAGCGAGACCCCATCTCTGCTAAAAATAAAAAATAAAAAAAATTAGCCAGGTGTGGTGACACACACTGGTCGCCCTAACTACTTGGAAGGCTGGGGCAGGAGGCTTGCCTGAGCCCAGGAGTTTGAGGCTGCAGTGAGCTATGATCATGCTACTGTACTCCAGCCTGGGCAACAGAGCGAGACTCTGTCTCAAAAATAAATAAATAAACGAAAGAATCCTGGCTGTGCTATTGACTAAATATGTGGTCTTGAACAATTTCACTGCTCTGTGCCTTGGTTTCCCCATCTGTAAGATGAGAATAATCATCACATCTACCCCAGGGTTGTTGTGAGAATTAAACTCGTTAATTCGTCTGAATTCTGAGCTTGCTGCCTGGAACGGAGTGTGTGCTCAGCAAGCATCAGCTGCTCTTGTTATGAGCCAGGAGCACTCAGTAAAGTTGGAGAACTCTGGCTGGGGGACAGGAGAAGGAGGGGGAATTGCTATTCCCTACGAACTCTGTACCCTTTTGTACCTTCCTATTTTGTATTGTGTGCATATATTACCTAGATTTTTTAAATGTCTAATAGAGAGAGCGTCCTGTTAAAGAGAATTACACTACATTCAACTCTCCTCACTGTGAGTTCTTTGATCTCATTTCTTCCAATGTTCTTATCGGGAATATTTAGCAAGCTTTTTAATGATGTGTTAATGATGTGTTAATGATGTTACCAGTTTTATCAACTAATGGGTATAATTATATATCAATGTTGAGTAAAGAGACGTGAGCATTCCATATTCAGCAAATTATTTATTTTCTTGAATAGTGAACTAAGAGACTGGCTCTAATTAATGTATTGTGAAAATACCACAGACATAAAAGAGAACAGGAACATATTGAAATTGTATGTTGTGACTTAAGAGCACAACACCTTCCAGACCAGCGATCAGATTCATTGATGAAGAGCAGATGGAGGGCTGGGGAGCTGAGCAGGCCTGGGGACAGCCTGGGATTGTGGATGCAGAGTCCCTCTTCTGTTTTTGAGTAGGGGATGGAGGAGGAGGCTGCCAGGACCCTCCAATAGCAGCATTCCGTAGAAGCCATTGCTCTGCACTGATAAAGGAAGTCTGCTCAGACACTGGCTCGAGAAGTGGTACACAGAGCCCGTGAGCCACAATCCCAGGAGCAGAGCCAACGCCTGGCATAGACACTGTCCCAGGCTGTGGCCAAGCGACAGCAGCCCAGGACAGCCAAGCTGCTGAGCCAGAGGGAACACCTACTTTAATATCAATGCAAATGTCAAATAAAATCAGAATATCAGAATATGTTTTTCCTTAGAAGATTACCTTGAATTTGAAAAGTCTTTATGCCACACCCTCCCAACTTTCCTGTCTATTCTTCTGAATCCAGCCTGTGTCAACTTGACCCTGAAGTTGTACCAAAAGTGTAGTAATAATCTTATACCCTATTTTGTGTATCTGTATGTTATTTGGTGTCAAATGTTGTCACCTGCTTGTCTGTGGGCAGAATGGGGAGATTGTTGGTTCAGGAATTGGGAGCCCCACAGTGTGGGGCCATCTCTGTGGTTCTTTCCCACACCCCAATCTGTGAGTGAGGGCCAGAGGGCAGTCAGGTTGAACTGCATGTTGAACCAGGCCAGTGGCCACATCACCACCAGTGATCCTGTCCAAACCTGGGGCCCTCACAATCTGGCATCCTGTCCTCCTTCCCCATGAAGGCACCCCAAGATCTGAAGGAGCAGCCTTCTGAGTTGGGGAAGGGCATATCTGGAGTGGATGCCAAGAGGTGGGAAATGGCTGCGTCATAAATGCCACGTCATCCCAGCCCGTGCTCCAGGTGCGGTCAGCTGCCCCTGCCTCCTCCTCTGCCACCCCTGATTCTCTCTGGCCTTTTGCCCACCATGAAAACCTCACATTCCCAACCTGATGCCTGATGCGTGGGGGTAGGGGGAAAAAGGAGGGAGGGCAGAGGGCAGGACAGCATAGGTCACACAGAAGGGTGTGGCCTCCTGGGGCATCTGGCAAGGAGGGTTCCAGAAAAAGGACAGCTCAGTGACTAAATGAGATGCTGAAGGTCTAGGATTGTAGCCGTACCTATGCATACAAAACAGAGTCCCTCAGTGTGTGGACTGCTAGTTCCTGACCTTAGAGAACCCATACTTGACACCAGAGACTTGGTGGACTCCCAGAACTCCCAATAGCAAATGCTCTACCCTTTTCCTGTAAAGTTCACATGTGAAATATTTTAGATTTGTGGGCTATGGGGTCTCTGTTGCAACTACTCAGCTCTGCTATCGTAGTACAAAAGCAGCCATGGACAGTAGGTAAATGAATGGTTGTGGCTCTGTTCTAATAAAACTATATCAAAAAACAGGAGGTGGGTATATACACAAAAGAATTAAAAGCAGGAATACAAAGAGATATTTGCACACCCATGTTCACAGCAGCACTATTCACAATAGCCAAAAGGTAGAAGCTACCTAAGTGTCCATCAATAGATGAATGGATAAACACAATGTGGTATATGCATGTAATGGAATATTAATCAGCCTTAGAAAGGAAGGAAGGAGATTCTGACACATGCTACAACATGGATGAACCTTGAGGACATTATGCTAAGTGAAATAAGCCAGTCTCAAAAGGACAAATGTTGTGTCATTCCACTAGAGTGGTCAGATTCCAGCTTCTTCTGCAGCTGGCTTTGCAAGGGCAGAAGGGTGGCCTTGGCTGGTGTCTCCTCCCCTGCAGTGGGAGTAGCCCTCCCTAGGCCTTCAACCCCCATACTGAGCAAGACGTTAGTGTCCAAACAGATGTGGTGCTGGCCACTGCTGCCCCCAGGGGCAGTTTGTCTGGTCGGTGCTGCGGGAACCATCTGTTCCTTTCCTGGATTGCTTGAGGAGTACAGCTCCCATCAGCCTAGACCCTATGGACCATTGCTAAGGAGGACTGTGGCAGCCTAGAGGCAGGGAGCTGGACGGCCTTGGGACTGGCCTTTGAAGGGAGGGTTGGCTACCTCCAGCCTGGGTCAGCTTCCCAGAGACCAGGTGCTGCCCCGAATGGCTTCCAGGGCTACCTGGACATGGGCTTGGTAAGGGTCAGCAGCTCTGCAATGAATCCGTTTCTTCACCAGCAAGTTTTATTCAACTCTTAGTTTCTTCATGTCCCTGAATGGGAATTGACTTGAATGCCCAGAGTTAAAAGACCAAAAGTTGTGTAACATCTCCCAGGGACAGTGGCAGCTTATAAGCAAACATGCTGATTAAACGCTGCTGTAAGTTAAGACTCCATGATTGCCTCTGTGGCTAAATAATAGCTCTGGCGTGCATTGGGAGGAGCCTTTTGACACATGTAGCAATTAACTTTGTTGAAGAAGTGAACAAGGTGACTTATCTGTAGGAAGAAAAATAAAAGTGCTTGTGTGTAAAATAGGGCAGAAATAATGAGGTCTGTAAAGGCAGAAAAATGTCCTGAGGTAGAAGATGAAATGAGAATCAGAATTGCAGAAAACCATTTATGGAGACTTTGCTACCTGCGGGGCACTCTGCTAGCTCTTTCACACATATGTATCTCATTCAAATCTTGGAGCAACCCTTCAAGGTGGTAGTTATTACTCTCATGAGGAAACTTAAGAGAGTAAGCCTAGGTCACCCAGTAGGAAGGGGTCAAGTTAGGTGCAGACCTAGATTCGGCCAAAATCCAAAGCATCCCAGACCCAGAGAGGGGATGGAGGAGGCTTGGAGACGATCCAGAGAGAGAATCCCAGCTCCCACGCCAACTGTTGAGCACCCACTGGGTTCTAGGCACTAAATTAGGCACTATATAGATAATACCTATTTTAATCTTCGTGACTATTTTAGTATTTGATGTTCTGTGGTTGTAAGCGACAGAAACACACTGGAGCAAGCTTAAGTGAAAAAGGAGGGTCTTTATTTCAAAGATAAAGGAACAGGAGGCAGCCAGACTGCCAGGATTGCTGGAAAGGAGAACTGAAAGGTAGTAAAGAGGCTGGAGGGCTCTCTTTTGTACACCTACCTTAACTTCTTGTGCAAAGATATGGAAATGGCCACTCACAGCATCCAGGTTCCTCCAGGTCTCTGCTTGGGCCAGTCAACTCTATTGAAGTCAGGTCATAGCGGCTGTGACCGAGGTGGGGGCATCCAAGAGGTTGCTGTGAGTTGGGTAGACGTCAGTCCTACTTAACTCCAGGGGGTGAGGAGCTTTATCCTCATTTTACACATAAGGAGTCGAGATTCACAGGGGATGAATATCCTTGCCCAAGATCACATAGCAAATGGTGGGGAGGGGGGAGGGGGGAGGGGAGGGTTTGGACCAGGTTTACCTGACTAAAAACCCATGTTCACAGTCACCACATAGAACTGCTCTAGAGGAAAATTAGTCTTAAATTCATCCTTTAATCAGAAGCTGGAAAAGGAACCAGGATGATTTAGGCCAAGAAAGGCAACTTGAGAATCTACGATATTCAATCCATCTTTATTTAAAAAGTTCTCTTGAGGTTGGTGATTAGCAATTTTCTACAACGAGTGAAATTTAGAACAAGAAGCAGGCCTCTGAGAACAATGTCTCAGTGCTCAAGAGCTGTCAGACAGGAGAGCACATTGGTGGTGCAGGGAGAGCCAGCCCTTCTGGGAGGCCAGGATTGAGCCACACGGCTGCTCTTGGTTCCATGCAGCCCTCAAGCTGAAATCTGTCCTGACAAAGCACGCTGGCAGAAAATTGGGACAGCCAGGGGTTTAGATGTTCTCATCTGACCCTTTCACAATCCCCAAGCAGATGGGTCTACATGTTTTCTTTGGCTTCCTTGTTGCACTTGGGAGCGAGCATTCATTCTTCGATATTTCAGTTTACCCATGGGGTGGAGAGGATGGAGTTTGTTTATAAATGAATATTTTGATGTAGACCTGACTTGACACTAACTTAGCTACTTCAGGGATACTTGACCCTAAATGAACATTAATTTCTGTCTAAAAGACTTGGCCAAGATAGTACAAATTTTAAATGATATTATTAATCTACTACAAGATTTGGTGGAGTGTGTGCTTCGTGGGAAATATTACTTAGTGGTGTTTATCTAAAAAAGGAGTATCTAAATCCACCTTTACATTCATAAACACTGAATACATGCCAGAGATATGAGGGGAAAGCATGATGGAGCAAATGTTTCCTCTGGGAAAATAAGCCTCTCAGATAAGGGGGAGATTCTTGTGGAATGGAGGATTTTTGAAGCTGTTTGTAAGACTGTATTAATTGATGGTATTCTGCTTCCTGTTTTGCAGATTGGAACCTTGGAAGATTACTACCATTTTTATCATAGCAAAACCTTTAAAAGATCAACCTTCAGTAGCAGAGGCCCTCACAGCTTCCTCAGAATGGACCCTCAGGTACAGATGGGTAGGATATTTTCCTAAGGGCTAGAGTGTTTGAATCTGTGGTCCTAAAAATGGCCGAGTCTGGATTTTAACATGATTCTAGATGACATTAGTTTTCTACCTCCATTTTGAATAAAACAAGACAGATGTGTAGATACATATCAGACTATCTAAATGCTCCAAATATTTGGGTCCCTTGTCAGACTTGAGAATTTAAATTTTTGACTTTAGGTTGAAACAACAGTCACATGAGTGTAGATCTATTGATATTTTTTAAATCAACAAAATACATAATAATTACAGAAGATACATATGTGAATCTTGCCCATAAAGCAAAAACACTAGGCAATTCAAATGAGTATTTTAATAATTAAATCAGAGATCAGGCAGATGGATGTTTTTGTGGTTGTCATAACACATATCTTAATGGTTATCATAAATTTGAAAACTGGGGCAGTAAATATAATTTTTTTTCCTTAAAAATTCATGTGATCTTTGAGATTAAAACAAATGTGATTTGGAAAGAGACTAACATTTTAAGTTTTAATATAATTCATATTTATTGGGTGGTTAATTATACTTTCTGCTTAGATTTGAAATTGATATCTGACAAATATCGGTCAACTGATACTTGGTAAGGTTAAAAATTTAAGATGGCCAAGTGAGCCTTTGATGAGTTCATTCATTCAGCAGGTATTTTTGGCTGCCACGTGGCTGATTCTGTTCACTGCAGGGCCAGTGGAGCTGGCAGGGAGGCTGACAGAAAATGAAGCAAGAGACAGAAAAATGTGTGATATATCATAGGACAGTGAGTGCTACAAGGGAAAATGAAGTTCATGTGAGAAGCAGTAGTAGCCCCAACAAGGAAATGTGGCCATTGGTAAATCATAGTTTTAGAACATGGAAATCATCTTCACTTAAAAAGCAACATGCTAAATGCTAGTTTGGGCTTCCTAGTTAATGCATGATAATATTTTGACTATTCCCAGAAAATATTAGTTTCCATGGAAAAATGAGTTCTTGGTGTTGCCCCAAGCCACTCCACTAATAATGATGATTCCTTTTGTATTGACTGAGCTGGGGGAGGTTGGGAGAGATGGGTTATCCTGGGCACTGTACCTGAATCACCCTTCTCTGGGGCACCACTCTGTGGCAGTTCTGATTTGAAGCACATGAAGAAGTGGTCCCCATAGAGCTCATACATGGAAGTGGGCTGTGAAAAGGCAGACATGTCTTAAATATATTTGTGGATTTATTTTATAGGTGGATGGATGGACAGATGGGTGAGTGGCTAGATAGATAGATGGATAGATAGAGACAGATATAAAACATTATGATAATCCTATCATTCCTTCAGAGCAAGGAAAGGAATTTAATGTTTATTAAAGGGTTACTATGTGCTTGGGCACTTTAACATACATCATCTCACCTCATCATGTGGGGCTATGATTATATTTGCTTGTGCTCACAACGTGGAATATGAAGGAGTGTTTTTCAAAGGGGCTGGTGTATTTAATTCCTCTATGAAGAAAGCCAGATTGTAGTTGCCTATCCTCGCAGGGTGGGTAAATTGGGGATGTGCCAGTAGAACCGATGCTCGAATCAATAGAACATGAGCGCAGGTACTCTGTGCAAAGAGTATGCAGACAGACCCTGGAGGAGGCATGGGTTCCATGAGGGGAAGAGTAGCTGTCATCTGTCATCTTGGAGAAAATTCTAAGCTAGGAAGGAAGTCGCTGCAGCAACCCTCTATGGTTTCACTTGAAGCAAGTGATTGATCTGTCTTGAGAAGATAATATCCTTGTTCTTCATCTGAAGTCTTTGGAGTTGTTAAGTTGCTTCCATGCAGAGAGTTACAATGAGGGGCAAGCTGTTTGCAGGTGGGAAGCCCCCCACATAGGAATGCTCTGAGAAGAGACTGGGACAGTGGATTTCTTGGACCCCTTTTCCATGCAGGTTTCCAAGAATTAATTAACAGTTTCTCAATTGTTGTTAGCACTAAGGCAGAGTCGAAGTAGGAGACTTAATCTGTGTTTTGTCTACATCCTCTGTTTTTGGTGACTATGTTTTAAAACTTTTAAAGGTACTCAACTCGACTGCTCTTCCCTTCCTTCTAAAAATGTTAATTATGCACCTGCTGGGTGCAAGGCCCTGTGCCCAGGGAATGCAGAGCTGCTCGGCAGGTCTCCGTGCTGGTGTGCCCACAGTGAAGTCAGAGACAGAAGAGCCGTGTGTGAACAGTGCTCACTCAGGCAGCAGCGAGAGACTCTGTGGAGGGCTTGGGTGCCACTGTGCCCCAGACGTGCCTCGTCTCTGCCACATCTGGGCTGCTTGGTTTATTCATTTTAGGTGTGTTTAAAGGACTGTATTCCATTTGGGTCTGAGGGCAAAGTATTCCCAGTTGTCTCCCTGAAGGAACCAGAAGGAAGGATAGAGGTCCTACGCAAAGGCTATGGCAGTTAAATTTTTTCATATAAAAATCTTGTCACAGAGCTTCTTAATAAGCTCCTGGCAGGGCTGCTATCAATGCATCCTGCCAGTAAAGAAGAAAGAGAAAAAAAGGTAAACAGCCTGGCCATCCCAGCCGCCTGGAACTTCCATGTGATTGGCTGATTTTTTCTCACAGTTCTAATTAAATTTTTAGCCCCAGGGAAAGCATATAGACATCTGAACCAATTATGAATTCAGAATCATAACTGAAATACCTCTGTTTAAATTAGTCTAGTTTTTATGCAAACCAAATCAATTAGCTGTCAGTCTGACTAATATTTACTTTGCCTAGTCATTACAATTAAATATTTGGTGAAATTAGCTGTTTTATACGAGGATTTAGGGTTTTCTTTTTTGTAGCGCATCAGAAACGTTTTCCTACATTAGCAAAGCATTTTTGTGACACCTTAACATCTGGAGGGTTGTGTAATTAATATTATTAACAAAAGGAAAAGATGATATCATATTATACAGAGACATTGGAATGCAAAGGCACCATTGTGTTTGAATGACCAAAGTGGAAATGAATGTTATAAAGCTTAGGATAAAGTTCAATCGAATGCAGATGGTATTTTATTTTAATTAGCTCCAGTCTCTATTGTATAAAAGTGCTTTGATAAGCGATGGAATTTACAATCCACCCCTACGTCACATAAAAGCTAGAATGTACATTTGTTACAACCAAACAAAACACAAGGTGGGAGAGGAGTCAATACAGGACTTTCTTCTTTAATTGCATGCATGTGCGTGCATGCACACACTTATTAAGCATCTTTTTTACATTGATCCTGTACCAGAATTGTGCAATCATTTTCCTTCATTCTTAATTACCTTTACTTGGTTTTTTTTGGTTTTTTTTTACCATCTTTGAAAAGGGCCATTTTCCTCGAATTGCCTTGTTGCTCAGCCCTATCCTTGCGGGAGCCAGCCCCAGTGTTCTCAGCGTGCAGTATCAGTCGCTGGGTTTTTCCAAGGGCTGTCATTTAAGCAAACTGAAAGCATTTGTTTTTAACTTGTTCTATTGCCAAAAGTCTGGAGAAGGGTGGATGTTACAGAAGCATCCACCAATCGCTGAAAGGGCTCACAGATTTTTTTAAAATTACTTGTTCTGATTATGTTCCAAGCTGGCTTATAGTTAGACGTTGCTGCCTGTGTCTTCCAAACCTTACATTTTAGCACAATGACTTGGGTTCAGCCCTTTCCTTCGCTACAGTCCTCAGCCAGATTGACGATGGAAAGGGAAGGATAAAGCTGTTCCGAGGGAGCCCCTTGACAGCTCTCTCCAGGGTGGTGGGAACCCTCGGTTTGACGCTTCATTCAGTGCTTTGAAGCTCAGAAGTTACAAAATGATTTCAAGGACTGGAGTAGGCATTCTGTTTTGTAGGATGGGACTTTGCCCCCAGAGTTTAATCACAGCTCAGGTTTCTTTCCAGCAGTGATGCAACGTTTAAGCAGATCTTTCCATTAACCACAGATGGAATTTTATCTGACAGTTTCGTGTGCTAGAGACATTCGAAGTGCAAACAAACAAAAAGTTCCTGGCAAATAAAAGCACATAGAAAATAAGTGACCAAATTGGTCTCAGGGGTTGGTGAACTGTGTAACGGGCTGGGAGCAGGGGCAAGCTGCTGCCCAGTAGATTTGCCCAGTAGAAATCTGGGGCTGGTCTAACTGGCTGTCTCATAAACCATCACTCCCATCTGACGTGATCAGATGACAGTGACAAACTGTCCCTTCACATTTTCAGTACAACCCAACTGGTTCTAGTGGCATGGCTACTACGAATTGATAAAAAGCTTGAATTTTAAAATATGCCTTAAAAGATAACATTTTATTATTTTACCTGCATGCTCAACACTTAAACTTAGATGTCTCAAAGACAACTCTAAAGTCTACACGTTCTAAACCCAGCTCACTGTCTCTGCCCCCACCTGTCTCAGAGGGAAGCATTCATCTGCATTTTGTATAACTCTACCCTGTCCACATCCTGTATCTCCTGCCCGAGGCCAAGCTCCTGTCTTCTCTTGCCTGGAACCACTGCACTGCCCCCCTCACTGGCCTCCTGTAGGCATCCTCGGTACACCAATCAGCTTCCGTGCTTTCAAGGAGTCCTCTGACATACATGGTCTGATGGTGCCACTGTCCCATAGGATCACCTGCCCCAACCTCTTAGGCCTTCCTTGGTCTGGCCTCCTGTGGCCCCCTGAGCCCCAGCCATGCTGGCCTTTATATTCCCCCTCAAATGACCTTCACTCTTCCCCTCTGCACAGCCTTTGCACAGACTGCTCCCCACTTTCCCCCACTGTCTTTCTCTTCCCCACCCTCCCCTCTTGGCTCAAACACCCCTGCCACTGGGAAGCCTGCTCAGAGTCCTCAGGCACTGCTGTGGTGTTGCTGTTCCTAGCAGTTATATGTTTATGTTCTAGATTTGGCCCCAGAGTGGGAACGATGACTGGTTCAGTTTGCTTGGGATCTGGACAGTGACAGAGACAGGGCTGGCAGGGGAGCTGCAGATGGTTCCTGGGAGGCCTGGATTGTCAGGAGGGTGGGGAGGATGTTCAGTATTCCAGAGCTGGAGGAGAGGCGATGGGAAGTCAGGGTGACCTGGTGTGTGGATACACTGGGGGAGAGGAGCATGTAGTTGGAAGCCTGCAAGCCCATCTTTTGGGAATGCAATAGAAGGTTCTTGAAGGCTGAGGCCAGGTTTCATTTGTTTCTACTCCCTTACAGGTCCAGCAGCTACCCAGTAAATAGTGGACAGATGTATAGTAAATGTTTATGGAAATGTATCTCAGTTTTCACAGATTAGATTCACATAAGCATACTGTATGTTATTTGCTTATCAAAATCTTTCTATACTTTAAAAATAAATTGTGACACACCTTGGCTAAATTATAGCAGAAATGCTAACGAGAGCTAGAGTTAACAAAGCTGTATCCTGTATTGCTAAAGCTAAAATAACGGAAGTACTGACAGTAGCTGGACATTGGGCATGTTGACCAATGTCTGACTTCATAGTGTATGGGTCTGCTAGGGCTGCTATAACAAAGGACCACAGGCTGGGTGGCTTAAACAGCAGAAATTTATTGTCTCGCAGTTATGAAGGCTGGAAGTCTGAGGCATCAGCATGGTTGGTTTCTTCTGATGTCTCTTGCAGATGGCCACATTCTTGCTGTGTCCTCACATGGTCATCCCTCTGTGTGTGTCTGTGTCCTAATCTCCTCTTCTAATAAGGACACCAGTCAGATTGGATTAGGACCCCACCCTCATGACCTCATTTTAATTTAGTTACCTCTTTAAAGACACCATATCCAAATACAGTCACATTCTGAAGTACTAGGGTTTAGGACATCAACATAAGAACTTGGGGAGACACAACTGAGCCCCTAACAATGGGTGAAGCTAGGCACTGGCCTCCTGTTCCGCTGTCGATGAGTGGAGGCAGGTGGCAGGCAGTGGAGAAAGGGGACCTTCTGTCCCCCTGCAGCAAAATGAGAACTAACTCACACATGAATGAATGGCTTTACTTTCCCCAAGTACTTTCACACCCACTGTCCCATTTCCAAACTGTCAGAATGAGAACTGTCCTCTCTTATGACTGTTAGGCTGGGGTCTTCTGGCAAATGCAGTTTGGCTTTTATGGAAAGAATTCGATATCTGGTCTATACACTGCTTCAGTCATGGCTGTGGTAAGAAAGTGGGGAGGGAGCCGGACTCCCACTTGCCTAGGTGTCATGGGTGGGGTAAGGGGTTTCTAGGCTGAGTTACAATATCTTTTATTTTTTTGGTTCCTCCAACTTCTCCTCCCTGTCTTCTACTGCCTGGGCTCAATCATTGGGTTCCAGCTGTGTAGTTGTCATAGCAGCCTAGTACCCCCCACCCCCACCCCAAGGTGACCACAGGTGGGCTCGGGTATCTCACTGAGATAGGCTTTAATGGAGCTGTTCAATCATTGCTTGCTTATGGTGACGGTCCCCTCTGCCCTCCAGGAAGATAACAGCAGTTGTATGAAGCCCTCACACATAGAAAACTCAGATTCACTTTCTGCCTCTGTGAGTCTAGATTAGTTAATGGTTCTTAACCATTTTGGCATCACAGGCCCTTTGAAAAGCAAATGAAAGTTGTAGGCTCTCTCTCTCCAGAGGAAAAAAGAAATCATATGCTCATGCCCACATCATTTTGCATACAGTTCTGGGGCTTACATTCCTTAAGGGACCATTGGCCCCCAGGGCAAGAGGTGCTCAGCTGTTCCCCACTTAATTCATACGTGCGTCAACCACTGCCTGTCAGTGAGGGAAGGGCCACCTTGCACACTGAAAGGTGACACACAGTTGTCAGGGAGCAAAATTTTTCTTTCTTTAAATTCACCACTGAGCCTTTTCACTTAGCTCTTGAGTGGGCTGGAGGTTGGCCCGGCAAGGTACACAGAGCAGTCATGCTGATGCAAGTTGTGATCTAAGCCTCGCAGACAGATGAGTGCAAAGGTGCTCCGAGATGGGCAGATCTTACCCCCTACTATGCAGTTTGGAGGCTGAGGCCCAGGCAGGGTGCCCGACCTCCCACATACAGAGAGCAAGAGGTTTATTTTCTGTGGGACTCCCAGTGTGATTGTTCTCTCCCTAAGAAGGCTTTAGGGTATGGTGGGTCCCGGACACTGGGGGTCTGGCCTCTGACTTCCTCCCCAGATGTGCCTGGGGTGCAGTTGGGGTTGGCTTGCAGTACAGGGACTCCCCCTTGTCCTTTCACGGTTACAGAATAAAGTGTCCTTCACTTTCACTTTGAAACAAAGGGAAAGAGAGAGCAGAGGGAGCTGGCAGAGCTTTCTCCCTCTCTCTGGATACAACTGTGCAGAACCTACACAAGCCTGGCTGTCACAGCCTTGCCGGTGGGAGCTTTGAGGAAATTTAGCAGCTTGTTCAAATGTGGGCCCTTCCCCTTGACGCCCTGTGGGACCCCCTGTGGGAGGAGCCTCTGTGAATGCCCTTTGTCGCCTTAGCACCATCCCAGAGTGAAGACTTTGGAGCCCCAGGACCCGTACGTCAGGCAGGCTTCTGGCCCACCTATGGCCCACAAGGAAGAGGACATGGCCAAGGCTGCCCTCAGCTGCCTGCTGGAAGGTTGCTTGGACAATTATTACAACTCAGAAGCATTGATAACCCATGACATCGCGGACTCTTTACTGGGAGCATGGCAAGGCTCTTCCTGGGTCTCTGCTGGTTTATATTATGTTTTTATGAGCACCTTTAAATTCTACCTTATCTTATCAGCAGAAGGACATTCAACAGATGCCTAATTTTAATTTGACTTCTCAAAAAGAAAGCTGGAGGGGGCACATGCTGCAAAAGAAATTGTTGCTATTAATATAATCTTGAGAAGATTATGAAGTCTTCTTTATGATTAGAATTCTCTTCCCCAGAGCAAATAACTTATCTAGAAGTGTGCTGTGTGTTTAGCAGGAAACCTACAAACATTTGGAAAACAGATGTAAGGAAAAAGGTCAGAGTGAAGTTCCACCTTCAAAATATGACTTTAAAGAAATCAAGACATTTTATACAGGTTTGCAGAGAGATATGATTTGTGTTTGGGCTAAAAGTGACATTTGGCAAACCTAGCCCTTGCCCCAAATCACTTATAGTTGATCTTCCACAAAAAAAGGCAGCAAATGTCATCTAGCATCATTAAGACCCAATCACATTTTCTACTCAGAAGCGTGTATTTGAAAGTTTCCTTGTGGTGGCAGCATATTTATACTCTGAAATGTATTCACATTTGCAATCTCAAGTGTAACTTCATTCCTTCATTCCAGAAGCATTTAGTGAGCTCCTGCTGTATGCCATGCCTTGCCTGGCACACTGAAATACAATGGGGAACAAAGCACAGTCCCTGTCCAGCTGGAGCATACAGACCAGTGAGGGAGCAGAGGATAATCAGATCACCCCAAATATATCCTATCACAGACTGGGGCCAGTGCTAGAATGGGGAGGTGCAGACAGGCCCTTACATTTGGGGGAGACACGCCTGACTTTGCATTCATCCGGGGCAATTCTCAGTTTGCTTTTTCTTAAGAAGCAAGAGACAGTACTTTAGGCCAAATCTTTACTGAGCAAGTACCTGTTACAGGGCAGGTGTTGGTGTAGAGTTGGAGAAACAAAGATGGTTGAGACACATCCCTCTCTCTAAAGGGAAAGGACTGCTTCTAAATAGATGATATTCATGTATTGGGGTAATGCAGTGGTAAAAGTACTCACAGAGGGGCCTAGGAACCTGGAAGGGAGCCCCCATCCTGTCCAGCCTGGATGCCAGAGAAGGTTTCCAGGTGGTGAGGGTTAAAGGATAGAGACAAGCTGGCCCAGTGAGGAGGGGAAAGGCCTTTTGTCAGAGGCACAGAGCTATCCCATGGAACAGCCCAGCCTGCAGGGATGCCGTAAGCAGCTCAGGCCTTCTAGATGTGGGAGACTAGGCTAGAGAGGCCTTGGGTGCCACAGAGGGCCCTACGGGGTGGCGGGGTGGAGGGGGTCTGATATGCCTCGTGAATTGGTCATGTGGCAGTCACACAGAGGCTGAAGGCAGGGACACCTTTTAGGGGGCCCTTGTGACTGTCCAGATACAAGGAGACCATGGGCACGGTGATGAGGGGAGGGTGCAGGATCCTAGCACCATTAGAAAACCGATGTGAGACACTCAGGTTAGAGAGGGTTCCAGTCTGTGCTGGTGTGGGGAGTGGGTGGACTTTAGTGCTGTCAAATCAGTAGACTCGGGAGGATGAGTGGGACCTGGGTGTGGAGCGGGCTCACTATGGGGTAGCTTTAATTTGAGATGCCGGAGGGGATGGGTGTCTAACACCCATTGCAGTGCACAGGAGAAGAGTGGTCAGGTTGAGCACCAGGGGTCCAGGAGGCCTTCATGTGTGTGTGGGTGGTGGTCCTAGCCAGAGATGGCACCCAGTGGGTACTCTGGGATGGCTGGTCTAGTTTTTAGAGTATTGGTAAAGAGCCCCTGCCTCGAGCCCCTTCCCTTGCCTAGTGCACCTCCCTGTAGCCTCGGCCACCATGGCCCCTACCTCCTCTGGGATCCCATGCCTTTACCACTAGCACCAGGCCAGGGCTTCCAGACCCCTCTCTCACAGGACAGCCTCACAAATCCTCAAACACTGTAAATCTCAACCCTGATTAAGGCTGTGATTTAAAACTGTTTTAGTCTCCTAGGGCTGCTGTAACAAATCACCTATACCACAAATGGGGTGGCTTAAAATGACAGAAATTTATTGTCTCACATTTCTGGAGTCCAGAATTTGGAGTCAAGGTGTCAGGAGGCCATGCTCACTTCAGAGGCTCTAGGGAGGCTTCTGGGGGCTCCAGGTGTTTCTTGGCTTGTAGAAGAATCACCCTGATCTGCGCCTCTGTCTCTGCATGGCCTCCTTCTCCCTCTCTTTTATAAGTATGCATGTTATTCATTGGCTTTAGGGCACACCCAGATAATTCAGGGTGATCTCATCTCAAGATCCTTAACTTAATTCCATCTGCAAAGACCCTTTTCCCAAAACTTAAAGAGAATTAAATAGAATGAGCAGGCACTTTCCTGTTCACACTGTTTCCTCTGCCTTCAACTCAGGGAACTGAAGGCTTTGAAAGTACAAATTTCTCCCCTCCATAAGAAGGTTGGGGGCCCCTCTATAAGAGTTTAACTCTTACCATACACATGTAGTCACAAAAATTTTATTTTGGCCCTAGCCCACTCAATTGTAGGCTTCCTTGGGTTTAGGACTAATTTCCCAAGTCTGTGGCCTTGAAAGGTGAGTAAATGTGTATGACTGCCTCTTCCCATACATTTTTCACGAAGAGAAAGTCTGAAATCCCACACAGAAGTTATGAGGGATCTAGTGAATGGCCCGTGATTGACACTTCAGTGTAAAGTGACGATCCAAGTAAACTGCCAGAGAAACGTTATAACTTCCCATTTGTACTAGCCCTGCCAGGAGAGGAAGAATACTTTAAATCCTACAAAGACTCTTACATGGCTTTTCCTAACAAAGGTCATCACATGCATAACGTCAAATAGTCCAGGAGTTGAGTCTGCCTCCCCGCCGTGACTACTCTCACCATCTTGCCATTTGTTTGCAAGTTCTACAGAAGAATCCATTCCGCGAGTGACACATGCTTAGAGGTTCTAAACTCCATAGTCTTTTATTATAAATAGCCTCACCAGTTAACATAATGAAAACCCTGGAACATGCCTAGGTGAGGGTACCCTTTAGCACAGGTGCTGCTTCTGTTTGGTGGGAGAAGTAAAGTTTTAGTCACTTGGTTTTGGGACATTGGCGCACCTCTGACCTTTCCAGAGTGGCCAGGTGGCTCCTGGTTCCAGCCTGAGGGGCACTAGAAGCAGAGATTTGCATCCAAGCTGGCGATGGAGGGGTGGGCTGCCTTGGTCCTGGAGGAGGACCAGGTATATTTACGCTCATCTTCCGAGAACCTAGTGCTGGACACATGGGAAGACTTCGTATGTCTTTGTTGAGTGAGCAGCAGAATGCGTGAACACAGGATGCCCACTCTCCAGAGAAATCAGGGCGGGTGGACCTGGAAAATGGCTTACTCTTTGTGATGGGCAGGAAGCAGGATCTGGGATCCCCTGTGCTTTCTGGGAGCTGGGTGAGAAGCAAGGCAGTGATTGGAGTCCAGAGGGAAAAAACTAAGTGACTGCTGGCTAAGTCAGCCTCTGTGACTGTGCTGTGCACCTGGATCCCATGTCCATAGCATCAGGGCTCAGACACCCCCATGCCTGGAAAATCATCTGTTATACAGGATTCGGTTCCATTGGCCTGACAGCACCTGGGTTGCTGTCAGAGACTTGCAATGAGCAGGCCTATTAGCAGGGAAAGGGCTGCTCCTGAGACCACACCACAGGGAGAGCCCCGGACTGTGCTGTGGACCCTGTGTTTTCCCAGCCCACCCCCAGAACTGTGTGCTAATGTGGGCTTTTACCCAGAGCCTAGCCAGTCGGGGGCCAGGATGCCCAGACTCTCATCCCGCTAGGGAACTTTTCCTGATGCCTGGCAACATGCTTTCCCACATGACCTAACTGATTTTGGGGGAGTTGTCCACTTGGGCTTGAAAGAGCAGAGTTTGCTTCCTTCTACTGGGAGCATGGCCTGGTGGGCCCAGCAGTGAAAAGGTACAGCATGTTATTAGAACGAGTAGTGGGTCCAGGGCCCTTTAGCATGAACAGGGCCCAGCCTGGCGAGAGGGATGGAGACATCCCAGGAACTTGGAGCTCTGAGGGATCTTTTAGGGTGTTTCACAGATTATGAAATATTGCCTGCAGTATTTTATACCAGGTAAAAGCTTTTTAGTTCAGGTGGTAATATATGGGGAAGTTTCAAAATGCCATCAGCAAGTGTTAAGAACAAAATATCTCATTTTATCATTTTATTTTCCATAGACGTATCTATCAGTGGCCCTTATAAATTATCTAGGGATTGGTGCTGAGGGTTTTTGATGTGTCTAACCCAGCACTGATTTTGAGCTCTTTGCAGTGTTTCTACCGGTGCTTTATAGACAAATCACATTGGTGGTGGGACAGGCTGTGATACTTCTCTCTGAGTGTTTTGTCTTGTACACCAAAGATGCCTTTGAGATCAATCCCCACCCCTCAATGTGAGGCTGTGTGGGGGGGTGTTCGGCTCTCCTCCCTCAGGACAATGTGGAGAAGTCAAGACTGAGGGAGAAGGAAGGGAAATCTCCCCCAGCCCTTGGGTGCCTGTCTGCTCAGCCTCAGGCAACTCCTCACCGTGACAGCCATTCTAGCTGCCAGGACCAGCCTGGAATCACCAGCCTTGGGTCACCTTGGGCTTCCTCCCCTCTCCTCCTGTTTCTCCTGCCACATTCCTCCCTCCTCTTCTACCTCCCCCCCAACCCGTGCTGCCTCCTCTGGGCAGCCTGCCCTGTTTGGAGCTCACACCACACTGTTTGTCTGCTTGCTGGGAGCCCCTGACTATAGCTCCTTGAGAGCAGAAGCTGGGTACTCATCCTCATCCTGCCTATCTCAGGCCCCAGCTCCAGCATGCTTCAAGCATTACTGAATCAGGTGCAGCACCTGCAGCAAGACCAAAGAAAACGTTTTCACTCAGGGCCCGTGGATTCTCTTCCTCAAGATCCTTTAAAAATGAAAAAGTTTCTCCAGCTTTAAAAGAATGTACACACAGGATGGTAAGAACAGCTGTGTTCCAGGCACTGGTTAGCGCTTTATATACACTGGTTCATGTGCTGACCCTCACGACAACCCAGGATCTCCCAATCCTACAAGTGAACACACTGAGGCCCCTGACTGCCCGCTCTAGGTCACACAACTGATGGGTGTGGGGCTGCGTTGGAAACCAGGTTGCCTGGCTCCTGGATCCTTGCTCTAAAATATCATTTACACTACTTTTCAAAGTCTTTTTCCTTGATCATGAAAGCAAATCATGTTGATTGAAAGAAATTTATAAAATCCTGAAAGTAATTAAAAAAAATTTTTTTTTATTTCGGAATATCATGGGGGTACAACACTTTGGCCATACACATTGCCCCTGCACTGCCCATGTCAGAGCCAAAATCCTGGTCATCCCCCAAACTGTGCTCCCCGCATCCATTTAGTGAGAGTTTTTCCCATCCCTTCCACCCCCCTCCCGCCCGCCCGCCCCCTGATGAATGTTATTGGCCCTGTGTGATGTAACTGTTGATCAGTTAGGACCAATTTGATGGTGAGTACCAGTGGTGCTTGTTTTTCCAATCCTGTGACACTTCGCTTCGAAGAATGGGTTTTAGCTCCAACCAGGATAATACCAGATGTGTTAATTCACTATTGTTTTTTATTGCTGAGTAATACTCCATGGTATACATATACCACATTTTATTAATCCACTCGTGTATTGATGGGCACCTGGGTTGTTTCCACATCTTTGCAATTGTGAATTGTGCTGCTATGAACATTCGAGAGCAGATGTCTTTATTATAAAATGTCTTTTTTTCCTTTGGGTAAATACCCAGTAGTGGGATTGCTGGGTCAAATGGTAATTCTACTTTTAATTCTTTGAGGTATCTCCATATTATTTTCCATAGAGGTTGTACTAATTTGCAGTCCCACCAGCAGTGTATGAGTGTTCCTATCTGTTCACATCCCCGCTAACATTTGTTGTTTGGGGATTTTTTGATATGAGCCAATCTCACTGGAGTTAAGTGATATCTCATTGTGGTTTTGATTTGCCTTTCCCTGATGATTAGAGACGTTGAGCACTTTTTTATATGTTTGCTGGCCATTATTCTGTCTTCTTTTGAAAAGTTTCTGTTCATGTCCTTTGCCCATTTTTTAATAGGGTTGTTTGACTTTTTCTTGTTGATTTTCCTAAGTTCTGTATAGATTCTGGTTATCAGCCCTTTATCAGAGGTGTAGCATGCAAATATTTTCTCCCATTCTGTAGGTTGTCTGTTCACTCTAGTGATAGTTTCCTTGGCTGTGCAGAAGCTTTTTAATTTGATCAGGTCCCATGTATTTATTTTGTTGCTGCTATGATTGCTTTGGGGGTCTTCTTCATAAATTCTTTGCCTAGGCCAATGTCCATAAGAGTTTTTCCAACGTTTTCTTCGAGAACTCTTATGGTTTCATGTCTTAGGTTTAGATCTGTTATCCATTGTGAGTTGATTTTGGTGAGAGGGGAGAGGTGTGGGTCCAGTTTCAGTCTTCTACATATGGCCATCCAGTTTTCCCAGCACCATGTGTTGAATAGGGAATCTTTTCCCCAGTGTACATTTTTCTGGAATTTGTCAAAGATCAGGTGACTATATGAGGTTGGTTTTATATTTGGGTTCTCAGTCCTGTTCCATTGGTCTACGTCTCTGTTCTTGTGCCAATACCATGCAGTTTTGGTTACTATAACCTTGTAGTATAGTTTGAAGTCTGGTAGATAGATGCCTCCCAATTTGTTCTTTTTGCTTAAGATTGCTTTGGCTAGACGGGGTCTTCTCTGGTTCCACACGAAGCGTAGAATTATTTTTTCTAGATCGGCAAAAAATGATGTTGGTATTTTGATAGGGACTGCATTGATTCTGTAAATCAATTTAGGTAGCAAAGCCATTTTTACTATGTTGACTCTGCCTATCCAAGAGCATGGTAGGGCTTTCCATCTATTTATATCTTCTGCAATTTCTTTTGTCAGTGTTTCATAATTCTCTCTGTATAGGTCTTTGACCTCCTTAGTTACATATGTTCCTAAATATTTAATTTTCTTTGGTGCTATTGTGAAAGGTATTGCATCTTTAATTTGTTTCTCGGCTTGATTGTTATTAGCATATATGAAGGCTATGGATTTGTGTGTATTAATTTTGTATCCGGAGACCTTGCTGAATTCATTTATCAATTCCAGTAATCTCTTGGTTGAATCTTTGGGGTTTTCTATGTATAATATCATATCATCTGTGAATAGTGAAAGTTTGACCTCTTCTGCCCCCATCTGGACGCCCCTGATTCCTCTGTTTTGTCTAATTGCTGTGGCCAGGACTTCCAGGACTATGTTGAAAAGAAGTGGAGATAGTGGGCATCCTTGTCTGGTGCCAGTTTTAAGGGGGAATGCTTTCAATTTTTCCCCATTCAGTATGATATTGGCTGTGGGTTTATCGTATATGGCTTTAATAGTTTCGTGGTATGAGCCATCTATGCCTATATTGTCAAGAGTTCTTATCATAAAAGGATGCTGGATTTTGTCAAAAGCCTTTTCTGCATCTATTGAAAGGATCATATAATCTTTGTTCTTGCTTTTATTTATACGGTGAATTACATTTATAGATTTGCGTATGTTGAACCATCCCTGCATCTCGGGAATAAAGCCCACCTGATCGTGATGGATTATTTTTTTGATGTACATTTGAATTTGGTTTGCAAAGATTTTATTGAGAATTTTTGCATCTGTATTCATAAGGGATATTGGTCTGTAGTTTTCTTTTTTTGTTGTGTCTTTTCCTGGCTTTGGTATCAAGGTGATATTGGCTTCGTAGAATGAGTTTGGGAGGATTCCATCCTTCTGGATATTTTCAAATAATTTCTGCAGTATAGGCACCAGTTCTTCTTTGTAGGCTTGGTAGAATTCAGGTGTGAACCCATCTGGTCCGGACTTTTTTTGTGGGTAGATTTTTTATTACTGTTTCGATTTCGGTGCTTGATATTGGTCTGTTTAGAAATTCTGTTTCTTCCTGGTTGAGCCTAGGGAGGTAGTATGTTTCTAAGAATTTGTCTATTTCCTCCACGTTTTCGTGTTTGTGGGCATAGAGATTTTTGTAGTATTCGAAGGTGATGTTTTATATTTCCATGGTATCAGTTGTGACTTACCCTTTTTCATTTCTAATTGAGCTTATTAGAGTCCTTTCCTTTCTGCTTCTGGTCAACCTGGCAAGTGGCCTGTCTATTTTGTTTATCTTTTCAAAGAACCAACTTTTCGTTTTATTAATCTTCTGTATTGTTCTTTTGTTCTCGATTTCATTTAATTCTGCTCTGATCTTGGTTATTTCTTTTCTTCTGCTGGCTTTAGGATTGCTTTGCTCTTCCTTTTCCATTTCCTTAAGATGATTCAGTAGTTTACTGATTTGTGACCTTTCTGTCTTTTGGATGTGGGCATTTAAGGCGATAAGTTTTCCTCTCAGGACTGCTTTTGCTGTATCCCACAGATTTTGATAACTTGTGTCCCCATTATTGTTTAGTTCGAGGAATCTTTTGATTTCCATTTGAATCTCCTCCTTGACCCAATAGTCTTTCAGCAACAGATTGTTTAGTTTCCAAGTTTTTGGATGAAGATGTGAGTTTCTGTTGGAATTGATTTCTAATTTTATTCCGCTGTGGTCTGAAAAGATACATGGTATGATTTCTATTTTTTTGAATTTGTTTAGATCTGTTTTGTGGCCTAGGATGTGGTCAATTTTAGAGAAAGTTCCATGAGCTGATGAGAAGAATGTATATTCAGTGTTATTTGGGTGGAGTGTTCTGTAGATATCTGTTAGGCCCAAATGTTCTATAGTCCTGTTTAGGTCTTTTGTTTCTCTATTTATTTTTTGTTTGGAGGATCTGTCCAGTTCCGTCAGTGGGGTGTTGAAGTCCCCTGCTATTATGGCGTTGCTGTTTATTATGTTGTCTAGATCTAGCAGTATTTGCTTTATGTACCTGGGCGCTCCTGTGTTGGGTGCATAAATGTTTAGGATTGTTAAATCCCTCTTGTAAGATTTTTCCCTTCACCACTATATAGTGTCCATTTTTGTCCTTCTTTACTTTTGTTGCTTTAAAGTTTATATCATCTGAAATAAGGATGGCTACTCCAGATTTCTTTTTGTTTCCATTAGCCTGGAAAATTGTATTCCATCCTTTCACCTTGAGTCTGAATGCGTCTTTGTGTGTAAGGTGTGTTTCCTGAAGACAACAGATACTTGGCTTGTATTTTTTAATCCATTCAGCCAGCCTATGTCTCTTCAATAGGCAGTTCAAGCCATTTACGTTTATTGAGAGAATTGATATTTGGGGTAAATTTCTGATTATTCTATTGGGTGGTGTCTTTTGTTTTACCTCTTGCATCATTGTGGAATCTGGTTTCTGGGGTTTTAGCTTTTGTGTAGTTTTACATAGGTGGGTGTCTGTTGCTCTGGTTAGTGTATAATGCAGGTCTAAGCACTTCTTGCAAGGCCGGTCTGGATTTTGCAAATTCTATCAGTGATTGCTTATCTGGAAATGTCTTTATTTCTCCCTCATATAAGAAGCTTAGTTTGGCAGGATACAGAATTCTGGGTTGGCCTTTGTTTTGTTTTAGGAGACTATTGATGGCTCCCCATTCCCTTCTGGCTTGTAAGGTTTCAGCTGAGAAATCTGCAGTTAATCTGATCGGTTTCCCTTTGTAGGTTACCTGCTCTTTTCGTCTTACAGCTCTGAGGAGTGCCTCTTTTGTGTTTACTTTGGTCAGTCTAATAATTATGTGGCGTGGTGAATGCCTTTTCACGTTGACTCTCCCAGGAGTCCCGTGTGCTTCTTGTACTTGGATATCGAGATTTCTGGCTAAGCCATGGAAATTTTTCTCTATTATTCCTTCAAAAAGATTTTCCAGCCCACGTGAATTTTCTTCCTCTCCCTCAGGGATACCTATGATCCTTATGTTTGGCCTCTTTACATAATCCCGCATTTCTTGTATGCTTTTTTCCTGCCTCTTGTTTTTGTGTTCTTTCTCTTCGGCTGATTTATGTAGCACATAGGAGTTGTCTTCTAGCTCTGAAATTCTTTCCTCTGCATGGTCCAGCCTATTCTTAAGGCTTTCCACTATGTTTTGTAGATCCTTGAATGCTTCTTTCATTTCTAGGATTTCTATTTGATTTTTCCGTAATATTTCTATTTCTTTGGAGAATTTTTCATTGATTTCTTGCATTTTTCTTGTGGTTTCTTTGTGCTGGGATTCAATTTTCTCTTGAATTTCATTGAGCTCTCTTATAATCCATAAACAAAATTCCTCTTCTGTCATTCTACCCGTTTCATTTGGGTTGGTATCCATTGCTGAGGAACTGATGGTTTCTTTTGGGGGTGACTTTTTACTCTGATTTGTCATGTTCCCTGAGTTCTTTCACTGGTTTTTTCTCATCTGGCCTCTTGGTCAAGAGCTGGGGGTGTTAGAGCTAGTTTATGGCCCAGTCTCCAGGCCCACAATTTTCGTTCCTTGGCAAAGCCAGGGAGAGAAGTAGTGGCCTGTATTGCCTTAGGTGTATTTTAGCAAGTTTGGTGGATCTTGAGTTATCTCTGACCTGTGGTCTTCTCCTCTTCCCGGTGGAGTGTGGTGAGAATGACCTCCCAGCTTGGGCTCTAAGCTAGTGAATTGTACTTGAGGATATGAGTCCACAGCTCCCTATGAGCTAGGTATTCTGTTATGTCCGTGGCAGACTCTGATCCCCCAGTTGGGGTATGTGAAAGCCCCGTGCTTTGGGAGGGGCCTTGTAGCTCCTAGGGGTTACTTTGACCCTGCTCCTCCTGAGGTGCAGGTAGAAACACAATTTCTTTTGGCTGCAGTGTGAGAGCTGAGTTGGGAAAATTCTACACAGCTCAGAGGTTGCTCATCTAGCCACGTGTGTCTGCCCTTCTGATGTGTGTCTCCGCGTGATACTGGTTGATAGGGGGATCTCCAATTGTGCACCCCTTTTCCACCACTAGACCCCAAGGCGAGGCGGATGGCCGTCTCTATCCCCAGTAGTCTCCACCGGGGGGATGTTCCCACGGGGAGGGGGGAGTAGCGGCCACTGGAAGCACTCTTGGATGGCGTGAAATTCCCTAATGAAGTGGGCAGGATTATGGGGAGCTGCTCTGGTTCAGCCTGTGGCTCTTGAGGTATTTGGTTGTCATGAGAACCAGCAGTTATACCAAATGAGTCACTGTAGCCAGCAACCTTCAAAATGAGCGATCTCTGGGATACAGGAGGGCTGGGACCTGAAGGGCGGGCACTAGGACCAGCACGTAGCGGACTTGTCGGAGGCCAAAGCCGGGATAGCAGGACCAGATGGACGAGCTGCAAGTTGTTTCCAATACACAAAGGTCCTGCCGCTACAGTTCCGGGATCTCGTCCCACCTGGAACCCACGGATACAGCTGTCCCTGGCCACCAAAGGCAAAGCCTGTCTCGCCCCAGAGGAAGAGCCCCGGGCTGGGGCAGTGCGGAGCTAGAGACACGGCTCATAGCTCCGGGCAGGCGGCTTTAAAGATGGCTGCCACCGCCAGCCTGGTGCGCAGCCGGGCTCCGATCGCGCCAGGAGCGCAGCTTTTCTCCGCTGGCCGTGGCGGTGGCAGTTGCTAGCAACCTCTAAGGGCGTGTCCCGCTCTCCGTTAAACTCCTGGGCCCAGTCCCGCTGACTTCTAGTGGCACAGTGCCGACCTGCAGGTTCCCGCGCACTGTCTCTCCTTAGCCCTGCGCGGTCTCTGTATATTGCAGCTGAGAGTTGTGTTTGGCTCTCGCAATTGCTTTATCTCCACAAGGTCTGTTGCCTTGCGCAACCGCTTTGCCCCAACTCTGGGCTTGTCCCTGACCGCGTGTATGGGGAGGTGCGTAACCGCTTGGGGGGCAGGTTGCGCTGCGCGGACCTGGTGAGCGCGTCCTTCCCGTGCTCTGGGCTCTATTGTGCTCCGTGTGCCCTCCGATCTTTGTGAAAATTTTGTACCTGTTTTCTTGGGCTGGGCATTCCGTGTTGTTTCTCTGTAATTCACAATGCTGTTTTCGGAGTGAGCGGTCCATGCTCGCAGGTAGCCACTGGTGTTTTTCACCTCCTTCCCTGGGAGCGGTGCAGTGGAGGACTCTATCAGACCGCCATTTTTCCGTGTCTGTCTAGTAATTAAAAAATTTTAAATTAGCGATATGTCACCGTCCAGGAATTGCTGCTATTAATATTTTGCTATATCCCTTTCTAGATTTTTCTCTGTGTGTGTTTTGGTACCATGTTTCTAGTGGCTGCCAAAAATTTCAATATATGGCTTATCATAATTGACTTATTCATGTCCTCACTGTAAAGCAACTTCTAATAACAATTTAACCAAACAATTTCCTCACTCATTCATTATTTTGTCATACATGTATTTTCTTTTTCTTCGGGGCAAGGGTCACCAGACAATTTATTGGCAACATCACAAGGTATTTCTTTCTTTCCTTTTTTTTTTTTAATAGAATGTCTTCAAAATCTGTCAGAGGTGTTATCTCCCCCTCTACACACATATATACACAAACAAGTTCTTATTTTTCAAATGTAGTCATGTTGAAGTGAAAATGTCCCCTTGGAACTTACCATCTAAACATCTACTATGACACCGATATTCATGCAAAATATGTGCAAAAGGAAACCTATAGAGGCTACATAAAATCAGGAAATTATTTTTAAAATGAATATTAACTGCCTTTCTTCCTGGTAGGTGAAATGGCTTCAACAACAAGAAGTAAAACGCAGGGTAAAGAGGCAGGTGCGAAGTGACCCACAGGCCTTTCATTTCAACGACCCCATTTGGTCCAACATGTGGTACCTGGTGAGTAGGACGGGGCAGTGCCACATCTCTGAAATGTGTTAATTTTCCCCAACAAAGCTAAATGTGTGCGACAGCTCCAGACAGACACACTTCATCTTGAGTGTGTGAAACTCCTAATTCGAGACTATGCAGCACACGCTTTCTTGTGAATTTTTTCTGAAATTATGTGAAAGTCCAGGGGGAGCTCTTTGAGTAGGGAAGTGATTTGATACAGCTTGTAGGACTAATTAAACGGTGATGACCAGCCCTGAGCAGAATCCCTGAAGGGAGATGATGCCCTGGGAAAATGAGAGACAGATTTCAGGTGCAGAAAAAGCAAGGGGAGCCCTCCAAATTTACTCCTCCAGATCCGGGTGGGGGGAAGAGGATCTTCACTATATGAGGCAGGGCCAGACATTTCCTCCTTATTTACTTGCAATTGTAAGTGCCTCCCTGCTTGCTGGATGTGCATGGAATGTCCATTCTGTGTCAGGAGTGTCCACGTCAGGGGGCTTTGTGTCTTCTGTACAGCATTGTGGTGACAAGAACAGTCGCTGCCGGTCAGAAATGAATGTCCAGGCAGCGTGGAAGAGGGGTTACACGGGAAAAAACGTGGTGGTCACCATCCTCGATGATGGCATAGAGCGGAATCATCCCGACTTGGCCCCAAATTATGTAAGTCAAGCCTTGGAACTAACATGCAAAGATATTCAACTGTGCTAGTCATTAAATAAATACCAGTTTGAAAAACAGTAAGGTGCTATTGCCTCCCGCCTCCCGCCATTAGATTAGGAAATAAAGAAAACCATGCGGGGAAGGTTAGGGAAACAAACATCCTGCTACCTGCTACCGTCCTGGTGCCAGGGAGAGGGGTTTTGTAGAGGGATTCAGCCGCATGTTTGAGGAGTGACATATACTTCTAGAAATGGAGCCTAAAGAACTAAGAAACACATGTGTGAAGATAGTCATCATATGGATATTAGAAACATGAACTGTTACGGGGTTAAAACATGGGCCCTGGATCCAGACCTCCTGGATTCCTATCCCGGCTCTGGGACTTACTAGCTCTGAGACCTTTGGGCAAAGTGCTTAACTTCGCTGTGCTTCCGTGTCACCAACTGTAAAATGGGGTTAATAAGAGGATTGCTATCTCCTAGAGCTATTGTAAGGATTAATTAGTTCATAAGTGTAAAGGAGAGAGCTTGGCATATAGTAAATATGATAAATGCAGTAAATACTCTAAGGAACCTGTGTGCCTAACAGTGGTTAAGTAAACTATATTGTATCCATTTGATATATAATTATGCAGCCATTAGAAATGAGTTTTGAAGACTATATCAACAACACTAGAAAGCTTTTATCATATGCTTTAAAAGGAGGATACAAACTTATATGAATACTATTATTACAAGTATGTAAACAAAAACATGCCTGTTAAAAATATAAAATTAAAGGAATTCTGACACGTGCAACAACATGGATGAATTTTAAGGACATTTTGCTAAATGAAATAAGCCAGTCATAAAAGGACAAATACTGATTCCACTTATATGAAGTACTTAGAGTAGTCAAATTAGTAGACAAAAAGTGGAGTGGTGGTTGCCAGGCGCTGGGAGAGAGGAATGGGGAGTTACTGTTTAATAGGTACAGAGTTTCAGTTTTGCAAGGTGAAAAGAGTTCTGGAGATGGATGGTGGGATGGTTGCACAACAGTGTGAATGTATTCAATGCTACTGAACTGTACACTTAAAAATGGTTAAGATGGTAAATTTCATGTTACATATATTTTGCCACAATAAAAAAATATTTAAGATGATAGTTACAGTAAGAGAGAAACCCTATATGTGGTTTTCTCTGTTTTCCAATAGAGCATAAAAACGATTTAAAATAGGGCTGTAATATGCTGTGTCATTGCTCTTCACTCACCAAGATTTAATTTCTTAGGATTCCTATGCAAGCTATGATGTCAATGGAAATGATTATGATCCGTCTCCACGATATGATGCCAGCAATGAAAATAAGTACGTCACCTTGTCTCCTCTTCCCTTGCTTCTCTTCTTCTCTCCCCTCCCTACAGAGTTGCAGTTAAATGTCCACACAAGGGATCTGGAGAGGTGACAGGCTGTCAGCACTTCTTCCCCTGCCTGGGCACTGAGGGTGCTTATCTAGGAGTCACAAGTCACGCCAGGCACAGCTCTTCAGGCACAAGGCAGCTCCTGTGCATTTAGCCACTGCTGGCCGGCTAGAAATGGATGTTTGACAGTGTTTCTATTTCCAATCTTCTTGGGATATTTTAAGAGAATAACCTTTAAGTCTAGTGGTCTCCATGACCATCTGTGTTAAGACAGCAGTTTGGTCTATTTAAGCACACGGGTCACATGCTTCAGCTTGTGACTCTGTGAACTTATGAGAGAGGTGGAAGGGGTATGTGGAGGCATTAGTGATGCTGGGCACATCTGGGTTCAGATCCCAGCTCTCCTACTTACTGGCTGTGTGGCTTTGTGCGCGGTGGGCATCCTGGTTGAGATTCCATGTCTTAAGTGTCTCAGAGGCTTCTCCATGGCAATGACACCCCCTACCTTGCAGAGTTGCTAAAGGGGTCAGTGGGCTGATGTGTGAAGGACACATACAGCAGGTGCTCAGGAAACGATGAGGGGTTGTTGTGTCACCATCATTTTGCAAGTATAGGCAGTGGGGTCCAGAGAGACCAGGTGACTTGTGCAATGTAAATGGCAGCCCTGGGGTTGCCCCTGGGTGTTTGTTTGCTATACCTGCTTGCCCCATGCCCCAAACTCTTACCATTCTTCCTAACATATTTAGAGGAAAATAAGAAAAGCCCTTTATTTCTTTCCTGCTGTCGACAAGACACTTGCCAAAGTGCGTCCCCCCACCATAGTATTTTAGCTTGTGTTTGATTTGATTCTGAGGTTTGCACACCAATGCTCAGACGGTGCTGTGCAGGAAGTCTCAGCCCCAGGAGTTTGACACAACAGGCTGCAGAGCTCCCCAGAGCCACAGAGGCTCCAGCCTCGCACGTCCCGAGGTGCCCTTCCCGGCCAGCAGTGAGGACGCCCGGGGCAAAGGGGCCTGATCATGGCCACATATCAGAGAGGCAGAGAGGAATGATCCAGATACCGTGCAGTGACCCTCAAAGGGCAGGACTGAATCCTGTCATGAACCACGGAGCTATATGACCCTGTGAGCTGCCCTGGCTGCGGGGCCACATGGGTTCCAGAGAACAACGGATGACTCCTTCCAAGGGGCTAGCACACAGACAGGGACTATTTTTAAAGGCAACTTTAAATTTCAATCAATGATTCTCATCCCCCATGGACTCTTCTCAAAGATGTGCTGTTTAAAGTTGCCCATGTTTTGGTCCCTGCCAGAGGAAATGACTATATTTGGCACATCAGAGACTGGGGTCATTATAGAGGAAAGCAATTCGTTTTTCTGGTAATTTCTTCATAGTCCCCCAGCTGCTGTTGAGTGTTCAATTTAGAGCATTCTTACTCGGTTCTGGCTTAAATGCGGTAGAAGTGAAGGGTGTCTCGGGGTGAGCATGGTGTTGTAGGTACACGGGGGATGAGACATGAGACACAGAGTACCAGTTTGTTCTTTTTGTGAGGGAAGTGTTGTTACCACACCTATGTGTGCTGAGCGATGTGTTTTAGGACACAGGGCTGAGACACCATGGCCCCCGCCCCATACACAGCAGTGGCAGTGTGCCAGCCACAAGTGCTGGGAGGAGGAGGCATAGGGCTTTAGGTGCCCCAACTCCAGCTTGGGGGTCAGGGAGGCATCCTGGCAGAGACAACCCATGAGCAAGCGCTTGCCATTTTCAGGGTGGCAGGAAGGGCTGTGCAAAGCCTGAGTGGATGCTCCCTCCTAGAGGAGACTCAGAAATGGGCTTTAATGTCATCCCTGGGCTTCAGGCTTGGGACAGCTGACTATCCTGTTGCATGAGAACTGAGCAATGCACTGAATTCACTAGAGCTTGCTGGGCTGGGTCCTAACTTCTTTTTTTCCTTTGCTTTAGACATGGTACTCGTTGTGCGGGAGAAGTTGCCGCTTCAGCAAACAACTCTTACTGCATCGTGGGCATAGCATACAATGCAAAAATAGGAGGTAAGCCTGGGAGCTGAGGGGCCTGGGGCAGGGGTGCTGGAGAGCTCCCTTCTGCTGGTCTCAGCAGCCCCCCGTCCTTTGGCCTTGGCCATATCAGGCCCCTGGGCTGGAGGCAGCTGTGCCATCTGTGCCATGGCCCAGGAAGCCAGCACACAGTGATTGGGGTCCCAAGACAGAGGAGTTGCTCACTGTTTTGCCTGAAAAGCCACCGCAGGTCCCATAAGAAAGGTACCCCCTTTCTCTCCTTTGGTCTTGCTAGCCTGGCCGCTGACTTCCTGCCGGCACCCTGACTGCCCCTCCTGACAGGCTGTGTTGGTTCCTCTGCTCACACTCCTTCAGGGGCTCCCTGTCACTTCCCAGACAGAGTAACAGTCTTTACCTGGGACGACGGCCTTTCCTAGGTCCCAACTCCAATGCAAGCCTGCTGGCTCACTTCTGTCCCTGCCCTTGGCCTTAGCCAGAGGATATTTGTCATAGTATCCTGCAGACATGCCCAGTCTTCCCTACGTATGCCTGGGTTTGAATCATTCCCAGCCCTGCCTCCCCTTGCCTTTCCCCTGGGCTCAGCACTGCTGTGACTTAGGGCCACTCATGCTCACTCTGTTCTGTGAAGTGCTCCCCGAATCCAGTTGTATCCCCATCTTACTCACTGGGGGTATCAGCTCTTCCAGTTGCATTTAAGGAGTAGTGCCTGACCCTGGGTATGTCTGGCTGTGTTATTTAGCTTCTCACATTGGTAAGTCAAGCTGCCTTTGCCAGGATGGGGCTTTGTAGTAGAGTCACATGTCTTTCTGTTCCCTGCTGGATCCTGGCACTGTGACAGCTCAGTTCCCAAGTATTCTGAAATCCCTGCTAGGTGCACATCACTGAACCAGGAACTGAGCAGAAGGGAGGGGTGCCAGATAGCCCCCAGAGAGTGCCAACTTTACCCAGGAGGCCTCTCTGCCTCTTGGTTTGAAAGTGCTCATGCTCACTCAGATGGCCATAGTGGGAAGCCACCCTTCCAGGCCACTGCTGTTCCTGCCACCAAGCCTTTGTGAGGGCACCTGCAGCCCCCTCAGCTCCACTTACAAGCAGCATAAGGTGGGGAGGTTGGGTCATGGGTTCCCTGGATCACCAATCCTTTGAGGACATTCTTGAATGTCAAAGAGAGGGTCCTCAGCTTTTACTTAATTAGGATTTTCTGCCTGCCCTTTCCTTTGGAAATCTTTGAGGTGGCTGGGACTTGTCATTCTATGACAGAATTAATCCCCAAAGGTGTGTTCTGCAGAATAAGTCAGGAGACTCTATCAACTGGCCTCACTCCTTTGTGGATAGTTCTTGTATGTTGAGATGTGTAAGTTCTCCTTGGAGCATTTGATAATGAGCGAAGACCCCTGAGAAGTCTATTTCTGAGCCGTGGAGTCAGGCTGACCTGGGTACCAATTCCCTTCCCACTGACTGTGTCCTTAGACAACTTACATAACCTCGCTGAACCAAGGTTTCTTCACCTATGTGGGAATATGGCAGCTGCCTCCCAGGTTTGTTATGATGTTGAAGTCAGATACTATGTGTAAAATCACTGGCCCAGGGCTAAGTCTGCAGGCAGTCACTGAGCTCCGCCATCCCTCTGGCTGAAACTCTCTGAGGGAGGATAAAAATTATTTGTATTGCTTTGAGTGAGGGGGCTGGCTGACCCCACCTCTGGGGTTGTTTGAGCCCTGTTCCTCCAGGTCCCTAGTCTGGCAGCATTGACATCCTCTGGGAGTTGTTAAAGATGCAAAACCCCCCGTCCCAGACCTACTGAGTCAGAATCTGCATTGTAACAAGATCCCTAGAGGATTTGTCTACAAAGGACAATTTGAGAAGTACTGGTTTAGAGGACTCTCTGGGATCACGCAGGTAGGTAACACCTACATCATGGGTCGTGGGGAGGAGTCAGTGGAAGTAACATACATAAAGATCCTCCCAGAGAAGGTGCACAGTAAATACAGTTTGTTATCATTAGATAGATCTACACTCATTGCAGAATTGTATAAGTTTCCAAAACCTGGAGAGAGTACCTCTACTTGCAGGGCTTGGGAACAAAGAATATGTTTTAATTAATGCATTGAATATCGTTGAGCATGTGCTGCATGTATGATACTGGGCCAGCCATTGAGGGGGAGAAGAAGGAGGTGACAGACCCAGTTTGGGGCCTCTATGTGGGAACTCAGCATGTCTTTGGAGGGAACCAATATGGAAGACAGTATAGGACCACGTACTGAAATGAGGGGGGCAGACAGGGAACCACAGGAGTGCCAGGGCAAGCACTCAGTGAGGGCAGAAGCACGAGAGCATGGCTTGAGCTTTATGTGGGAGGATTTGACTGCATGTGGCACTGCTGAGGAAACAGTGGGGTCTGCAGCACGGAGCTGGGGGTGAGACTGCCACATAGGTTAGGGGACATGAAGTGGGCTGTATGGGAAGGCAGTTGAGGGGTTGAGACTCGCTTTGACCCAAGGATCCTGTGACAGCCAATGGCTCCAAAGCTACTGTACACAGCTTTATCCTTTCCATACAGGTGGCCACCCCTTCCTCCTGCCCCACCCTCCAAGCCCACCTCTGGGTGGGACAACCTTTGGGTGCCCCTAACATAGCCTTCCTCTCTGAATGTGCTGGCACACAGCAGGGAATTTCTCTGAGGTGCCCCTGGAGCTGACCATAGTGCTATACCATTTTATATCTTTTTTTTACGTTGGCACTCAAGAGATTATAATGTATATCCTAACTTATCCCACTCTATCTGGAATTAGTAGTATACTACTACATTTATAATGTATAAATCTAAAACAGATTGTTTCAGTTCACACTCATTCTCATCCTTTGTGCTGTTGTTTTTATAATATTTCACTTCGTAAGTTATAAACCCACAGTGCATTGCTATTATTCTTGCTTTAAACATTTGGCTGACTTTAAAATACTTATTAAAAGAAATATACTTACCTGCATATGTACCGTTCCCAGTGCTCTTACTTACTTTTCCTAGCTTCAGATTTCCATCTTGCTTCTATTTTTCTTCAGCCTGGAGAATTTCTTTTAGTATTTCTTGAGGTTTGGGTATGCTGGTGAGAAAGTCTCTCAGATTTTATCTGAGAGAATCTTCACTTCATCTCATTTTTAAAAGAAATTTTGCTGACCATGGCTTTCTGACTTGACATGTTTTTCTTTGAACACTTTAAAGATGTTCTTCCATTGTTTAGTGGCATCAATTGTTTCAGATGATGGCTCAGTTGTCATTCTTACTGTTGTTCCCCTTTATGTAATGTGATTTGTTCCTCTGGCTGCTTTTATAATGTTTTTTCTATCTGTGCTTTGCCTGTGACTGTAATGTCCTTTTGTGTAATTTTCTTAATATTAATTCCAGCCTGGGGTTTGCTGTGCTTCTTAGCGGGTGGTTCTTTTTAAATCACATTTGGAAATATTTTTGTCATTATTTCTTCAAACATTTTTCAATTCCATTTTCTTTATCCTCTCTTTGGGCACCAGTTATAGTTGTTAGACTGGTTGATACATCTCACAAGTTATTGAGGCTCTGTTAATCTTTTAAAGTCTTTTTTTTCTCTGTGTGCTTCAAATGAGATGATTTCTATTGTACTTCAGGTTCACTAATGCTTTCTTTTGTTGTGTCCAGTCTGTTCTTAAGCCCTTCCAATGATTTTTCAGATTTTGTACCTTTCTGTCTTATGATTTCCATTTGATTCTTTTTTACTGTTTTCAAATCTCTCCTGAGATTCCCCATCTCTTCTCCATTGTATCTGTCTTTTATTTTAGACTCCTTAACAAGTTCGTAAGAGTTACTTTAAGTCTTTTGTACTAATTCCTATACCTAGGGCATTTGTGGGTATGTTTCTAATGATTGACTTTACTCTGTGCAATGGGTCATATATTCCTGTTTCTTTGCATATGTCTAGTAATTTTTATTGTTGGGTTGACTTTGTTGTGTTACATTGTAGAGATTCTGGATTCTGTTGTCTTTGTCTGAATACTCTTGAGTTTTGTTCTAGTAATCAGTTAATTTTGAACTGTGGAGACTGGATTATTCATTTTTTTTATGGTTGGTCACTTTCTGATTTGCCCATATCCTCAGGAAAAATCCCTTAGCCTAGGCATATAGTCTTTACTCTTAGACCGTGACCCTTTTGGTATTTCAATGGAAAGCTTGAAATGGTCATCAAGACCTCCAACTTAGCAAGACTGAAACTCCACATTGACTCCCCTGCAATGGGCAGCAGCTGAAATATCTGCTCAGCTTATGCAGCCTTTCATCTGTTGTTTTCCTACTGGGTTTCTTAGAGTATTGCCCATGTGCAGTTCAGAGGTCAACCAAGTGGTTGAGGGGAGTTATGTTCTCCGTAGCTCTCTCCTTTCAGAGATTTCTCCTCAATTTCTAGCTGCTCTGGCAGTGCCAAACTCCATCCCCTGATTCCTCAGGAGAATAACATTACCTGTTCCTGATTAAGTTCTAGCCTCTGTCCGCTAAGAGAAATAGGGAATTTCCTCAGAGGAAAAGTCCTGTAAACTGGATGGTACCCAGTATGGTTCTCTTCTTCCAAGAATCGAATCCCCTGCCTGTCTCTGCCTCCTTTTGCTTTGCTCTCCAATGCTCTTAAAAAGTTGGGTTTTTCTAAATAAATATTTTGTCCAGAGTTTATAGTTATTTTCTTTAGAAGAGTTAGTCTCATATGAGCTACTCTGCCATTGTTGAAACTAAAACTTGTGGTTTATATTTCTTTATCAATTAGCTTGTGTATTAGTTATCTATGGCCACATGACAGTCATTCAAAAATGTAGCTGCTTAAAACAACAAACAGTTGTTATCCAGCACAGATAGTGCTTTAGCTGAATGGTTCTGGCTCAGGGTCATTCATAAAGTTATAGTCAAGCTGTTGGCTGTGACTGTAGTCGGGGCTTGACTGAAGCTGGACAATCCACTTCCAAGAAGTGGCTGTTGACTGGAGTACTCCGTTCCTTGCTGGCTGTTGGTAGGAAGCCCGATTCCTCACCATGTGTACCTTTCCATAGGGTTGCTTTAGTGTCCCCATAACATGATAGCTAGCCTCCCTCATTACAGGTGATTCAAGAGAGAAAACAAGTGTCTTTTATGACTCAGTAGTCTCAGAAGTCATGCACCATCTCTTCAGCCATATATTCATTAGAAATGGATCATTAAGTCTAACACACACTCAATGGGAAAGAAATTTGGCTGCACCTTTTGAATAGAAAAGTGTCAAAAAATTTGTGCACATAGTTTAAAATCACCACAGATGGGCTCCTAAAAATTTGATTACATGTTTATACAAATAGGATAATTTTTTTTACCAACTTTCTTTGTAAAACTGCACATTTTGTATCACTTTTGACACATAAAAATAGTTAAGTCAAATGAAAGAAGTAGTGGAACTGTCCAAATTATATCTTTAAAAACAAACTCCTCCAGCCAGCAGTGCCCCCAGTCAGATTGTCCTCAGATGCATCACGTAACCTGGGGAGAAATGATACATTCTCAGGAACCCACAGGGGCACATGTTATCTTCATTGTTTTCAGAGAGGAGAGTGGTACTCTTGCGTGTTAACTGGAAGTCCCTGATATCTTTCATTTTAGAAAAATTTTCATTTTATTTTAAGTTGTCAAGTTGTACATTGATGGTTTGTGCCCTTTTTCTGTGCGAAATACTTCAATAAAAATCTGTTTAAAATTTGTTCAGCTTCCTTTGTGACTCATAGGCTTGGGATCTTGCTTAGAAAAACCCAAGATAATAAACCTATTTTCCCGTAAAAACTTAGTTTTAGAACAATAGTTTGTCTTAAAACATTTATGGTTTTGTCTTTTCTGTTTATCTTTTTAATCCATATGAAATTTATTTCTGTGAATAGTATGAAAGAGAGATATAACTTCATTCCCCCCCAAAATTAATATTCAGTCATCCCCCCATGCTGCCCTTATCACATCCTAGATTCCCATATGGACACTGGATCTTCCCTTATGTTTCAGTAGTCTATTTCTTTTTAAGCCCTACAAATACCGCACTTTTACTTATCATAGTTTAAGAGAATTTTTATCTTTTGTTTTTGTTTTTTGATAAATGATGGGACAAATTTTCTCTTATGGTTCTTTTTCAAAAGTTTCTTGGCTATTCTTGCACATTTTCTCTTTCAGATGAACTTGAGAATCTGCTTGTCAAGTTCCATAAAAAATCCTGTTGGGATTTTGATTGGAATTGCATGGAAATTATAGATTAATTGGGGGAGAATTGACATCTTTACAATATTGAGTCTTCCCACCCAGGAGCATGGTATGTTTTTATTCATTCAGGTCTTCTTTTGCATCATTTTAAAAAGTTTTATCACTTTCTCCATATCAATCTTATGCACTTCTTATTAGGTTTATATCTAGGTTGGGTTTTTAAAAAATTATATTTCTAATTGGTCATCATTGAAGTGGATGTAGGAAAGCTATTGATTTTTGTGTGTTGGTTTTTGGTTCTGGCCACCTTATTGAACTCTATTGATGCTATTGTTTTTCCCTCGATTCTCTTGGCTTTTCTAGATAGATGTAAATAATAGATATCTATAAATGTAATGGTGGTTTTATCTCTTTAATATTAATAACTCTTATTTCTTTTTCTTGCCTTAAGGGGCTACTGATGAATATTGAATAGTGGTGGTTTATAGGTTCTGTTGTTTTATACAGGAATGCTTCTAGTTTTATACCATTTAGGTGTCTTTTCTAGGTTTCTTGTAGTTACTCTTTATCAAGTTAAGGAAATTTTATTATATCCCTAGATTTCTAAGAGATTTGATTAGGAATGGATATTGAATTTTTTACATGCTCTTTTTTTTAAAGCATCTATTGAGATTATTATATTGTTTTTCGACTTTATTATTTAATCTGTTTAAAGTAGTAAATTACATTAATAGGTTTCCTAACATTGGAAATTTCTTTCTTTCATTCTTGGAATAAGTTCTATTTGATCATGAGTATTGTTCTTTTAATACAATTCAATTGCTACAATTCAATTGTTAATATTTTACATATGGTTTTACATCTTTTTTTTTTTTTTTTTGGCTACAAGGTCTTGCTCTGTTGCCCAGGCTAGAAGGCTAGAGTGCTAGCTATCATCATAGCTCACTGCAACCTCAAACTCCTGAGCTCAAGCGATCCTCTTGCCTCAGCCTCCCAAGTAGCTGGGACTACAGGCATGCACCACCACATCCAGCTAATTTTTTTAGTTTTTTTTTGTAGAGACAGGGTCTTGCTATTGCCCAGGCTAGTCTAAAGTGATCCTCCGACCTTGGCCTCCCAAAGTGCTAGGATTACAGGTGTGAGCCACCACATCCAGCCTGCGTTTGCAAGACAGATTGACCTACAGTTTCTGTGTTTTGTGGTGTTTCTCTCCAGTTTGAGCAGCAAGTTACGCTGGTCTTGTAGAATATGTTGGGAAACTTTCTGTCTTTTACTGTGTGCTTAAACAGTTTATATATTGTGGGCATTGCCTGATTTTTGAAGTGTTGGTAGAACTAATTAATCAATCTGATTGGATATAATGAGTTTTTAAAGGACTAGATCTATTTAGGTTCTCTATTTCTTCTTGAGAAAATTTTGGTAATGAAATTTTCCTAGAAAATCATCCATTTTTCCAGATTTTCAAGTATATGACATAAACTTTATATCATATTCTCATAATATTTTTTTAGAGACATGGTCTTGCTATGTTGCCCAGGCTGGTCTCAAGTTCCTGGGCTGAAGTAGTTCTCCTAAATCAGTCTCCTGAATAGCTGGGACTACAGGCATGCACCACTGCACTGGGCCATATTATTGCAATTTAGAAACATACTCTCAGCCAGGTGTCGTGGCTCATGCCTGTAATCCTAGCACTTTGGGAGGCCGAGGTGGGAAGATTACTTGAGGCCAGGAGTTTGAGACTAGCCTGAGCAAGAGTGAGATCCAGTCTCTACAACAACAACAACAAAAAAAAAAAATAGAAAAATTAGCCAGGCATGGTGGTGTGCACCTGTAGTACCAGCTACTTGGGAGGTTAAGGCAGGAGGATCCGCTGGAGCCCAGGATTTTGAGGTTGCAGTGAGCTATGATGATGCCACTGCACTCTAGTCCGGGCAACATAGCAAGACCCTATCTCAAAAAAAAAAAAACCCTTCATATTTATAGTTATAATTGTTTTTAGTCTTATTTGTGATATTGTTCCTTTTTCCCCTTGATTGATGAAAACTTGCTATTTCCTATAAAATAGATTTTTTTCCAGAGAACTAGGTTTTTTGATTGAGTTCCTTATTTTCTATGTCATAAATTTCTACTTTGCCTTGTTTATTAATTCCTTCAGCTTTTTAATTTTTGTTGTTGTTTTCTAGCACCTTGAATGGAATGGTTATTTAGTTCTTTATTTTCAGGCTTTTATGTGTTCTAATAAATAAATGTTTTGTATGTTTTCCTTTTCTATTACTGGTTTAATTATATGGTGCTCTTATTGCTATTTATTTCTGAATAATTTTAAATTTCAGCTTTGATTTTGCTCTTTAACCAAGGAATTTTTTTAGAAGGTATTTATAAAATTTTTCAACTGGATGAATAAATTTTTTTGGTGCTCCTTTTGTTGCAAATTTTTAACTTTATTGCATTGGGATCAGAGACTGTTCTGTCATTTCTGCCTTTTGGAATTTATGGAGAATTTCTTTGTGGCCTAATGCATGTTCAGTTTTGTAAATATTTCAATGGGAGTTTGACGAGTATTTTTATTCTATGCTTATTGAGTACAAAAATCTATATGAGATTAGAGGTTGCAGCTGGTGGCCCATAGGCTGCCTTTGTCCTGCAGACTTGTTTTGTTTGACCCACACAAGTGTATTTTTAAAAGCTTGAGAAAACATTTATAAATCAAGGGATTTTATGTAAAAATATAGATTTGGGATTTCTCTTGAAAAATTAGAAGCTCTGGCCATGCTGAGCCATCGTGTCTTCATAGCTACAGTTAGCTGAAGCTGCATAGTGGCTTCTCCTAAGTTAAAGGGCAATTCAGCCATCCCCACCATGGTCTTAACAGACCTGTACACTTCAACCATTTATTCTACCTGCCTGGTATCTGTAGGCATCTGTACTTGTTACCTGTGTGTTTGATCAAGTTCATACAAAAGTTCTGGAGTCTTTCTTATTTTTTGTCTACCTGATCTATTTCTGAGAAGGGATGTTGGTCTCCATGATGATTATGGATTTGTCAGTTTCTTTCTTTGTTTGATGTACATGTTTTGTAGTTATGGTACAAGGTGCATAAAAGATATCTCTTCTTGGTATGATGAAACTTTAATCAGTATAAAAATTCTCTCTTTGTCTCATTCTGGTTTTTTTTGCCTTTAATTGTACTTTGGTGGATATTTATATCACACCTGTAATTGGCTGATAAAATTAGCTGAATTATTTTATCATCACTTTCCTCATATATTTTTTATTCCCTTATTTTTAACCTTGATTTTGTAAGCAGCATGTATCTGGATTTATTTTTTTTAATGCAATTGAAGAATCTTTTTAAGGAAAGAATTTGTAATATTCACATGTGCTTATTTCAGATATATTTAGATTTATTTCTCTTACTGTATTTTGCTTTCCCATATATATTCTATATATAATATATACATATATTATGTTTTATGTATATATTATATGTTTTTTATATATAATCTTACTGGCCTTTTGCTGGATAGATGTAGTTTCTTCTCTCTTTTTTGTTTTCTTTCATTTTAATGGCTTGAAATTTTTATATTCTAATTCTGTTTGTCTGTTACCCTGAAACACATATATTTGAATTTATATTTCTCTACAGTATTTAGCACTAATCAGTGCTATCCCCTTCTCCCCAGCAAAACAAGAACCTCACCATAGCTCCACTTCTCTCTGCCATCCTCTCTTCTCACTCATCTGTTCCCCAAGTTGGGATCATCTAGGATTTTAACTCCATATTATTTTTAACAGTTTTACATTATGCATCAACAATTTTATGAGCTTAACTATAAAGGCTGACTGATTTTTTTTGGCCCCCATTGTTTCTTTTATCTTACCTCTTTCTTTTATTTCGATGGTTTTATTTCACTATATTTTCTCATCTATTAAGTCATTTATTCTTTCAAAGGATATTTTTGCGTGCTTGCTATATATATAATGTTTATATAGATAGTAAACTTTCTGAGTCCTTGAAGTATAAAAATGTCTTTATTTTCTCCCTACAAATTTGGGTGGGTTTTGATTTTAAGTTCAAAATAATTTTCACTCAGATTTTAAAAAGTATTATCCCATGGTCTTTGGTATCTAGAGTTGCTGATAAAGGGTCTCTCTTTGTCACTGGTAATTTTTTTTGCTCTGATGTCTACTTTATCTGATGTTAATATAGCTAATCCTGCTTTCCTTTGATTAATGGTCGCATGGTATATCTTTTCCCATCCTTTTACTTTCAACCTGCCTATATTGTTATAATTGAATTGAGTGTCTTATAGACAGCATATATTTGGGCCATGTTTTTAAATTCACCCTGCCAATCTCTGTCTTTTAATTAATATATTTAGACCATTTATATTTAATGCAATTATTGATATGTTAGGGCTTAAGTCTGCCATTTTCTTTTGTTTTCCATTTGTTTTTTTGTTTTGTGCAACTATTATGTATCCATAAAAATCAAAGATTAAAAGAAATTAATTTTTTAAAAGTCAAATGAAAGAAAGGAAAAAATTAATAAGTAAATGAAATCTTTCTGTCAGGTCATTCTAAAATATCTGTTACCTCAGTGTTGTTATCAGTTGATTGTCTTTTTTCATGCATTTGAGATCTTCCTAGCTGTCCTTGGTATGAGGTGTGATTTTCATTTGAAACCTGTACATTTTTGTATTATAGTGTGAGACTCTAGATCTTATTTAAGTCATCTGTTTCAGCAGGCTCACTCTGGCACTGCAGGGAAAGGGAGCACCATTTCATTATTGCCAGGTGTAGATAATGTGTTCAGGTTCCCCACTGGCCCTCTGCTGATACCTGAGAATGGGAAGGCTTCTCATCAGTGCTGAACAGGGGTGGGAGATCCAGCTCCCCATGTGCCTCCAATGACACCGCAGTGGAGGTTACCTCATTACTGTGGGCAATGGTGAACATCCTGACTCTCCGCCAGGCCTCCTGATACAACTCCAGGGAAGAAGAGGAGGAGGGGCACCTTTTTACTGCCTTGTGTGGGTGGAAGACCAGGCTCACCATGTGGTAGCCACTGATACCATGGAAGTGGGCCTCTTTTTTGTTTGGTCGTGATAAAAGCCCTACTTCCTACTTGCTCTTTTCTGACATCACCCAGCAGGGGGTTTGGGGTGCCTCATTACATCCTCTCAAGGGTGGAGGTCTAGGCTCCCCACTCAGTCTTTACTGCCATAGGTGGAGGTGTTGTCATAGTTTTTTTCTGTGGTGTTTGGCCTACTTATTTTGGAGTTTTTTTCCATTTGTTCTGTTAACTCTGTCTCCTTGGGTTCATCTGGTTTTTGTCTATGTTGTGTTTTAATTTGGCGCTTCTCTTTGTTGATACTGGTTTTCCTCAAATATTTGCTGCTTCTTGGTTGTACACTCATGTTTGTGCTCACAGATCCCCATTTGGCTGGGGGTGGTTGTCTGGTCTTATGGCAGGGATCTTTCTGTGATGTTGGAGGGGGACGGACCTGTTGTTGGGTAGCATTTCTTCTGGGAGGGTCAGAAGGTGGGTGGACTCCCTATTCCCAGGGCACTGTCCTGGCTCTCTGGCCTAGTCACCCTGTCTTACTGCATTAATCTCTGGATAAATAGCTCCTCACACTGATGCCTGCTCAGGGTCCCTCTTGTCCTTGCATACCTGGCCTTGGAGTCTCATATAATTCTGGAATTCTTCCCACCTTAGCAGAAGTCTTCTCCCGCCAGGGTGCTGGATCCTCCTGCTGGCTGATCCCATCTGCTTGCAGTCTTCCTCCGTTCCTCAGAACATCTCTGTGCAATCTTGTTTTCCAGGGCTGTTACAGATTTGCTCTTTTCCTTTTCTTTTAAATTTTATTTCTAGGCTTTTGTGCTCTGAGGAGAGGCGGGCTGTGCGCTCAGTCTTCCTTTTTGGTCCAAGCTCCTTAGTATTTGTATTGTGATGATAGTAACAGCTATCACCGATTGCTGTTCGTTGCCAGATGCTACACCAAGCATTTACAGTCCTTTGCATCTAATCCTCAGAACAAGTCTGTGAGTTGGATGTTATTATGACCATTTCACACCAGGGGAAACTAACGCTCAGAGAGGTGGATCCCTATATCCGGGTTCCCACAGCTGCTAGGAGGCAGAGCAAAGACATGAACTCCGGCCTGTTGACCTGAAGCCTGGATTTCCCCTTTGCAGTCATAGTCCTCATCTGGTCATGCTAGCGGTGACCAGATAAGTACAGCGGCCACAAGGCCCTGTGGCCAGAAACAGAAGCAGAAGGGGAGCCTTCATGGTGTGCAAGTGTGTTCTTTTTCTTGACTGAATTCCTATTCCTTCCAAATCTAACTTGGCCTTGCTTCTTCCTCCTGGCCTAAACAATAATGCTAATGGGAGCAGCATAGGAAGGAAGCAAGAGGGTGGCAGTCATCTTTCCTAGCCTCTCTTCTCATTTAACCTTTCTTTGCTCTCCCACTTTATTAACCTTTTAAAAAAATTTCAGCCCTAAATGTAGTTCTCCTTCTTGCTCTCTCTAACGCTCCTTCCCTCTTAGACCATCTGCTTCTGGTTGGCATTGGTTGGGGGTGGAGCTCTCAGACTTAGCTGCCTCCACCTGCCATCAGCCCATCAGCAGAAGCTCACCTGCAAGCTGAGCTGCATGGTGAGCCCTTCCTGCTGGGGCCTGCAGAGGTGTGAAGGCCCCTCCCAGACTGTAGGCTGAGGCTGTGAGCCTGTCCATGGCATCAGGTTGTCCTAGCTTTGTGCCCCGCCCAGCATCCTCTGAGGCAGGCTCCAGGCTCGCTGGGGAGCCAGAGGTGCTACCGCAGCCTAAGCAGAACTTGTTCTGTCAGGGAAACCCTGGCCCCTTTAACTTTATGAGATGCCTACCCTTTGACAAGTTCCTCACCTGTGCTGATGCTCTAAAAGCTTCAGACATTTTCCTAAGGCAGGAGGGGTGTCACAAGGGACAGAGCATTTTTGGCACAGCTTGCCGTGCTTTTGAGAAGCATCGCTAGCTTGAGGGAGGGAATCCCCAAGGCTGCTGAGGAGCAGGCAGCATCTGGGGCATGCAGTAAGGGAGCAGAACAGCTGGAGGCTGCCAGGACACCCCTCTGGCCCAACACATGCAACAAATGCTTTGAAACAGAAAAGTTCCACTGCTCAGGCCTTGAGAAGTACACACATCTTTTCAGACTGTGTTTACTCTTATTTCTGGGAAGGGAAAGTAAACAGCAACAGCCAAATTTCTGTTGGTGTTTTTGCTCCATATTTTGATTGGGGAACTGAATCATGTTGTTCCTTTCATAAACATGAAAATGTTAAGTACATAACTGCCAAATTAATCTGTGCCCATAAATTGGTTAATTATGTTAATTCTGAGTCACAGAATTCAGTCTCATTAGCGTTTCCATTAAGCAGTTTAGGAATGTGAGCATCTTAAGAGAACAGTTTAAGCTACAGATTAATCTTCAAAGGCTCCAAGTGCATTTTGAACTGCATTAGGATTTAAAATGCATTGGGAGGTTTGGGGGGATTTGGTGAATGTTAGGACATAGGGGCTCCTCACTTCCCCCTCCTTCACCCCCACATTCTTATCCATGGCCCTGCCTGCTGGGCCCGAGAACCCAGGCTAAGCAGGAGTCATGGGAGGAGATGGACAAGAACCAGCTCTAGCCCCTTCAGCCCTGTGTCTCCCTGGTGGCCACGCCCTCCCCCAGCTGCTCCTCTGCAGCCACACCCAGAGGACCGGGAGGCTGGATCCTGAGTGCTGGGGTGCACAGATCTGAGTTCCTGAGATTGTCCTCACAAACACTGACAAGGAGTTGCTTTATTCCCGGGTGTACGTGAGAAAGATATTATAGAAGCAAAGAGAGCACCTTCAAGTCTTAGTGACAAGTTCTCAGGCAGCCTGTGTTATGGCAGCATCAGTGTCTCATTTGCACCATCTCCTCGTCTCCTGCAGAGGTCATTTCAGGCCATGTGTTTGTTGCTCCCAGGTAGTTTGTTGCTCCTAGTTCTCCAGAGGACGGGACATATCACACCATGCACGGCCACACAGGGAAGTGCCTGGGTCGGTCACGAGGGAGAGAAAGTGAGGGGAAAATGTGGACAGGAGTCTTTGTTGTGGTTTCTGTGGGAAGGAACCGGTGAGGCAGGGAAAGCAAGTTTAGAATCAGCTGAATAATTTCAGCAGACTCTGGGGCATTGGGGCTGCCCCTAGTTGTCTGGTACCTGGCCGTGGAGTGGTTGGAATAGGGGAATAGTGGCCAGGAGTATGAGAGCCCAATGACGGAGGTGTTTGGGGTGTAGACAGGTTTACTATCCCCAGGAATTGGCCAGACGTGCAAGGATTAGTCTCTCCAGGGTCAGCAAGGCCTCAAATGTCAAAGCATCAGAACACAGAAAATAAAAAGATACAGTTAGCACAAGACCCTACCTGGGACAGGACTCATCTCATTGATCCAGGGCTCGGTGGCAGAACATGCCTTGGAGTTTGCTGGTGCATCACTGCCTGTAGCTACCTTTCCACTCTGGAAGGAGATGGAATGGCTCCATCAGATCAGGCACAGAGCAGGAAGCCCAGCGACACTTGGCTTGGTGGTCACCTGCTGGTCTCCACGCACATCAAGTAACAGTGGTGAACACATACGTACCTTGACAACTCGGCAGACCATAGCTCCCTGGGGTTCCTAGAACACAGTTGTCACACGGGGGCATATTTAGCCATTTGAGAGCCTGTTACTGTCTTAGGCAATAAGGAGAGTTGCCAGAAACCTTTCATGTTGGTAGCATTTCTGAATAACTGTTGAAACCTTACTTGGCCCGGAATGGCTGCTCATAGTACAGAATGTACTATAGTTTTGCTGAAAAAAACCCAAAAAACAAAAAACCAAATTCTCTGTGGATTTACCAAAATAAACTCGAGATTAATGAGCAAAATTTGTTGGGGAGGCCTACTTGTCACATTCAGGAAGCTACAATCTAATTTTACTTGCTGCTGTTCACTGCTCCTGTGTGGCCATTCATTTGCTGAAGGCAAAATATGTTACTTCTCGATAAACAAAAGTGGGCCCAGCCCATCCTGATCCCTTGCCTTCCTGCAGACGCTAACAACCCAGGCAGGATGGCTGATTCTTGTGCTGGTGTGTGTGGTGTGTGTATTCTCCCCATTGCCTTTTAACACGGAGCTTCCTCAGAGAGTTTTCAGGGGAAATGCTGTGTCTTGTGTGGCTTTATAGGGCCGCCTGCCTGTTGATAGGTTTGTCTTGCTGTATACAAGCCTGTTACTTGGAAAGCCAAGATATAAATTAGAAGCGGGGGGAAGGGAAGAGAGACAGGTCACTATGAAAAAAGTGAGGTTTTTTTTGGACTATGCCAAGAGACTTGTAAAAATCATTCATTTCAGCAAGTTCCCCAAGGGCATTTAAAATATTACTGGGTTTAGGTGATTTTATAGGACTGCATATATTATTTAAAGTGAGGCAAATCTGTGTGATTGTTTTCTGGATGGAGCTTCTGTGGACAGCCAGAATTGTCTGTTGGGGTATTGAGCCCCGATAGCACTCGGAGTTGTTCACCCCAACACAAAGTCGCCAGGTCTCCAAAGCAACCGTCTTCCTTCTACTCAACACTCTTTCCACCTCGTGTTCACAGACTCATCCTTAGAGTGGACCAGTCAAGCATGTTTATCGGCCGCCATGAGCTCTGAACCCAGCATGCTGAAAAGCAATCAGTTAGCAAGCTAACAACGGGGAGTTAATTTGCCATCAAAATGATTTGTCCAAATTATTTTTATACCCGGTGATTTATAGTTAAATGGGTCTTTCTTTTTTCATTAGAGAAATGATTACTCTTTTTCTTCTACTTGGCATTGCCAGAGAGCCATTCACATTTAAAGCTAATGTTGGAACAGCAGGTTTCTACTGAAAATATTTATCTTTTCTTTGTTGGCAACTTGTCAGTGTTGGGGCAAATAGATGCTTCATTAAAATCTCAATACATGATACTGCTTTCACACACATCAGTCAGTCTTCTTCCAACATGAGAAAGCATTGAGAGAGGTGTTGGGAAATCATTCTGGTCATGTGTCTTTTTGTATTTTTGGATGTCTTCTGGCATCCTGTACTTCTTGTTCAAAAGTAGGCATTTCACCACCTATAACTTGTATGGAGAAGTCCTAGACTAGCAGGTTCAATTTCAGCACTAGAACATCAGACTTGGTCTTGGCTACTTGCGTGGCCAGCAGGGTCTCCTGCCCTAGACAGTCCGTTGCCGAATGCAAGGGCATAAAGAAAACCACTGCCTTTTGTCCAGCAGGACCAGGTGCCAGGCTGCACTGTATCTTCTCATTGGTCTTCTCAACTACCCCACCAGGTAAATATTGTAGAAAACAGGGATTTAGAGAGGTTGAGAGCATGGCCCAAGGTCATGTGGAGCTGGGATTCCAACGCAGGACTCTCTGACCCCAGCTCTCTTTCCCTGTCTGTGAGCTACTCTGCATCTTGCCTGGGCCACACCTTTGCCATACCATACTGCCAACTTCCCACACTGGTTGTGGCCCCTTTCTTGGAGGTTCATGGCTGGGAGAGGTGGGTGCCTGGATCCAGTGTCCCTGACATAACCATGGAGATGAAAGTGCTGGGCATGCATACCAGAGAGTGGGGAAGGACAGCACTTTGTGGCCAGCCTGACCCCTCCTCTCTAGCTGATGAGCTGATGTCACAGCCCACATGGACTGTGGCTAGAGGTGGCTCTCCCTGCCTGTGAAAGGAAGAGAGGAACCTTATGATAGATGCCAACAATTCCAGGAGAGATCTGGCACCCGCCAGAACTCCCTTGACCTTCAAAGGGAAATGAGCTCTTACTTTATTAGAATTAACAACCTCAACTTGACAAGAGGCACCATAAACCAAGTGAGAAGATAAGGCATAAACTGGGAGGAGATTTTTATAACCTGTGTAACCAACAAAGGGTTAATTCCCAGTACAAACAAAATTAAACACTATATTATTTAAGCATACATACAATTGTATTAAAACTATAGGTTTTAAAAGGCAATGGAATTAATAATAATCCAAAATTCTGATCCTTTTCCTCTGGAGGCAGGAGGTGACTGGGAGGATACCTGGATAGAGGCCCTCAGCAGGTCACGTCCTCATTCTTGCATCAGGTGGAGGGTTCATGGGTGTCCATTATTTTGTTAGGCTTTATAACTAACATGTATGTGATATACAATCCTTTGTACATATCAAGTAGTATATTTTTAGAAAATAAAGAGAAAAAGTAATCAGTTATTGTTGCTACCCCCATTTTTACAGATGGGGAAAGTGAGGCTCAGTGGGGTCAAACTAGCAGCAAACATTGAATGCTTCCTTTGTGCCAGGAACTTTACATGACTCATCCCTTCTAGTTTGGTACCCTATAGATGCAATAACTTTCATCATTGCAGTGTGCAGAGAACTGAGGCTTAGCAAGACAAGACAACTTCCGAAGTCACCAGCTGGTCACAGTTGGTGGTCAAGGCAGGGCTCTTGCCCGCCCGCCTGCCTTCTGCTGGCTCTGAAGCAGACTGTGGGTGACAGTTGTGCTCCAGGGGCCCTCCCCTAGAAGTGGGAGACAAGGCATCTAAGTCCACTTGCCATGTGGTGCCATCTCAGTGCCTGAACAAGGGTGGCTTCCCTGGGCCATCCCGCAGCCAGGTGGCTGAGGTCGTAGAGAGAGGGAGGGGAATGGACGGGGAGCCAGGAGAGAAGTTGGATAATACCAAAGTTAAATTTATTCTGACTGCTCATTTTTAAGACTTTCAAGCTATAAAGAGATGGCTCTTCCCAGGGCTTCAGCCCTGTCCTCGGCCATGGCTGGTGTCTACTTGGCTGTCACTCCCAAATGGCACTGGGCACTATTGTTGAACGTCTGGTGTCCCCTGCACCTCATCCTCTCATTGTTCTGTTGTAAATTTCTCTGACATTGATTTTGAGTACAATTCCTGGCTTTCAGAGCAGGAACTGGCAGTTAAGCTTAGTGTCCCACCTAAGCGTAGGGCCAAGACGCTGTGCCCTAGAGTGGCCCTCCCTCCCCACCACCACCACTGGCCACCCTCCCTGGCCTCCCGAGGACCCTCAGCAGCGACTCTTGCGTGCTCTCTCTTGGCTCATGACTGGGGAACTTCAGGACAAGTGTTAAGGGGAGAACTTTAGGGAAACCTGAACCTTCAAAACTGGGTAGAATGAATTGGTAGATGAAAGAATTTATTGCAATGAAACCTTTTCCAAATTTCCTTCAGGTGGGAAGGATTTGTCACCTTGACAAATCTTAAAGTGCATTGAGTTATTTGTTTACAATCCATGCACTACTGGGGAGAGATTATAGGACAAGAGAATATGAAATTCATGTTGAAGAGCTCTGCCCATCAGTTTCCATCAAAAGTGACAACAGAGCACCCCCCATGATGATAGCTTAAGTGGATGAAACAGTGGGGTTTTGTTCACATAAGATGTTTGTCCTAAGCACCTGGCGAGGGTCTCGCCTCCCGGGGTCTCCTTCCCATCGCTCTTTCTGCTTGCACCTCTTTTAACCTCAGGGGAAAGTCACTATTTTGTTTTTTAAAGTCAGTCATATTCCAAGTTTCTGCTTTTGAGTACCCACTATGTGCTGATGCAGACTCTGAGACACAGAAAGAAAAAAATAGGCCCAGTCCAGTGTAGACAAGGTGGGGGATCCCTGCTTGGTGAGGTGAGCCCCAGAAGGAGGGCTGCCTGGGCCTGGGCTGGGGGTGGGGGGAGTGTTGTGGGATGGGGGTGCTGCAGCCATTAACAACCATGTCTTGGGAGAGTCTTTAATGGCACAGCGAAATGCTCTGTATAAAGTTCAGTTAACAAAAAAAGGATTTGGAAAGAAAATATATGTTGCAGGCAAAGAAAAATAAGAAGAAAATAACCAAAATAGTATCACTGGTTATTTCTCTATTTCCCAAACTTTGGGCAAAGAGCATGTGCTATTCTTACAATCAGAAAAAGCCTCCTCTTCTGTTACACCTGAAATAGCTCTGAGATTTAGATTTAGAGCTTGATGAAAGGCATAGTCATTGCACACATAGTACTGGGCCTGGTGGCGGGGGCTCCCGGGTCCTCTGCGTAGGGGGCTGTGGGCGCTGTGTGGCCATGGTGAGTGCTGATCCTGGTTGCAGGGACAGGGTCTCCTGAGCCCCACAGAAGTCTGACTGTGTGTATCTACTACAATCCAAAAAGAACATGCAGGTGGCTGTCATTAGCCCCTCCTCCCAGTCTCATGCCAGGCCTCACTGACTCCTCCTCTGGGGAGGCAGTGTTGTGGGAAGGCACACCTGCTGGGTTCAGAGTGCTGTCAGCAGTGGAGGCAAATGCTGGGCGTGGGGCAAGGAGGGGAGACCCCCAGCTGGGGCGGCAGGATTGGGAGAGGCTTGGGGGAGCCCACTTACTCCTCTCCTTTTGGGGTGCTCTGGAGGAAGCTGGACTCCCCATCTCTAAAGACCCTTCCAGGGCACACAGAACCTGAGCCCAGATGGAGATGAGGTGGCCAGCGAAGTCCAAGGCCCCCAGCCCCCTCTGCGATAGGCTAGGGCGTGGGCCTCTGTCTTCCAGCTTGAAAGCTCAGTTTGGTTCATCTTAAATTACACATGAGGGTTGGAGTCATAAAGGAAAGAGAAGTCAGACATTAAACCATTAACAGCCAGGGAAGTAGAAAAAGGCTCCGGAGTTCTGTTATAGAAATGTGCATTTTTAGATACCAGCATGACGTCATGGTACTGAGGGAGGCCGTTTGAATCCTCTCTTTTGGAAGTAGCTTGGTTTCCTTTGTTGCTTTCTTGAAATGGGAGGGCTTTACAATGTGGCCTGAGATGTCATTTTAAGTCTTTCACATCAGCCAGCATAGAGAGGGGGAGCAAGTTTTCCAAAATGACTGGGAGACTCTCTTGCTTGGAGTTTGGTGGCATTGTCATTGTCCAAGCTGTTTGGGCCCCAGGTGGCCATCACTGTGCGCGTGGGAACACTGGGCACTGACATCCAGCCTCCTGTGCCTTTAGGCATCCGCATGCTGGACGGGGACGTCACAGACGTGGTCGAGGCAAAGTCGCTGGGCATCAGACCCAACTACATCGACATTTATAGCGCCAGCTGGGGGCCGGACGACGATGGGAAGACGGTGGATGGGCCTGGCCGACTGGCTAAACAGGCCTTTGAGTACGGCATTAAAAAGGTGTGAGTAACCCAGGGCTGTGGGGAGCTCTCTGGGGTGAGGGTGACAGAAAATATTTTTAACAACTAAATATCAGAGCTACACAGGCCACAGCCCTGAAACAGGACTGGCAAGGCCCTGCCGTGCCAGGTGCCAGGGCCAGAGGGGTGGGGGTCACTCAGGGGCTTGGGGAAGTGGCTGTTTACCAAAGACAGCGGGAGTGTTCTGCCTTGTTCCAGAACAGCAAGTCCGAGTGAGATCCAGCTGGTCATCCACCAGCCACACCCCCGCCTTGGACTCTGCCTGTCCCTGCTGAAGTGCACGTGCAGGTGGGTGGGAGGGGGCCAAATCAGATCACCTGGACTGTTACTCAGACTCTGCAGGTGGATGGATGGGTGTCTCAGGCCTCGGCCCACCGGCGCACAGAAATACCAGCCATGGGAATTTCTGATCCATCACAGGGTGTGTGCTCACCTACCACAGCAGGAAGCCATGGTCTAGGCACCCTCACCCCCCGGCCAGCACCCAGCCCGGCATGTTTAGAATTTCTCAGGCAGAACCTCACCGGGGCTAAGCAGACCAAAAATCTGAGAGACTGGTTCTCTACTGACTGGCTAAGGGGAAGCCGGTGAGGCTGGCAGGCTCCTCCCGGGAGGCCCACCCACCAGCCACTCTGTCGTCATTCGATTCGGGTCCTTATGGGTCAGGAAAGCTGAGGGTGGAGAGAGGGTGGCTGGCGATGAACCGTGCTTGCAGGCGGGACGGCAAGGCAGATTTCTGGGTGAGGACAGCCTCTTGGCGCAGGCAGACAGAGCTGTGGTCACTGTCCAGAATGCCCTAAGGGACCCAGTAGGCCCCAGGCCAGAGCATAAGGTGTGGCCGGTGACCGCTGGCATGGGTGGGGAGCTGGGGGTTCCAGCAGGAAGTCCAGGCTGCTCTGACTTCTCCTGTGGGGGACTAGAGATGGGGAGGGGAGAAATTGAGCCCCTTTTATTATTTATGTCGCTTAAAGCTTTTTTAAAGTTCTTATCTTATTGTAACCCATGCACAGTGATTAAAATGTGGTTAATAAATAGTTAATAAATCAATCAAATGGAACTAGAGGATTATATTAAAAACAGTCTTTCTTTGTCTCTTTCTGCCCACCCCCCAAGTCCTGCCCACAGAAGAGGAATCTTTTTTTTTTTTTTAACTCTTTTCATGATTTCATTTTTCTAAATATCATTTGATTGCTTTCTTGGGTGCATTGAGTTTGGTCACTATCTGTGAATTTCCTCTTACGGGGGATAAGTATTTTTCACTTAGAAGGCCCCAGCCTGCCACCCTACCCCCAACTCTGCTGAAACAGAGTTGTTTCTCCCACAGTTTCTCCCGTTTCCTTACACTTCCTGGGTGTCAGGTGTACCCTCCACCTCCTGCCACTGCGCCTGGCCTGTACCTCCACAAGTGTGAGACAGAGGCTTCCTCCTCTGCAGCCCCCACCCCCAACCGCTCAGGGCTTGAATGCCTGGGACACTGGTGACCAAATATCAGGGTGTCCATGCCTGTGTCCCTCAGAGTTAGCACTTACCCACCCACTCAATGTGAGAAGAAAAGCAAAGGAAGAGAGACGTCATGCACATGCTTGGGACACTGGGCAGCCTTCTTTATCTCCATGACTCCAGGAAAACTCAAAGGCGGCTTCCGTCAGGTTGCTGAGCACCCGAGCTGGGCTGGAGGCCGGGCCGAGTGAGTGCTGGCTGACTCGGGCATGACCAAGCCAGCTGCTGCCTGCAAGGGGCCGCCCGATAAATTAATCACATCTCTCCATTACTCAACTCCCTGCTCCGGCCCACTAGAGCACTTGGATCTGAGTCTTGATGACAAGTGGAACATCCTCAAAATTAAGCTGAATTTAAGCTTCAGAGAGGGAGGCTAAGTCAGAGATCGCATGTTCTGCATGGAACATTTTGCTTTGAACAGGGTTCATGCTGAATGTCTGTCATTTCTATGGGATGATTTCTAAAGATGTAAGATCTTAGGGGGAGGCACCCCATTTCCAGGAGAGGTAATGGTTGTTTTGCAGTGGTTGTTTGGGTTTGTGCAGACGGAGCCCATGTAAGACTGTGCAAAGTTGGAGCTCCGGGGAGGGGTCTTTGTGTTCTGAATCTCGCACAGGGTTGGCTTTATCAAGCTTTCGGGGAGTGGGGAAGTTGCAGAGGAGACCATGTGGTTCCTCCTCATTTTTATCACAGTTTCTTGAAATACTGAGGTCACTTAATTTCTTTTTTTTAGTCATTCAGAAGTAAAATATGTCATATAGAGAGCCTTAAATCACAGCTGTCTAAAGCTGTCACTGAAAATCCTACTAGAAATTTGATGATCTCAAACCAAACCACATTTCCCCCTCTGTTTTTACTCCTTGCTGCCCCATTTGTCACCTGCAGTCTTCCCCAGTGAAATCTGACTTCATCTTTGGTAGACAATGTGGTCTGGTGAGAGGAGGCTTTAGAAGCCATAATTCGGCACAGAGATCTATCTAATGGAGGTCCTTATGAAGCTTTACTACTCACATGGCTTTTCATTCCGAAGAGGAGATTAAACATCACTGTGGCTGAAAACCCCGGCCATGTCCAGATGGCCAGCGTTTGCCGCCCTCAGGAACAGTGCTTCTGAGCTCACGGATAAACTCTTGTTCCCCAGGGAAGACACTGAAATATGATTGGATTGGGTTGAATTGTGGCTTTACTGAACAGAAATGCAAGTTCATGGCTAGGGTTGAAATGTCCCCTATAGCTTTCGTCCTGTTGCTTCCATCTGAAGCCACTGAAAGATCTGGAAAGTGAAAATGAAGTTCTCAGAAACAGTTAAAACATCTCTTCACACCTCAAATCTGGGTGTTGTTTCTGCCTCATTCCTATGTTCTCTTTCCAGAAAACCATTTTAAGAAGGGAAAGAGGCTGTTAATACCTTGATGCCATGTGAGAATGGAGTGGTCTTGTGGTAAACACACAGTGTGTGCAGTTAATGCAAACCTTTAGCATTTTAGGGCCTTGGTATTTGAAGTGGGGAGCTTATGTCAAGAAATAAGTTTTCATTTTTATTTTATTACTAATTTAAAAATCTATTTTGCATGACAATAAAGGGACAAATTTGAGAAGCAAAAAAAAAAGAAAAACAAAGTGGGGTGTGGAACTAGCAACATTGGCATCCCCTGCAAGTACGTTAGGAATGCAGACTCTCAGGCCCACCCCAGCCCTGCTGGGTCCAAGCCTGCATTGTAACAGGATTTCCAGGTGACTCAAGTGTGTGCATATTCAAGTTTGGGAGCCACTGTTTTAGGCCATTCTCTCTGCTCCTGGAGCAATAAGGTTGCATGCTCTACTTTGCAAAATGACAATATTTGATAAATCATTTTGAGTGGGGTGGGTTAAGAGTAGCAGTGGCTAGGGCAGATGGAACAAAGACAGGCTCTGATGGGCTAAATACCTTTTTATTTGAATCTTAGTTGCTTTAAACCAGCTTCTGATGAATCTCTTCCTATAGGTAATTGTATGCATGGACCCACCCATTTCCTTCATACTTCTGTGCCTTTCTTCTAGAAGGTTAACTTTTTTGCTAAAGGTGAGTGACCTTTCTGTCGAGCTCTTGGCCTCTTGGCCTGGTCCACCTTGGAGATGCAGAAAGCAGAGTGAATGAGGCAGATTTAAGCAGCAGGGCTGAGTGAGCACCAGGAACCTTCTGGTGGGCTCTACTGGGAGCCTCAGGTTGGAATTTGAGTCCCTTGGTCTACAAAGTCCTTTGGTGTGGGCCTTACAGAGCAGGTGGGTCCTCTCAGCAAGGGTGGACTTGAATTCTAAGGGTGAGTGTAGTGCATCTAGTCAGCAGTAGGGCCTTACTTTGACTCTACAGAGATTGCAGAATTTGGTTGAAAGTTATCATTAAATTGGCCAATTTTTGGGCATAAGTATCAATTTCCTTTGTTTGGAAAGGAGGGTCCTGAGTAAGGACACTGCCGTCAACAGCCCCATGGGTCCAGTGTCATGTGGAGATGGACGTTGGCACTGCTGTCGGGGCTGGCTGTGCATCACTGGCAGGTCCAGCCATCCGGACTGAATAGGTCAGTTCAGTCTTCCACTAGCTAATCTTTAGCTCATGTTTGTGGCTGGGAAGATGCTTGCTTTGGTCAGAAATCAATGATCCTCTAGGTGTGGAATCAAACAGAGCTGCAGGAACGTGCCCTGCTGTGCCAGTGTCTTTCCAAGACCTTGCTTTCATGTGTACGTTCTTAAGGATGAAAACCTGCACCCACGTGAGGCCCCTGGCCTTGGCTGGCGGTGATGATCTGCCCCCTCCAAGACTTACCCACCCACGGCGGAGACCCAGGGAGCTCGAACAGGACACCCACCAGTGGCCACAGGCATCCTGCCGGTGACCCTTTTTACCTATTCTATCTTCATCCAGAATTCATGGTCCCATCCCTGTTTGCAAAATTAGCTTGCCCTCCAAGAAGGGTACTTCCTCAGGAAAATTTTTCTGGGAAAATTCATTTTCTTCCCCATCAGACCAGCTCTTTCAATTCATAAAAAATTAGTTATAAACTCCACCATCATCTATAATTTCAGTATTACTTGCAGCACTACTAGGTCTCTTTAATCATAGGCCATTATAATGGAAATTGTTGGCATTGCTCTGAAAGAGAACAGATTCTGTTAGGACCCTGGATTTTCCTGTGAAGAACAGAGGAGTCTTTCTGCACCCCCCACCCCCGCCGAATATGATTCTGTGATTCTGCAGTTTTAATGCTGTCGCCACAGGCAAAAGTGCTCTATTAAAATCAAAACAGAGCCTGCCAAACCATGCCCTTGGTTGTATCCAGATGGTCTGAACACATCCTTCTTATCCCCTTTGAAGGAGCGTTCAGGAGGTGGGACTCCAGGCTGGGTGTGAGACCTACCCCAAGAGGTTGTGGCTGCTGGGGCTGATGCCTTGTTCTTCTTGTTCCCCTGTAGGGCCGGCAGGGCCTGGGCTCCATTTTTGTCTGGGCATCTGGGAATGGCGGGAGAGAGGGGGACTACTGCTCGTGTGACGGCTACACCAACAGCATCTACACCATCTCCGTGAGCAGCACCACCGAGAATGGCTACAAGCCCTGGTACCTGGAAGAGTGCGCCTCCACCCTTGCCACGACCTACAGCAGCGGGGCCTTTTACGAGCGGAAAATTGTAAGTTCTCTTGGCAAGTTGGAGAGTTTATAATGCGTGCCTCAGCCCTCTGGGAATGAGTTCCTTTTCTCCTTAACAAAAAGATGAGTTGGTTGAGGCTAGATTGTCCTGGATCCCAGGGTCCCAGCCTCACCCAGCAGTGAACTGTTTGAGCCTCGAGGTAAACCCCAGTCCCTTGGCAGCCTTCCTCAAACCCTGCCTTTCTAATCTTTGCACAGAAATAGCAATTAAAATCTTCTCTGGCTTTAGAGAGCTAAAAATGTCATTTAAGAATGGGGTTCGTTCTCATCCTGTCTTGTTTTAGCTCTTTGAAGTTCTTGTGGTCACATCACTTGGAATCCAATTGACCAGTTCAGTTCCAACATGTGCAGTCGAGTAAGAGAAAGTCTTGGTTTTATACTGAGACATTCTGGAAATGCCAGTGTTCTTCTGGGCATGCTGTTGCTACAGAAGAACTTTATGCTGGACGCTTCTAAGTCAGGTAGTGGTTTCTGTCTGTTCTGCTCACTTAAGTGAACGTAAGTGTGATTTATCTTTTAAAGAGTCACTGTTTTAGTATATTGGTGGAATTCGCGCTTCCTCCTTCCTTATGTACTTTCCTACTTAGAAAAAAAAAAAAGGGGAAGGGACGGTTTCCAGTCAAAATTAATGCAGAATTGAAATGTGCAGTCATTAAATTAAGTTGGCTTTTAGACATTTTAAAAATGAGATCGTGGAGCTGGCCAGACATGGATAAATTTTAAAGCTCACTAGCATCTTTTCATTTTCTCCTGCTGCTTAGCCACATCCTTAGATATTATTTGCCATTTATTTTTACACTTTTCTGTAGGAGCATACAGGCTTCCTGTTCTCTGCTTTGCTCTGCACCCACGAAAGGTCAGCCACCATCATTCCACCGCCAGCCTGGCAGCGGCCTGGGCTGGTTAACTAAGTTGTTATTTTCCTTTTCTGCCAGAGCATGCGCCCCTGAGACAGGCAACTGAGATTCTGAATGGTGTCCTGTTTGTGTAGGAATCCAGCTCATTTGAACACAGACTTGCTGGGGTCTTGTTAAACAGCCTCTTGTGCTGAAACCTGACAAAGGCCTTCTGGCCGAGCAGATGCAAGTCCAAGCTTAGTTAGGGACACTGTACCATGGGCTGTGTGCAGGGAGGATGGTGTCCCTCAACCCTGGAAGCAAAACTTGCAGCTCTATTTGCTTAGTGAATCACAATAGGGTGTGTGTTTGTATGTGCGTGAGTGTGTGAATGCCTTCCTTAGCTACAAAATGCTTTCATTCTCTTTTTATAAAAGAAATTCTCTTCTCTGAGCAATAATGTATAGGTAAGAAAGGTATAGCTGGGAGAGGGGTAAAAAGAAAACATACATAGTCATGGTTGCTGTCCTGGAAGTCTACTCTGACAGTATGGATGGCATTTTTTTCCAGCTCTGCTGGAGCTCGGTTTTTGCTCTGAGCCTTCTTAGACATCCTGCGGGGTTGAGTGGCTGCTCTGGACCATTGGCTGTCACAGTTTCAGAGTTCAGGCAGGTCTGTGACGGCAGCTAAAGCTCTGTCCCCTCATGTTCTCCATCCCTCTGTGTGTGGCGAATGCCGACAGCATCCACCCGGAGTGAGGGATGCCCTGTGGTGAGACATCATGACTCTTGATAAAATGAGTAGAACATAAAGAAAGTGTCTGTCACCAGAAGAGGGTTTTTCATTCACTGACCATGAGCCACTAAGGAGGGGACTGCTTACTTTGGTTCGGTGCTCCTTCCCTGAGGGGCCCCTCTGCTCAGTAGCCAGTAGCCCCCTTCTCTGAGGCTGGAGAGCCAGCCGTAGGCCTCACGTGCTCTCGGGAGGTTGGCCTCCTGTCCAGCCACCCTTGGTTTCCCTCACTGGCCCCCATTTACCAAGCACAAGTATGTGCAGGTCCTCAGCTGTGATCTGCACAGGAGCCCCATGAAGTACTTATCATTGTGTCCACTTGCATGTGAAGATGTTGGGGACAGAGGGCTTGCATTCTTGTCCCTTTTCCCTGGCCCTTAGCTGCCCTCCCCATGTTGAGGTGCCCCAACCCTGCTGAAATGGGCAGGGAGGAAGCTGGTCTCTGCCAGCGTCCTTGTCAAGTCTTCCTGTGCATGTGTGACACAGGCCAGACCCCTCTCCACCAGGTGGTTGTCCAGCTAAAACATGTGTGGGGAAGGTGCTCAGTTTGGAAGAGGATCTGGATGGTTATCACTGGAAGAATTTATTCTCAAAGGTTAGGCAAATTGGCTGCTAGAGCCTTGTGGTGGGTGGGTAGGTATATTAGTTTCCTATTCCTGCCATAACAAACGATCACAAATGCAGCAGCTCTTAAAACAGCACAAATTGATATCTCACAGCCCTGACTGGGTCTCTGCATCGAGTCTCACAGGCTGAAATCGGGGTGCTGGCAGGGCCGCGATCCTTTCTGGAGGCTGTGGGGGAGAATCTGTTTCCTTGCTCACTCAGGTTGTTGGCAGAATTCAGTTCTCCGTGGTTATAGGACTGAGGTTCCCATTTCCCATGAGCCATCAGCGGATGGTTGTCAGCTTCTAGAGGCCCCCCACATTCTTTGGCTGTGTCCCCTAAGTCATTCTTCAAAGCCAGCGCTGATGGGCTGTGTCCTTCTTACACCTTATGTCTTCTGACAGACTCTGTGGCCTTCCCCCTCCACCCCAAAAGGCCCTGTGATTGCATCAGGCCCACCCAGATCAGCCAGGATAGTCTCCCCATCAAAGGTCAGCTGGTTACTAACCTTAATTCCATCTGCCAAGCATACACCGGGGGCAAAGGTCATGGGGCCTCAGTCCCATCTAGCATAGCTGGACCCACACGGGCCACACCCACAGCAGCTGCTCCCTATTTCAAAGGGGAGGTACAAATCTGGCCAAGCAGCAGTGAGGTCCAGAGTCAACATCCCACCCAGCCCAGCGTCAGCACCTCCAGTGAGGACAGGCAGAGCCTCCAGGTGGCAGAGCCAGCCTCACCTTCACAAACAGAATGGCCAGCCCTGTCCTCCCACTCAGCAGGCCCTAGGAGGTAGAGAATGCTCCAGGTATATCTGGTTCTGCAGGTGGAACCAGGGTGCTTTGGGCACAGGACCTGCCAGCTGTCTGAGGACGTCCTGGTGGAGAACCTGACCTGTGATCTGCTGGTTAAAGACAGCCACCTGGGTTCCTCCAGCTGCTCTTAAGTCGGGGGGTGACTTAGGGGTTGCTCGTGGGGGCTCTGGCAGATGGTCTTGCCATGGGGTCCCTTGGGCATTAGCGACAGGCACAATGCTAGGAGACCCAGGGAGAAGGGCCTCCGGAGGGCCCCTCTTTGTTTCATTTGCCTTACCTGTTTCTCCATGCACACCTCTGCAGGAGCAAGGGGGCACGCTGTCCCGTTATCAGATCTCATGGTGTGTGGTTCCCAGCTGCTCTCCTTTCCTCTGCCTTGTCTCCCTGTTCTCATCCCAAGACTAGCCTATTCCCACAGCGGGTCCACACCTTGCACACGACAGCAAAGCAATTGCTCAGGGAGCACCAGACATCGTGGAAAACCATGGTTGCCAAGATGCGTTTACCTAATGCCTTTCCTGTTCCTGGGACCAGTTAGCCGCATCTTGAGTAGCCTTGCCTTCTCCGGGGAGCACTTTAGCCTCTGCCTCTGCTGCCTCACTGTGCCACTCTCTTGCCCAGGTCACCACGGATCTGCGGCAGCGTTGCACCGACGGCCACACCGGGACCTCAGTCTCAGCGCCCATGGTGGCCGGCATCATTGCCTTGGCTCTGGAAGCAAAGTAAGTTCCCCCTTCCCTTCCTTCTCTTCCTTTTTTTTTTTTTTTTAATATTTATATAGTGGTCAAATACATATAACATAAAATTGACCATTTTAACCATATTTAAGTGTACGGCTCAATGGCATTAAGCACATTTACACAGTTGTACAACCACCACTGCCATCCATCTCCTGAGCTACTTCTTCCCAAACTGAAACCCTATACCCATTAAACACTAACTGCGTGTATCAGTCAGCTCAAGCTTCTGTAACAGAGCACCAGACTGGACGGCTTGAACAGCAAAAGTTTATCTTCCCAGCAGGGCTGGTTTCTTCTCGGCATGCAGATGGCTGCCTTCTCCTTGTGTCCTCCTTTTATAAACGCGGTGGTCATACTGGATTAGGGCCCAACCTCATAATCTCATTTTACCATAATTACCTTTTTAAAGGCCCTATCTACAAATGTAGTTACATTCTGAGCTTAAGACTTCAACATATGAATTTTGGAGGGGACATAATTCAGCCCTTAATGCTCTCCATTGCCCCCTCCCCCCAGCCCCTGGCAGCCACCATTCTACTTTCTGTGTCTGTGAATTGGACGACTCTAGGGACCTCATATAAGTGCAATCACACAGTATTTGCCCTTCTGTGACTGGCTTATTTCACTTAACATAATGTCCTCAAGGTTCATCCACATTGTAGCATGTGTCCAAATATCCTTCCCTTTCTAGGCCATCCTAATGGATATGAAGTGGTTCCTTCCCTTCTTAAAGCCCACAATCTCCTGCCCCTTGTAGGACACAGGGGCTAGGTGGGCCAGAAACCCAAGTCTGCTTCCCATTCTGCAACTCACACCAAAACCTCACTTTAGGCTGCTATAACTTCTCTTTAGGAACTTTAGTATATAAATTGACAATAAAACATGATGCTTTGTCTGTTGTAAGCCAAAGAAAAACTCTAGAGTTGTTAGTATGTGGACGGGTTAGAAAGAAAAGAGAGTTAACTGCACATGCAGTCATGGGGTCAAAAACGAATTGTAGTTTAGACATCAAAACGGTGCAGAACAACCCAGCCCTTTGCGGTAATCATTTGTTGTAGATGAGTTTTTAAATAATTCAGAGAGAATGTTTGGGATGCTTAAGTCCTTGTAATTATGTATGTCTGCATGTTGTCTTGCACAAGGCAAAAGAGCATAACACTCAAATGCTACCAATTTAACAAAGAAACAGTTCAATATTTTCAATTTCCAGGCCAAAATGTTAGCTTCTGTGTCCTGAGGCTCTTTTAAAAAATTCTAAATAATTAGTTACTTGTGTGGAAAGTTGCATTCACATACTTAGTCATTCATTGCTCTATATTTTCTTCCATTCCTTGTTAGAAACATGCAAGGAATTTTGTTAGTCAAAACTAAGTAGAAAAAAAACACCCCTGCTTTGTGCCAGACCGTCCCATTTAAACTTGGCCAGTGGACACATGAAAACTCAGATAGTCATCTTCTCATCCTTTTAGCTCCTGCTCAGAAATTTACAGGTGGCAAATCAAGCAAACCTCATTGAAAACAGCATCAACTTAGAGCATTTTAAACTTACAGGATTGGTCAAGGATGGAACAAATGATGTCTAGGGACGGGAAAGCCTAAGTTTAGGAGATTCGGAGCTTGGGCTAGCTCGTGCCTAGGCAGCATGGCCTCAGGGTTGGCTTCTCTCTTTGTCCACTACTGCTGTAGAAGGAACCAGGCAGAGCCAAGTGACCCTGGGTGGAGAAATTCCCAGGGGGTACAGGGAGGCCTGCGGACAGTGTGTGACGAGAATAAGAAGGACTTCCGTGCGTAAGAATTGTCCAAAAGTAACCCCATAGTTTGGGGCAGCCTTATTACTTCCCATCAATCCCTTCTTTATTAAAAAAATTTTCAACCCCATTTTCTAGACATATTTTCCATACAGTTATATTTGTGATTTTATTACTAGAGTCAAAAATAAAATGGATTTTGTCATAATAAAATGGTTTCTAATTTTCTCCCTTTCTGTACCCATTCTGTCCTCTACTCTGAAGCTCATGCGTCCTGGCACCTCAGTGCTAAACTCCCAGGAGCACTGGCTTTAGCCATCCTTGAGTAACTTGCCAGGGAGCATGGCCCACATGGGGAGCAGCCACGTCGGCTTTGTCTGAACTCCAAATCCTGCACCCATGACCACCCCCAGGGTACACAGCCATGGGCTTCTCTGGGTCTTGGAATCCTCCCCTGACTGAGGCTGGTTGTGGGCCCGCAGGAGGCTCAGTGGATGGGGAGGAGAGCAGGTCAGCCCGGGCCAGGCAAAGGCCTGGGCATGGGTGGGGTGAGGCAGCACAGAGGCCAGTAACCGGTGCCACAGCGAGAACACGGAGAAATCAGGGGAGGGTGGGGCTGGAGGCTGGAGAGTGTGGGCCCCAAGGAAGGAGCCTACCCCAGGACTTATGCCACAGGTGAGCTCCTCATAGGACAACAGGCAAAGAAAGGGTGAATGGTGGGAATGTAGAATGGAGCAGCCACGGTGGGAAGCAGTATGGCAGTTCCTTGAAAGAATTAAACATAGACTTACCATATGACCCAGCAATCCCACTTCTGGGTACATACTCAAAGGAATTGAAAGCAGGGACTCAAACAGATACTTGCACACCCATGTTCATAGCAGTGTGATTCACAACAGCTGAAAGGTGGTACAACCCAAGTATCCACAGGTAAATGTGTGGATAAGCAAAATGTGGTACATACATAATATGGAATATTATTCAGCCTTAAAAAGGAAGGAAATTCTGATACATGTTACAATATGGATGAACCTCGAGGACATTATGCTAAGTGATATAAGACAAATACTGCATGATTCTGCTTATATGAAGTCCCTAGAGAAGTCAGGTTCACAGAGATATAAAGTAGAATGGTGGGTGCCAGGAGCTGGGGGAAGGGGGATGGGGAATTAATGTTTAATGGGTACAGAGTTTTAGTTTGGGAAGATGAAAAAATTTTCTGGAGGTAGGTGGTGGTGATGGCTGCACAACAATGTGAACGTGCTTAATGCCACTGAGCTGTGCACCTACCAATGGTTCAAATGGTAAATTTTGTGTTATGTGCATTTTAACACACACACACACACACACACACACACAGTTGGCTATTGGAAATGTCCTCAGCCCTTAGCAACAGCAGCTGGAGCCCTACTTTTGTCCAAGGTTGCTGGGTTCACACTCGCTGTGGATACACGTGGCATGGCATGCGTTCCTAGTAAACAAACCCGCACATGGATTAAGTTCCTGGGACAGGCCTGGGGATTGTTCTGTTGGTCATCTCTATCCCAAGGAGTCCTGAAAAGATAGTCTGAAAAGAAATAATACGTGTTTACAATATTAGGGAATGAGGATCTCAGACACGAAAGAGGCTCATTCATTCTTGGTTAATTTTCTGATTGATTAAAAGGTCGTAGATGTGTGTCAATTTAATAGACTGAAAAAGGAATAAAATATCTATAAATGTTTATCTGTCAAATTGTGGGTGAACTGTAAACCTACACATCTTTCTTTTCATTCAGCTATTAGTTCTAGGTAGCAAAAATATTAATATATTCCTTTTGTTGGTGACTTATATGTAGGTGTTATATGTACCATATTTTAAAGCAGTCTTGCAGAAAGCATATATGTTCAAATATCCAGATTTCATAACAGTTAATACTGATTAGAAGAAAGGAACAATGATTTTATTTTATACTACCCTCTACCTAGAGATAATATGAAAAATACTGTATGTCATTGAATCCAAGGTGCCATAGGTTGTGAAATGCACCCTTTTTATGTACCACAGAAACCAGAAGTACTGCTAATAATACAATACTTCCATATCTCTCAGAATTTTTGTAACTATCAAAGAGTCCTTTTAGGCTAAGAGTTATTTTGACCTGGAAATGACAATGTGAATGACCAGGACCAAGTTCAGCACCCCTTGGCGGTATAACCTGGTCATGGTTGCTGTGGACAGAAGGGGTATAAGAGGCATCAAATAATAAGATAAATCTGGATTTCAGAGGTGTTAAAAAAGGCAGGCAAATGTATCTTAGAATTAAAATCATCTGTGTATTTATTAGTGGGCATGTGATTTTTAATGAAATGTTTCTTCTTTGCATCAAAATGAATGTTTTATAAATTTAGAATTACATACTAGAATTTTGAATTGCAATCTGTAGCCAGTGGGTCCACATACAATGGAATCCAGGCTGATCATGGCTTGAGCATACTCTTATGTACTGTAGCATTTGCTCACTGTGGTGAAGAATAGCCCCAAATAGTTAATAAACATTTACTATCACTTGAAATGTTTTCTTCTCTCTACTTTCAAAACTTCCTGTACGGCTCTGTTCAAACTCAAGTAGAGCCTGGCAGTAAGGCTGGGGTTTTAATGCTTATGGATTTTAGGTTACCCATTGTACTATTTTTTCTCAGGATTTAGTTGCTGGAAACTACTCTTTACAAAGAGGTTGTGAAATAAGCCTTCACTAAGGAATGCAGTCCTTAGCCTCAGGGGTTTGCTCAAGTTCAGACTCGGGTTGGTTCCTGATACACCACCTTGGAATGGCCTGTGCTGCCACTGTCATTGACCTGTGTGGGCTTCAGCGGTCTGTTGTGTCATTGCAGCAGCCAGTTAACCTGGAGGGACGTCCAGCACCTGCTAGTGAAGACATCCCGGCCAGCCCACCTGAAAGCAAGCGACTGGAAGGTCAATGGCGCTGGTCATAAAGGTGCGGCAGAGGCATCCTGGCGGACCCTTGGGTGATCCCTGGAATGCATATTAAGGGGTGATATAAATTCCTTAAAAGGAATGCCTACATAACATTAATTGTTATTATCGTGTGTCACAAGAATTAAAAACACATACGCAGTGATTTAAGAAAAGTATCCTGGAACCTTCACTGATGTTAAGGGAGAACCTTCAGGTCATGAGAGTCCAGGGTTCCCTAAACTCCATGATTTTTGCCACATCCAAGGACCACCTGTACCAGTATTTACTAAATAGTTCTCTTTAAATTGATTCCCTTTTTGTCTTACATAAAGAAATGTATTTTAAAGGAAAACTTTACTGCACCTAGTTAATCATAAGTTTGATACGTAGTTATATATTTTTTCTAAGCACATTAAAACAAATCCATGATTATCAAAATAAGTGATGCTTGTTTGTGCACTAAGGGCAGCTTACATTCTTAGCCCTGAGTAGCTCTGTGATTTTGAAACTTGCCCTCAGTTTCCTCATCTGTACGAGGACATTGAGATAGTTACGTAAGTTACTTTCTAACTGCAAGACTTCTGTTGGCCAGCCCCTATGTTGTAAAAGTGACCCATAGGACAGCAGGGCCTCCACCCCCAGCCCAGCCTGTATAGACCCGGGTACCATGAAATCAGCCCGCAGTCAGGGCTTGATTAACCTAGATATTTGGGCCCTCTGGGTCAGGTAATTATAGGACTGTTCCACTGGCTTTGTTTGTCTGACTTCTTACCTGAGATACATTTGGCCATGGTCTGTTAGGGAGGACTTTTTTTTTAAAAGACCTTTTCTGAAGCTCAGGTAACTAACCATTTTGATGCCAAGCCTGATACCACTATCTGTAAAATATAGGTCCAGCATTGTTACCCTAAGTGCCCAGGGACATTCCTTTTAATAAGAAGGACATTGATTAGGCCTAATTCGTCTTTGTTTTGCAGGAATGTTGGTGGTAGTGGTATGCTGTAACAAGAGCTGACCTACATTCAGTTTTGGCCTAATTAAATAGGAAAATAGATTGTATCTAGTTCTCAACCTTTCATCTTAATTTAAACTTTGAAACTCTCCTGCCTTGGCCAAATTAAACACTGGATCAGGACAGATCACAAGCCCGTCTCTGTGCTATGCAATGCTACTTTCCCTGAATGCTCTGGGAACTCAGCTGTGACGGAAAACGGCAAAAAAGATGGGCACAGCCTTGTTTTACCGCATTTATTGCACATCGTAGTCGGGTGAACCAAGAGGTCTTGTCTGGTCTAAGATTCAGGAAGCACAGATGCCCACATGTCCTTTTAACGTAAAGAAACCTGTCCTTATCTCAAAAAAAGAAAGTCTTACACCCTTCTATACTTCTCATACTCTGTACCAAAATGGGTCACCTTTCCTGGCCCACACTCCTAAACCAAACAGAAGGAGTTGGGTTCAGAGAGAGTACAAGCAGCTGGGACATTGGTGCAGCCCTTGGGGAGACTGGTCCTGCAGCCTGGCCCTCAGGGTCCCAGGAAGTGACACAGTCAGTCTGTCCTTTGTGGGAGCCCAGCAGAGTGTGAGAGCCTGCCTTGCGCCCTTCTTGGGGAGAGGCAGGAGAGACCAGCTCTGAAGGGCCTATCTTTTCAGTTAGCCATTTCTATGGATTTGGCTTGGTGGATGCAGAAGCTCTCGTTGTGGAGGCAAAGAAGTGGACGGCAGTGCCATCCCAGCACATGTGTGTGGCCACCTCAGACAAGAGGCCCAGGTAAGGCTCTGCTCTGGCACCGGTGACTTCTCAGACATGTCGGTTTGGACCTGACTATGCTGTAGGTGTTGTGAGAGGAGGTGTTTACACACACATTCCTGTGCGCATGGGTGTGTGCATGGCGATGTGTGTCTATATGTGTCTGCATTTTCTCTTCCAGGTTGTACAGAATTGCTTCTTAATCAATGACCATTTTGAAGCCTCTTCCCCTCTTGCAGCAGATTGCTCCATGGTAGGGAGTCAGTCCCTCAGCCTGAATCCCTCAGACCTAGTGTTAGAAATTCTTGTCCATGATGTTTACCGTAGCAGACCAGACCAGGGATCTGCCCTGCCCAGCGGGGTGAAATGAGGAGTGGTCACAGGTGTCCTTTCTGTCACCACCACCAAAAGTTGGAGCCATAGCCACAGCTACATGTGAATCCATCAGGCACAGGGAGGAATGGCCACATCTGCCCCTGCTATCTTGCAGGGCGGGGGCTATCACTCAAAGTGTGGCTTGTGTGGCTTTTATCTGGCTTCTTACAACCTTCTTAAGGTTTAAGCACTGGAATTTTTTAATAAGGCTTGAGCAGCATGCTGCAGGACCCTGGTTTCATCTGTCTTCCATGTGTAGGGCACTCCCCAGCATTACCCTTTGGTGTAAGTTTTTCCAAATCATTATATTATATTTGTTCATTGAAATTTTTACTTAAAAAAATTAGCTGTAAAGTAAGTCAGAAAGGAAGAACCCTATCCCATTAGGGGAGGAAATGAGATTATTCTCCTGAATTCTGCCATTGCAGCTGTCCTTTTAAGAGGGAGAATGGTGTTTCTCTAGGCCTTAACGTCTGATAGAGAATGAGTGCATTTCTACCTATCACTATTTGTTCCCTTTGGAAAATGTGTGTTTGAAAAAGAAATGCAGTGATTGAAAGTAATATGTTGCTTTATGAACAAATATAGATCACTGTCTTTGAGACTGCCTCTTCCTTGAATATGCTTATATTCTTATAATGTGCTCTTTTGCCACAAAATGTTGAGAAAAGTATTTCTCATGGATGCCTTGTATATGGTAGGAATTCAGAAAGTGTCTGTAGGCTGAATAGCAGGATGAATAACCACAGAAGGGTCTTTTGAAAAGTTACCTTTCCATCCCGTGGCTGATTGTGCAGACAGACCACTAGGTGATGACTCCAAGGCCTGGCAGGTCAGCGGCCACCAGGCAAGTCTCAATCTTCATTTTTTAAGGCATCGATTTCTCTGAGAAGCATTAGACTGTCAAATTTGAAAGAAAGTGGAAGATTCTGTGAGATAAAGGAGACCTTTTGCCTTCTTTGGCTTTCTTTGTTGGAAAATGCCTGCAACCCAGATAATCAAACACCAGGGGAGGTGAGGCTGGGATCCCGGGTCTAGTTCCTGACCGACCGGTGGGGCTGCCCTCTGCCCCAGAGCCATGGCCAGGGCCAGCAGCTCTCACCTCCTGCTGGTCTCCCGGTCAGGGTGGCTCCTGAATGAAACATTCTTCTCCTGCCAGAAATCGTTTTAAGATGGTAGAGTGGTGCCTAGGTGGCGAATGGTTGTTTTTATTTTTGTTTTATTTTGTTTTTTAAGTGAAAGCACATAGAGTCTAGACAGCACAGGTTGAGGGAACCCACCGTAGCATACAATATGACATTGTTCCTGTCCTTTGAGGAAAGTAAGGACTCCACAAATTCCAAGAGAGGGGAAGAATCAGACTTCTGTTTCTAAAGAAAAATCATCTTTACCTTTAGCAGTTTCAGACTCTTTCTGGAATATTCAGCCAACCTACTGTCTCAAACCACTTGCTTAAGTCCTTAACTCGATTGTTCCTGAGGACATAGGGCCTCCAGAGAGAGAGTGGCATTACCGAATGGAGCTGCATGCCTCGTCTCCACCCTCGGCTTCACCTCCTGGCAGTCCTGCCTGCCTGTTGGAGGTCATTTGAACCAGTGCTGCTGCATGCCCCTCTGCTTATGGGAAGCTTCCCTCACCAGGGTTCTTGTTAACTTTGCCCCCACCACTTGGATCACTTGGCTTAAAAATGAAAAAGAAGTGTCCCCGCATATTTGTTTTCCCTCTTTTTCTAGCTGCTGCCTCTCCATGTGCTCATGTACATTTCTCGGTCCAGCTGTCCACTCTCCTGGCCTCTTTCTGGTTTCTTCCTCTCATGGTGGAATCCTAGGACTTTGTGAATGTCCCCAGCCTGGCCTCAGCTGCTTCCCATGGTGAAGAGAGAGCAAGAGAGGGAGGGAGGGAGAGGGAGAACACCCACCTTTTTATAGTCCCATCTCGTGTGTATCTGTGCATGGAATATGTCTACCTGCCTTTCCTCTTGAACAGAAGGTCAGAGAAGTATGTTCACTGGACATTAACTATAGGAGTCCTGGAAGGCACGGTGGCCAGGCCTGCCACGTCTACACTAATGTCACATGGGGTCCTGAGTTAGAGGGGCTGGGGTGTTGATGTGTCTACCCCTCTGCTCATGTGCAGGGGCAGGAATGAAGAGCCCTGACACCTCTCTCCATCCCCAACCCTGAGCTGGGATCTGTTCCTCTCCTAGGATATAGTCATGGTTCAGGGAAACCAGTCCTCATGGCAATTACAGGAGTCATCACATGAGCTACCCCTTCTGCAGACCCCTCATGCGCACCCATCCTGTGCTCAGAAACTAGTATTGCATCCTCTGTGCCCTGACTGACCACACAGCGTCTGTGCTCAGTCATGTATGGTGTCCCCAGCTGAGCTGCTGTGTCCTATGCTGCCCCAGCAGACACCTCGAAGCCCCTGCCCACCCTTGGGTCATGCTCAGGCCAAAAGGAGCGGAAAGGCCACCAGCACAGCACAGTCAGGACTGTGGTCTGAGGGAGCTGGGGCTGTGATGCCAGACACGCAGATGCAGTCCCCATCAGGAGGAAGCTGTTGCTGATGCTCTGTCATTTGAAGAAAGGCCATACGTGTTATAAAAAAGGACCAGCCAAAAGGGGACCCCAAGCAATACATTGGCACTTCTCAACTAGACACTGCTCATCTAGGGACTGTGAGGTTTGGGGATTTAGCCCGACTCCATCTGATCTGCCTGAGAGATAGGAAGGCCCTAGGAGCATGGAGAAGGTCAGGGAGACCACCAGGAGAGAGGGGGGATGCTAGGGGTGGGGATGGGTGCCAGATCTTACTGAGCAGCCTCGTTACCGCCTAGCATCCAGCCCACCCCAGAAGTGACTGAGCCCCCAGAACTGAGGCCATGGGGTCTGAGCCACCTTTCCAGAAGCCCACAGGGTGCAAGGCCTGTCATAGGCAGCCTTTGCTGTGTGCTAAATTTAAATGCGAGGGGGAGGGAAAATCACTTGAAGTGAATGGCAGGTACTTTTTGCAAAAGAGAGTGACTTGCTAGAGTCCTCGAAGATGGCACTGGACGAAAGTACAAATTGTACCTGGGCCTCTGTTGTGATATTTAAACACATGTAGATCAAAGATGTTCTTACCTACTCTTGAGCACAAATGGTTTTCATCTATTTAGAACCTTTCTTCAATTAAAAGAAGGCAAGTAGGGTCATGACCAGTGACATCTGTCTGTGCAAAATTATTTAAAAATCTATATGTATTAAATAGAGAAGGAAAAAATTAATACTTTATAGCTTTCTTCAAGTGAAAAAGAAAATCAAGCTTAATATGAATTCCTATGAATGAAAAAGAGGCACAGCTATTAAACATCTTATCTGACCCTTTGGAATTTTCTAGCCAGTACTTCTCTTGCTTCTTTAAAAATACAGGCTCCTGTGAGACATTTTATGACATCCATGACTCCAGACTCAATGCTGGAAAGACAACAACAGAAGAGTCTTTTAAACTAACATAAAGCAGTAAGAACTTACCTGCATGTCTTTAGTTTTTATTGGTTTGGAAAATTACCATCCCAACAGTTTACAGTTTAGTTTGGCCTGTCTTTCATTTAAAAGGACACACCCACACACACACATGTACACATGATACATCAGTCCCAAAAGCCAATGTATTGCTTTGAATATCAAGGATTATCTGTAGAGCAGATAATCTGTTTATAGATGTTCAGGAATTAACTCTGAATTAACCACATATTGCTTACTTTTCTGGTATCTCATTAAACCAGGCTGCCTGTGATGGTCACTTTAAAACAATTCTCCTTATGAAGGCATATGGTGGTGGATGATAGATAATGCATAATGATGATAAACGCATTTACTATGCACCAGGCACTGTTCTGAGCACTTTACATAAAATTCCCCAACAACGGTGTGAGGTTTGGGTACTATTTTTATTCCCATTCTATAGTTGAAGAAACTGAGACACAAAGGAGTTAAGAAACTGGCCCTGGGTTGGGGTGCTGCAGGGCTGAGCATCCACCCCTGGCTGCCTGTCTCCAGAGTCCACCTTGCCCCTCAAGGTAGGAACTCAGGCAGTACTGAACCAAGTAGAGTAACCTGCATGCCCCACAGAAGACCTTTCCTCCCTTCCTCATGTCACCTGCTAGCTGGGCACACTGCCTCTGAGGATGGGAAAACACCTTGGCCCTGGCTCCCTGAAGGTTCCTCCAGCCTTGGCCAGGTGCCAGCACCCGAGAGGCCAGACCCTGGTGGCCCATGTGCAGCAGGTTAACTAGGTTAGCCACTGAGAGGCCAGGTACCAGAGCAGCCTAATGGTTCTGACCCAGGTCAGCCCGACTCCCTGCTGAGCTCAAGCACACAGCCTGGTTTGACATCTTTTTAGGAATCTGAAAGCCCCTCTTTCCTTTGGGCTCTCTCTGAACTATACAGATTTCCCACACTTTTCCTACCTTACCCAGCACCTCCCTCCAGGGCACCTGACCTCTGTGCACACCTGGCTACCATATGAGGCGCTTGCTTCTGGTTTCTCATATCAGGCCATTATTATATAGGGCATTGCTGGGTGTTCTCAGAACATTTGTGGGGTGCTGTGCAGTCCTGCCCTGGGGGAGCCATCCTGGGCCCACGATGCTTGTCCTGCCTCCTGACAGGACCTTGTGGGCCCTAGTGAACTTAACCAACAGCCTATGTGCCTGCAGCCCTTGTACTTCCTAGCTTAGTTTTTGAAGCAAATCTGTTTTCCCCAAATTGTAAAGGCCACTTACTTCTAAAATTAGTGTTTGAATTTGAATACAGTTGATTTTCGTTATTCGTGGTAGTTACATTCTATGAAGTTGCCACAAACGCTGAATTAGCGAATACTGAAACATTGCTCCTATGGGAGATGCAGAGTTAGGTTCCTGTGAGCATCTGGTCACAACATTTTTGCCAACCGATCAATATAGAATCTTGTTTTATGTGTGTGTGTCTGTTTAAAGACACTTTATTTAATATGTATTGTTGATTCATAAACATTGAACTCAAGACCGACATCACTATCCCTTGTGCCTGGACAATGCTCATCTAACACACGTATTTTCTCTGTAAGGTGCATCACAGCCTTCTTGCGCTTAGAAACACTAGACACACTTCAGCACTGTGAAATGACCCAGAAAAAGCACAAAAATGTGAAAAACATGGCATAAATACATCATGAAATGGACACTTGTTTATAGCATGAGATCTGCAACAACAAGGCAGGGTGTTGCCTTGTTTGACCTCAGCTGGGAATGTTGGCATTGGCCTACCCAAGTATTTTGCCACTCTGTGCACATCCACACATGGACACAAAAGCACCACGAAAGCTGGGCACAGTGGTGCGGGCCTGTAATCCCAGCTACTCAGGAGGCTGACATAGGAGGATTTTTTGAGCCCAGGAGTTCAAGACCACCAGCCTAGGCAACATAGAGAGACCTTATTTCAAAAAAAAAAAAAAAAAAATTTGCCACAGTATTGATTTGGGGGATACAAATAAATTTTATTGAGTAGGTGAATATGCAGATACAGAATCTGTGAATAATGAGGATTGACTATGTTTCCTTGTCTTTTTTACTCCCCATCAGATTGAATCTTAGCATGTTAGAATCAGAAGGTAGGTTTAAAGTCAGCTAATTCTGCCCCCTCATTTCATATGGAAGAAAAATGTGTGCTATAAATTTAAACATTATATATTAGAACACCTTATAGTTCAATTAATCATGGACAGCATTGTCTAAATTAATATACTGGGTTAGCTTTTTTTTTTAAGTTAAATTTTATTTCTAGCCTAAATGAAGTGCTATGGTTTGATAATCAAATCTAAGGAAAATTCTCAACTTGAACTACTATGAATAAGAAAGTCCACAGATTAATGAGACAACCTGCCTCAGACCCTAATGACCATCTTGCCGAGAACGTTCATCCTCGAACAGAGAGGTCTGAGAAGTGATTCAGAAGCCTCTTGCTATCCTCATACAGGTGCTCTGCACCCTCCAGCAGACTGAGTTGCTTTCCTATGGCTTAATTTAATAAGTCTGCCCCAATTAACCCCTCACCACTCCACTCATGCCCTTTAGAAGGTCGGTGAAAGAGTCTCCTGGTTGACCGTCTGCTTTAATGGGTCTCAGCTCTTCGTCGAGCTGTTCTCCCCCAGCTAGATGCCAAATATAGCAGAGGGGAGGACGCTGCTGCCTTCGACTCTGGTGGGTCCCCCAGCATGACTTTGGAATTGTCTTGTAAGGAACCAGGCTGGTCCAGGTCTGCCCATGAAGCCAAGCTGGAGAGAGGTCTTCTAGGTGGGAGTGAGAAATATTGACCTGTAGTAGCTTCACAGGTAGAACAGAAAGACAAGTGGGGAGTGGGAAGCTCCCTGGCGCAGAGGGTTTCAGCCTGCCTTGCCTGCTCTCCCCTACCACATAGTTACTTGAAAATATTTATTTTTTACTCCGAATGTTACTCTGATGCCTCAAGTGTTATGATTTTAGCAAACTAGGAACCTTTCTACATTTTCATGAGATATTTATTAGATGGTATTATGCACTGGAGAAAACTAGGAGGAGGCCAGCATTTCAGTGGTCTGGAGACAGAAGTTATTATGGCGGCTGCCATTGGTAGCCCTCCAGCTCCTTGGGAGAAGGGAGCTGTTAAAGAGAGTTTAGGATGAATGGAGAACATCTGGAGTACCAGAGTTAATTAATGCTGAAATGTGGCTCTACAGGAAGTGGCATTTCTCTGTTGTTAGAGATCTTTTCCAAGTCCAGCAGTCTCCCTGGCTTAAACATTGCTCAATCTGCAGGCAGGTCTTGTGGGATCATTTAATTCCCTGGGTTCCTCTAGGGAACTAGGAAGGTGGCTTTATGTACACAGACAACAATTTCAGAATTCAACAGCAGAAGAACATTTTCAGTTATCTTGGGAACTTTAAGATCTTTCTAAATCAGTTTTCATGATGAAAGTACAACTTAGCTGTATTCGTGTGACAGCGATAATCCCTGCATGTTGTTTAACTTAAAAAATAAATTACTTTGCAGTCAACTTGCATTTTCTGTGTTATCTTTGAAATAACTGTAGGGTGGAGAATAACTTCCATTTTTTTTTCCATCCCTACTTCTTCTGGGAGTTTCTATCTGAAATTAACAATTTCAGCTCAGCTATCATGAAACATTTCAAAGCCTCCTCTTTTCTTTTCTTAAGGAAATTTAAAAGTCATCTAATTTGGGATGTTTGGTTATTTGTTTCAGTAACAAGAGCAGAAATAAAATGTGTGGAGAATTAACTGCATATAAGGAAGGTAACAACTTGCTGTCTCTGCAGTAGCTGTCCGGGGCTCCCCAGGCTGCCCTGGAACTCACAGAAATGAGGAGTCCTGGTGGGCTGTAACTGAGTGATTTCACAGTTAAGAGATTTCACATAAAAACTAATTGTTACAGTTAGCCTAGTTCCTGGAGGCGGGCTCCGGCTCCTAGCCTCCAGGTGAGGGTAATGTCTTGCTTTGAACACTAAACCCAGTGAGGCCATTAACTCCTGTAGGAGCAGAGTGGCTGCCTGTGGATTAGACCCAGCCCAACCTTCCTTACCCAGCCCTGGAGTCCCTTAGCAGGAATAAAAAAGTCAGATGCAAGAGACTTTAATACTCTGATTGAAACGGTTTTTTCTCTAGGTGTAGACACGATGGGCGGGATACAGGGCGGTGGGGCAGGTGAGGGGTGGGGTTCAGTTGTCTTTTATTTTGGCCTGTTCCTGTTTTCTTAAATCCCACGCCTTATCATTAGGATTAAGGTTTCCTCAATAAGGATTCCTGGTCTATTTCTAGAGCAGACTGATTGCTTCCCTGCTAATTGGCAAATGGTTGGAGAGTGGGGACAGTGTTTTAAACTTTGTTATGGCTTTTGTTTCTGTTTCACCTTGATCTTGCTATGCAGCCTGGGAAAGTGTCAGAAGTTTGAAGAGTGCAGGGTTACTTCCATATGTGTACAAGTAACATTCATCCTGTGTTGGGCAGGTGGGAGGAGGGGATGGGTAAATGCACACCTAATGGGTGCAGTGTGCATTGTCTGGGATGGGCACGCTTGTAACTCTGATTCAGGCTGTGCAAAGGCAGTATATATAACCTAAACGTTTGTACCCCTGTAAAATTTTGAAATAAAAAAAAGTTTAAAAAGTAGAAAAAAAAGTGCAGGGTTATTCCTGGGTCTTGGGGTCTTGACTGGGAGCCACATTTCAAAGCTCCAGGGGAGCATTTAGTGAGTCTGCTGGCTTAGCTGTTTCCCCACTCTCACACCTGGGATACCCCTAACATACCCACTTTGCATTCTTAGTGTGGGGTGGGGATAGGGGAATGGGTGAACACGTTACCTGGAGATGTACGTGGGCCCTGCAGGGCCTGTAACTCCCCAGAGGTCTCCACTGTGTTCTGTATCTGCCAGGTGGGCGCCCACTGAGCGGTAAACACCAGCAGTAAAACTTGAGAGAAGGCAGTGAAAGAAGTCAGCATCTCTAAATCAATTTATGGTGCATGCAAAGCATGTTTTCAAATATTTACAGAGTCTCTGAGGGAATTACATCACTGTTTATAACTGTTTTGATTGTTTTTTATGACTCAGGCCCAGTAGAGCCAAGCGATGTAATTCCTGAGAGGCTCTGAGCATAAGCCCTGAGCCTCCCGAGAAGAAAGTCGGGGCATAATGGGAAAAGCACTCCCCATAATAAACCGAGCGCCAGTTGTGTGGTGGGGAATTATTCATGTGCTGCTGGGCGGTGGTTGGGTCTGCACCAAAGAATGCCATCTTTCTTCAGTTTGCAGATCAGTGGGGAGAGGGGTCCAGGGTTCATAGAGACGTGAGCCCTGGTAACCCAGAATAGGTGGGATGGTCTTGCCCAGATGCAGGAGCAACATTTGGGTACAGACTTTGTGTCTGCTTTGTCTGGGGAGTGAGTCAGAAAATTCTGGTAGAAATGACTCTTGATAGATTAGGCTTTGTGGTTATCCTCAGATTCCATCCCGTGTGGTGAAACAGCCCTGCATTTGTAAAAAGAACCATCGTACATTTCCATCACAGGACAGGAGAAGGAGGGAGCCCCAGACTTTATGCAGAGTAGCTGGGGAACACCACCAGCTCCAGTGATTTCAGTCCATTTGCGGCAGCCTTGACCAGCACAGGAGAACAGACTCTGAGCCCATGTCCCTTGAGTGTGGGTCCATACTAGCATCCTTGCAAAGCAGCAGGGCACAGATGTCCAGGCAGTGGACCCTGGGGCCTTAAGTCCCAGCTCCACCTTGGGCGCAGTCCTTAATTTCTCTCTCGATTAAATGGGTTAATCCTTATAAATTTTCAGCCTAGTGCCTGGTGCCCAGTGCCCAGTCCCCAGTCAGCTCAGGAAGCATTTGCTGTTATTGTTATTCAGCTTTGTGACTTCTGTTTTCAAGGCCAGTCTTTGAAACAAAGTAGTGGGATTTCGAAGCTTTACAAACCCCAAGCAATTGAGGAAATGAGTTGGCCAAATGCTACTTAAGAGAAGCCACCTCCTGGGCACCAAAGAGGGCTGATCCCTGAATCCCTGGGGAGGTTGGCCCAAGTCTGCACAAGAACCCATTCTTGAAATTTCTGTAAACAAATTCTAAAACCACAAACGTCTTCTGGGCAGTTGATAAAACTCACAGTGCAGCACCCAAGAGTGAAACATAAGGAGGCTGCTGCTGTTCCCTGGGGGCCCCCAGAATCCCAGGGCCACGCTGGGGCACTCTACGTGCCTGCGTGAGACTTGGTGAATCAGGTGCTGAGCACTGAGCTCCTCCCTCCTCCCCCAGGAGCATCCCTATAGTGCAGACGCTGCGGACAACGGCCCTGACCAACGCCTGTGCCGACCACTCGGACCAGCGGGTGGTCTACCTGGAGCACGTGGTAGTTCGGATCTCCATCTCGCACCCGCGCCGAGGAGACCTCCAGATCTACCTGATTTCTCCCTCAGGAACCAAGTCTCAACTTTTGGCAAAGAGGTAAGGGGGGGCAGGCCTAGGAGGGTGGTGCAGGGGCTCCCTGGGGTTTAGGCTGCACAAGGGACCCCTGTCTGGGCCTGGCCCACGGCGTCCCATGGCATGTGGGGGATCCCACTGGCTCTGCTGGCAGCTTCCTTCCTCTGGGACACCCTTGCATGCAGACCTCACAAACCTGAAAAATCGCTGTCTGAAATCTTGCCTTCATAAAGGTCGTGAAACACCTTTGCTTTCAGAAGAAGTGACAAAGGAGTTGTTGTTCCATTTTGTTTTGTTGTTCAGTGGACAGATTTGTGGCATTCTGGCTGTGCCTTAATGAATGCCTTACAATCCCTTTTATCCTATTCAGTTGACCTCTGAAGGGAGAGTCTACCACAAAGGGCATTGTTTGCCCTCCCCCCCAGTCCTAGGCTGCCCTTCAGCACCTGCACGGGCCAGGGTCTGTCCCCAGGAAGACACGGGCATGGATGGGGTGTGGGGAAGGTGCTCCCAAGCTGCTCTCTGCTGCCTTCTCCCCTAAAGTCTTGTGCTCAGAAACGGGACTTGGAGTTCCGAAGCTTTGTGCATGGTTGTGGAAGGCTATGGACTCATTTCTTCGACAAACTTAGAAATGAGGGGAAGTTCCCTGGTGCATTTATATGACTTGCAAGTAATTAGAATGAAGGGGTTTATGGAACTTGGAGGGGCTAGAGATGATTAGGGTACCCTTTTCTCTCTCTCTAGCAAAGAGGCAAAGGGAGAAAGAAGAAGGTTTCACAGACAAATTAGCACTTCCAACTTCTCTTGAAAACCAGAACTGACAACTATATCCCTGCAGGAAATACCCCAAGACCAGCCTGCCCTGTCCGCTGGGCTGCAGCCCCCACTTCCCACTTGCCTATTCCGGGCCCACTTGACTTGTTCGGTGACCTGTCTGCGGCTGTGGGAGCCATGGAGATTTGTAAACAGGGAGGTTTTGCTAAGTAGTGCTGTACCTGCGCCATCAAGCACTTAAAAAACCTGCCCTGAATGCACTTGGCTGTCACCTGAGTCTTGGGAATTTGTTTTTTTCTAAGGCAGATTTTGTGATTATATCAAGAATTTGTGTTTTAGGATCGATTACCTTCTCCCTTCACATCTTACTGAATTTGGCAGCTTTTTCAGGTTGCCAAATTTTTTCACTGAGAGGAAGTTGACATTCTTAAACCTCAGCACTTAAAAGACAGTTTGTCCTTGTTCTGTCCCCACTGTGTTGGGTTCAGCTTGGTACTGTGTGTTAAAATCAGCCTTGACCTTTGTGGATTCCTAGAAGAAGGCACAGGATGTTTCTCCCTCCACCCCCCAACACTATGCTTCATGCAAAGAATGTTCCCTTGATAAACATTTTCATGCTCTGAGTGTTCAGAGAAGCCCCAAATCGGAAATTGAATCTTACATTACACAAAACGTACATATTTGAATTTCTTTTTTTGTTTGCTTGTTTGTTTGTTTTTTGAGACAGGGTCTCACTCTGTTGCCTGGGCTAGAGTGCAGTGGCATCATCCTAGCTCACTGCAACCTCAAACTCCTGGTCTCGAGCAATCCTCCCGCTTCAGCCTCCCAAGGGGCTAGGATTACAGGCGTGAGCCACCACGCTGGGCCTGAATTTCTGATGAATTCCTGATGAATAAAAAGCCCCATGTTAAAAAAAAACTTTTATTCTAAAATAGAGATAGAATATTATACTATGAAAAAAGAGTAAGAGGAAAGAATCTGCAAGTGTTTCTTCTAAGGAGAGTTCGTTCCTTCTGAGGAGGGCACTGGGTGTTAGAAGAGAGAGGGTATCGATTAGTTGCTTCCTGTTTCTGCTTGAACCAGACCTGAGGGTGAAGGCCTGGTGGGGACAGTGGGGACAGACCCTCCCATCTGGAAGGGCAGAGATAAGCTCATCAGAACCTGCAAGGGGGGGCCTTGCTGACGAGAGCCTCTCCCCCCTCCCCGACACCTGGCCAGGTGTGCCTCCCACCCACACTGGAAAACAGCCAGACCTGTCGTCATCACGTCCTCCAAATGCAACTGATCAAACCGGTTAAGCCCTGGAGACGAAGGGACAAAACTTTTCCCACAAGTTTGTGTAGTTGTCCCTTTTTCCTTATCTTTATCTTCTGGAGAACAGTGCACAGGGCTGGCTCTAAAACAAATGTGGAAGTTTCATTCCTTCCACAAATGAGCATTTTACAAAGCCTTCCCTTGTGAATACCCTCTGGGCTTAAGTGCAAGGACCTCATGTGGCCCAGTCTCTGTCTGCATTTGTGCATCCAGGCATTGGGGGCTTGGGTGCTGTAAGATCGTTTCTGGGGTGGGAAGGACTCAAACACTTTCTGCAGGAGAGTGGCAGGACTGAGGGTGTCACTGGTGACCTCATAAACACCCACTGGTGGTAGAAAGAACATAGAATGAGAAGTCAGAATGCCCTTGATCAAGTTCCAGGTCAGCTGGTTACTAGTGGTTGGACCTGCAGCAAACCAGCACGCCTGGGGTCTCTGTCGTCTATAAATTAGGATGCAAGGGAGGAGCCCACTACTGACCGAGTCCCCATCTTTTATTGGCCTGAGTGAGGCCCATCTGCCTGCCTGCCTCTCAGAATGTTAGGGAGGTCCAGTGAGGTGATGGAGGAGACACTCTGCTGTAAGAGATGGAAAACAGTCAACATTTTACGTGACACCCTCATTCATGTCAGCTGAGGACCAGGCCCCTTCTCCCCTTCTTCCCACCCCTGCTTCCCGGGGGGTGTGCTCGAGCCGATTGTGCGGTCCCCTGAGGACTGATTCCTCCAGTGCAGGAGAGAACCTTCCTTGGGCTGGTCCCTCCACCAAGCCACCCAGTACCAGGATCTTCATTTTCTGACCCTGAATCTCTAATTGCAGATTGCTGGATCTTTCCAACGAAGGGTTTACAAACTGGGAATTCATGACTGTCCACTGTTGGGGAGAAAAGGCTGAAGGGGAATGGACACTGGAAATCCAAGACATGCCATCCCAGGTCCGCAACCCGGAGAAGCAAGGTCAGTGGCTCCCGGGAATTCCATGATAACTTTTGTATTTCGATCCTCTTATTAACTCTGGGCCTTTATTTAACTACGGTTTCTCTGGTAATTCTTAGTTTTGTTTTATAGAGGTAAAATTTGTATAATATAAAATTCACTATTTTAATTATATTTAAGTGTACAGTTCAGTGGCTTTTAGTACATTGATAATGTCATGCAACCATCACCACTATCAAATCCAGAACATTTTTATCCCCACAAAGGGAAACCCCGTATCCATTAACAATCGCTCCCCATTCCCTCCTCCCCTCCCAGCCCCTGGCAATCCCTGATCCACTTTCTGTCTCTATGGATTTGCCTCTTCTAGACATTTCATATAAATGAAATCATATAATATGTAGCCTTTTGTGTCTGGCTTCTTTCACTTAGCATGTTGCTAAGCATGCTTAGCATGTTTTATAACTATTACTTTTGTCCGTTGTATGGATATACCACATTTGTTTATCCATTCATCCGTGATAAACATTTGTGTTGTTTCTACCTTTTGGCTATTGTGAATAGTGCTACTGTGAGCATTCATGTTCAAGTTTTAGCGTGGACTTATATTTTCATTTTTCCTAGGTATACACCTAGGATTGGAATTGCCGGGTCATATGGTAACTCTGTTTAACTTTTTGAGGAACTGCCAAACTGTTTTCCACATTGGCTCCACCATTTTACATTCCTACCAGCAATGTATGAGGGGTCCGATCTCTCTACATACTCAAAAACACTTCTCTGGGCCTTTAAAAAAAATTATTGTTATAACCATTCTAGTGGATGTGAATTGGTATCTGTGGTTTTGATTTGCATTTCCCTGGTGGTTAATGGTGTTGAGCATCTTTTAATGTGCTTGTTGTTCATTTCTATGTCTTTGGAGGGTTGTTTGAGTTCTTGGCCCATTTTAAAAGTTGAGTTGTTTGCCTTTTTGTTGTTGAGTTGTAAGAGTACTTATCTGATACATGATTTTAAAATATTTTTTCCCATTCTGTGGGTTGTCTTTTCAATTGAGTTATGGTGTCCTTTGATGCACAAAAGTTTTTAATTTTGATGAAGTTTAATTTATCTCTTTTTTCTTTAGTTGCTTTTGTTTTTGGTGTCATATTTAAAAAACATTGCCTAACCCAAGGCCACGAAGATTTACCCCTGTGTTTCCTTTGAAGAGATTTATAGTTTTAGCTCTTCCATTTAAGTCTTTGATCCATTTTGAATTAATTTTTGTATATGGTGTGAGGTAAGGATGCAAATTCATACTTGGCATGAGGCTATCTAGTTGTCCCGGTAACATTTGATGCAAAGATCATTCTTTCCCCCTTGGATGCTTTTGGGGCACCCCTTTTGAAAGTCAGCTGGCCATGAGGCCAGGTGTGGTGGCGTATAATCCTAGCACTCTGGGACACTAAGGCGGGAGGATTGCTTGAGGTCAGGAGTTTGAGACCAGCCTGAGCAAGAGCAAGACCCCGTCTCTACTAAAAATAGAAAAAATTAGCCAGTGTGGTGGTGCATGTCTGTAGTCCCAGCTACTCGGGAGGCTGATGCAGGAGGATCGCTTGAGCCCAGGAGTTTGAGGTTGCTGTGAGCTATGGTGACACCACTGCACTCTAGCCTGGGCAACAGAACAAGACTCTGTCTCAAAAAAAAAAAGGAAAATCAATTGCCGTAGATATAGGGCTTTATTTCTGGACTCTTAATTCTGTTCTATATGTCTATCCTTATCTTAGTACCACATCGTTTTGATTGCTGTAGCTTTGTACTAAATTTTGAAATCAGAAAGTGTGAGTACTCCAGGTTTGTTCTTCTTTTTGAGTTCATTTAGGCTATTTTGGATCCCATGGAATTCCTTATGAATTTTAGGATAAGCTTGGGCATTTCTTTTTTGATAAAAAAGTACTTGGAATTTTGATAGAGATTGAATTCATAGGTCATTTGGGGGAGTATTGCCACCTTAACAATATTAAGTCTTCTGATCCATGAACATGGGAGGCTTTTCTATTTATTTAGTGCTTCTTTAATTTCATTCAGCAATGTTTTTTGTGGTTTTCAGTATACAAGTCTTTCACCTCCTTGGTTAAAATTGTTCCTAAGTGTTTTATTCATTTTGGTGCTGTTGTAAATGGAATGGTTTTCTTAATTTTGTTTTCAGATTGTTTATTTTTCTGGTAATCCTTGTACTCTTTTTTTTAACTCTGTTTAATTAATAATCGATCATTTATTTAACCTATCTTTATTGAATGCCAGGCACTGATCTAGGTGATGGCGTTACAGCCAGGGAAGAGATCTAGAATAATCATCACATTTTATCCTGTAGGCACCCACAAAGCTCTTCCCACTGCTCTCTCTGTTGCATTCATAGTAAAGTTCACAGACTCTGCCTGGATCTTACTTTTCTGTGGATGAGTTTCTTCAAGGTTTGCTTTCACTATTCTGTTGTTCCTTGTACCCTTTTCTGTGAAGACGCACTCTGCTTCTTGATCACCTTAGGGGTGCCTGAGAACCTTCCCCTGCCCTGGTTCTTTTCTGATTCTCTGTGATACACAGTTTCTAGGGATTTTTTACCAAGGAGAAAGGAAGAGTATTGACTTGCCTTAGGTAGAAAATTGACTTTAAATGATCAAGCCATCTATACAGAACTCCCACCTCCCCAAATCACTTTCTTTCTGGTTTTAAAATAATAAATAACTATCGTAAAAAAAAGTGTTACTATAACAAATTCTAAAAATACAAAACCATAAAATTTGAAATGACCTAAAATTTACATATTTTTAAACTAGAAGTTCTTTCCTAAATTCTTTCTTTTAAAAGCTCCAAAGCATATTGGTGAACTATTAAAAGACGGGGTCGACTCCTCGTGTAAGCTGCATCCTCAAGCACACACTGTTCCCACAACGCAGAGTTCTTGTGCCAGCCTGCACCGCCTGCTTGCCTGGGAGGCTGGCGCTGTGTGCAGGAGAGCAGGTGGAGGCCACTGGCTACAGCTCTATATCCACGCAGTGCAGCCCTGGGAATCGGGGCACGTCATTTCGCCATGCTGGGCCTGTGATCTTCACTGTGTCATGAGCAGAACACAACAAGCTCTACCTGTGTCCCGGGGCAGCTTCAAGGGGACAGGGCTGATCCCTAATGGGGCTGTGCTGCTGCAGGCTGCCCTCATGCTTTGTCCTTCCCCTTCCCCTTCCTGCTGGGCTCACGGATGTGCCCTTGAGCCTGCATCCCCTCCAGCCGCCAGCTGCTTCTCTGCTCCCCTTTACAGTGAAGCCAGCAGAACAGTCTGCCTGCGTGGCTGTCCTGCTCACTCCCATCCACTGCACCAAAATCAGGGCTTGTCACAGCCCCCACAGTCTCTTTGTTGCCCAAGCTGGTGGTCCCTTCTCTGTCCTCACCAGGTTTTAAAGGCAGGGTCTATGACTCTAACATGCTAAGCATCCTCTCCAGGGACCACATAGTGCAGGGGTTACGACCGTAGGCTGGTGAGCCTGACTGCCTGGGGGTAGATGCTGACTCCAACTCTTACAGACACCTGTGACCTTGGGCGAGTCCCTCAGCCTTTCTGGGCCTTGGTCGTCTTATCTTTCTAGATAAGATGATAAAATGGGGTGATAATGCCCAAGTTGTCAGGTCATGGTGGGGTGAAATCAGGTAATTCAGCTGGGGTGCTGAGAGCAGGGCCGGCACACGGCGGCACTCAGCAGCTCTCCCCTTTCTGGAAGTGCCCTCCTTGCGTGGCTGCAGTGATACACACCCAGTGGCCTCTCTGCCTCACAGGCTACTCCTCGTGGGCCCCAGCTCTACCTTCCCTCCCACCCAGGACCTCACCCAGCCCTGTAACGTGCCCAAAGCCCACCTCTCCCTGCCCCCTCGCACCAGACCTGCTCTGCGGCAGCCTCTCGGGCTTCTGGGCATGGGTCTAACAGTCTCTGTGCTCGTGCATCTCACACAGAACTCCCACATTGCTTCTCCCGTTTTCCTCATTAATGTAAACAGCCTCACCGTGCACTCAGTTGCATTCCAGGAGTTAACCTTCATTTCTTCCCTGTCTACCCTCCACAGTCTGCACCCTGCCTCAGTCCAGTCCCTTACCATCTCTTACCTCCTGCTCCCAGAGGCCTTCCTGCCTCTGCCTGTGCTGGCTAGACCCACTCTCCACAGAGCACCCAGTGATCCTTTTAAAATATAATTCAGATGATGATGTACCCCTGCTAACCACTTCCATGACCTACCACAGCTCTTAGAGCAAAACCCAAACCACTAAGCCTGACCTGCAGATCTCACCCCTCCACCGTGTTTCATTTCCTCTGCCACATCATACTGACCTCCTGTCAGTTCCCCAAACATGCTTGGTCCAACCCACCACAGGGTCTTTGCATCTGCTGCTCCCTCCACTGGGAGTGCGTCCCCAGGGCTTCCTATAGCTGTAGCTGGCCATGGCCTCATGGAGAGGTCTTATTTGAATATCTGTGCATCCTCCTGCTCTTCCACCCTGTATTATTTCTACAGAAACATAGAGGTAGGGGGATGAGAATGGGTAGGAAGGAAAAATTTGTTAAGATTCTCATTTTTCACTTGAGAGTGACAAATAGATTATGTTTTATTCTTAGCACTGATAGAGACATATAAACTCAATTTTTTTTATAATATAGAGATAACCAAGATTCAAACCAAGATGCAGACCTTCCCATTCACTAGAGGAAAATAAGGGTAAAGAAAAATTGATCAATATAAAAAAAAAAAGAACTATAGGCAAATTTGAATAGAGATACAAAAATCTCAAATAAAACATTAGAAACTGGAATTCATTGGTTTATTCAAAGAATAATACTCCATCCAAGAATGCAGCCTTCATTCAGTAGATATTTATTGACCATTTGCTAGGCTATAAGCACTTGGGGATACAGCAGTGAACAAAACAGATGCTGAGAGTACATTCTCCAGGGTAGAGTAGGCCATTAAACAAGGTCACCAAGCAGGAAGTTGTCCATTAGATGAGGAGAAGCTTTAAGGAGAAAAATAAAGCAGGGAAGAGTGAAAAGGGCATGGACATTTGAGAAAAGCTTGAAGAAGATCAGGGAGTGAGGTTGCAGACACCCAGGGAGAGGGCATTCCAGGCAAAGGGTTGGGCTGGGCAGGAGCACACCTGCAGTGTTCCAGACGCAGCAGAGAGGCCCGTGAGGCTGCAGGTGGCAGTAGGGAGAGGAGTGGAACAGGACAGGGGCATTCATTGAGGGAACGTGGACCAGTTCACACTGGGCTTTGTCAGCTATTGTGGGGACTTGGTGGGAAGCCACTGGGGGGTTTTAAGCTGATGAGAGAGGGGATCTGAACGTCCATGTTAATAGGCCCACCAGCAGCATGGCTATTAATAGAACAGACGGAAGTGGGGGTGGGAGAGGGACAAAGGCTGGGAGGCCAGTTAGGAAGTCACCGTAGTATCAGGTGAAGGTGACTCCCGCCCGGGCACCAGCGGGGGAGGTACACCAAGCAGTCAGATTCTGAAAGTAGGATTGAGAGATTTGCTGACAGATCAGATGTGGGCTGTGAGAGGAGAGAGGGGCCACTGAAGACTCTAGGGTTTTTGTCCTGTGCAATAGAAGAATGGAGTTGCAATTTCCTAGATCTGGAACATTGCAGGGAGAAAGGATACTGGCAAGAAGATCAGGAGGGAAGATCAGGAGCTTGGTTTGAGTGGGTTAAATTGAAGACGCCTATGACAAGTCCAAGTGGAGATGTGTACCTGGAGGTTAGGGGGAGGGCCAGGCTAGAAATACACATCAGGTATGTTAAGTATCGTCAGCCCCTCAAGGTGGATGGGCGATGGAAGATCTGTTTACATAGCAATGATTAACACGTGTTTGGAGCCTACTGAATGCAGGTGCTTAGCAAGCTTTGAGGTTGTAGCAATACATACCCTGCACACTTGTGTACCTGCCCACGCCTCTTCCTGCCCAGCCAGGTGCTGCCATATCAGCTCCCTACTTTCTGCTTGCATGGCACTCACCAGCTCTGCCCTCAGCTTTAACACTGACATGTTTGCTGTCTGTAGCCTTGTCTTCTGGCTTCTGCTGTGCCCCCAGTGACTCCTGTGGTGTGGTTTGTTATAGATACACAATAGATATTGGTAAATTAATTAGTACAGTTGGAACCCTCTGTAATCACCATGTGACCAGATGCTCTGCTATGGAGGACATGGGATTAGTGGATACTTCCCAAGGATGGCTCCACTTAAGTCCTGAGACAGGCCAGTCTCCATCCCTAGGCATGGTTAGAATCTGTATCTTTGTGTTTAGGAGCTTGAGATGGGAGCAGAATGAACATCTCATGGTACCTTCTAGCTCAGACCTCCTGTGACTCATGGGAACTTGGGGGGGCAGGGACACATTCTCCAGTGTTGTCACAGAGAGTCTGCACATTCCTGCAGCAGCTTCTGCGGTCGGTTCATTCCACACAAGTTTTGCCCTGTAAAGAGCTGCCACTCCTGAACGTGGTCTTTGCCAGAAACAGCAAGTGCAGGCAAGCTTTCAGCCACTGTTTACGCAGGGCAAGCCCTTCCTGCCGTGCGTGATGAGGATGGGTTCCTTTCTATCCCTCAGCCACTTGCTCGTCGTCCTCCCCAAGCGCAGCTAGAGCCCACCTTGATGCTGTGGAGAGCCAGCATCTCTCCACAGTGGAGACCCACGTGGCCCTCCCATGGGACACTGTGGTCACCACCGAATCTCCCCAACTCATGTTTCTCACCTCGGTCGAGGGTCAGTCTCTGAACTTGTTGCTCAGTGTGGCAGCTGATGGGGCAGAGGCCAAAACAGGGGCAGAGGCGCTTGAACAAAGACCAGGTGGCCCTTTCCTGGGCTGGTGTGGAGGCCTAGTGCTTTTGAGGTCCATGTGGGATAAACCCTCCTCAGCCTCCAAATGAATGTCTCCTCTCCCAGGTGTCCCTGCAATGTCAAAGCTGGAGGGTCTGTATGCCCTGATAGGCATTTACCCAGTGAGTGTTTGCAGAGGTCCTACCATGTGCCAGACACCATGCAGGTGCTCAGGGGCACAGAGGGCCCTGAGATGCAGTCCCTGCCTCTGAGGAGCTGGCAGGTAGTCAGGAATATTCCAGTTTTCAGGAACCAATAGTAAGTACCATGTGTGAGGCCCCAAGAGCCACCAAAGACCCGGGGGAGTGCCCTGGAGTTCAGCAGAGCAAGCGGCAACTTCTGGCTGAAAAGAGCAAGGAAGGGCTCATAGAGAGGGTCTGCTTAAGGCCTGCTGAGTTTTCAGAACCTCCCCATGTCACTTATTTTTTTTACCTAAGTAGGACAGAAAATACAGGCCATCAGGAGGTGGAGACTGGCCCAGAGGATATTGCTGTCCCTTTAGTTTTGTAAAATGAAGTGTCAAGCAGTGCCCGCAGATGACCTGCAGCACTGGGCCTGCCCCTGGGGCTGGGGCTACCCTGCGCTGGCCTTGCTCACAGGCAGGGGAGAGGCTACAGAGGGGTTTCCTGCCCCGACCTGGAGGGCAAACGAGGGGTCTGTCAGGCCAAGACATGGTCCTCAGTGATGGCCTACCTCAACTCCCCCCACTCCAGGGGCAGGTCTGGGGCCCTCCTTGAGTGCAGAGCAGAGGCGGGGGCTTCCTTGCCAGGCTGACATGAGGGAGGGCCGGCTGCCTCAGGGAGGACGATCCCCTGCCCGCAGACAACATCGGTGCAGTCAGGCAGGGCGGCAGTGCAAACGGGGCCTTGAGGCATAGAGGAGAGTCTGAGAAGATCTCTGTAAATGGTCCGAGTGCCAGAAACACTGCCCAGCACGAAGGGCAAAAGGATGCTATAAGAACACAGCACTGTGTCTGCTGAACGTTCCCTCAGTACTGGTTACGCTGTGCCCGCAGACCTGGCTCCCAGAGAGGCATTGTTCACAGTGAGACCAAGCCTTGGGGGCAGACCTGAGAGGCTATGCCGGGTGGGTGAGGCAGCCACGGGAAGGGCCCTCCCAGCAGTGTGTGGGTGCAGAGGGGACTCAGAGGCTATTGTGCATGCAGGATGTGTCACACAGCGAGGCAGGGGGAGGGAGGAACCCCTTACAGCCAGTCTGTCTTGTGGGGCAGGATGATCCCCCACACTGGAATGTTCAGGTCAACCTGATGGTGTCTGTTGGGGACCTCAGCCCGGGAAGGTGACACCAGATGACCCAGGTTGCCCCTGACTCCAGAATTCAGAGTTCTGGAGCCTGGGAAAATGCGGGCCAGGTCAGCACTGTCAGGGCCAGCTGCCTTGCTGCTGCCTTGCTGGTGTCGTCAGTGCCGAGGTGTGAACTGATCCCAAATGGCAAGGTCTTCAACTCCCTGGTTGTCTGGTCAGGGTGGCCTGTGAGTTCATGGTCACTGGTCTCGGTACCAGTGTGACACAGGCACAGCACCCAGAAGGAGCAACGCCGTCCTCATTTCTTCACAGGGACCCGAGAACCTGTGCTTGGGAAGAGGTGCTTCGTTTCTGTGCTGTCCGTTTCAATCTCCTTCAGATCTCTGCAACTTAATTGCTTTAAAAAAAAAAGTCGGGGGGCGGGGGACTGAGCTCCAGTGGTGCGCCAGGTAACAGTGCTTTAAAATCTAGGCAAAGACCCGGGGTTTGTGAAGTAATTAAGTGATCTGAATGATGTGCTAGCTTGAATAATACTCACCTCCTGTCAGATTGAGTTTGGTTTATGTAATTAGTTTTTAAAGCCATTTTTAAAAACTGAGTAGCAGATTAATCATTCATTTTCCTCTTTAGTCCCTGGGCCAAGGGAAGGGTGTGTCTTCTCCCAGGACCACGCTCATTCAGGAGACAACTTAGGAATGGAATGGGGTGAGATCCTGGTTCCCAACTCTGCTGTGTTTGCAAGTGGCGCTCCATCCATTCCCGCATTCAGCACACCTTCATTGAACGCTGCTTAGCGCTAGATCTGGAGACACTAGGACCTTGCCCAGGCAGTGCGAGGCATATGCAGTCCTGGCGTGTGGTGGGAGAGGGGGAGCTTCCACTGCGAGCGAGCCCATAGCCACGCGAGCCACATGCCAGCCGTCGTGCAGGGAGCCTGGCAACAGTACAGTCAGAGCAGGGGTCAGGGTCCCGCCCTGCAGAGCATCTTTTGGAGAAGTTTGGCTGCATTTTAGAGAGTTCCCATCCAGAATGCCCCAGATTTTAAGTTTAGGCCCTGACTGCAGAAAGTTTCAGTTTTCTGGGAAACATGTACACTTCACTGTCCTGCATCAGGCATCAGACAGGCCTAAGGTCGAGTCCTCCTGCCTCCACTTTTCCTGTCTCTCTGGCCTTGTGCCAGGCCCCCTCTCCGGTAAGGTAGGGTTGTGCAGAAGTGATGACCCAGACCAAGCAATTAGGTGTAGGGACCTCCCCATCCTGCCCTCCTCCCCTGGAAGTGCACATTGGTGGTCACACCTGGGCCACAAGGCAGAGCCTGTACACCTGCCAGGGTGAGGCCAGCCTCCCCACCCAGGTGCACGTTCCACTCAGTATCCTCAGACACAGGAAGGGCCCTCCACCTCCTCCTGACCTGGAGCTCCTGCAAGCACTCCTGGAGCCCATGAAGCGTGGGTCTTCCCTGCTCAGCAGGAATCGGGGTTGGCTTTTTGTGGCACCAGGGGTATCTTTGCTTGGTGCTTTTCCCATTCACTGAACACACACTCACCTTGACTGCACACCTACCACACTTAGGTCTGCTGGGTAGGCATGGAGTGAAGTGCGCTTCCCCGTTCTTCATCTCTGCCCGCCATGCCCAACCCCAGGGCCCAACTCAGTGACCTCCAGGGACCTCAGCCAGGGGTATGGTTGCTCCCTGCGCTGTGTCCAGACTTCACTGGCATGGCCTAGAGCCCACCTAAGGAGGTAGGGTACCTCCTACCATGGTCCCCTGCTAGGGAGAATTGTGAGGCATCAATGTTTAAATGGAAGAAATAATCAAGCATGCTTTCCAATCTTCTCTCTGTAATCAACACCGTGTATCTTATTTCATGGCTCCAAAGGGTTTTAGTTTTACATACTTGGTATTCACATAGTAATAAATAGGCTGTCTGAGACAATTGATGGCATTTTAAAAAATTCTATGTCATTCTCTTTAACTCTGAGAATTTACTCTTTCTCCGTAATTAAAATTTCTCTTTTTTCTCGACTCTTGCTTCTGTTTCCAAAAGAGTAGCAACCCACATGTGCTCTGTATTTCTAGATTCCCACCAATCTAGAGAAGAAGTCAAATGTATCAGAAGAACAAGAGAGGAATAGGATGGTAAATAGTGCTATGTGTTTTCCACCCAGCACTTGGTGCTGTTTTATTTGTTACAAATCAGCATAGAATCAGGGGGTCTTAAATAGAGTCACAGATGATAATAAGGAATTAAGGTTTATGAAAAGAAGTTTTTGTTGCTGGTGATATGTACCCTAGTACTTACAAGTGAAATCTTACTAAGATGTCTAGGATTTGATTTAATATACTCCAGGGGGTGGCAGATAGGGGAGTGGCAGGAGATGGACCAAGCAAGATGGGCAGGACTGTGTAATGGGGACATGGGCACTCATTGCGCTGTGTCCTCTATTTTGTGTTTATTTGAGAATTTCTGTGATGAAAAGTTTTCCTAAAAACACATTTATGGGAAACATTTCTTCCAAAGAGGCCTGAATAAAAGCCTATCCAAGGGATTTAGATTGTGCAATTAAATATAACAACATAAAGGTTTGATTCCTTTACAGCAAATACACTTCAGTTCTTCACATATGTGTGAGGAAAAAATGCTCAGTATGCCATGGGAGGACTAGTTTCTTTTCTTTGTGTTTGGATTTTCTTACCTCCAGATGGTGCCTTAATATCTACCTGGGAATAAGGTAGGGTACCAAACATGTGTGTGTGTGTGTGTGTGTGTGTGTGTGTGTATGTGTATGTGGGTATTATGTTTATGTATATGTGTGTGCATGTGGGTGTATATGTATCTGTGTGTATGTATATGTGGTATATGTGTGGGAGTGGGTGTGTGGGAGTATGTATGTGTGTATATATGTACGTGTGTGGGCATTAGGTGTATGTGTGCATGTAGGTATGTATACGTCTGCATATATGTGTTAATAATGTGGGTATGTGTGTATATGGTGGGTGTGCATGTGTATGTGTGCATTTGCTTGATTTTCAAGACCCAGCATAGCATAGTGGTCGAGCTCTGGAACTGCCCGGTCATTAGGTCTGTATTCTGCCACTTGTCAGCAGTGGTTCTGGACAGGTCATTTCCATGCTCTGAGCCTTGGGTCCCTCCTCTGCACAGGGTTGTTGGGAGGATTAAATGAAATAGTGTCTGTGAAGTGCTTAGCATTGTTGGGATTAACATGACTCCTTACAGCAAATCCTCGTTTTGTGGAAGAGGAAGCTGAGGCCAAGCTCCCCCAAGAGCCTGTCTGAGCTCACATCTGTAAGGGGCAGAGCCTGGACTCAGGGGCCCCAGAACCCACCCTCACTCCAGCCCAATATGGCGAGTTCTCCAGGCCCATCCACGGCAGCACAAGCAGCCCTTAGCTGATTTATTCTCTTTAGCTCTGTGTCCGCTGGTTTTCGTATATCTGGCTTTAGGATATTTCTGGTTGCGTTTATTTAAAGTGTTATAATTGGAAGATAAAAAATTAAATGAAATATTAAAAACTAGGAGCCTCTGCTGGCTAGGGTCAGGAGTCCTAGAAGTGCTTCAACTGAGGGTCTGCTGAGGATCACTCAGGGTCTGAGGTCCAAGAGAGCTGTGGGACTTCTGAGAACTTGCTTTGACCAACAGATGTGGGCACAGTTCTTTATCTTTTTATCCCGCCAGAGCATTCGAAACATAATAGGTACTTATAACAGATGCTTATTGATTTTTAGGGTTTTTCCTGAATACTGTGTTCCTGGATGGGAGGATTCAATATCATTGTGATAATCTGTTCTTCACAAATCTATCATTTTAACACAATCCCCATTAATATCACCATGAAATTAATAGGATGGGAGGAGGTTAACTGAATGATTATAAAGCTTATTCTGGAAGAATGAGCACAGAAAATAGCGAGAGAAATTCTGAAAATATTAAATGCAGATGTTTAAACATTTTTAAACTATAATAACTAAAATGATGTGGCTCTGGCGCTAGAGTAGATGGGTAAGTCAAGGGAACAATGTGGACAGTCCATACAGACAGCCACAGAGATGGACTAAGGATAGCATTCCAAATTGGTGGGGAAAGAATGAAGTGTTGAATAAGAGCTATTGAAAATGGCTAACCATTTGGAAAGGAAATAATTAACTTGACGGATATATATACATAAAATTAGAAACTTGTATTTGTCAAAAAATACTGTAAAATTAAAATTAGAAAAAAATTTGTAAAATATTTTGGACAAACTCGTGTAATTCACAGATGGCTTTTTTCCCCACTTCTCTCTAGCCCAGGAGTTAGCTAACTTTTTCTGCAAAGGGCCAGATAGTATATGTATTAGGCTTTCTGGTCTCTGTGACAACTACTCTACTCTACCATTATAGTATGATACAGCCATGGACAATATGTCAATGAGCGGGAATGCTGTTTTCTGATGTAACTTTACAGAAGTAGGCTGTGGGTCTGCAGCCTTAGCCTGCCCTGTCTACGTGTTGCAGTTGAATTGAGTCTTTTGCTGCCCGGTAATTAAGAGGGCTGTTTATTTGGGTGTTATCTGAGGCATCCCATCTCGTCCCCATTTTCCCACCTATGGATCCATGTTGTCCTATGTGCTGGTAAATGTTTAACAACCAGTGCTCTTTAGGGAAATTATGTGTAGATACAGATGTATCATGTAAGTTTATTATAAATTTTACTGATATAAAGGATGTGTAGCCAACAATTTACAAGTAATGAAATATACACTGTTCATATTGTAAATTCCATATGGCCAGTGGATTCTCAGAGAGTGCTTTCGTTGATTTTTGCCAAAGTTTTGTATCTGTAACCAGTCTATGGTTGTAATTCATGAACATTTTGTCCTTCCAACTTAAATGTTGGTTAACATTTTTGTCAGAGAAACAACAAAGACATATGTTGGAAAGTGTCGTGAACAGCTTCTTTGCTGAATTGATAGTTTTTGAATACCAGAAGAATACTTCCTCAATTTTTTATGCTGTTTACAATGTAATGGCTATATATCCAACACACTTTCAAGTTTAATCTGCATTCTTAACGTTTTCTCCATCACTTTCTTAAGTCCAGAAAATCAATAGTAAATTAAGCACTTACTTGCAGCATTTGTCAATTTCTGTGTGGAAATATTCCCACTATAGCCAATTTCAAGCTGCCAACATGACCTCATTGAAGACAAGTTGGGAGGAGAGGCTCAGTAGCCACCTTCTGTTTAGACAGAACAGATGTGAGTAACCCTAAAGAATAGATAATGACAAAATACAGTAAAATAATGAGGAAGGGATGATTTTTGAGTATTCATTACCTTTGTTTTCAATATAACTTATTTAATTGTAAGCTTATATAATTTAATTTTTAATAAAAGCTATGTTTAACAACCAGCTCACAAAGTTCCTGAAAATGTTAACAGTGGATTCTATTAAGTCAGTGCTAGCCAGACCCTCCACACCACTGCACGCTGGGAACTGAATAGGTAGAGGGCTGTCTTTTGTGAACTTTAAGGGGAGTGTATCCAATGTGTGACCAAGGCTCAGACCTTGCAAAGTGCCCTGCTCCCCAACCCCGACTCCTCTTTATCTGTGAAGAGCCAGCCCCTCTGAGTAGAGCCCTGGTCCGTCCCCCAGAACTATACATCACAATTAGGGGCTCTTGTTTCATTGGTTTGTTTCTTTCCAGGGCCCACTCAGAGTACTAAAGGTCTAATTGCCATTGGTTTAATTGCTTATTTAATAAATCACACTATTTTTCTGATTAAATCTTACTCATCAGTAAACAGTCATCATTTGAATTCTCAATATTCTAAAAAGTCATTTTTCCAAAGGGGGAAATTAAAACAATATTTGGTATAAAACATTCCAATACATAGGCAGACACCTTCCTTATCTCTAATATCTTAACCCCCAAGGTTAGGTGATCACAGAGCATCATAATGTGTTGTAGCCTCAATATATAAAGAGTGCTTACAAATCACTAAGAAATATTCACAGTACCTCACTAGGAGAAAAGGCAAAAAGCCTGAAAAGGTAATTCATAAAGAAAAATACAAATAACCAGTAAATGAAAGATAATCAACCTTTGTAGTAACTGAAGAAAACATAAAACACAAGGTAAGTATTGTGATAGAAAGCCAACAAACAGAAGTTCCAGGGATTGCAAAACAAATACCAGAATGTGTATGGCATTCTGCACTTCGGGCCACAGTGTGATTTGGTGAAAAGAGCATGGATGTAGAGGCAGAAAGGCCTGGGTCCCAATACCAGCTCCACCTACTACTGGCTGGGAGACTTTGTAATAACTCCCTCATAAGCATGTTGTGAGCACCTGGTGGGAATGAACATTTCTAGCCTAACCTGTAGTAGGTTTTCATGGAAGCTCACGTTCCTTTTCTCCCATCTTCCCACCTGCTGCTGTAAATGCAGGTTTCACCACAGCCTTTAGGAACTGGCCCATTTGCCCTCTGGCAAAGTCCCAGCCCATAGTAACTGGCAGAGACCTGCCTCAGTGCCTTTGAGGAAGATCAAACTGGCTGTGACCCCTGGAGAACCCAGGAGCTTGGAAACAACAGAATCCAGGGTTGCTGCACTGGAGGCAGGCTGGGTTGCCATCCAGTTAACTGGCCCAAGCAGAAAACTCTTTCAACTCTTGAACTCAGCAGGTACATTTCTATTCTGACTTTCTTCTTCTTAAGCAACATTTTTTTCTAAGTGAAACAAACAAAAATTGCTAACCAAGAGTTTTGTTTTGAAACTGCTGGGAGGAGATAATGAGCCAAGAATTGCTTTGGCTTCTCTGTGGCTTTTGTGTGCACCCCATTAAAGAACTTCCCACATGGTATGGCTTTCTCTGGAGCTCAGCTCAGTACACCTGATGCCACCTGCTTGCTTCTGTGGAATCCTATCTTTGGTTCTCCTTCCCATAAACCTGAAAGTTAAAGCCAGGGTGAGATCAAAGAGGTCCAGTCAGCGCTTTTGCCAAAACTTGCAGAGTAAGCTATAGGGGCACAGATACATTACAAAGACCAAACCTGACCCACATTCCAGTTGACTTGATTGAGGAGCAGGAGGGTGATGGGAGGGGACCAGGTTGCCACAGAAACTGGAGTTGGACACTGGAGTGGCTGGGCGGGATTTGGATTTTGGGATGGTGAGAGCATCTGGTAGGTGTGGTCTGAGTTCCATGTTTTGCTAGCCTAGGTATGGAACCTCTCTCTGTCGTTGTTTCTGCATGTATATGGTGGGAATAATGGTATCTACCTCATTGGGCCTGGGGAGGTTCAAATGTAAGAAAGTTTTATATGAACAAATCTTTTATGAGGAATTTTAAAGGTTCCAGGGTCGTGATCTGTCTTTATCCATAGTGCCTATAATGCCAAAAACACCAATAAGTATTTCTTGATATTAAGCTTCCTTGGAACCCATTACACATGCCAGTTACATACCAGATTCTTCAGTTCTGCCTCGTACTATTATCTAGTGTCTCACAAAGGTGCCATGCTCACTTGAATGGAAGACTAAAGAAAGCCCAGGGCAGTAGGTGCTTTTCAGATATTACTCATGATAGTTCTTGCTGTATACCTTGAAGCACGTATTTTGGTTACGGTTTACTCCATATGTGTCATAATGGCCCCTTACATGCCTTCCCAGATGGGCTCGGCACTGCTGCCCTCAGGCCTTGCCTCTTGCCTGGCAGAGGGGTCTAGCTTTCATGCCCTCTGGCTCCCCTGCGGTACAGGCTGGGCTGTGGCGTGGCTGCTGTTGTGCCCACCCAGGTAGGAGCTGCAGAGGCTCCAGGGGTCAGGTCAACCCTCGTAGGACCTGGGGAGGCTGTGGCTTTTCTCTGCACTTCCAAGTGAGGCTTGGCATCTGGCCTCCCTGGAAGGGAGGGGGCATCTAGCTGCCTGGAGGGGGCAGGTAACACAACCCAGAAAGGAGGTTTGCCCAGTGAGAGAGGGAGATAGAGCTGACCCCCTTTCCACAGACAGCCTACGGCAGGTCAGTCCCACAAGCCCTGTTTGGAAGACTCGCCCTGGCCAAGCATCTGCCCTGTTTTGTTGCAAAGCTGCAGCCAGCTTGGAACACACCACCTCACATTTGCTTCCCCGCTTTCTCATGCTCCTCCCTGGCCCTGACTCTTGTTGCCCTGGGGTTGCGCCTCCCCATAAAGCCTCAGACTGTGAGCTTCATTTCAGACCCTTGTTTTCTAAGGAACCTGAGCTAAAACACATGTTCAGGTGGCAGGGTGAACAAGACCTTCGATAATCTCTGTGAAATACTGCAAAGGCACCGTGTGGAAGTGGTTCAGTTTAGAACTGCATCGCCTTTGGAAGTCCAGGACTGGGGGCCTCAGCTCTCTTCCCCGAGGGCTCAGCGCTTAGAATGCGGTTAACAAGTAGTTGTTCAATGAGTGAATGAATGAGTATGTGTGCTAGCATGAGCCTTGTTTAAATCAGGAGCTCATATAATTTTAATCAACTCCTCAACTGTGCATACTCAGTAAAATGTTTAATAATCAGGTAAAAGGGGAAGAAATTAGTCTCTCCTGTGTGACTGGTTTTTCCTTTTTTTCATCATAAAAAGTTCCATGGATTCTTGATTTCCTGTCAGTGGCCCTTTCATACATGTCTTTTTTCCTAAGAGCATAACTGTTCTCATTTTATTGCTAGCTTTCTTGGTCTGTGTTTTATTGACGTCTGTTTCGAGCTAATCTTTATTTCCAAGATAAGAGTTTAAATTCTGCAATCTGCGTTCGATGGCTCAATCTATCTTGTGCTTGATGCTAGAAAGGAAGACAAATTTAAAGCACTTGCCTTCTGTGCCGGCTTTAAAGTTTGTCACTAAACTCTCATTTCTGGAAAGTGTGATTATAGAGTATCACTCCCACTTCCTTGGAAGCAGAACTGAAGAACTTGGCATAGTCTCAGATACCATACGTGCAGTTGTCAAAAGTTCCATTTTTAACCCCATTTGCATTAATATTGCGGTGGGTCTCTTAGCCTCTATTCTCTTTAAAGGGGCCATTACAGTGGCACCTTTCCCCAAACTCACTCTAGTTCAAGAAAAAAAGAAGTATATTATCCCTACTTATTTCTGTGAGGAGTACAGCCGATCGCCACGGTGCACATTTATGAATCACGGTATTGTTTCGTCGGATCTGTGTCTCCTGAGAACAAACATAACAAAAAGATTATGTCTCCCCTCATATTGAATTTTTGCAAATAAAATACTAAATATTAATGAAAGTGAAAATGACAAGTAGATATGAGGAAGAGGAAGAGCTCTCCTAAAACTCCTTTCTCAGGTTCATCCTTGGTCAGTGTGTAGGAGCAAAGGTTTGCCTGGACATTCCTGCTGCCTGCATAGTTGAGCGTTCTGGCAACCAAATCTGCCCCAGAATATATGAGTGCGTTTAATTTTTGAACATTTGACTTTATTACTTATTTCCAGAAACATGTCTTGTTCAAAAACATGTCTATATAGGTATTTCTATTTGGTCTTTTTTCCCCTAATATTTTACAGAGTTCTAATCATGCTGCATATATAACTTGTTATTTCTTTTTGTTACTTGTATCACAAGAACATTTCAATGTCAGTATATATCCTTTATAAGCAGGATTTCATAGGTTTTTATAATACTTCACCAAGTACCATAATTTATTTAAGCATCTCTCTATTGTTAGATATGGAGTTTGTTGTCTATTTTTTGCTATTATAAATGGACAGCTTAGGATAGAAAGCTTTCTCCTAAATTTATTTCTTTGAGATCGTTCACCAGAAGTAAAATTACTGGGACAAAGAAGAGGTGGAAACAATATACCTGTTTTTGATACATATTGCCAATTTGCTTTTCGAAATAGTTGAACCAATTTATAGTCTCACCAGGAGTGGGTGGGCACACTCATTTGCCAGTTCTAGGTAAGATGGATGATGGCTTTCCTTAATTTGCATTGTGATCATTTCTAATGAGGGTGAACATTTTTCCAAACGTTTGTGTACTAGTGTGTTTTTTCTTTTGAAAATTGCCCTGTCTATCCTAAGAGGTCTCAGTCTTGTTATCAAGCTGAGATATATATATCCATATAGATATATATATATCCATATATATATATCTAAAAATATTTTATGTAGTAAGTGTAAAATATAGTTATAATAACCCTTTATGTGTCATAGTTCCTATGAATATTTTTTTCTGGCCTGTTTGGCTTTTGATTTTTTTTAAATAATCTTAAATTTCCCCTCCAGAGTTTTGATAATTATTTCCTTTTTAAAAAATTCCCTGTTTGCTTATGATTTGATTTTCTTCATAATCTGGCCTTTTCTCAGTATAAAGTAATCTAAATTTTTTTTCTAAATTGCTAACAAATTACTCCAAAACAAAAACAAAATCGAAATGTTAAAAGATGTTGCAGACTTCCATTTCCAACGATACAGAACACCAAGTGTCTTGAAATCTCCCTCCCACAGAAAAGAATTTAAAATGTTGGTTGAAATGTTGATAGCCAAAGAGGTGAATGGAATAGTGATACCAGTGTTTGCTGTAGGGAATTTGCTGAGTCTGTGGCGCCCACCTAGGGAGAACAATCTCATAGCAGACCTCATGACACTGGGACCTCAGAGGCACCAAAGGATAGAAAAAGACACAGAAAAAGCTGAGCAACTGGAACACCTAAACAAGTGGTTAAAAATAAGTCCAACAATATCAGTAGTTTCAATCAAGGCAAATAGACTCATTGCTCCTCTTGAGGGAGAGAGATTGTCATATTGGATGTTTTTTCCAAATGTATTTGCTGTAGTGCCAGGCATCCATCTTTCTTTTCTTTTCTTTCATTTTTGTAGAGATGGGATGTTACTGCGTTGCCCAGGCTGGTCTCAAACTCCAGGCTTTAAGTGATCCTCCTGCCTCAGCCTCCCAAAGCACTGGGATTACAAGCTTGAGCCACTGCCCCCTGCCTGAGCATATTTCATTTATCCTCCAGATCCATTCTCTACTCTCCTGCACCCCATAGACTGCCTTGGTTGAGTTCAGCCAAGCGGAGACTCCAGCAGGAGAGTGGAAGAAGGGAGGAGATGGTTACCTATGAGTTAGTTATTCCTCTAGTCCTTCAGCAGCCAGCATGCCTTAAGGTCACAGTTCACCCTCCCCTTACCTATGTAACACTAGCTCCAGGGACCTGCACCTTCCTTGGTGGCTTTGTTACCCTCTGTTCACGCCTTTGTAAATAGTGAATTTATTAAAACCTCCATGGATTATCCTAGTTTAACTGTGCCATCTGCTTCCTGCTGGAACTGACTTTTATAACTGTACACAAGAAAGATAACTGAAACATAAGAAAACAGAAAAATTAAAAATTAAGTAGATTGGAAAATGTATACTAGGTAAATAACAAAAAGAAAGCTGGTGCAGCTATATTCACATCAAACAACAGAAATGTCATGGCAAAAAGCATGATTAGAGCTTTGTATGTAGGTCTGTGTATGTATCAACGTGTAGAGAGTCCATCCATATCAATCAAAGGTTTGGTTCAATTCTGAAAGTTTTACTTCTAATCTTTTATGCAATTTATAGCATAGCCTTAAAATATATAAAGCAAAAACTTGGTAAAACTACAAAGAGAAAAAGACAGACTTGCACACAGGGAGGAGATTTAGCATACCTCAAATACGTTTGATAGATACAACAGCAAAATTCTATAAGGGTAGAAGATGCGAATATCATAATTAACAATTTAGGTCAAATGAATATGTTGGAACACTATGCCCAGCAACAGAAGAATACACTGGCTGTTCAAGCACAAATGGAAGATTTATAAAAATTGGACACATAGTGAGCCATTTGGCAAGCTTCAATGTATTTCCAAGGATTGGTAGCATATAAACCCTGTTCTTTGACATTACACTTAAATTAGAAATCAAAATCAAAAAGATAACTAGAAAATTATAAAACACTTTCAAATAACTCATGTATCAAAGAAAAAAATCATAATTTATATTACAAAATATTTAATACCGAATGATAATGAAAATACTACGTATCCAAATAAGGAGAATGCTGCTCTAAAGTAATGGTGAGAGAAAAATTTATGGCCCTCACTACACATGTTAGAAAAGGAGGAAAGGCTGGAAATTAATGTGCTAAGCATCCAACTTAAGACAACAGAAAAAGACTAACAACATAAACTCAAAGAATGCAGAAAGAAGAAATTTTTTAAATAGCAGAAATTAATAAAATAGAAAACAAACATATGTAAAGAAAATCAATATAGCCATAAGTAAATTCTTTGAAGAAACTAATAAAGTTGATAAACCTCTAAGAAGACCAATCAAGGAAAAAACTGAGAAGATATAATTTCAGGAATGAAAAGAAGAACATTATTAAAGATCCTAGTATCTCTATTGTTATAAGGATATCATAAACAGCTTTTGACAAATGAAATTTTAAGTGAAATGAACAAATTCCAAGAAAAAACGCAACTTACCAAAATTGATACAAGTTGAAGTAAAAATTAAAATTGTCCTATTGAGGAAATTCATTCTATAATTTAAGTGAAAATTCAAGGTCTGACAGATTCACTGGCAAATTCTGCTAAACATTTAAATGGAAAAAATAATGTCAATGTTCTATAAACTCTTCTAGACAGTAGAAAAAGAGGGAAGCTGTTGCCAATTAGTTTAATGAAGCCAATGTATCTTTGATACCAGATCCCACCAGCACATTATGAGAATGGAGAATTTTCAGTCAATCTCACTCAAGAACATAAATACAAAAATTTTAAGTCCAATATCAACAAACTAAATCCAAGAGTATTAAAAAGGTAATATACTCTGTTCCTCTTTTCCTGCCTTACTTCGGATTAATCAAACATTTTTCAATATTCAATTTTATTTCCTCTATTAGCTTTTTAGGTGTACTTTAAGTGGTTGCTCTAGGGATTACAATATACATCCTTAATTTATTACAGTTTACTTGGAATTCACATTGAGCGGCTTTGTACTTCACAAACGTAAGAAGCTCGTAACAGTGTAGTTCCATTCCCTCTGCTGCCTCTTTTGTGCCACAGTGGTGTTATTTTACTTCTGTGTACGTTACAAACTCCATATTAACAGTAATATTATTTTTTGCTTTGAGCAGTCTTGTGTCTTTTAAAGAAGTTTAAAAAAAAGCTACTCTTCTTTGTTTCCCTACATATTTACCATTTCTGGTGCTCTTTATTCTTTCCTATAGATTTGAATTTTCATCTGGTATCATTTTCCCTTAGCCCGAAAGACTTCCTTTACCATGTGTTGTCATGCTGGTCTGCTGGCAGTGAATTTGCTCAGCTTTGATTTATTTGAAAAATGTCTTTATTTCATCCCATTTCTGAATGGTATTTTTACTAGATATAGAATTCTAGCTTGGGAGTATTTTTTTTTTTAATTTCAGCACTTTGAAGATACTACTTTTTTTCTGACCTTCGTTGTTTTTGATGGGACATATCTGCTGTTTCACTAGTAACATTTCTCATGTAAATGTTATTTATTAATATATCTGAGCCAACTGGTATACTATGTATGACAACATTTTCTTTCTCAAATTGTTTACAAGCTAGCAAGTTTGCTATATACAAAACAAATAAACAAAAAGTATATTTCCATATTCCGGGAACACACACAGAACTTCTAATCAGCTTTTGAGTACCTCGCTACTAAATATGAAAGGATGCCCAAGGATCACCAGACATTTGAGAAAATTATCCAGCGTTGTGGCAGAAGGAGACTCTAACAAAGAATACACTCACAGGCAAAAGGAGCAATCAGGCAGCAAAAGAAAACATCTAAAAAGCTGTAATTGGTATCCTCTGGGAAGGTAGGAGAAAATATTTCACACATGAGACAGAGACAGGAGAGAACCTTGGAAGAACCAAGATAAATGCCTTAAAATTAAAAATAGGAGGCAAAATTTTAAAATGTAATAGATAAGTTAGGCGATAAACTTGAGGAAATCTCCCAGAAAATGAAATGGGGGTGGTGGGAAGACACTAAATATTGACGCAGTAAGAAGTTGTGTTAGAAGAATATTGATCGGGGAGAGGGGGGATGTGAGTGTGTGCAGGATGTTGGAAGAAATGCTGGAAAAATCGGCTCAAAGTGTTAAAAGAGGCTGTTGTGGAGCAAAGGCAGGGACTCCAAGAGGTAGAGAGGAATCCTGTCTTTGTTATAGACCTTATAGTATTATTTCACTTTTTAAACTGTTATTACCTTGAAAAAACTGAAAAATCTTAAAAGATGGTGTTCCCTGTCTAACCTTATATTAATAGATACCATTAAGAAAAGTGCTATGTTGTGCATCGTTGTACGTACATGTACAGAGTTTTTTACTGAATGTATATTTGTTCCTACGTTTCACTCAAATAAAAATTGGAGCTTGGGGATTCTTAGGTCCTTTTCCTGGCACTTAAGACACCATCTTTCCAGGTTTTCATGGCTATAAGAGCACAGGGAAGACTCTTCCATTTCCTCTTTCTTACACCTGAGGCTCTGAGGGTATGTATGCATGCATGCGTGCGTGCACTTGCACACGTGTGCATGTTGTGTGCACATATGTGCATGCATGCGCATACATGGATGTGTGTGTACATGGGGAACACACACACATGTGCCCCCTTCTTTATCCTCTTTTCCAAGCCATTTCCTAAATTCCTTTATCTTCCTCCCTCTTACTTGCCATAATGTGGATTTAAAGTGCATTTTTAATTATGTGTTAAGTTTATTAAATAAAGGTTGCTATTTCTCTGTGTGTGTGTGTGTGTGTGTGTATATATATACACACACACAGTATTTATAATATACACATTCACACAATATTTTTAGTAACAGCTTTATTGAGATATAATTCACATACCGTAAAATTCACCCTTTTAAAGTGTTCTTGTATATTTTTATAAATAGATGGAGGCCAGTCTTTTTTCCTTCTTCCACCTAAACCTCTGCATAAACTTTGTTACTTGAACACAGCCCTCATCTGACTGGTTCACTGGACCTCAAAAGGAAAAAACTTCCACCAGAGTGTTGGACTGAAATGAATTTACTTGATTTTCTAGGCCTCTCTTTTCTTTACTATGTTTCAACTAAAGAATGTCTTCTTGCATATTTTATGTATGGAGGTGCGAGGGGGAGAATTAATAAACTTTTTATTGTTAATAACTTCTCTCATGGCCAAGAAAACCCAGGAATTCAAAAGTATGACCTCAGAGTCCTTAATCTAACAGAACTTTCCCCTCACCCCTACCTGCTTTGTCTCTGATTGTAAATTCCCCTCTCGAGGACTTTTAATGTTTAATTCAAAAGCCAGGCAGAGAAAAGCTTCATTACTGCTGGTACTTTCCTATCGGCAAATTCAACCTTAGTCTTCCCTTAATTCTGGTTCTTTCTTTACATAATAGAAATAATCCTGTTTGTTCATTATGAATTTAATTTGTTGAGGGGAAATGCTGCATTGAAGATAGTGAATGATGATAAAGCCGTTTATTGGCAGCCTCAGATGGCATTAGCTGAGGATTATCCTCTGCCTCTCACAATGACAATCGCCTGGCCTTTGCTATTGACATCTGGAGGCAGCTTGCTGGCAGTGCTGGCCCCAAATGTTTAAGCAGGTGGATTTGTGGTTCTTTTTTCTACAGGCTCAGGAATCTGGTGGTGAAAAAGCCAAAGAATTTGGATTCGGGCATCTTATAGACCCCTCTCCTGGAAACTAAGGGATTCGTGGTACTAGCTGGCTTTTTATAACAGTAAACTTGAGCAGGCTTGCTGAGTATTGTGAATAGTAAATAATACATTCTTATTAAATGCTTTGTCCAAAGCAGGGCCAACATTCTCCTGTGTCTAGGTGGCAGTTCTGTTGAGTGTGGACTCTGTTCTGGCCAGGGTAGCCCTGGACGTGGTCTGCCCTCTCTCCTTCTCTTCTTCCTTGGTTCTTTATCCACATGTCTCGTCTTCCCAATGGAAGTACGGCCTCTAGGGAGTGCCCAGTGGGGATGGGGGCTGGCCCTGGCAAGCCTGTCCTGGTGTGCGTGCTGGTGTTGCGGGTGGCGGGTCATACTGACTTGGAGAGAGGAGCAGGATCCCCCTGAAGACCAGAGCCTCACAGCAGCTCATCCCTGTGTGTCTCTGCCTTAGTCTGCTGTGCTAAGTCACTAGTATCTGACCCTTCTGCCTCAGATAAGCCAGGGCTGGGGTTTGGGAAAGGGACTGTATACAGGGTGTGATTCTTGGAGGGGAACTGATTCACCCAGGTGGCCTGTGGTTATTCACCTGGCTATTTTGGAATCAAGCTTCATGGGGTGCCAAACACTGGTGGGGTCATTTGGCATTATGTGTTCAGAGCCTTAACTATGTCTTATTCTCTGCCCCAGCAGTTCCACTTTGGGGACTCTACTGGGAGAAAGTAGTCCAGACTGCATCAAATGATATTTCTGGCAAATTTATGTATTTAAAAAAAAAGGGAACTGGAATAAATGTTCTGTCATAACCTGTCATAAGAGACTGGTTAAATAAATGGTTACATTCATGGGGTGAAATGTTTTGCTGTCAAAAACATTATGTTTTAAGATAACAATTCATTAAGCAAACATTTATTCGGTACCTACTCTGTGCCTGAAACTTGCTACACCCTAAAGCTAATGCACCAAATAAGAAAGACACGTTCCCTGCCCATGTAATGCCTCTAGTCTGATGAAGGGAGAGAAAACAATGAACAAGTAAATAAATAACTTCTGAATATGATTAACATGATATAATGCTAGGTAGGTAAAAGAAAGAGAAAATGGTGAACTATTTCAACAAAAAATACACATGCATAGAAAATAGCCCAAATAGAAATATGCCCAAAGAGGTGATTTTTATTTTCTTCTTTATATGTTTTGGTATTTAATAATTTTTCTTCTTTTATAACTAGAGAAGAAATAACTTTAAAAAATGACCATGCTTTAGATTTATGCCATACACTTTACACCGTAGATATGGAATACTTATTTTTACATCTTCTAAAGGTAGAAAAACCTAGGCTCTCTTGGTACAGGAAGTGAAAAGAGCATTTATGTACAAGAAAAAGGAGATAAATGTATCCAAAATTTCCATTGTCTAAACCTTACCCTTAGGTCAAGTTTTGCAAATTGCACCTATTAGGGCAGGAAGGGGTTGCTTCCTGCCCACTGCCCCTCCCTACCTGCTCTTTTTTGGAGCTCCTAACTTTCTGCATTGTCTGCTCAGTGCCTGGCCCTTGGTAGGCTCTCATGAATGTCTTGCAGTGGAGAAAAGAACAAAAGTATAAACCAGGTGTGAGCAAAACACCTTCTCATTCTGCTTGTGCTTGCTGTGAATGTGGCTAAGATATGCTTTTATGCATCCTGGAAATGTTGTTACTTGTTCCTAGCAAATGTTTTTGGTAAATTTCCAAGTTTCCAAATTGATTCAAATTTTATCAAATCAGAAAGTTGTCTTGCTCTTAATCCTATGAAAAAAACGTTCAACTTCTGACAAAATAAGAGAAATGCATAGTTAACCTCTCTGAATGATCAGATTGACAATCCCAGCCATAGTTCCAGGCTGTGAGTGAGCACATTCCTCTACTTCTAGGATATAGCCTACAGTTATACATACATACATATGAAATTATATGTGTATTAGATTTTACTTAACAAAACACTTATGTAGGTGCTCCTATATGCTGTAGGTGCTTTACCATCATTAAGTCATTTAATCTTCCAAACAACTCTGTGAAGTAGATGTTATTATTACCCCCACTTTACAAATAAGGAAACTGAAGAACAGAGGTTAAGTAATTTGCCCAAGAGTCACACAGCTAGTAGGGAGCAGAGCCAGGATTCAAACTGTTGCTCCAGGACCCTTGCCTGCCCACCTCACCCAGTCCTTCCTTGTGTAACCAAAGCCACACCACTGTTTGTACAGTCACATGCCACAAAGTGACATTTCCATCCACAGCGGACCATATATACAACCATGGCCATATAAGATTATAATACTATATTTTTACCGTATTGTTTCTATGTTCAGGTGTGTTTACATACACACCATTGTGTTATAATTGCCTACAGTATTCAGTACAGTAACAAGTTGTACAGGTTTATAGCCTAGGATCAATAGGCTACACCATACAGCCTAGGTGTGTAGTAGGCTGTACCATCTAGGTCTGTGTAAGTGCACTCTGTGATGTTTGTACAACACTCGTACAACTTGTTTGCATAATGACGAAATCACCTACCAACACGTTTCTCATAACGTATCCCCATCATTAAGGGACGCATGACTATAGGTGCAAAAGTGTGGAAACAACCTAAACACCCATCAGTAGGGGATTGTTTAAGCAAATGATGGCTGCATCTCTCCAATACACTCATGAAAGATCACCAAGATACATTGTTAATGGACAAAACAAGGTGTAGAAGGTGCTAGCAGATGTTTTAATAAAAGGGACAGGGCAAAAAAAAGTTCATATTTGCTTGAATAAGAATAAAACATCTCTGAAAGGATACACAAGAAACAGGTAAACTGTGGTTGCCCATGGGGACCAGGGGATGGGGTGGAAAGGAGACTTCCACTGGCTCCCTTTTATACTTTTGGATTGGATTGGATTTTGAGCCGTCCTTATATGCTACTTACTCAGAAACATAAATCAAAAGCCCCAAGTACCACTGCTTTTTAATGTTTTTTCTTTGACCATACAACCACTTTGTTCATAGATTTTAAAAATTAAACTTAAAAAAATTTTTTGATTCATATTTGTGAACAGATAATATGTTTGTAGTTTAAAAGAAAAGTGAAATATTTCCCAGGGGAATATAGTAAAAATGAAGTCTTTCTTCCATTCCTGAGTTCCAACCTCCCCGGAGGCTTCCTCCACCAAGGCTGCCCTGCTGTGGGTTCCCTGGGAATTCTTCCTGCTCCTTCTCCCTGCACATAGGGCACACCACTCACCCTGAGTGCAGAGCAGCTCCTTCTGTTTGTCCTACCAAAACCATGTCTGAAAATAAAAATCTGATTTTAGTGATTAGGCCTTTTGTGGGTGTTGTTGGAGACATCCTATAGAGTTGAAATAAATTCCAGCTCAAATGATAGCTTACAGAGCCCGTAGACCCTGTCCTGTAGTCACTACACTCCCCCTTAATCACAGCTCATCCCTCAGTAGGTGACATGCTCAGACTCCTTTGTGATTTGAAATAAGGCTTTGATTGGATCCTAAGGAGTTGAGAAGGGATGAAGATTCATCATCACCAGTGACTGTTTTCTGCACCTGTGACTGTGTAGAGCACTTCTTATGTTGCCATGGTCACATGTGGAGCCTGGGTTAGGAGCCGTGTTAGGGGGATGACCTGTGGGGTGGGGAATCTGTGGCCTTCTGGATCCTTGAGTGTGGCCTTTCAACTGAATCCAAATTTTACAGAATAAATCCTTTTAATAAAGGATTCAAATAGTCCACTTAGGAATGTTTTTCCGAGTTGAAGAGCCTTGCCTATATCCTCTGATCCTGGCCAGGCTGAGAGAGGCTTGGGCAATACAGGGCCTGACTTAGGGCAGCTTAGGGGCTATAGGCTTTTGGGACCCAGTGCTTAGCCAGCTAGGGAGATGGCTAAAAAAAAACAGGGCTACTGTGTGCCACTTTGTATAACCGGGTCAAAGTCAAATGCCACTTAGATCAGCACCAGAGTCTGGACTAGTGAGCTGCAGGGCCAGTCCTGCCTGTCTCCCACCTGCCCACCTGGCTGGGACGGCATTGGTCACAGCCCACGTGCTTATGCATGGTGACGAGCAGGAGCCCCTGTTCTGGGACTTAGGGGGGCTAAAAGGTTCCCAGAATTGGAACAAAAGATGAGTTTGTACTGGCAGAACTGCCCACATTGCAGAAAGAGTACCTAGGCAGGTATCTAAAGACAGATGGCCTGCCGTTCAGAGCAAAGAGGTGGAGTGGTTAGCATGAACAGAGGGAAGTGACAATAAAAACCCAAGAAAACCCAAGAATCAGAGCAACATTTCTTCTCACCTAAAGCATCCTGATTGCCAAGAAACCCAATGACAGAAAGGGAAGGGGAAGCCAGGGATTTTTCTGGCCAACAAAGACATGAAGCTAGCAAAAGCACTGTCCCCAGCTTGGATCCCTACAGCCAGTCATGAGGGTCCATTGAGTGGGCTCGCAGCTGGTATGCTGAGTGTGTTTCCTTTTGGGCCAATCCAATTATAAATAAATACTGAGAGGCTGGGTGGCAGGGAGTCCCATCAGCATGAGCAGCGTGTCCTCAGGCAGGTCACACTGGATCTTGTTCCCTTCATCTGTATGAGGCGATGACCTTCTAAACACAGTTCTGCTGCTCTGAATGCTGGGGATGCTATAGTAAGAAAAGGAAGCCAAAGTCGGTGACCTACAGCTGAGCCAACCTGCAAATACATGTTACTTACTTGTATGGATGTTCCTCAACAACCCATCTTAAGTTGAAAATATTGTAAGTTGACTTATTTCGATGGTGCTTTCAACTTAAGATGGGTTTGTCCAGATGAAATCTCAAGGAGCATACTGAATGTGCATTGCTTTCACATCATCGTAAGGTTGAAAAGTTGTGAGTTGAACCATCCTAAGTCAGAGATGATCTGTAATGTGTTTTATAACATCAGGAATTCACCTGGAATTGCAGGCTAGGTTTCTCACTTCTCTGTACATCTGTTTACGTGTGAGAACACCTAGCCACACGGGCCATCATTCCCATGCAGAGGCACTCAGTGGAGCAGGGTCCCTGCTGCCCAGTCTCGGTGGGGTGCTCTCCTATCAGCCCTGCCCTACCCATGCCTGTCTGTCTATCATTTCCCCCACAGAGTCTGGCTGGGTTCTCCCTCCACCCAGCCTCTATAGACATTTGAGTTTGGACTGACACTGCTACCCCCCTGTAACTTCCCCACCTGCCCTGGGCTAGCTACGAAGGAGAGAGCCCTAGACTGAGTCTTCCCATGACTAATAGCAGGGTTCCTTGGTGCAACCCAGTCATCACATTTGAAGGCTTTGGGATGAGGCTTTTGGCCAGGCTTGGCACCGGATCTACCCATTGGATATCATAAGAGGGGAAGGCGGCTGTTGCCACTCACGGGGGAGGCAGCAGCAAGGGAGACTGCAGTGAGACCAGGGGGCAGAGGATAGTCTCCATGACAGTGGAGAGTCCAACTTGGACTGACCCCATCCCAGCAGGGACAGGAAATGTAGAGGAGCATCAGCTTGCAGGAATGAGACCCTCCGGGGGAGGTGGCATGTAGCCTGGGCAATAGGTTTGTATCTGATCAGCAGGTAACCAGGACGTAAAGGTGGTAGGCCAGAGCCCAGGTGTGGGAGGAGGAGCCAAGCAGTGCCTGACACATATTTCTGTGAGTGACAGAGGCCTTTGCACAGGCCGAGGAGGCCACAGGTACATCAAGAGCTTCCCAAGGTGACTCTGGATTTGGTGCCTTCCAGGGAAGTTGAAAGAATGGAGCCTCATTTTGTATGGCACGGCGGAGCACCCTTACCACACCTTCAGCTCCCATCAGTCCCGCTCACGGATGCTGGAGCTCTCAGCCCCGGAGCTGGAGCCACCCAAGGCTGCTCTGCCACCATCCCAGGTCGAGGTTCCTGAGGATGAAGACGATTACACAGGTACCTGAAGCCAGAGGAGAGGGCCTCTGCAAACTTTGTTTTTCCACTGTAGCTCTTGAAATATGGGGCTGTTTCTGGCAAGAGGTGGGGGTTATGATGATGTCTTCTCTTGCCTGGAGTCATAATAATGCTGGTAATTTGCACTCACACAGCTCCTTCCACCCAAGGCTCTCCTAATATTTTACAGACCAGTAAGTATGCTTCAAACCAGTAAGTATTCTCCAACCTTCCCAGGCTGGGAAAGCAAGGTCCTATATGCCCAACCAGAACTGGGACTTGCCCCGTGGTTAATTAGCCACCTCCAGGAGCTCCCCCTTTTCCTCAAAGGCCCCCACTCATGGCTCAGCCTCCTGACTCTCTCAGGTCCCTCCACTTTCAGTCCTTGTGGCCAGGATGTGGGAAGGACGAGGTTACTCTCAAGAGCCCAGGAAGGTTGGGTTCAGTGAGCACAGCCAGGAACGGAGCTAGCGGCACAGATCTCAACCAGCCCGGAGGACCAGGATTGAAGACCCAGGAGAGGGTCTCAAGAGACGATGTCAGTAGATACTGATGCTGCCCAAAAAATCTTAAAAATCCTACAGCACATAAAGACACCTTGTACAAATCCTCTTTCTCCAGCCATCCCATTGCCAAGGTGGCCCCTGGCTCTGGGCCACCAGCTCACTCTGCAAGGCAGCCAAGAGCCATGGCAGCCCAGAGAGGGTTTTGGACATCTCCAGCCACTGACCTGGGCATGGGTTTTATTAGCACATTAGCTTGGAAGCTGTTCCTTTCCCTCTGAGGCATCCTACAGCGATTTGTACCAAATGGGGTGTTTCTGGTTGGGCATATTTTCCTTAGCTAATATTGTGGCTACTTGATAAATGATGGGTGATATCTAAGAATATTGAGAATTTGAGTTATCTAATATCTTCTGGAAAAAAATAACAAAATGGAGAATTCCACCAATACAAATCAAGCATAAATTATGGTTGATTCCATTTTAAATTTCTACTACTATTCCTTTAAAATGGAGCATTGAATTATGTATGGACTAATCTGCTCTGTTTCCCCCTGTGATTTATAAACTGTGGCAAGATTCAGTAATTATTAATAAATGACTGATTTGTTCCCTTAAAATCTGCTGCTTCAGCCTTGCACACTGGAACCTTGCGATAATTCTGTTCTATAGTCTGAATCACCCAGTCTCTACCGAGCACGGCCCAGATGGACAGAAGGGGTCTCCATGGGAATGAGATGCATTCCCGGCCTTCAGGGACACTCCCTGCAGTCTTGGGGGCAAGTGGGACAGGCAGACCAGGAATGGCAGGGAGAGCCCATTCAGAGACCGGGACAGAGTGGCAGAGGGGCCAGAACCAGAGGGTGCCATGGTGTGGAAGGCAAAGGAAGAAGGGGGAGCAGCAACCTTAGAGTCCATGGCAAGACCAAGAGGGGTATAGGATGGGGCATCTGGAATATGGGGAGCTGGCCATAGGCATAGTGCATTGGGGGTGATAGGCCCAGGCCAGCAGAGGCTCCCCCTGGACCCTGTGAATAAGAGAGCAATTGCTGAGAAATAGAGGAGGTGCAAGCGGAAAGACCAGGAAATGCTCACAGACAGCAAAGGTCCCAGGATGGCAGCAGGCAGATTGCCCACTGAGAGGGAGTACTGGGGACCAGGGGGTCCAGCAGGGAGGAAGGGCTGCAGCCTCAGGGGGCAGGGCAGGGTATAAGGAAGACATCAGTGCTGTGGTACTGGAGGTGGACAGCTTTGTGGTGACAGCCACCCTGCTGGGTCAGAAGTGCAGCTAGAGGCTACCCTAGGGACTCACCAGGAGGCTGGATTAAGGAGCAGACCTGGGGCTGGCCCCACACAGAGACTCGGAGTCAGCAGATCTGGGGTGCTCAGGAGTCTGCACCTGTGGCAGGCACTCTAGATGACTCAAGGCAGTGTGGGCTTGGGGAACTAGGAGATGCTGAAACCAGCAAGGATGAGGGCAGGAGGCAGGCAGGGAGGGGCTCAGGTTCCTATAAGAGAGTGGCCGAGAGGCCAGGACAGAACTGTTATGGGGACGCAGGGAAGCCTGGGCCTCAGGAAACAAGCAGTCATTGAGCAAAGGAAGCTGAGTGGGCTGAGGACAGCTCAGGACAGTGCAGTCATCCGTGCAGGACTGCAGGGGGAGCTGGGAGCTCACATGGTGTTGTCTGGAAGACGGGGTGCCAGGACAGCACAACAGGGATGGGGGAGTTGATTCACAGGCTGTGAGGCATGTCCAGAGCAGGACGGTGTGGCGTCGTAGACTCAGCAGGTGCACACTTGCTGAACAGACGAGGGCAGAGGCCCAGAAGAAACTTGCTCAGGTCACACAGCAATCAGGAAAGACACCAGACTTGTGATGAGCACAGTCTGTTACTCTTGTTGGCACCTCTTATCTGTAGTCAACCAGCTCCACTCTTGCATGCCACTCCGTGGCCAGCAGTGTTACGGTGGGGTTCCAGTGCACTTTTCTCGGATGCGGTGAATGGCGACAAAGATGGTGATCCAGAACCCTGCTCTTCCTTAACACTTGGTCTGAGCACATAATGATAAAGCCCATCAAGGACTCCCAAGTTGCTTTCTAACATTTATTTGTTTGTGTAATTTTTTTTATCCTGGATTTGTTCCACAAAGGATATAAGGTGGGGTTTTCAAATAAACCTGTGTCAGTCTTAACCCCACGTAGAGGGGGACTGGCTGTCAGCCAATGTGTTAGTAACATTAATGGAGCTCCCCCTGTATCGGGAGCCTTCTGCTGGGAGTTATGGAAAGTGACCCTGGAAGTCAGTGGGTCAGGGAGGAACTTTCACGCTAATTGAGGAAACAGGAAAAGCAGATGTAAGTACAAACTACAACACAAATAACATGCTCACCCAGAGAATGAGTTCCAGCTGTATCAAAACATTCTTAGGGTGATAGAGTGATTGGGACAAGATGGCCAGCCAGGTGGATTTAATTCAAGAACACTTCATGGGAGAGATGAATCTTGATATTTGGCTTTTAAACACAATTCATATAGAGAGCCATCCTGGGGAGGTTTGTTTATAGATGCTTATCTAGGTATCCTCAGCCCTTGGATGGGGTCTTAACCTGGCCCGTGGGTGACCTCGTTGCTGTGTGTAGGTTCTGTAGCCCTCACGGTTGGGTGCTCCCCCAGCCTTGCATGGGGCTCCCCTCGGGACTATTGATTAAACTGTCACTGCAGAGAGGCCAGGGGCTGGGGGGTGAAGTCCATACACCATGGACCAGTGGCTAGAAGCACCACACCAGACGCCTCCCCAAGCTGAGCCCTGCTGAGACACCCTAGAACAGTATTCCCCAACCTTTTTGGCACCAGGGACCAGTTTCATGGAAGACAATTTTTCCACAGACTGGGAATGGGGGGGTTGTTGGGGGGGGGGGGCTGTGGTGTGGAGCTGAGGTGGTGATGTGCGGCCCATTTCCTAACAGGCCACAGACTGGTAATGGGTCACAGCCCAGCGGTTGGGGACTGTAGTCCTAGAACATTCTCTCTGTAGATGGTGAGGACATCTGCATTTTCCCTGTTCCTATCCACTCTCTTCTTGTCTGTACATTCACTCTTCAGCCACTCAGCAAATATTTATTGAGCACCTGCTCTGAGCCAAACGCCATTCCAGGCGCTGGGAATATAGCAGTGAATACGCTAGACCAAATTCTGCCTGCCTGGAGCTCCCATCTCCTGTGCCTGGAAAGAGTGAGGAAGCTGTTCTGTCACTTCCCTGTCCCACCCTGCCCCCATCTTCTTAAGATTGAGGAAATTGTTCACTTTATCAAGCAAGATAGACTTGCTGCCTCCCTGGGCCTCAGGGAGAAAGTGCTGCAGGAGAAGGTGGGAGGGAAGTCCTTACGTCACTGGGTCAGCAAGGCCACCACTGGCCCTGCCTGGAGGGAAGGCAGGGCCCAGTGCCCAAGCTCATGTTTTGACTCAATAAGTAATTAAAAACAATTGTACTATGAAGTGAGGATTTCTGAGGCACCCTCCGAGATGGCCTGGGATGAGGTGGGCAAAGAATCCGATCAGATGACAATCAAAATAGTTAAACAGCCTGGAGTTGAGGGGAGCAGGTGTTGGCTCAGCGATGGGCTTTGGAAATGGCAGGCGGTGTCACCCAGGACACCAGCACTGCCCAGGAGATGCATCTAGAGTGTCCTCCAAGGTGAACGCAGCTTGAAGGGGGTTCACGGTGGGAACACAGGCAGCAGAGACCCCACAATGAAACCTGGGAAATATCCACAATGGCGAGCCTTTAGGGAGGGAAGCAGAATAAACCATGTCTAACGCTGGGAAGGTCTGGAGACTCTTTAAAGGCTAATGAAGAGGGCTTTGTGTGCCTCAGCAAAGCCCCATTGTGGGCAGCAGAGAATGAGGACTTTTGTCTTTCCCTCAAGCCCCCACCAAATGTGGGTGGCCAGCAGATTAATTCCTCTTTGCTTCGGAACTCACTCCCCACCCCCAACCCCCCAACCCAACAACTGACACCTTGGAGAAAAATTTTTTCTTCCCCAAACTCAAAAGCGTTAGTATGCCCAACTTGGTCCTCCCTGCATCTCCTCAGAACGACTCGGGAGATTTTCCTGGGCCACTTCCCCAGTGCAGGAGGGATGGGTGGGAAGATAAGTGGGGAGTCCCACCCCAGCACTGGAAGTGTGTCACTTCTGCAGACCAGGATGGGGAAGATGCCTGCAGACATGCCCCACCCCAGCCTGAGGGCTCATCTCCGAGGCCTGCCTGGGAAGGACCTAGAAGGGTGAGGTTTGCTGGAGTCCACTGAGTACCCCTGCAGTTCTCTCTGTCACTTTTCCAACAACACATAGGCCCTCAGAGTTAGGATTTGGGGACTAGTGGGAAGACTTTGGTGGCCCACCACTGAGGGCCGGAGTGAGGGAGCCGGAAGGAGGTTGCTGAAAGAGGCCCAGCCCGAGTGCAGAGAGCAGCAGCAGCAGGGTGACGCTGTCAGGCTCTGTCTCTGCCCCATCCCAGGCCTGCCGGGCGACAGCCACATGGGGCAGTCCCAAGTGCGTGCAAATCCATCCTAGTTCCCAGCACGGTGAATGAATAAATGGAACAGAGTTGTTCCGAGCCTCTCCCCCCATCACCTCTCCTCCGGGTGCTCACAGTTCCTCTCTCCCCACTGATTTGGGTCCCACACCTACCCCTGGGTGCTGGCTTGCTCTCATGCCGTCTGGAGTGTTCAGACTCTGACGCTGGAGCCCAGCAAGGCTCAGCTCCAGTGGTGACCAGATTCCCCATCAGGGCCCACCATTCCTTAGGGGAGCTTCTCCCGGCCCTGCTGAGCTGTGACGTCCAGATAAGGGGACTCATGGGACTGCGTTTGATCAAGAAGGCATCTCTCTGGGTGAAAGGCAATGCTTGTTTCTTTAAGGTGCATGCCATCCGGAGTGTGGTGACAAAGGCTGTGATGGCCCCAGTGCAGACCAGTGCTTGAACTGCATCCACTTCAGCCTGGGGAGCGTCAAGACCAGCAGGTAATGCGTGTCCTGGAGCTCCACGGCGTGCTGCTAAGGTGGCCTGTTTTGAATTGTATTCTTAGCCCCTCCACAACCTGATGCCCTAATTAGGAATGAATGTAACACATCCCAAAATATATCACATTGTGGTTAACTACTTTGGACTTTTAAAATTTTTAGTAGCTTTGTATTCTAATCACACAAGTAATATCTATTATGGAGAAATCAGAAGCTGTGGCACTTTGGTGTTCATGCTTGTAAACCTTTTTCTATCCACATTGTTAAACAGAAGTGGATCATACTGAGCACTCCAAGGCTGCCCTGTGGGGACTGTAGACAAACCTGATTCAAGAGCCCAGGACTGTTGGCCTCACTGGGCCAGCTGGGGGGACGTAGCTCTTGGACAGGCTGAGGCCTGTTGGTCATTTTCTCAGTGTCTCTGGACTCTGGCTGGGTGTGGGTTTCTGCACAAGCTCTCCTGGCAGCTCCCTGGAGAGCCTGTGAGGCTGAGTTCACCCCAAAGGAGGCATTAGGAGCCCGGAGCTAGGGGCCCAGGCATATGACCAATGCCAGGTTCAGGCTGGCCCTTCTGTGGTGAGTGTTCACTCCCGTGCAGCCTTATAGTCTAGCCCTGAGTTCTGTCCCCTGAACTCCTCCATCTCCTGGCATCACCACTTTCTCAAATTCTCTTCCTGGCTGGTCTTACAGCTGCTCTGTTGTCCATTCATGCATTTCACAAACTTTCCTAAGTACCTACCATGTGCTACACATGCCAGGCCTGGGAGACCAAGATGACAGGGCACTGCTGGGTGTCCCAAAGGCCTAGGTGACAGATGCACCTGCAAGTTGCTGGCACACACCCATGAGGGCCCTAGTGGGGGCATGGCCCTACACAGTACAGCAGGATGCCCACGTGTCTCTCATGGTATCCTAGAGTTCCCAGCACACACTCAACCTGCCACATTGCAAAAGCAGTCACCCTGCTGGCTTTCTCACTGCCCATGAGACTCTGTGGGTTTTTCCAGAGCCCAAAGCTCTAAAAGTCAAATACCAACATCATGGTGCCTATGGGAAGCCACACACAGCCTCAGGACTTCCCACTGGGGCCTGCTTTGAAAGGAAAGGACTCCCAGGTTTTTATCCAAGTCCTCGACCTCACAACTGCATTCACCAAGACAAAGGGCGTAAGGATTTGACATTCACCCCTGGGCCCTTTGCTGACTCAGGGTGGTGCTTCAGGGCGGGCGTGGGGATGGGGCTGAGTTGGCAAGGCCCTGTGGGTCGTCACCCACTTCTGCTCCTGCTCCCACAGGAAGTGTGTAAGCGTGTGCCCCTTGGGCTACTTTGGGGACACAGCAGCAAGACGCTGTCGCCGGTGTCACAAGGGATGTGAGACCTGCTCTGGCAGGAGCCCCACACAGTGCCTGTCTTGCCGCCGTGGATTCTATCACCACCAGGAGATGAACACCTGTGTGACCCTCTGTCCTGCAGGATTCTATGCCGATGAAAGTAAGTGGCATGTCCCTGGGCATAAGAACTGATAAGCTAGCTCCCCCCTCTCTGGGCTGGTGTCCCCTCTACTGGGAGAATTTCCTGGCCCTCTGCTTCCTGTGTACTATGTTGTTCCATAAGGACGCTTAACAGGGAAAGGAGGAAGAGACGGTAAATCAAAGCACACAGGCCTGCTCGTTAACAGCATTTCACCCACAGACCTGGCTAGGAGCAGTTCAACGTGATACTGAAATGAATCCTGACAGTGCAGGGAATTTCATGCATCTGCATGTCTATGTCCAGTATTGAGAGTGAGCAGAGAGATGGCTCAGGCCAGCCATTCTTGGGCTCAGTCTGATTTGAGATACCAGACGAGGATGTCCTGCTATCTGTCTTATAATTTCTCCTCCAGGAAAAACTATGCCGTCAGCTTCTCTGTAACACAGGACATGTGCACTGGGCGGGGATCAGGATGTTCAACATGAGCTTATGGAACTGGTGGTTGAAACTGGGGGAAATCCCCTCCTAGGAATAGCTGCTGAGCTGAAATTGGGGTTTAAGTGTGGGCAGGTTTGCAGACCTCCAAAAATGAAGAGGAGCCTGCTGACTGATATAAATTGAGCTCAGAAGGGGACAGGTTAGTCTTTGTGGCACACTTGACAGAGAGTGACCACACCCCTAAGAGGTGGGCAATGGTTTCCCCCTCTTATAGATGGGGATCGAAGCTGAGAGAGGTTAAAGGCAGTGGGACTCAAGCTCAGAGCAGCAAAGCCAGGTGTCCTGCTGTCCCACCTGTCCCACGAGGGTCAGGGGATGGGCAGGGGCTCTGGGCCCAGGACCAGGACCATATGCCAGTGTCTCAGCAATTCACCTCACCCTGGGAGAGACAGAAGAGAGGGTTTGGGTTAAATTAACGGGGGATAATTCTCAAACAAGTTAAAGAAGCTGCCGTTTTGACGTGTGTGGTCTTGTAGGTAGCAGGCCTTCCCCCAGCCCTCCTCTCTGGGTCTTTGCTGCACAGGAGGGGTCACTGATCCATCCTGTCATGGCACTGTTGTTACCACTGTGGGGAAGGAGCCAGGAAATCTTTAAAAACATATGAAGCCATCAAATAACCAGATTCTCTTTAGAGGGGAAACAAAAAGTCATGCAGGACACATTTCACAGCCTTTGCAAACACCTCTGGGCTGCCAGCCAGACCTGCCTTCAGGGTGGGGGTGTCTTTATCCTTGGCCCCTTCCCCAGGACACAGAATCAGCTGCTCTCATGCACCCAACACATTCTTACTGAGCAGCTGCTGCGTGTGTGTAATGCTACCTGTGGGCCCCTGAGGAGGATGCAGAGAAGTGTAGCAAGCAGCCCTTAGCTCCCAGGCCCAGAACACCCAAGCACTTAGCAGTGGTGCAAGGTGGTGTTTAATGAGGTGCCAACGTGAGTGACCCAGACAATGACCTATGCAAATGTAGGTGGGAACGAGGGTGACCCAGAATTCCCCTGGAAGATATGACAGGTTGTCATAGGTTCCCGTCTCATCGTATGTAACTGCAAGTCTTCAGGAAAGGCCCCTGTGACAGCACTAAGGGGGAGCTGGCGGCATCCTCAGCCTCCCGGCCACACACACCTGGTCATGTTTTAAGGATTTCCACCTGATTAAACTGTAGTCAGCCAGCCAGCAATTGGCCTCAGTCACTGTTGAATAAGCAGAAGCAGGGCGTGTCTTCTTGGGAAAGGGACCACCTCCAAAGCCTGGTGGTGGTATGAGGACTTTACCCCAGAAAAGGAAGGTGAGGATCTGTTATCCAAAGACCTGGGCACATGGTTCCTCACGTGGCCTCTGCTGCTTTATCACTATGCCATCCATTCTGGAGATGGACACGGGGGCAGAGCCATCCTACCAACCCCACTTTGAAATGCTGGGGGCTTGTTTGCCCAAATTTGATCCCCATCAATGCTGTCCCTCCTCCTTTTTTCTCCAGGTCAGAAAAATTGCCTTAAATGCCACCCAAGCTGTAAAAAGTGTGTGGATGAACCCGAGAAATGTACTGTCTGTAAAGAAGGATTCAGGTAAAATTCCCCTCGAAACCTGAAGAATGTCAAAGTGTTGACGTGCTTTTTAGTGTCTGGCATTGATTTACCAAGTTTTTGCATCTTTTCCTAAATGCTAAAATTTCAGAGGCCCAAAGCCTTTCAGGGTAAAGATTCCGAGTCTATGGAAATCACGTGTCCACTTAGAGATGGTTGATTGACAGGGGGAGGGGAAGGATGGGTGGAATCTTTGCACCTTACACAGCATCTGGAGGACTGGCCAGAGCAACACGTGATCATATCACATGAAGCAGGGCTCGCTGCTAGGTGAGGCACTCCCACGGGAAGCACAGTGACTCTACCTACTCCAGCTCCCTTTCTAGTCTGGGCAAGGGCTGGACTGTGGTGGCTCACCCACCTTCTCTCCTCCCCGCTCGGTCTTTTCTCTCTCTTTTTTTCCCCAGCTTCTGGCATCTTCATCACTCCCTGAGGGTGCTTTTTAGATTCCTGGTTCTCCCTGTCCCACCGAGCTCAGCCCTGTGAAGCTCAGCATGCATTTCCTTTAAAAACGTTATGGGGTTAATGATTATTATTGGAATATTTCAAAACGTTTCTTTAGCCCATTTAATGCAACCAAATTGCATTTGATGCAATCAAATATACATGACTTGTTCCTCCAAATTACTATCTAGATTCTAGAAGCTTGGAAAGCATTCTGTTCAAACATGCACTATGGCCACTCCCACAGTGGAGGGATGAGCACCCAGGTCTGCACTGTCAGGAAGGAAGGGAAGTGGTCTGTAAGAGCAGCTCCTCTCGCTGCAGAGGTGGACAGGTATGCAGGGATCACCAGGGCTCACGTTCAAATGAGATTCTGGTACAGTAGGTCTGGGTGGACTCTGAGACTCTGCGTTTCCAGCAGGCTGGCAGGTGATGAGGACACTGCAGTCCAGGTAGGTAGCAGCCTTTGCCCAGTGAGGCACTGGAGGGCTGCAGCCCCCTGCCCCAGCCCTACCTCCCTTCCTGTCAAATGCTGCTGGGCCTGGAGTTCACCTCGAGGAGGAGTTTTTTGGCGTAAGCACGGAAAGACGAAAACATACTGAGCATATCTGCTCCTATTTCACGTGCTCTCACTAATACCGCCTCATTTAATCTTTGTAGCAACCTATGAAGTAGATATAGTTATTATTCACATTTTGCAAAGAGGGAGACAAACAGTTTCCCCAGGAGGCACTATGTTGCTGCCTTCGTGACGTTTCCTTCAGCCTGCCCCTTTCTTCTAGATGAGAGTATTGGGGAGGACAGGGTCTCAAGCACCTGGGAGCCCGGGGGAGGGAAGGGGTAGCAGGACCCCCAAAGTCACACATCACACCTGCTGTCATTTAAACCTGTTGGCTAGACGAGGCAGGATTAGGAGTGAAAGGATGAACTGGTCCAGGATGGAGATCCCCGGAAGGAAAAAGAGCCCAAAGAGGAAGGAGGAGACATTCAGCTGCAGTGTGGCTGGGGGCCTGGGAGAGGCCAGCTGTGATGCCCCAGGCCCTATGGGCCAGGCAGCCCAGGAGTGGATCCTCGACCCAAGCTAGTAACTGAAGATGTCAGGGAGAGGAGGCACTGTGGTTCCAGCTCCCTGGAACCTGCCTGTTTCCCAGTGCTGAGCAGTCTCAGGAACACACTTCTACCTCCAGTCCCACGGGAGGTGGGAAGTCAGATATCAGTGCAGGGATAGTATCATGGGGAGAAAATGCTTCTCGGCAGTAGCCACACAAACAGACCAGTGGTTCCAGCAGTGATGAGCTTTCGGAGAGGCATGCAAACTCTGAAAACATCATCAGCCATAATCCACAGAAAACTTCCCTTTATTACCCAATATCCTCTTAAGCTGTGACTTTAAATCATCGCTGTCACGTTGAGAAAGCGAGCAGCGAGCCACTGCCTCCCGGCCATCCATCTCTTTAGGGGGATAAATGCTCGCAGGGGAGTGCCAGTTATTAAAGACGTGATTTAACTGCCATTTGCAGCCGCCCTTGCACCATGACGAGGAAGAGCCCTGGGCAAGCGTCCACCATCGATACAGAGGGGCATGAGACCCTATAGACATTTTCCACTCTCACACAGTCCATGCAACACGCTTCACCTCTGGTCTCCGAAATGTGTGTGGGTTTTCCCCACACACCAAGCAATTCTCCAGTAGACACCAGCTGGGTGTCTTGTAATATATATATCTCAATTCTGACACTACCTAGAGAGTGTAAGATCCCACATTTGAGGGCTCAGCCCCACACGACTTCCCCCCACTTCAGATACCAGTCACGAGTCCTAGGTTGTGACCTGCACTTCTGACTAAATGGCTGCAAATCAGAGTTGCCTCAGCCCCCTCCTCGGGTTCTATTAGTTTGCTAGAGTGACTCACAGAACTGAGGGAAACACTTGACTTACGTTTACCCCTTTATTATAAAGGATGTTACAAAGGATACAGATGAACAGCCAGCCAGATGAAAAGATACATAGGGCAAGGTTTGGAAGGGTCCGGAACACTGGAGCTTCCATCCCTGTGGAGCTGGACTGTGCCACCCTCCCTGAACATGGGATGTGTTCCTGTTCATTGACCCAGACCCTCCAAACCCTGTCCTTTGGGGTTTTTATGGAGATTTCATTACATAGGCATGACTGATTACATCATTGGCCTTTGGTGAAGATTCAACCTTCAGCCCCTCTCCCCTCTTGGGTGGTGATGCTGAAAGTTCCAACCCTCTAATCACATGGTTGTTTCCCCTGGCAACCAGCCCCCATCCTGAGGCTATCTGGAAGCCCCCAAGCCACCAGTCATTAGCATACAAAAAGGCAATTAGGTATTTCCAAGGGTTGTAGGAGCTGTATTCCAGGACAAAGACCAAATATATATTTCTTTTTATAAATCACAGTATCATAGCAAAAATCCCTGAATCTGACAAACCCATTTAAAATGTGTGCATCAAATACACTATAATCTCAGGAACTGAAGAAATAACAGTAGGTGACATTTATTTACACTGCTGTCTGCCAGACACCAGAAGGTTTACATGTATTTGCTCATTGAGTCCTCCAAGCAACTTTATGATTCAGGAACCAATTAACTGGAGAGGAAACGGAGGTGCAGAGAGGTTGGCTAGCTTGCCTGGGGTCACACAGCTGGGAGGTGCAGACCAGCATGGGTGGTCCAGCTTGGAGTCTGTGCCCCTGTCCAGCACTGGGCTGGCGAGAGTGGGGTGAGGTGAGGGCATGCAGGGAAGGTGTGAGAAGAGGGCAGGAGCTGCGTCAGACAGGCCTGCCAGGGCCCAAGGAGGGATTTTATTTCAAGTTCATTGTGAAGCTGGGGAAGGTTTCCAGCAAGGGAGAGGCAGGAACAGATCGGGGTTCAGGGTCAGCCTTGCAGCAAACGTGCGCGCGCGCGCGCGCGCGCACACACACACACACACACACACACATACACATACACACGGTAAGTGCTGACACTTCGAGGGGACTCCCCCGTGAGACGGAGCCAGCATGCCACCAGTGGTGACCCACACGGCTCCACTTCTCCTCTTGGGTTCAGAATCGAGTGGGAGAAATGGCAGGAAGGAGAAGCCTGCACAAAGCACCAGAGAGCGTGAGGCCTTGGCCCCTGCCCAGGGACCAGGGGACCCAGGCCATGGGCTTTGGGGGAGGAGCCTGGTGCCCACCACCTAATGGTGGACGCTCAACTTCCTCGGCCTGGGCAGCCCTTCCAGCCCAGCCTCCAGCTGCCTTCAGGTCAGCTTCCTAGCTTTCCTTAGCTGGGAACCTGCAGTAGCACAAAGATATGTCTCCAGTCTCCAGCAACTTTCATTTCCTCTTGGGAAAATCGTTAGAGGGCAAATCACAATTTAAGCAGACTTTTGGAACGGATGTGGAAACCTGCCTCTTTCTTTTCCACAGCCTTGCACGGGGCAGCTGCATTCCAGACTGTGGGCCAGGCACCTACTTCGACTCTGAGCTGATCAGATGCGGGGAATGCCATCACACCTGCCGCACCTGCGTGGGTGAGTCAGCCACCTGCTTTCGTTTCCTCACATGGATAGGCGTGGATAGGCTATCTTGAAACGGAGAAAGCTCTAGCACTTCATGGGCTTCTTATTTATTGCAGCATTAAAACACTATAAAGCAAAACAAAACACAAAGGCCCTCCCAGGGGCTGGGGGCGGGGGAAGTGGGGGTTTAATGTTTAATGGGTACAGAGTTTCAGTTTGGTAAGATGAAAAAAGTTCTGGAGTTGGATAGTGGCGACAGTTGCATAACATTGTGAATGTACTTAATGCCACTGAATTGTATACTTAAAAATGGTTAAGATGGTCAATTTTGTGTTATGTACATTTTACCACAATTTTTAAAATTTCAAACAAACACCCAAACAATGCAAAGGACTGCTTTGAGCAGCAGCCTGGGTTTCCCAGCTTTAGTAACCCAGCAGGGCAGGGGTGGACAGGATGAGGGATGCTCAACTGTTCCCAGGCTGGCTTGTCTGGAGCTCACAGGACTCTGAGAGAAGCAGGGATGGATCCAGGTGGGAGTGGGGAATGTTTTAAAACATAGCCTTAGTGTTTTGTACCTATCTTCACTTATTCTGAACATTTTGTTCAAAGAGGAAAAGACTTCTATAAACAACTTAAGTGTTTTATAATTCCCCACAAAGATGATAGCACAGATGTCTCCCAGGCACAGTTTTTATGCAGAATTCATTTATTTTACTGGGCTTTATTTTGCAGAGTTCTTTGCACACGTTAAGTTGAAGCACACCATGGTTTGTGGGCTCAGATACGTTTTGGGTTAAGTTTCCTTCTCATAACTCTCCTTCCTGCTCCCAGCACTTTGGTGCATTCTAAGAAACTCACATGAGATTGAGGTTTTGCAGCAGTCTCTGCTAGATCACAGCTGCCAAAATACTGTTCTCATCAGAAATGCCGTCCGGTGTGGCCATGTGAGCCCCATGTAGCTATTTGCTGTGCTGTCCCGGAGTGGACATGCCTGAGAAGCCAAGGCCATGGCCAAGGTCAGCGTCCTCAAGTGATGACTGGGGCTGGCCCCAGGCTACTTATGGGACATGTGCCCTCCTCAGTACCCTCTTGGGACAGCCCGAAAAGGCACCAGGCCCAGCATTTGGAAGGGTTCCACCTACTGACAGCTCAGCAGTGTCCCTAGCAGTTTGCCCTGTTGCCTTTTTGTATAGTATTTTTCTGCCTTTTTTTTTTTTTTAAGAGACAGGATCTTGCAATGCTGCCTAGGCTGGCTTGGAACTCCTGGGCTCAAATGATTCTCCCTGCCTCAGGCTCCTGAGTAGCTGGGACTTCAGGTGTTCACCACCAAGGCCGGCTCTATCATTTTTATTCTTTGTTTCTTTGACTTATTTTTTAGCCCAGGTTGATGAAGAAGCGTCGCTGATACTGCTTATTTAAGTTTCATAGGCACTTGAACCCATAACATTCAGGCACAAAGTTTTATAACTAATTGTTTTGATTTCAGTAGTTCAATTTGCTTTTCTTTCTCCAAGTCCTCAGACCGCCTTATGGCAAAAAGCTTTATAGAGTCACTTGGAGGTTTTCTCATCTCAGTCCAGTGACTCCTCTGTCACTTCAGGTGTTTAATGCAGCAGTGTGCAGGTCTAAACCTCTTGGGGTGGGGGAAGGGGTCTCCCCTTCTCTCCATGCCCATGGGTTCTTTCGAAGCTCCTAGAAGCATGTACATCCGTGCCCAGTTGGCCAGCAGGGAGAGAGACCCGATTCCCCGCTCCAAGTCACCCAGGGGCTTCTTGCTCCATGTCACATGTAGCCCTTGTTGGAGGCAGCTATTCTCAGCTGCCCACTCCCTGTCCCCTGGAGACCCAGGACCACCTGGCCTTCTCCTCTGCTCCCACCCAGTGACCACTGCTGTCCACCACCCACGCAGGGGCCTGAGCATGGTTGTGGGCAAGGTTGGGGTCAGGGTCGGCATAAGTGCCTGGTGGCATCCTCAGGGCAGGGCATGGTGGCCTCTGTCCCCACCCTGGGCCCTCAATGTCTCCGCTCCTCCTCTTGGCAGGAGACTCGATGAGGTTGAGCCTCTCATCCTTCTGCAGTGCAGGTGCCCAGTGCATCCTGGCGTGGAGGTTGTGATCCTTGGGGGTGCCCTGTTCTCCATGGGTTAATGCAGTGGACCTTGGGACTCAACTTACCCAGCCGGTGGGGCACATGCACATGGGCACGCAATACCAAGTCAAAGGGCAGTGCCAGACACCTGTGAGGGTCGGCCCTCACTCCTGAGCATCCAGTGCCTTAGAGAGCATGACCTGAAATAGCAAATAAAAACACTGCAACAGGCCAAGAGAGAGAGATTGCAAAAGAAAAGAAAATGTTTTCTATCTTAATACCTGTCATGGCATGTTTTTCCTGCTTTTTGAACAAGGGCTCCGTGTTTTCACTTTGTACTGGGCCCATGAATGATGTAGTGGGTCCTGTATAAGCGTAACCCATTTTGCTATTATTGTTATGATCGTGGGTGCTTTTAAAGCATTCAAAGCCTATGAAGACTTGTGACTTAATGGAATCCTTAAAAGACTTCCACTGAGTTCTGAAATTCATAATTTTTAGTAGTTGTAAAAATAGTTTGCTTAGAAAATGTATGTTCAATCAGCTTTTTTATTGTGGCAAAATGCACATAACATAAAATTTACCATCTTGACCATTTTTAGGTGTACACTTTGTTGGCATTAAGTGCATTTGCATTGTTGTGCAACCATCTCACACCATCCCAGAGCTTTTTCATCCTCCCAAACTGAATGTGTTTAACTTTTAAGTTTAATAAATTGAGCATGAAACTACGTACACACAAGAACAAGTGACCCTAGCGTTGGAGGAGGGGCAGTGGGGTGGCAGGGTTCAGCGGGTAAGGCACGAGCAGAAGGACAGTGGTGGGCACTGCGTAGCTCCTGAGGCCCAACGCGGGGTGACATCCCGCTGTGTGTGCTCACCTGCCACACCTGACCTGTGGACGCTCCCCGCAGATCAGCCAGGGGTAGAGACGGGATCGGCCAAAGCATGAGAGCAACCTCCATTCTAGAACAACACAAACCAGACAGAATCCTACCGTAGGGGGCAGCTCTTCCACTGCATTGCAGGAAAAGGAGGAGGACACCCTACCTGGAGGCGCTGGTCCATCACAGAAGCCCCATCACCCCAAAGGGCTACACTTCTGCCTCCTATTTAACATCCTGTGGCCTCCTCGCTTTACTCTTCCTGGCTATCAGAGGAGGAGCTTGGCCTGGATGATGTCAGAATCCCCTCCCAGGCTTAAAGCTGTGGTTCTAAGATAGGGAGGGAGCCCAGAGCCCTGAGCCTGTAGCTGGGGCCCCCAGGGCTCCGGAACCTTGCAAACAGATCTTCCCTTGACACAAGGAGAGGCCCCACCTCAGTCCAGACTTACTCCAGGAGGGAGAGATGTCACTGCATTAGCTACCAGGCCTCCACCTAAGACCACAATCAAATTAAAGTGGATGGGGGAAAGGTTTCCCCAAGCACTGTGATTATCACAGAGCTGCTGAGGTGGTTCCTGCCACATCTAACCCTCTAGGCTGTCAGCCATGGCACCTCGCTGCCTCTCTGACATCCCAACGGGTGCTCCCTGGGGACATCGGGCCTGGAGGAGGCACTCAGTCTAGTCACTGTGGTCAGCGTCTGGCCCGGGCCAACAAGTCCTTCTCTGACTCTGGGCCAAGCTGAAGGTTTTCCTCCATGACTCTGGATCCTTCATTCAGAGCTTTTGTCTCTTCAGGTTGCTCCTCCCTGCCCCGTGAGCCCTTTGCCATTTTTTCCTCTGTTGTTGAAAATCTTTCATTTTCCCCATGTCATCTTCCCCAGTGTCCTGTCAAATAGGGTAGCCACAGATGCAATTTTAAGTTGCCTAGTAACCACATCTTAAAAAGTAAAAAGAAACCAGCAAAAACAATTTTAGTAACTTATCTTATTTAACCTAATGTATCTAAAATATTACAACATGTAGCCATATAAAAAATTAACGAGCTGTTGTACATCCTTTTTTATATGAAGACTTTGAAACACAGTGTACATGTAAGGTGTGCTCGCAGCACACGTCAGTGTGGCACAGCCACATTTCAAGTGCTCAAAGCCACACGTGGCTGGCGCATGGCTACTGCACTGGCTCTAGCAGAAGTGGGCCTAGCCCTGTGGGAAAGGAAGTGTTTAGAATCAGGGCCAGTCGCCGTTGCATGGGCAGTGGGGAGGTGTGCTCCCCGTTGAGATCAGCTCAGGCCTTCCATGTCCCCTTCTGAGAAACAGGGATGGGGATTCCCACCTCCTGGGAGTGGGTGAAGACAGCCTAGCCCCCAGCAGGAACTTGAGAAATGCCAGTTGTGCTGGTGGCCTGGGAGTGGTACTCTGGATCTCCCAGGGCACTGCAGCAGGCCTGGACCACAGTCATCAGTGGCTGTCACCTGCTTCTTTTCCTGCACCTCTCAGGGCCCAGCAGAGAAGAATGTATTCACTGTGCGAAAAACTTTCACTTCCAAGACTGGAAATGTGTACCAACCTGTGGTGAGGGGTTCTACCCAGAGGAGATGCCAGGCTTGCCCCACAAAGTGTGTCGAAGGTATGGTCTTCCTGGCTGAAACCCACACTGCTGGGATTGGCGCTCGGCTGTATCCAGAGAGGGAGCAGCCAGTGGGCCGAGTCTGGTGGCGCTTTCCCCAGGGGCTAGGGGAGGGGGTGCTGCGCGGGAAGCAGAGTAACCAGGTGCCTGCCTTGCGGAGCTCACACCCCAGTGGCAGACTCCACAGGGTGCTCCCGCTCATGCCACAGCTCAGGGTGCATCCTTCCCACTGATAGTGATCAGGAAAACCATGTTTTGGGTTTTTAAAAAAAGGTTTTTTTATTAGATATTTAGAGAAAGTAAAAAGATTCCAACAGTCTGCTCATTCTAAAGCCATTTCCTGTGCAATCCATGTGCACATATTTTAACCCTTCTCATCCTCCTCTCCCACTTCCCCCATGTGTCCACATGTCCACCATTCTTACCTGGTGGCTCTGGACCTTGTAGTGTTCCCTTTTGTTGTTGGACATGGGCCATTAAAGGAGAAGCCATTTGCTTTGGTGTCCTGGTGTCTTGCTGAACATTGCCCTATGTCAGGACATCACAAACCAGAGCCCAGGCACAGGGCAGGGCAGCCCGTCTTATTCAGGGTGAGAGCAGCAGTGAGGAGTATGACGGTGACCCTGATGATATGATGCTGGGGGTGGGCTGTGAGGGAAGGGGGTGCCTTTGGGGAAACAGACTCAAAACAAGGGACCCCTTGGAGGCACATGTCAGAGCAGGGGTGGGGACCCATGCCTAGCGTCCAGCTCCAGCTGGGGACCTGGTAGCACTGCCAGATTCACCCCACACAGGGGTCTGCCTCCCAGGCTATGCGTGAGAACTGCTGCGGGATATAACCTACTATTCCCTTGAAAACAAACAAAACCCTACGGTGAGCCTATGAGAGACCACTAAGTTCTTGCACTTGTGTGACCACAAAAAAAGGGGTCTGGTGGGGGTTCCATATCAGTGCAAGGATCAGCCCTGTCTACTGAGTTGGTTTGAAGTAGGAAACTTGCCACCCACTTGCAAGATGCAGCCTTGCTGAGTCCTATACAGGGTCCTGGGCACGAGTGTCTGAAGTAAACCTTTCATCTTAACCAGCCAGCTGGTTTGCAGATAATTAAGTTCAGCAACCTCTGGAGAACTTGGAATTAAACACTGTTAATCACTGTCATTTGTCAAATGCCCTGGATTTCAGGGGATTCTGAGTATGCATACAACTGTGCAACTGGACCCCCTTGGCTACCCAGAGGCGTTGGTGTCTCCTGCCCCCAGAAGGCAGGCGCCCCCACAAACTTCTCCTTGGGCACTGGAGGACAGGAGCTTCCTGGGAACTCACTTCCACGTGAGGGGAAGGTGTTAGCCCTGGAGGGCAGTCCAGTGCTGGGGCTGACACACCAGGTCTTGTAGAAACACCCCCAGGATGAACCTCAGTGTGGATTCCTCCCAGAGGAAGCATGGCCTCGGCCCGCTTGGTTCTGCAGGGTTTCTCCTGACTCAGGCAGCATCAGCTTTTAGAGAGCCACAGGTGTCCTCCAGGCCCCAGAATGCTGTGGCCATCCTCTGCTGATGTGGTGGGGCAGCTCCAAGGGAGCATGTAGCCAGATGGGTGCTGATGTGGGAAAACCAGGCCGGGACACATTCCTGCTGGGTTGGCAACCCCAGATCGAAGCTGAGAACAATATGTGATAAGTATCTCAAAAGAGATGCCGGACACCCTCAGGACTTAGTGAGAGGACCTAGCAAGAGCCAGAAAAGACAGTTAGGAAGAAAAAGAGAGGCTGTGGGGTACTTGCCTGGGGGGTAGACTAACTTCTCTCGCCCCAGCCCTGGGCTCAGTGGGGGTGGAGACTCTCAGGGGCACGCCTGCTGCCTTATTCTGCTCCCAGACTGAAGCTGACCAGAGCTCTTAAAGAAATGGCCTGTGTCCCTGGGACTTCTGGTGTCTGGCTGTCACCTGGAACAGTGGAAGGGCAGAGGCTGGTGGGGGTGGCCCTGCAGTGCAGCAGGGAGAGAGGGCTGCTTTGGGCGTGCCTGCCTTCCAGGACTTGGCAGGGCGAAGTTGCCATGGTGTCTTGAGGGTGAAGTAGATGCCATAGAAGGTTGCAGAACCAGAGGCATCTTGAAAACCACCCTGCCCAAGGGTGGTCCTGCCCAAGAAGTAATCCCGACAGAAAGAAGCAGGAGCTGCAAGGCAAAGGGGGGTCAGCTGGGGGGCACACATCACCCCATCCAGGCTGAGGTTTTGCTGCCCCAGGGGCTCCATGGAGGTGGAGTCAGCAGTAGAACCAGCACCCACCTGGTTTGGAAAGGGCTGCTTTGGAAAGAGGCCTGCGAAGAGGTTTGGCATCTGGTCGCTGAGAGCCTCACGTGGTGGGGAGGGGTGTCTGTGCTGAGCCCAGCCTGCCAGGCTCCTGTCCCCACACCCTACCCACCCTCTCCGAGCTCTGCCTGTGCGACCTGTCCACCCTTAGCTGGCCACGGTGGGGAGGTGGGCAGCAGATCAGAGCACTGTGGAGACCGAGTCACCAGGAGCTGGACTCGGAAAAGGCAGCAGTGCAGCGGAGGTGCGCACACAGCCTTGGGTGGGAAATGTGCAGATTCAAGCCCGGGGGCAGTGTCGGCAAGTTCTGTTTATAAAGGGCCAGATGGTAAGTAGTTTAGGCTTCTGGGGCCACACTGTCTCCATCACAGCTATTTGGGTCAGCCACTGTAGTGAGAAAGCAGCCACGGACTATACGTAAATGAATGAGTGCCACTGTGGTCCAGTAAAACTGCTGGTGTGGCCTTGGGCCCTAGTGCATCGACTCTCCCCTGAGGTCACATTACTCTGCATTAGAAACAGCCCTGGGTCCATCTCTGCCCAGGCTGGGTCAGGACTGTCTGGGAGGGGCAGGAATTGTAGGCCATCTCCCCACCTCCCTGGTGCATGCTGCAAAGGAGGCTCAGTCTGGCGGGCAGCAGCAGCCCTCCAGTCAGCTCCAGAATCAAGTTTGTCACGTCCCTGGGTAGAGTCTGGTCCCAACCCCAAGCCTACAGCCATCACAGCCCGGCAGCTGCTGGAGGAAGCACATGGCTCTGGGAGTATGTGTGGGCTGGGTGCCAGTAGCCAGGAGGGCTATCCTACCATCCCAGGCATGCTCCTGCCAACTGGACTTGGCTGTCTCCACCCTCCTGGGGCAATATGAGGTGAGATAGGAGGAAGGACATGCAAACACATGGTCCATGTCTCAGGGCATCAGGGGGGACACAGTTGCAGCCTCTCTACAGAGGACCAAAGCTGAGGGGGCCAGGAGGAGGTGAAAGGAGGGTAGGAGGGCTATGGGAAGGGAGCCCAGAGCGGTGGGGCCCCAAGCTTCAGCAGGGACCGGTATCTTCCCACAGATGTGACGAGAACTGCTTGAGCTGTGAAGGCTCCAGCAGGAACTGCAGCAGGTGCAAGGCAGGCTTCACACAGCTGGGGACCTCCTGCATCACCAACCACACGTGCAGCAACGGTGAGCACCCTGAGGGCGGCGGGCCCTCAGTCACCCTGGGGCTGCCCGTGGAGGAGCTCAGGCCACTAGCCTCTGCTCAAAAGAGAAAAGACAAGAAAAAATGCAGGCATGGTGGCTCCCCAAACACGCGTACTTGCCCTGATTTGATTGACCCTCTGGGACTGCTCTCGCTGATTTGGAAGGCAACTGTCCTCTCTCCCACCTTCCCTGTGGGCCTCTCACACATTGACCAGAGAGGCTTCTCAGCCACTGCTGGTCTGTTTGTTGAGTGACTCTTAAAAATGATTTTTTTCTTTTTTTTTTTTTAAGACAAGGTCTTGCTCTGTCGCCCAGGCTAGAGTGCAGTGGCGTTACCGTAGCTTATTGCAGCCTCAAACTCTTGGCCTCAAGTGGTCCTCCTGCCTTGGCCACCACACCCAGCCAATGATTTTGTTCTTCTACGGTTCCCACTTTCATGCCATAGGTCCCTGGTGGCCTGGGTGTGGCAACTTCCCATAAAAGAGGCCTGCCCTTTGGGGTCAAAGCCAGAAAGCCTGGAGGGTCTTAGCCTCAGCACTAAGGGAACAGAGCCCAGAGTCGAAGTCCACGCTCAGCAGCAGGAATCCCAGCTGTCCACAGGAAGGCCCCACGTCCATGTTATGGACAGCCCTGGCTCTGCAGGTGGATGGGGGGACAAGGACAGGTTGTGAAAACAGAAACTTGAATGGAGACCAAAGACAAATTCGGCACTGGCCCTGCCCTGGCAGAGCATGAAGCCCCCGGAGAGCACCCTGAGGCTGCCTCCTTGCCTTGTTGTCGGTTATTTTTTTGGTTTGCACAATCGTGTCCCTTCAAAGGCTGGGAAACTCCCTCTTTCGGAAGTCACCTGCTTGGGTTATGTATCAAGCTCAGGAAAGTGAGGTTCCCACAGGAGGGTCTCCCAAGTCCACTGATGACAGTGTACCCTCAAAAGCCCGCAGCTTTTTCCTCCTAAGTCTTGCCTATCTGCCTTGATGGCTCTTCCCTCCGTCCTCAATCCTCTCCATTTGGGGTGTCCCCTGGACCCTGGCAGCAGCCTCCATTGCCGCCGCCCTCCGGCTCTGCACTCCTGCCTCCCCTGGAGTCTTCCTCCTCAGCCCCCACCAGCACAGTTGTCCAAAAAGACAGATGCACATGTGCCCCGAGGGCCCCACTGGCCCAGTCTCAGTGTTGTCCCTAGACCCCTCCCACGCCATCCCCTATGTCGCCCTTGTGAATCCCCCCGGTCACTTAGATTCAGTAAGAGCCCCATACCTAAGGTGCCATCTCTGCCACGCCAGGCTCGCGCAGTCAAGCGCATTGCAGGAGGGGGACTCCAGGGGCTGCCCTCGTGCTGCCTGCCTCCTTCTGTGTCACCCTTACCCAGTGCAGCACAGCAAATGCAGAATGATTGGAACAATGTTAACTGGCCCCAAAGGCTGACCTTTCCCTCCTTTTTCTCTCATGACGTGGGGCCCCAGCTGACGAGACATTCTGTGAGATGGTGAAGTCCAACCGGCTCTGCGAACGGAAGCTCTTCATTCAGTTCTGCTGCCGCACATGCCTGCTGGCTGGGTAGGGGCGCCTGGCTGCCCACAGAGGGCAGGGCTCTCCTGTACACTCATCGGTCCGTCCACCTTCCTCCAGACTATTGGCCAGAGCCTGTTTCAGGGGCAGCACCCTGCATCTGACAGCTTTATCTGCCCAGGAGCAAGGTCCTTCTGCAGCATCTCTGGGCACCCAAGCCAGGTGGGTGGTGGCCCTTTAGGAGGTGTTCCTAAAACGGTGACATCCTCTCAAACACTGCTTGCTGGCTACAGTCTTCTGGTAAACTCTAAATAGGAAAACAATGAATTCTGGGAATCCACAGCTCCACCTTCGGAGCAGCTTCTGGGACCGTAAGTTTACTGAATCTTCAAGACCAAAGCTGAAAGGAAAGACGCTTGGCAGAACACATCACTCTTTTCCCCGTGCTTTTGTGCAGCTCCGTAGTAAATCTTACCTGCCTGGCTAGCGAACCCTGGGCCATCCTCATGCGTGACAAAGGGCCAGCAGTCTACCTGTTCATCTCCTGCCACCAAGCAGTCTGGGGGATGGTTTGGTCAGACTGCAAATAAAGTAGGTTTGAGGGCATAAAAGGTATGACCACTGGGGACGGAGCATCTATTTCTACATAGTCAGCTACTTCTGAAACCATAGCAGTGGCTTAGAAAGTCAAATGCCAAACCCAAATCAGAAGACTCTTTCTCTGCAGCATTCTCCTTTGAATGAGCCATGCTCTCCTTGTTACTATGTTCTACCTGTGTCTCCAGGAGTCTGAAGGGCCCGAATGCCCACCTCTACCTGATGCAGAGCCTTCTGAGGAGGGTGCTAAGGAGACCCCAAGCAATTCCTCTTAACAAAATGTAAGCCCAGCCCATGAATTGTTAACCACCCGTCACTTCCCACTTTGTGGAATTGCTTTTAAGGTACATTTGGCCTCTGCCCTCAGGAGACTTTTTAAGGTGAATGCTCCTGTGTCTGTGTATATTATGAGCCTACGCGACACAGTTGGATTTATTCTGCCAAACCTGTGTAGGCATTTTATAAGCTATATGTTCTAATTTTTACCAATGTTAATTATTTTGACAAATGTTTCATATATTTTCATTGAAATGCACAGATCTGCTTGAACAATTCCCTTTATGATGGGAGTAACATTTGCCTTAAATTTTTTCAACCCTGTCTTTCTCCATATTGTCCTGCTCCTTTCTGTGACTACAGTGCATTTGCCTTGTCCCCTGTGAGCTGGAGAGAACCCAGCTGTTGTTTATCAAATCCACAACTCCGAAAGAGAAATCAACAAAGCAAATACAATGTTAACCCTAAATTAATAAAAGAGTTAACATCCCATGGCATAGGAGCCTGTATTTCTTTCCAAGGCACAAAAAATTAAACATGAGTGCTAACCAAAGTGTGAAATGGACATCACTTTATTAGTGGTTTGGGGATCTGATGTCATTATGTGGAAGGTTGTCTTTGAACTTTAGCAAATGTCAGTATAACAAAGAAATGGGGGAAATTCCAGAGTTCCAACCCCAGGACATCCTTTGACAAAGAGACCCTCTTCAGGCCTCAAAGGCCTGGTTGGGTGGAGGGTCTAGAGCCTCCCCAGATATAGGGACACCTTCCATCTATCAAGGAGGAGCCCTCCACAGCCCAGACTGCAAACCTCTTCGCCTATAGCTGCCAAGCATGACAAGCCAAGCTTGTCTTTTGCACAGTGACTGAAATCCCTACACCCAGGGTTTATGTGCTGCATGGGATTTTTACCATGGCCTCTGTGAGGTCAGAAGCTTGTACTTGCTAGGAATCCTTTGGCTGCAAGTAAAGGAAATGTACCAACTCAAACTGACTTAGGGAAAAACAAAAGTGGGCGAGGGTCATTGTTTTGTGAATTTAGGGTTGATTCTGAATCTCAAGGAAGGGGTGCAACAGGGAACCCTGGGACCAGCATTAAATCTCACCTGGACCCTCTTTGCACCCTTCTCTCTCTCCATAGCCTGCTTCTCCACTTGATAGGACAAATTACAAGACCACCAGCGTCTCCCAAGTGAAACTGGCATAAGTCCAACCCCTTGAGCAAACTTTCAGGGTCTATTTCTTGGCCCTGCTTTCCCTAGGGATAGGACTTGGTCAACCTGCCTTGCATTGTTGTTCACCCAGTACCATCAGCTGTGGCCATAGGGACAGGCTTCTACAGCAGGATGTGGCTGCAAGGACCTTTGTGCCAGAGGAGGGGAAAAATGTGCAGCTCTCACAAAGTGGGGAGAGCCACGCAACCCAACAGCTGTCCACTGCAAGCATGAACTGACCCGAGTTGTCAATGTGAGGCAGTGAAGGAGTGACTGTGTGTGCTTGGGAAACCGTGGCCAGGACTGAGCAGAATATTGATAAGGATTCAACCTCCCCCCACGAGACTGACACGGAATTAAAACCAGCAACTTGTTAATTACCCCTGGTGCAAGGCACCCTTTTAGCCCCTAGAGCCCAGACATCAATAAATCTGAGCTCTTTGCCCACTGAGAGCCGACAGTCTAACATGTGGAGCTGAATCAGAAATAAACTCCCTTCAGGTCCCGAAGAACACCAATTACAGGAAGGCAACCAGGCAGCCTCAGGAGCAGGTACCCTCATTGAGTAGCCAGGCCAGCCCATCCTGGGGCTGACAGGTGGGGTGAGGAGTTGAGAAGTTGTTCACAAAGTCCTAAAGACTAAATGCCACCTTGTCAAAAGGAACTGACCACATATAGTGCCTGTTCACAGATGGTCCAACCTTAAGGTTAAGACTGTCTGAACTCAGTTGGGGCAGGATATGTTTATGGTTTTGTTTTAAGTACCAGGATCATGGGTCATCTCCTCTAAATCTGTTGTTTCATAGACAAGGACACTGAGGCCCACAGAGGTGAAGTGACTTGTCTTGGGTAACACCCTGGCAAAGCTACTCCCATGCCTGTGCCCAGGGAGTGGGGCTGGCTCTCTGCAGGAGGGGTATCATTCTACAGCTGCTCAAATGCAGCCATGATACATTTGTTTTAAACTAGCTTCACTTCCAGGGGGTGAGTTTTTCTGACCTTATCCCCAAATTCTTTGGCACCTCACGGTGACCCCCATGTGTATATCCCCATCCCTCCCACACCACTACTGACTTTCTATCTTGTAGCTCTTCAAAGGGCTGGGGAGAATTGGACTTTTTAGAGAAGACATACCTATAATGGGAAGGGGGATGGACAGAGCTTTAAAAAAAGAAAAGGACAACATGATCTAAATGTGTCTAGGAGTGGAGTGTCCTTGAACTTGGGGAGACTGCCATCCACTGCATTTGCATCATTGGTAATATGGTTGGAAGGGGCCTTTTGCCTGAAATTTTGGGGTATGTTGGGGCCCCTGAGAACAGGTGAGGAGTGGACTTTCAGATCAGAGGATGGAAAAGGAAGGAGGTGGTGAAGTATGAAAGAAGGACATTTTCATAGGAACAAGCAGGGGTGATGTAAAGTAATATACCAAGGCCATTCTCCAGCACTGTAAGGTGCTGCCCAGCCAGCCAGGACGCAACTGGGCACTAGCTGTTAGGGGGAGAGGGAGTTGGGTCCCCCACCCTGGCCTTTACTGCTGCTTTCCTCCCATGAACCTTCCTGGTTAGTTGTCTAAGGCCTTTCCTGACACCCCAGGCTCTGTGGCCTGTCTGTGCACAGAACAGTACCCTTTGGTGGTACAGCACTGAGCCAGCAAACCTGACATCCTGGGGTTCAGTCCCACCACCCAAAGCCCCACCACCACCACTACGGACCAGCCACACTGAGAGTAACCAGATATCTCTTAGCCTCCCTATTTAGCCAACAGGAACCAAACTGCCCAGAGCAGAGAACATCTTGTTGCCAAAAACAGTAGTTCCCAACCAGGGGTAATTTTCATATTTCAGGGGACAATTGGCAATATCTGGAGACATTTTTTTGTTGTCACAACTGGAGGAATGTATTTGCATCTAGTGGGTAAAGGCCAGGGATGCTGTTAAACATCCTGCAATTCACAGGACAACGCCCACAACAAAGAATTATCCAGCCCCAAATGTCCATAGTGTTGAGGTTGAGAAACACTGGCCCAAAGAAACAGAATCAAAAAAGAAAATTCTGTTTGCAACTTCATAGAGATACCCTAAAATGAATAAAACCACATCTGGTCTGATTTCTGTCCCTGTTCCTGTGCTGAAGGAAGGGAAACTTGTATAACTATCACTTTTTAAAGTAAAGAAATACCCCATCAACACCCTTTTTTTAAAACGCAGCAAAACAAGGGCCAAGAAAAACCAGCTCTCTGGCTTAAGGACTCCACCTGGTGGTCCTCTCTGGAATTAAGTGAAATTTGGATTGTTTTATTTTGTTTAACTTTTATTTTGAAACAATCATAAAGCAAAATCATAGAAAAGTTGCAAGTACAGTACAAAGAAATTTTCTGAATAATTTGAGAGTAAGTTGCTGATATGATACTTTATGACTTCCCCCCCTCAAATACTTTAGTGGGTATTTCCTATAAACAAGGACATATTCTCCTACACAACCATCAGAATCAGGAAATTAATATTGATATGTTACTACCACCTAACCCTCTGAATGAATTCTAGTTTTTCCAGTTGCCCCAATAATGTTCTTAGTAAAAGGATCCAGTTTAGAATCACACTTTGCATGTGGTCCGCACATCTCTGTAATGCACTTCAATCTGGAACAGTTCCTCAGTTATTACTTGACTCTCATGACCTTAAACCTTTTAAAGACTACAGGCAAGTTATTTGTAGGCTGTCCCCTCAGTTTGTATTTGTCTGAGGTTTCCTCATGTTTTGATTCAAGTCATTTATCTTTGACAGAAATCTCACAGAAGTGATTCTGTGTTCTCCTTATTGCATTCAGGTGGTACATGATTTTGATTTGTTCCATTATTGGTGATGTTAACTTTGAACCCAGATTAGGGGTTTTTTTTTCCCTTGGCTATGAAGTGATGCCTGCCAAAGGATGTCCACTGTCAGTGCAACAGGGCAAAAAATAAACAACCAGCACAAGAATTGGAAACAAAGAAATAAAACTATCATTATTCTCAAATAGCATGGCTATGTATGTAGAAAATCCGCAAGAATGGTTACAGATAAACTATTAGAATTAATAAGTGAATTGCACAAGATTTCTGGATACAATGCCAATACACAAAAATCAATACTGTATTTCAATATACCAGAAATGGTTAGAAAGTAAAATTTTTAAGTAAAAGATCCTATTCACAATAGCATCAAAAACTATCAAATATCTAGACCAAATCTAGTAAAAGATATATAAGACCTCTATACAAAAACTATAAAACACTGCTGAAATTGAAAAGGACCTAAATAAATGTAGGGTTATACCATGTTCATGGATTAGAATACTCAACATTGTAAAGATATCAATTCCCTCCAAATTCATCTACAGATCCAATACAATACAAATCAAAGCATGAGTTCATTTTTAGATACAAGATATATCTAAAATTTATATTAAAGTGCAAAGGAAAAGAATAACCACTATGATACGAGAAAAAATGGGAGCCTTTTGGGGGGACAAGTATCAAGTTTTTTTAATGAAGCTTGTATAATAAAGACAGTATATTTTGCAAGGATAGCCAACTAAACCTGTGGAGCAAAACAGCTAGTCCAGAGGCAGGCCCTCACATATTTGGACACTTGATTTATGACAATAGTGGCACTGCAGAGCAGTGGGGAAGAGATGGTCTTTTCAATAAATGGTGCTGGGTCAACTGAATATCCACATGGGAAAAAACATATCTCAACCCCTACCTTGGACTATACACAAAAATACATTCCAGACAGACTGCAGATCTAAATGTGAAAGGTGAAACAATAAAGCTTTTTAAAAATATTCATGATTTTGGAGTAGGCAAAGATTACTCAAAGAGCACTCAGAAAACATTAACAATAGAGGGGAAAGTTCATAAATTGGACTATACTAAAATTGACTTCTGTTCATCAAAAGACACCATTAAGAAAATGAAAAGAAAAGCCACAGAGGGGGAAGATATTCACCGTACACATATTTCACAAGGACTAATGCCCAAAAAGTATAAAGAACTCCTATAAATCAGGTTAAAAAAAAAAAAGACAGCCCAATAGAAAAATGGGCAAAACAACTAAACAGATACTTCATTAAAGAGGCTATCCAAATGGCCATAAATATGTAACAAAAAAAAAAATTCTCAATCAGGGAAATACAATTAAAACCACAACGTGATACCACTACCAACCTACCAGAATGGCTAAAATTAAAAAGATGATGCCAAATGTTAGCAAGGAGTTTAAACTGGTACAACTGCTTTGGAAAACTACTATGTATGTAAACTAACAAAAGTAAGCCGTATGACCCAGCAATTCCATCCCTGGGTATATGTTAGTATATGTGTTCACTTAAAGATACGTATTACAGTGCATAGGTACACTATTTATAATAGCTCCAAATTGGAAATTGCCCAAATGCTCATCAACAGCAGAATGGATAAATAAATTGTATTAAATAGAATATTGACACAATGAAATACTATATCGCAGTGAGAATACATGAACTACATCTACACATAAACATAATGTTAAACAAAAGATAAAATGTTAAACATAAGGTACAATTTCATTTGCATAAATACAACACTAGGCAAAACAAATCTATACAAGATGTCAGGATAGTGGTTAGCCTTGGGGCAAGGGTAGTGACTGAAGGAGAACCAGAGGGGGGGGCTTCTGGAATGGCAATGTCCTGTTCTTATGAGGATGCCAGTTGCTTGGGTATGTTCAGTTTGCACTGTCTGTATGTTTATCATCCTTCAGTGAAAGTTCAAAAAGAATCAACTCCAGGTGGATTGTAGAGATAAATGTAAAAGGTAAAAAAATCCTATAGTCGATAATATAGGGAAATATGGTGGGGATAAGAAAAGACTTCTTAAACAAGGCACATGCACATGCACACATACACAACACAACCCACTAACCCTAAAGAAAATGATAAACTGAACTACATAAAAATTAGAAACTTCTGATCATCCAACGACACCATTGTGAGTGAAAAGGCAAGCCACAGAGTATGTTCATATCCAGAATATATACAGAAATCCCACAAATCAATAAGAAAAAGGCAAACAAGGCAATAGAAAATGAGCAAGAGACCTGAATGGGCACTTCACACATGAAGATCTCGGAATGGACAATATACACATAAGTTTCTCAGCTTCATTAGTTATTAGAGAAAAGCCATTCAGAGCAATAGTGCAGTATCACTACACATCCATCAGAATCGTTAAAATTGTAGACTGAAAACGCCAATAAGGCTGAGTTTAGAAGCCATGAAAAAAAAACCTTACATACTGCTAGAGCGTATATATTATTTCAGCCTTCAAGCATAACTGTTAGGCATTACCTCCTGGTGATACCATACCTATGTCCCAGCAATTCCACTCCAGGAGAAACTCAGGCACATATGCATCAGCTCTATGTACAAGAAAATTCATAGCCGCATAATTCAGAATAGCCCCAAACTGGAAACAACCCTGATGTCCATCAAGAGCAGAATGAATAAGTTACGGTATAAGATATTCAATGGAACCCTCTACAGCAGCGAAAGCAAACAAACCATCGCTGTATGCAACCTGGATGGACTCCAGACATAATATAAATTAAAAGAAACTAGGCAAAAAACAAACACAAAAAAACCCTGCATGATTCTATTTATATCAAAAGCAAGCAAAACTAATCTGTGGTGGTGTGTTCGCTGTTGCCTTTGGGAAGGGAGGGAGGCTTTCAGAACGGTGTTCTTTTTTTGGACCTCGGCATCGGCTACGCAGGTGTTCACTCTGGTCATTCGACACAGTGTAGACTTCTGATTTGCACACTTTCCTGTATATCATAGTTGACACGAATATTTAAATGCTTAGAGGCCGCAGGCCTGACCGCAAACCCTACCGTGCCGGCTGCCGGGTTGGCCGTGCTGGGCGGTGGGGCGGTCCCAGCGGCCTGCCCCGAGCGGGTGACCTACCCCGGCTCTCCTGTTGTAGCCTTGGGCCAAATCCCAGGCCCCGGACGGAACCTTGAAGACCCGGACCCTTCACGGAATCCCACCGGTCCCTGCCCCTCCTGGGTGGACTGAGGACAGTCACAGCTTCCCTTTCCCAGCTCGAGGTACTGATGTATGAGAAAGTTCCACTCCAGTGTTTTCACATTTTGCTTAACTTTTGGACACAAACGGCTGGAATCAGGGTCTCTTCAGACTCCACATACCCCTCAGGAAAGAACGCAGAACCAGAAACGTCCCCAACCCCCGCGCCAGGGTGTTCTTCTGGTAAGAACCACCCCGGGGGTGTGGCTTTTCGATTGCTTCGGCCTGGCAGTCGAGCTGCGCGCGCACGCGCCGACTGCGATTGATGCTGCCTGGCGGCGGGGCGCGGGGCACGCTGGGACATCTCGCTGGCGGGAGGCTGCAGGCTGGCCACGGCGCGGGGGAGCGGGCGGCGGCAGGATGGTGAAGCTGACGGCGGAGCTGATCGAGCAGGCGGCACAGTACACCAACGCCGTGCGGGACCGGGAGCTGGACCTCCGGGGTGGGTCCGGGGAGCGGGCGGGTAGTCCCCGGGCCGCACCGCGCCGTCTTGTGGTCCGCGCCTCGCGGCGTGCGCCGAAGGCCGGAGCTGGGCCCGCGGGCCGGCAGTCTGAGCCCGGAGCCAGGCTGCGCCAGGACCGCCCCAGCCTGATTTTTGCCGTTGTTGCCAAACGACCGTCCCGTTAGGCTCTAGTGAGCCTTCTGTTACCCCCGCTCCTGCTCACAGACACGGCTGACTTAATTACTTCCTGGAGCATACTCTGTTAGGCCTTGCTTAGCGTGTTTCACAGTCTGAACAGTTTGAGGATAGGGAAGATAGGCTTATCAATGTTTGTAACCCTAGTACAGGGCGAGTGGTTGGTTCTTAGTAAATACATTAAATGATATTGTGAGTGTAGGTACGATATGTGTTAATTTTCCCTGAGTTGTGAGGGAGGAATCTAAGTCCCGGAACAAAAGCAATTGTTTCCTTCCAATATTTTCTGCTTATTAGCTTAAGTTGTCTCGTATTTCCCTTTTAGGAAAACATTGTAAAGATTGAAGTGTTTCACCAAGGTGCCTTGTGTAAGCGATGGAAGCTCTCCGAACTAATCAGATTCCCGTAGCTATTTCAACTTTAGTATCGCTTGGTAAAAAACCGGGAGTGCAGTTAGCTAGTTAGCATTTCAGGAGACAGCTTTAGAGAGGATGCGAAGAGCAACTTCCCTGAGGATAAGATTACGCAATCGCGGCCTGGGATTTGCTCCCACGGGGACTTAAGTTCTCAGAACCATCCCTACGGGCCTTGCTTTCTGCTTAGATTCCTTGGGAAATCCCAGTGCTTTTATTTTGTTGAAATTAAGTTTCTTAGAGAAAGGTTCAGTTCAAGAGCCTCACCACTGTCACTCTCTTGGCACACATTGGTGATGTGTGTCTGAAGGGCATTCAGTATTGAGAATATTTTGGTGCTGTACTTACTTTGATATTAGTATGTACAGCTCTGAGTTATGTATTTTAACTTTGGCTAGGTTCATTTCTTCTCTTCTCGTAGCACCTAGCACAATAATTATGCCCAAATTAGTATTTGAGTGAATTGTTGACAGTGTCATTTATCATCATGTATAAACCCTTGACCTTTATTTAACTCTGAATTGGAACTAGAGGAGGGTAAGTAAGAGAGGACTGTCATATCATGAGGATCTTGATGGGTTCTAAGAATCTGGCCCTTGAGAATGCAGGAGATTGAGGCTATTGTCCACAATGTCTGAACAGGGCTTGGGCACTGACAATAAGCAACTCAAAGTGTAAATTCCTGTTAAGCCGCTTAACTAGCTCTAAGGCCTTAGAACAGTGTGAGGCACCTTGTAAATGTTCGTATAAACATTAGTTACCAATATTACTCATAATAAGCATCCCCATTATCATTGCCCTTGGACTTACTGTCATCAGCATCTTCGTGTTCACTGCTAGACCATAAGCTTCATGGCACTGGGGACTTGTGACCCTTTTTTTTTTTCATTTTGTCTCCAGTACCTTGCACAATGTTTGGTGTGGCATAGGTGCTAAGTAAATAACTTCCTGAATGAATCAGAGCCTTGAGTCCAATTACCATGAAATATTGGTAACGTTTTAAGGGACCTTTTAATTGTATTAATATCTCTTGTGTGGTTTTTTCTCCTCCATTTTTCAGGGTATAAAATTCCGGTCATTGAAAATCTGGGTGCTACCTTAGACCAGTTTGATGCTATTGATTTTTCCGACAATGAGATCAGGAAACTAGATGGTTTTCCCTTGTTGAGAAGACTGAAAACTTTATTAGTGAACAACAACAGAATATGGTAAGTGTCTGCTAGTGGAAAGTAATTGCTTTCCCCATAGAGTAAATGTTGCAATGTTCCCTGAAGAAGTTGTAGCACATACTGCCAGTTAAACCTACATGTTTCTTCTTCAAATAAGAAATGAGCTACACTTTTCCCATAGAGATCCAGAGAGTAACTTGGCATTGGTCTGTTATATATTTTTATAATAATGGTAAGTTTCTAATTTAAATTAAAAACATGCTGCTTTGTGCACTTTTTGGCTTCTAAAACAATTATCAGAGGGGTCATAGTAAAAGGATATATAAAGTTAAACAATTATATTTTGACCGAGTGTGTCTTTACCTCACAGCTTCTGCTACTTGTTTTTAACTATTACTGATTTCTAGATTATTATTTATTGAAATTGAGATCTTTTTTGACCCTCCAGCAGTTCTATGTAAACTTTATTGGAAAAAAGTTGTTGAAGGTTTATAGATAATGCCTTTAAGAAGTACTGGGTGGTGAGTTAAGGTTTTTTTTTTTAAGATAGAAATACTTCTCACAGGTTAACCGTTCCCTGTGGTATAGTTATATGTCTTGTACCTGAACTGTGAATGCAGAATCACTTGTATTTCTGTGCTACCTGCACAACAAAGTCACCGAGTGTGTTAAGTAGTTTGTTCTACCCAGAAGTCTCACCTTTTCTTAGGTTCCACCAAACGGTATGGCAGTGGAAAGAGCCCGAGGCAGAGTCCAGGAGTCATGGGTTCTAAAATCATCCCACTTCTATCACTGACCCTGTGGCCTCAGATAAGGCTTCTTTGTGTCAGGTTTCCCCTCTTGTCACATAGGGGTGTTGGAAGAAGGATCTCCAAATTTTCTCCAGTGTTGACATCTGAGATCCTCTGAGCAAGGAGGTAGATTAAATTGTTAGCTTATTTAATTTTCGCTTTTACTAAGAGTCTAAATTTTTATTTTAGCCGTATAGGTGAGGGGCTGGATCAGGCTCTGCCCTGCCTGACAGAACTCATCCTCACCAACAATAGTCTTGTGGAACTGGTAAGTTGTAGAGGGAGAAAACATATTTGGGGGAGGGATTAAAAGTATTATGTGCTTCTTACAGAAAATTTTCAAAATCCAGAAAATCTCACAGAAGATTATCTTATCCTCTTTCTTTGTCTTTTTCTTAATTCAGGATCTGGGCCTTTTGGGTTATATATGTACAAGTAGCTGCTCTGAATTGAGATGTGTTAGAACTGTCAAACACACACCACATTTCAAAGACTTAGTGTCAAAAAAAAGAATGTAAACTATCTCAGTAATTTTTTATATTGATGTTGAAATGATATTTTGAATAATAGGTTACATGGTGTATTATTAAAATTAGTTTCACCTGTTTATTTAATGTGGCTACTAGGAAATTTTAAATTATATATCTGATGTGCATTAAATTTTGTTGAACAGTTCTAGTCTAGAAACTTTTACTCTTCATATTAGATGAACAATCCACCTGGAACTACTTTTTGTATGAGATATGGGCAAGTTTTCTTGGCACTATGTGGATATGATTATTTTGATCTATTTATTTTTATTCTTTTTAATTTCTGCTCTGAATAACTAATTTTTAACAAAATTGAGTTACTACATATTCTAGTTAGTAACACAAAATTTTCACTTCAACACTGGATATTTAAGTCCGTATTATATAACTTAATTTTGGATTATTATGACTCTAGCTTCCTTCCCTATTTCCCTCATTGTTTAGAATAAACTGTATGTTCCTTTCCTTATGGGCAGGGTCCATAGCATCCTTCAGATTCTCAAAGAGATGCTTGACTCCAAAAGTAAGAAGGCACTTGTCAGTGGCTATGTCCTTTCTAAAATGTATGAAGTATTCAACCTGAAATTCTTGTTCATAAGGAATGTGTCCCATGATAGGTGGTGTTAGAGAAATTATAGTTCTATTTAAACCTCTTTGCAAAGAAGAAGACTGTTGATCTTTTTAATTACTGAAAGAAGTGTGTTAAAATCTCACATCGTGGTCGTGGATTTGACTATCTCCCTGAATTCTGTCAATTTTACTTTTATATATTTTGAGGTTATGTTATTTTAGACATACAAATTTTAAGTTGTTAATATCTTCCTGGTGAACTGAACCTTTTTATTATGTCATGACCCTCTATCTGTATTAATGCTGTTTTACCTCAAGGTTTATTTTATCTGATATAATATACCAAAAGACGCTTTCTTTTGGTTAGTATTTACATGATATTTTCCATCCAAAATTTACTATCAACTTTTCTGTACCTTATATTTTAGATTTGTCTCTTGAAAAACAGCATGATTGGAATTTTTTTTAATCCAGTGTGAAGTCTGTCTTTTAAATGAATTATCTATATTTAATCTACTTACATTTGATGTAATTACTGGTATATTCCAATTTGTCTTCTCTCTGTTCCGGGGCTTCTGTCCCACCCGTTTTGCATTTCTTTTTCTCTCCTTTATTGTGCACGTTCTCTTTTGTCATTTCATTTTTCCTTCTGATGGTTTGGAAATTTACTCTTTCTGGTCTTAGTCGGCATCCTAGGAATTAAAACATACATATTTATCAAAGTTTAAAGTTAACCAATACCTTTACCTCCTAAACAGTACCGTACAGTGACCTTAAACATTTCAGCACCCCCTCAACTTATGTATTTATTCTACCTTTTTTAAAAACCCATCAGTACATCATCATGTTTTACACTGTATGTGTAACAAAAGTTACTGCTTTTTGTTCTTTATTCCTTTTGGATCATCTTTAGTGGTGGTGTGACACTATCAAGCTTTACAGCTCCCTCTGATGTTGTTTGTGAAGTATTTAAAGATGGCAGCTTGCTTTTTGAGAACTCCTTGCTCTGTTCCCCTGTTTTTATATGTACTTTTTTTCTCATTGTGCCTCTTGCCTCTGTCTACTCAGTTTAGATCTGTTCCTAGCAATTTCTTCTCATTGTAGGGCCTTGTTTTGGAAGGGACACAATTTCTGGTTAGTGTTAAAAGTGAGAGCCCAAATTGCTCTAGCCTCTTCAGACCTTATCACAGTCTCATACTCATCATTAGAATGTGTCGATCCTTCAGCTCCTGTTCCCAAACTGAGTTCCTGTCCATCTTTTTGGAGTTCTCCAGTTTGTCACATGCCTTCTTGCCTTCCCTCTCCTTCTTCCTGCACAAGTGCTCTCACCATGCAAGTCTTGTAGCTCTCAATGGTTTTTCCCTACTTGTTCCTATTTTAGGATTCATAGGGAATATCTTGTCATCTGGTTTGGTTGTAGCTATTGACCATAGGTTTTTGGTTTTGCTGTTCTGCTGCACTGTATTTTATGGAACAATTTGGGAAGATTCAAAAACTACCCTGCCTTCTTTTCATGATTTAGTCTTTTTTAAATCGTACTGATCCTTATCCTTGAAAAAGTATTTAAAGAGGTTTGTGGGAGGCCTAAGATAAAGGTGCTTTCCCTCAAAGATGTTATGCCTTTCTTGTTCTTAGGCATCTGAAGGTGATACTAGCAGGAAAATCCACCTTACACGAAGATTCTGCCTTGGGGTTTCCCGTGTGAATAGTTGCTCAAGAGTCACATCAACTTTGGCATTGTTTTCTTTTCCAAATCATTGCTCAGTTGTCATTTTGAGATTGCTATAGGAAATCAATTTTTTTTGTCTCTTCTGCTGTTGAAACAGAATCTGTTAATGTCAAGATTTTAAATTTAAGAAGCTCAAATGTATTCTCCAGTTTATTCAGCAGAAATTATTTAAGCATTTGTGATGGGCTAGTATTGGGCTTGGTGCTAGAGCAGTGAAAAAACAAAGCCAGTATGGATACTTGCTCCAAAGGCAGTCTCCATTTCAGAAGGCTCAAAATAGCACGTGATACTAGCATTTTTACCTGTGGCTGTTACTTTACAGGGTGATCTGGACCCTTTGGCATCTCTCAAATCACTGACTTATCTAAGGTATGGAAATTATTTGTTGTGGTGATTGAAACTAATGAAGCCCTTTAAAATAACACCTTTACCAGCCTTGACCTTAATGCAAGTGGTTAGTTTAAAAGTATCTTTTGAAAACAAATATTGTAGATGTTTCCTTAACCTCACTTAGATTGTCATGAGGTTGAAATGTGAAGAATAGTAAACTTTCCCGTGATTTATAGATTCATTAAATGATTAAAATAGAATGCTCTTGAATGCTGTGCTATGAACAAGATTGGCATTGTGGTGTTCCTTTTCTTGTAGTATTCTAAGAAATCCTGTAACAAATAAGAAGCATTACAGACTATATGTGATTTATAAAGTTCCACAAGTCAGAGTACTGGATTTCCAGAAAGTGAAACTAAAAGTAAGTATTATTCTTTTGCTTTGTGCACACACATTATAAATTTGTGTGTTTTTCTTTATACTTTTGTTATTGCTTTTTAAAATTGCCTATTTGAGTAAATCTTATCTTTAGTTTATGATAGAAGTGTGGGGGAGGGAATGTTGAGTTGGATTTTTTTCTCATAGCAGAGTTTATGGTATGACTTTGAGCTACAGCTTTTTTATGTAATATTGGCCATTCCGAAGTTTGCAAAATGTCAAAGCCACAGTGAACACTATTAACAATGGATTGTCTGCCTAGATACATTCCCAATGAGGAGCTTAATATTATCCATATTTGAGCAACTCTGATTGTTAGAATGGTTTTTCCCTTTATTGGGAGTCCGGTTTTTATTTGTTTATTTAAATATATTTTTACCTTCTTAGTTCCCTGGGATCCCCTCCTTAGTAGAAGAGGGAACTTTGTTCAAGGAGCTTCACCAGAGAAGGGAAGACCACTGTGTCTTCTTTTAATTTGAAATTGGCTTTTTGGTATTTTTACCAGCCCAGAGTATTTTAGGAGCGTTCTCTTCCATGTTTCTGAGGAATGCATCTAAATGCATGTGGTATTCCTATTTCCATTAACTCTGTGTGTGGTGTCGCTGTAGGAGCGTCAGGAAGCAGAGAAAATGTTCAAGGGCAAACGGGGTGCACAGCTTGCAAAGGATATTGCCAGGAGAAGCAAAACGTAAGATACGGATATCCAACTTAACTCCACTTCACCTTCAGAAACACTGTCTGGCAGTTTGCCTCCTACAAAATTAACCAAAAACTGTGACTAATAAGGTATTTAATTTGAGTGCCAGTGATGGTCCAAACATCAGAAGAAATTTCTATCCGATTAGCAGAGCAACTGTTCCAGTATTCAGTCTTAATGTGATGTTATATACGTCCTGTTTTCTCTATAGGAAGATGAACTGGGTGGTGTTTCTGAAGGAGAGAGTTCTTGTATCAGTTTGTTAACAAAGATAAGATACTACACTGGTTGAATTACTTTCAAAAGCTTTTGAAAGTAAAAGAGAAGCAATTTCCATTGATCTGGGTTTAACAGTTGTGTTCTTCCTCCCTCCCAAGTTTTAATCCAGGTGCTGGTTTGCCAACTGACAAAAAGAAAGGTGGGCCATCTCCGGGGGATGTAGAAGCAATCAAGGTAATAATGTGTTAGGATTCTTGGACTGGAGAGAGCTGAGATGGGTTTAGGACACATGTAATAAACAAGTTCTGAACGTTGCAGATTCCATTTTCCCACAGTTGTTAGAATACAGCTGTATTTCTATTTGAGGAAAAACTGGCTTAAAATTATTTGATCAGACTCTGACGTGAATTGATTACATGAGCCAATTGAAGAGGAGGCAGCTCTCTTTATCTCATTTTCCCAGGATGCATTTATTATTTGGGACAGTTAGTTACCTTGGTATGCTGTCTCAGCATTTGCCTTATTTTTACTTTCAAAGACTTGCTGTCTGACAAATCCTGTTGGATGATCAGTGGGAAATCTTAATTTTATCATATTGCCTCCTAAGTTACCCGGTAATATAATTCCAAATAGATACTTCACTTAGCTAAAATTTTAGGACACGTGGAATGATAATTTGCTCTCTTTTATAAGAGGACCTGCATCTCTTCACCAATTTTGAAAATTCATGATTTGGTTTCTAGGTTCATTTCAAGTGTGTCAATGAAATTCTTCCCCCAACACAAAACTATTTACTGTTCCAACTTGAAAAGTTTCTGTGAATTTCTGTAGGTGTTTTCTGGGTGATTGATACTTAGTTGAAATTAATTGTCCATCTCCGTTGTCCTCTGTCCTCCAGAATGCTATAGCAAATGCATCAACTCTGGCTGAAGTGGAGAGGCTGAAGGGGTTGCTGCAGTCTGGTCAGATCCCTGGCAGAGAACGCAGATCAGGTCAGAAAACGGTGTTCTGTCTTTGTACATTCAAATTAATGTTACACTCAAAGTGTAACTCTTAAAACAGTTTAGATGCTGTAATCTAAGAATGCCAGGATAGTTCCTCCTTACATCAAATCTAATATACATGAAATCATTTTAAATGCTCTTTGAAGATAAAGTATTTGATGAAGAAAGTTAAGTCATAGGATTGTGGCGGTTTTCATGTAAAAGTAATCATTATTTCAAAGCCATGGAGTGAACTGAACACTAGAGGTCACCACATGGACTTTTACGTGTGTGAGAGAGAAAGATAGCTTAGTAGTTAGGGACACAGACTCTAGGGCCAAGCAGCATGACGCTCAAATCTTAGCTTCGCCAGCTCTGTCTTTGGGCAAGTTTCTTCAAGTCTATTTCCTCATCTTTAAATCTGAGATAATGGCAGTACCAACCTCAGAAGGTTGTTGAGATTACTAAGAGACTGTGCTTAGCACAGGGGTCAACATTAGCGAGTTTTTGATAAGTGGTAACTATTGTAATATTCAAGTGCAGCATGTTGGGCAATGGGCGTATAAAATAAAAAAACTGAAATGCATATTACAAGTTTGATATGAAAGTATCAAATCTACCTAGACCAGTAGCTCAGGGAAAGTTTCCTGGGGAAATAATGTGTGAGCTGGGAGCTAAAAATGAATAAGACATTTTTTAAGACGAATGACTCTTGATAATGTGATCCATGGGCCTCTGGGGGTCTTTGAGGTCAAGACTATTTCTGTAGTAACACCAAGGGGTTGTTTGCTTTTTTCATTGTATTAACATTTGCACTGATGGGGCAAAAGAAATGGTGGGTAGAACTGCTGGTGCCTCAGCACAAGTCATTGCAGTGGCCAAAACGATAGTAGTTATTATATTCCCTGCTATGCACTCCCAGTAAAATATATACCATTTTCACTTAAGAGTGTCCTAGATGAAGCAATGAAAGTTATTTTATTAAATATCATCCCTTTCTGGGTGACAGAATGGGGCATACGCATGTCTACATACCTGAGTTGGATGGTTACCTCCATGCACTGGTGCGTTCGTTTTCAGTGGAGAGGCAGCTGTCTCCTCGAACATGAATGAAGTGAGCCTTTCACTTCAAAGAAATCAACTGACAGTATTTATTGCTGATGATAAAATTCAATATTTCAAGCAAAAATTAAAATTTGGAAAACTTGAATCTATCACTGTAACCTTACCAGCTTCCCAGTATTTAAAGGCTTTTTTGGGTCAATCAGTGGTAATATTAATGGATGTGAATTAATGGATATGACTTGTTTGATATTGTATAATGAAATAGCAATATGTAAGATCTGCAAAACTCAGTGAACCACTGTTTTCCAAATGATGTTACAAAATCATGCATGGGTAAAGGATCCATTCAAAGTACAAAATAGACCAATGGATTTTCAGTAAGAGGGCATGAAAAGTTCATTGATAAGGTTTCAGACTTCACATTGCAAATTAACCTTTAAGAAACTACCACTTGTCAAGTTTTGGGGTAGAATCTGTACAACATCCATGGTTATCTTCAAAGGGTGTTAAAATATTGTTCCCTTTTCTAATTATCTGTCTTTGTGGCCAGATTTTCTTCATACCCTCCATTCAAAATAATATATAGCAACAAATGGAATGCTGAAGCCAATACAAGAATCCAGCTTACTGCAAGTCAAACATTGCAGAGATGCGCAAAGATAGAAACGTTAACATGAAATGGATTTATTGTTTTAGTGAATTACTGTTTTTAAAAATCCTCAGTTGTGACTTCTAATATAGCATCAATAAATACAGTCTACGTAAACAAAAGCTCTTTGGGTCCTAACACTAAAAAGTATGGAAACTGCTGAACTAGACAAAGGCAGAGAGGCGTTCTAGGCAGAAGGAACTGCAACAGGCCAAAAACCTACAGTATAGCAGGCCCATTTGAACTGAAAGCAGGCCATTGTGAATGAAGCTGAAGGCATGGAGGGTGGGAGGGAATGTGGCCAGATGAGATGACAAGGAGTAAGCCCATGTAGGGTGCTGCGGGCTGTGTGATGGATTAGGTCATTAGTCTTGAGAACATTCGAAAATCTCTCGAAGGCTTTCAAGGCACAGTGCAGAGGTTGGAAAGGGGGCAATATCAAAAATGCTTATTGTGACTGCAGTATGACAGAATTACTGAATTGATTTGCTTCCCACAGAATGTTTTATTTAGGCCTTAGAGTTTCTTGGGATTTTAAATGTAATCTGAAAGCACATTGGGGAGAGGAAGATAGGATATTGTTTTTGGTACCCCATTTGCTAGGTCTCAGTGGGCCCAGGCTTTCAAGTAGCACTTCCTAGTGTTGTTCCTTGGTAGTTTTGTATTTGGAACTCTGATGTTTGGATCTAACTGTAGAAATGGTAGATTCAAACATGAGTAATTTTTTTTCCACCAAGGAGAATAAAAAAAAAGAAAAAAAAAAATGAGTAATTTTCCCAGACAACTGACAGGGTTACATTTTTTTTTTTTTTCAGAATACATTGACCAAAGTGTTTTTTGGTTTTTTTTTCAGAATACATTGCCATAAATTATTGAACAAATGTAACAATCTTTTGATGGTTGTTGCCGTATTTCCCTAATTTAGAGACCATAATGTTACTACCTGATCCCAGTATCTGGCATGTAGTACCCAAAATACCCAAATGTTTTTTGAGTGTTTCCAGTTTCTTTGCCTACGGTAGTGGCAAGAACAATACACACTTGGATAACCTTTTTACCATCACAAAACATGAACTATTGTCAACTACAATGGGAAGCAAAGAACCGTTGTTTTGGCTTTCACAAAACACCTTTATGACCCTTTTCCTTAGGAATTGCCCATCCCTTCCAATCCCTGCCCAAAGACAGACTGTCCATGGACTGTATGCTCCTCCAGGGGCTGCTTTTGATCTTTCTGTACCTAGCCCAGTGCCCCGCACACAGGAGCCACAGAATTGGCACTCACATACTAAGCAAACAGAATCTCTCAAGTTGATATGACTTCTGGTTTTGTGGTTTTCTTTAGGGCCCACCGATGATGGTGAAGAAGAGATGGAAGAAGACACAGTCACAAACGGATCCTGAGCAGTGTGGTGGATGTATAATAGGCCCTCCTGGGACACATGTTGTATTTTGAACATGCAATAATAGCCTTGTTTGTGTCAGCAAAGTGAAATCTGTCAGCATTGTTGAAATGCTTAAAACTGCTGCTGATAATTTTGTAATATAAGTTTTGAAACTAAATGTCAGTTTTCTATGAATAATAAAAATAAAGGCCACTCACTGTGTTGCCAAGTTGCGTGTCATCGAGGTGTTTTTGCAGTGAGATCTAAGGACATAATTTAAGATGGAAATGTGGGAGGGGGGCTTTTCTGCCCTCTGAAATGTTTACATTTTCAAATTCTTCATAAAAGGAAACCAGGCTTTAGGACTTTGATGAATCAGCATCCTTTGACCTTTTTAATTAATTCTGTCTACAGATGTCATACAAATTAATAAATTGTTGATTTGAAAAATTACTGTGGGAAGTGTGACTTAGTTTGTCAGGTGCTGAAATATGAGCAGAGGAGCACCAATTTGCGACATTAACACGGCAGGGGAGTTGTGGCTTCCCTGGCGGGCTGGCTACAGCACACTTTGCTCGGCTCCTACATGCTTGTTGCATTCTTTATCTGCTGGCCTTCACTGGTCAGCAGTTCCCCTCAACCGTCACTTAATTTCCATCACTTAATTAATGATTCCTTAACCCTGGCTGCATATGAGATTTAATAGGAAGGATTTTTAAAATGCTAATGCCTTTGGTTCCCCACTAGGTATTCTGGTTTCTTTGGTTTGGGTGTTTTTTAAAGCTTCCTGGGTGATTCTGACTGTGAGAAACTCTCTTCTAAATAGTCCCCTGAACAGTTTTTGGTGATTGCTGATCAGAAATACCTAAGACAGGAAGGACCTGTGCCTTCAGGGGCTGACAGTCGGGATGGGAAGACAACCACAAGAAACAGGTCTGCTAGGCCTCAGTGTAGTAGCAACTGACAGGTAAGAATGGGGTGAAGCATTCCAGAATACTTCAGAAAGGAGATGGCACTTGGACTTCAGGAGAACCTAGCCTTTAGATTTCCTCAGTGTGACCCTAAGACACTGCTTTTCCAACTCCTTAGGAAGCAGTTCCTGTGTAAACCATTTATTGATGGCCCAAACCAGATTGCATTGCTCTGTTCTCAAGTTTTATCCTCACCTTGGCAGGTTTGGAGATTGAAATTTTTTACGAATTTATGGGGCATTTAGGCACCCAGGAAATAAACCAAATATACAGTGGGTGGATTTATAAACCCAAAGTCGTATTGTTAATTTACTTTGAGGGGACGGTAACTTAATGTCTGCAATTCATGCTCTCCCCTACCCCTCACCAAGAAGTCTTTTGGGATTAGAATAGAAGAAGGACTTGGGTGGGGGGTCTTTAAGGTATGCATCTTCCTGGGTTGGATCAGAGTCTAGCTCCTGCAACATCTTTCATGGCCTGGGCCGGCCAGTGAGGCTGCCTTTTCTACCCCCACATAGGCCTTCTGTTAATGCAGGGTTACCTGTTGCTTCTGCTTCTGATAATAAGACAACTGAAATGATTCCATTTTTCTTTTCCACAGTTGAAATCCAGGGAGGCTCCCTGTTCCCATTGTTTATCAGCCACCTTACCAGGTGGGTCTCTGGCTGGTCAACAGCCTCAGTGATGACAAGTTGGTTGCAGTTAAGTGTCGATGTCCTAAGGGTAGCTTTTCTCTGATCATGTTGCTTACCTCTAAGGAGTAGCTTACTTTGGGTCCCTGGCCCTGACTGTACTATAGCACTTAGCAATGACATGAGACTTCTGTGCCATTCCCTTAATTGATCTGGACTGAGCAGGATTACTTTGACACCAAAAAGTTTAATATTTGAAGCCTGGTGATAAAAAAGTCAAAGGGTACCTTATTACATTATATATGCCATTGTCCCAAGTGAGGACATTGCAACACTGACCAGAGGAAAGTGAGGGCTCCTGTGCCCAGAGCTCAACCTCCATCTGTACGTCTCAGGACCAGAAAAATTGAGTTTGGCCCAACTCAATTTTCCCAGAAGCACAATATTTTCAGTGTGCAATTTTACAGAGCATGCAGTTCATTCAGGATAACTTCTATCATGTTATAGCAGAAACTTTTGTACCCGTTGACAGTCATGCAACACCCAAAAGAACATGGTTTCTATGGAACTGCATTAAGATGATTTGAATATTTTTAGTTTTGTAGTGTTTGTATATAATTGGTAAATGCCCTGGTTTTGAGGTTCTAAGAACTATAAATCTAGGAAATATATATCTAGTTTTATATACATGCATAATTAACATAATTTAAAGGTTACATTGGGAGTCTACAAGAATGTTTTGTTGAAAGGGCTGGCTCCTTGTATTCATGTTTGAAAAACACTCTTGTTTGATTGCCATCTTTGTGATCGCCCTTAGCTACCAACATCCTTAATCCCACCTTGTTGCATATACTTTTATCAGTTATCTATTGCCACAGTAGTGCTGCATAACAAACCACCCCAAAACTCAGGGGTTTTAATCAACCACTGTTTATTCTCATATCAGGCTCTGCTTATCAGTGCAGATCTATGGATTAACTATGGTGGTTTGGCTTTACACGTCTCCTATGACAAGCTGGCTAACCTGGCAAAGGCACAAGAAGTAAACACGAGAGGCTTCCTAGGGCCTACACTCAAAAGTGACGCACTTCTTTCTGCCCACTTGCCATTAACCAAAGCAAGCCACCTGGCCAAGTACAAAGTCAAAGGATGGGAAAATACACTCTTCCCACCTTGAGGCCATGGTAAGGATATGGCTACAAGAAGAAATGATGAATTATGGCTAGTCATTTATAGTCTACCATCGTCAGTGACAGGTGGCAGTTCTGGTTACCGTCCACCTTTGTCCTATTTTTGCAAATGACAGGAACAATTATATTGAGTAACGTGTTTGCTAAAGTAACTTTATGGTTCTAGTCAAGCTAGGTGAGGTGACACACCTGATTAAAGGAGGAAAGGTAGCACATAGCCTGGCTAGGAAGCATTACTAACTTCTATCAATAGGATCATAAGAATGATGTGCTAGGAGCTGAAATGGAAGCCCATCATCCATACACTCAAATAATTCAAAATCTATTTGATTTTAGTTGAATATATTATTCATTATATGTACATATGTATACACACTGTAGTTCACAATAATTTATAAAAGTACTTTTTTGTATATGTTTAAAATGCATTTTCATGAGTTGGTACTGGTTTCTATTTTATATTGCACAGTTCTGAGTGAAAAGAACTGTTAACATTTTTTTAGTGATAGAAACTAAATGTTCGAATTTATTCCATCTTCACGGTTACAGACATTACAGGGCAGGGAGGGATAAACAAGGCAAATAAAGCAAACTCCTTTTTCCCCCCATTTAACCAGATGCAGCATTTTTGACTTAATTCTTTGATACGGGTTGATGCAGCATTTTGGCATTTATATAATGTACAGGTTGACTTAATTCTTTGACATGGGTTGAAAGCTGGCAACAGCAAATCTTTGCAATTTAGGATCTTCCTCCATAGTTACTACTGTATCTTAATTCCGAAGCTACACCGTGAGCTGTGAAATGGTGTTCACTGCAACATTCTTGAAGCTTTGGTATCTTAATCTGACACCTCTTGTTAAGACAATGAACTGTCTGTTAAAAGCTATCTTCTTAACTAACCCAGTCCACCAATCGTAACCGTTAAATTACAATAAAACTGCTCTCAAGCATTGGTTGAAACTGTTTTGCTATGAGCTTCCTGAGAGAAAAAATTGCTAACCTGTTGCTAACCATGAACCTAAACAATTGCTTCCATGGACAATGACCCCAGTATGGTGTACCTAATGTCCTTTGCAGCGTAACAAAAGAGGTCAGGCAACCTTGCTCATCCTGTCTAGTTTATCAGTATTTACATGCAAGGTATATTTAAAGCTGATCCCAGACCAAGTGTTGCAACCATAATCCCAAGAAGTCGTTCAGTGTTAGCACATAAATGTTCAGTTTTAGCACATAAAGATGACAGAGCAAGTGAGAAATCACTCTAAAGCAGAGTGATGGTTCATCATCTTTTACAAAGTGAGAGGACAACATTAAGAAGGAGGAAATAAAACTCCCTCCTTATCATCACATAGAGGATGAGGGTAAAAAAAGGAAAAAAAAAAGTTCTCCCGCCTAAACTCCTCACTAAATCAATGAGCTATCTTCACAGACTTAATTGACAACATCCAGACTCCTCAATTTCTTGATTTGAGGAGTCTACTTTCAATGAGGTGGCTGTCAAGTGGAAGAAGAGCTTTCAGGCTTTTCTCTGCCATGGCCCATGAACTCTAGTCCTTCAATAAGAATCTCCTTCTCCCTTATTGCTTTCTGAACACACTGCTGGGACAGCCTTAACGGGGCGGGTGCATGACTCCCTGCAGCCATCCCCCTTGAGGAAGTTCTTGGAAAACTAGCGATTGAAACAATGGTCGTATCCAGGTTTCATGGTCGTATCCAGGCTTCGTGTCACGGCTTTCCCACACTGTTCCTGGCCATGGCGGCAGCGCAGCATTCTGATATCCTCACCCGTTCACTTATTTTTTCACTTTGTTACATTCCTAATTCCCAGCCCTTCTTTTGAGACACAGCCAGGTAGGTGCACTTCAAATGCTTCTCCAAAGAAACCTCAAGGTCTAGTATCTAATAGGGTGGTTATGGTCACCATAGAGGTGGTGAAATTTGAGTAGTGGAAGAGAGTGGAGGAGGGCATTGCAAGCAGAGGAAACAGGAAGAGCCCTATCATAAATAATTCTGTGATAATGCCTTATGACACATAGTAAAATTCAACACATGTTGGAGCCATTACTCTGACCATTCTTTCCCAAGAGGTTTTGATTTTGACGTGGGGACATTCTCGGCCTGAAAGGTAACACTGGCTGCCCATATTTCGTCTTTACACCTTTGTGAGGGTGGACCCGGGCTGCAAACCTCAATGGCTGGGAGTCCTCAACCTGCTGAGTCCTGCTGCCCAGTGTGCCCGAGGCAAGGATGTGGGCGCAAATCCTGTCTCCGGGCGACCCCCAACCTCCTTGGCTTCCGTGTCCAATCAGTAAAGAAGTAAAAATTCGATAAGAAATCAGTGAAAGAGGGCAGACGCCCACCTCCCTCAGGCCACCAGCAAGCAGGGACCACAACCAGGCGCACCAGCCCTGGCCCCAGCGAGCGGCGGGCGGGTTTCCCCGCTGCCGTCTCGCCCCGCCCCCGGCCACACCCCCTCTACGATAGGCCGAGCGCCGGGCTGGGGTCAACCTGCGATTGGCCGGGATCGCGGCGGCGTCCGGGCGCGCCACGTGTACGTAAGGGCAGACCGGAAACGCCCGGCTGGAGGTGACGCGGCTGGGCCGGCGGCAGAGGCGAGCATGGAGCGGGACGGGGAGCCCTTGTCCGCGCGGCCGGCCCTGGAGACCGAGGGGCTGCGCTTCCTGCACGTCACGGGTGAGTCGCTGCGGGCCGTGCGGCAGCGGGGCTCGCTCCGCCAGTCCTCGGCGGGCCGCCATGTTCGGTGGGTCGTCCTCCGCTGAGCGCCGGGCCGGGGCCTGGGAAGCCTGGCCCGCAGCCGGGCGTTGGCGACGCACGCAGGCCCTGGGCAGCAGGCCCGGATCGTGCGCGGAGGCCTCCCCGGAGCCGCACTTCCCTGGGCGGCGCCGGCGGGCCCTTGTTTGCGCAGGTCCTTTACTTTGTGCGCAGCAAGCCCTTCAGGTTACAGTTGCTGGGGTCACTCGGTCCCTGGCGTTAGCCTCTAGGCACCTTCCGCCCCCCTACATCCGTACACATTTCTAACACTCCTAGCTGTCACGCCTTTGTGTGTGGCTCCCTAGGTCTAAAAGGCCTTTCTTTGCCTTCTTGAGTCGGATAAGCTCCTCTTCATCCTTCAAACCCCAGCTGCTGTGCCCTCCGTCCTCCGGACTGCTTCCTTGACTCCCCCACATGGTTGAGAAGTCTCACTTCTCAGTGATCCCAGAATTGTTGCGCTTCTCGCTCATATTTTAACGGTCTACTTACGAGGTCATTTCCTCAACTAGACCGTGAAAGTTTTCAGGGCAGGATCTACGCTTATTTTGTCTTTGTTGAGTTTTATGGAAAAATCAACTAGTAATGTCATTTTTAGTTTTTGAAAACTTTTTTTCTTTTCAGTGGGCTCCCTACTGGCCACCTATGGCTGGTACATCGTCTTCAGCTGCATCCTTCTCTACGTGGTCTTTCAGAAGCTTTCCACCCGGCTGAGGGCCTTGAGGCAGAGGCAGCTGGACAGAGCTGCGGCTGCTGTGGGTTAGTGCCTGATAACAGAAATGAAGGCGGTGGCTCTACACCTACTTCTTTTATTATTTAACACTTAGTCTGTTATTGAGAGTAAGAAGTACACGACTTTCATTTGTATGGGCCAGGGGAACCATTTTATGCTTCTGAAGTTGATTTTGGTGCATGTGCAATTTTTAAAGAAATTTAGATATTTTAATGAAATGGAAAACATTTCTGGTGGTGTGTAGAACACTCAGCGCATGGCTTGTTGAATGGTTTTTCATTTTACAGTTTGGATTAAAATGAAAACTTCATAGTTTCTCTCTCCTTGTGGGTCTGCCTACTAAGGCTGAGTTATCTCTAGAACCATTGTGAGTGAGGAGAACTCAGCCTTGGTTCTTCATGTCCACCTCATTTTGATTTTCACTTACTTACAGACCTGATTTCCGGTTACATTTGGCTGTTGCAAAAATTCATTCCTTCTGAAAGGATACCCTTTTCACTAGTTAGAAACTACAGTTTCTGTGGACATATCCAAAAGAAACGTTAAGTATTTTGAGAATAGTAGCATATAATTAAACAAATATAAATTGTCATTCATCTGAGTCACTATAGGACTAAGTCTGGGGTGGGAAGCTTTGGTTTACAAACCAAATGAAAACATAGGTTAAGCTATGTGCATTTCTATTCTTAATGCTAGTTGGAAGGATTTTTCTTTTCCATAGAAACAAATACCTAAGAACCTTTACCTTCTTCTGATATAGATCTAGGCTAATTAAGGGATGGGTTCAGAAAACTATCTTTCCTTCATTGTCTTCTGGAATTCTGGTCGACCTGGAGATTGTGGGTGTTAGTGAGGTAATCAAGGTGTGTAATGGAATCTGTGTGTGGCCATCAGACCACTTACATTTCATTTGCAGGGCCACTATCCCAAGCTTTGTGAATTATAATTGCTAAGGGGAACTCAGAAATCTGCATTTCTAACAGGTTTCTGCTTATGTGGATATTTAGGGCTAAGAACTATGGCTAAGCAACATATTTTCCTGCTCTCTTAAGCAGGAAAGTATATGCAAAGAGGGTAGGATTACTCATATAAAAGCCTGGTTTTTCATTGGCTGACGTCTCTGTTTCTATACTTCTAATAATGTGGACACTCAAGAGTTTCCGTTTTATATTGTACAAGGTGCTGTATCTCAAATTTTTTCTGACATTTTAGAACCTGATGTTGTTGTTAAACGACAGGAGGCTTTAGCAGCTGCTCGTTTGAAAATGCAAGAAGAACTAAATGCGCAAGTTGAAAAGCATAAGGAAAAACTAAGACAGGTATGAACTGATTTTAGTTTGAGTATGTATGTAGTCTTAAGAAATTGTCTGAGGCTTAGTGGGTAATAATGCCTCTGTGTGTATGTTTTTATTTGTACACTTTTAGGAGAGGGTCTTATCCCATTAGATTCAACTAATCATGTCCAAATCACTTCCACTTAACTTAGTGTTTCTTTGTGAAATTTCTTACTGTTCAGGGTGGAAATAGTCTTAAAGAAAGGTATCTTATGTTTCTGTTGTTGCTTTCTAGTGACTCCCTTACAGCAGTATCACCCAACAGAATTGTGTGTCCGGGTCTCATGCCACCAGACACAGAATACACATTGAGTGTATTCTTGCTCCATGGCTGTTTTAAGCTGCGTGTCTCACACAACCTGGCTTGGTGGGGCCCCTCTTCAGTGAGTTGAAGGAGAGCCAGGGGAAGGCAACAGGAGGCTCTGCGAAGGCTTATGCCATATTAGAGATGGAGAGCAGGAGATGGAGTTTTGAAAGTCACAGGGTTTGGTTGGGGGGCAGTAGGAGGTGAGGGGGAAGAAGAACCAAGGATTGCTGTGAGCAGCCAGGTGGATTGTGCCAGTCTGCACAGGAGGAAGGTCACCCACCAGCTTGACCTGATCCCTGAGAGGACCAAATGTAGACTCTGCTTTCTAGTTTCAGTCCAGGTGCTTCCGGGCCTCTCTTCATTCCCTCAAAAGCAAGTCTCTGCCAACTCTCAGGCAGCAAAGAACTTGGTTGTACTGTGGTCTTGCCTGTGTCTCTCTAGTGTTTTCCAGGGTCATGTGCCTTGTTGTTTCCCTATAATCATCCACTACAGGGTCAGTCTCCCCAGCTTGGCAGGAGCCCGAAGGGAAAGGACAGAACAAGACCATTCCCTCCTTCCTTGGTCACCCTGTCCCAGCAGCCTTCAGTGTTCTTATCAGGTGGTTGCTTATCTTCCACTTATGTAGTCATTAATCTAAAGTGTACTATTATTTGTTTAACTTTTTTTTAACCACACATGTAAAAATAAATTTTATGACGTAGGAATCTATACTATGGAAATTCTCTCCCCTCCTCGTTTCCCCACCCTCCACTGCCCAAGCATCCCATATTAAGTTTTTTTAGGTATTTTTCCAGAAATATTTTATCCATATGTAAAAAACACGTGTATGGGTCCCTTCTTATAGAACTGGAAGTACAGTATACATATATGCCATTTTGAGCAGTTCTATTTTAGTTTTTTTCTTCCCTGATTTCCTGCCGTTAATTATTGTTTTGTTTCTGGAGCCATACAATAAGTTGAACTCCTTCTGTGTGTCAGAATTCAGTGACGTCAGGGTCTGAGAGTGTGTGTGTGTGTGTGTGTGTGTGTGTGTGTTAGTAACATGGCTTGCTCATTCATTTTGCTGATGTAGCTAAAAAAATCTTTTAAAAGGTCACTTTTAAAAATTGTTACATGAGCCTCCTAACCTTGGAAAAGGGACAAAAAGCTTATGTTCAGTTTAAAAATTGTATGGCATATGTAGTTCTGACTGAGCCTGCCTGGCTCACAGTTAAATCAGGTCTCTTGTTTATGGTATCAGAATTCGTCAGCTGTGGTTCCATTCAGATGTTCTTGATGGCTAGCTATAAGTGTGAAACAACCTTTATGTCAAGAGGCGGTTTCCTTTTTGACCTTGTGTACTTGCAGACAGTGGAAGCAGAAGTTGACAGGTATTTGGATTTGGTAGCAATGGATCCTGAATGCTGTGGAGAAATTTCCTATATATGTGCTTTTTGAGGCATCTTTTCACATATCCTTGTGACGTCACAGTTTAATTGGAACCAGAATGAACTGCAGTTTGGGTCTGGATTCCATTGCAAGTGAGGGTTTTAAGTGAACTTGGCATGCACTTGGCATGTGAGTTGCAATACTCAGTTGCTGGGAGGGAGGAGCTCTGCTCTTCAAGCAGTGGGGAGCAGAGGGAAAGGTCAAGTGTGAGTGTTTCCTTTCTGCCTTGGGAACCTATCCACTATATGACTGTGAGCTTTCTCAGGTGCTTATTATTGGGCATAATTTTCTGGGGAGATTAGTTTTTCCTTATGTTTTCTTAGTGCTTGACTTCCCAAAGCACTTTCAAATCTCTCCTCTGATCCTCACTGCCTGAGGGGTTAAGTGACTTTCCCCAGGGGCATAGCCAGGTGGCAACAAAGCCAGCCTGCTAGCCACACGCACCCATTGCAAGTCAGAGTTCTTCCACATTACCTAAAATGTCCTAGTAAGAGTGAGGTGCAGAAGCATGGAATCAGTGTTCTTTTTTTCCTTGGAACCTTTTGCTTTCTTTAATGGTGTACAAAAACCAGAGGTTCTGTTTGTGAGTTAAACTCACTCCTTATTAACCAAAGAAAATGAGGGTGAAGTTTTGGTTTGAAGGACATTTAAATTAAGAATTGTCATAGGCCGGGTGTGGTGGCTCATGATGCCTGTAATCCCAGCACTTTGGGAGGCTGAGGTAGGAGGATCACTTGAAGCCAGGTGTTTGAGACCAGCCTGGGCAACATACTGAGTCCCCCGTCTCTACAAAAAAAATTAAAGAATTGTCATAATTAGCATTTTCTTTGAGAAAGATGGTAGCTTATGAATTTTTTTCTGTACAATATTTGATTCTTTCTCAGCTTGAAGAAGAAAAAAGGAGACAGAAGATTGAAATGTGGGACAGCATGCAAGAAGGAAAAAGTTACAAAGGAAATGCAAAGAAGCCTCAGGTGACTGGAGACTTCAGCCAACTGACATTTTTCTAGTAGATGAAGATTTGTCAAGAAGAATATTTTAATCGTTTCTTACACCTGTGTATGTTCAAACAGGAAGAAGACAATTCTGGGCCGCCTTCTGTCATCCCAAAACGGACACCTGACAGAAGGCCTTTGCGGGGAGGTGGTAAGCGGCACCTCATGTAAATTGTTAATGAATTTTCGATGCTTACAGGATACAGTTACCTTTTAAAAGCAAAATTCTGTTTGTTTCCTTGTCCATAAATTGAGACTAATTCCTAAGCTGTGGATTGTGAAGATTAAATAAACAGATGCAGAGCACCTCTTAGGCCCTAAGTAATTGGAATGATTGTACTTGTGTTTTTGTGTTCTCCTTGATCCCACGGCAGCCCTGCCAGGGAGAGCTAAGTAGAATGGGGAATAGCCTACCCATCTTGCACATGAGTGTCAAGGGGTGTGGTTTTGGTCTTTCCAGCCAGGGCCGCCTTGTTTCTTGCAAAGAACTTTCACTGCCCTGGGCACTTTAGGTGATACCATAGCAGTCTTCATCCCATCCTTGAGGAATTTCAAATCTGTGGGAAGATGAGACTCACATACAGATGAAAATAAGTAATCCTTTGTGATTCTGGCTAGGAGTTGCAAGTTAATGCTGGGGAAGGAGAGAGCAAAGACACTTGAACACTCTGTAGGAACCAGTTCTAGGGCGAAGACTGTATCCTCTGTGGGAGCAGAGGGGCATGGCAGAGGCCTGGAGGCCTGATGGAATTTTTGAGGACTGAAGGAGATTGGGACGTGGGCTCTAAGGCAGCCATGGACTTGGCTGACCTTAAAGGCTGAGTTCTAATCCCCTTTGTGTCGGGAACCAAACCTGGCTTGCTGTAGGGAAGTGATGCATCTAGAAAGAAAATGCTGTTTTAAAACTTTCTCTTGCTGGAAGCCTATTTTCAGGCACCGTTAGTGGTGATATTTAGGAGAGGAATGGAAATCATAGAAAATGTAATGCATGACATGCTCACATGCATGGCCTCTTTCAGTGTCCCCAGCAGTCCTGAGCTGGGGCTTTAACTAGCTAGCCTAGTTTTATAAATAAGGAAACTGAGGTATGGGGATTTATTGTCCAGAGATTCCACTGCAAGTAAGGAACAAAACCAACTCATTTAAGGTCTGGCTGGCTCTAGAGCCTGAGCACTCAACCAGGTCACCAATTGTCCATTGACTTTGGGAAGCTCATGGGGGAAAGGGAGAGGAGGATGCAGGTGACCTAGTTTGACTTGTAGAAGCGGCAAAGTCCATTCTGTTTTGATTTTTTTAAAATCTGTTTTCTGTCCTTTGAACAGCCCTTATTTGAAAGTGTACATTTTACTAAGCACTGTGATAGGATCCTTCACATATTAAATCAAGCCATCTTGAGAGCTTTTTTGGCAAGTTTTTTGCATGTCTTTTGGGGAGTTAAGACCAAGAAGCTGAATGGCTTCTTTTTTTCCTACCAGAAAATCGATTGAAACTGCAATTGTGATTTAAAGTATTTTTTTATAGCATAGCTAAAAGTTTTTTTAAATGTCCGTGAGAACAGAATCCATATCTTTGTAGTGCTTTGAATGTCAGACTCATAATTTTATTTTTGATATAAAATGTCCCCAGATTTCCAACCATCAGTACTGTTCTGCTTCCTTTCTCTTATCCCAGGTTATAACCCTCTGTCTGGTGAAGGAGGTGGATCCTGCTCCTGGAGACCTGGACGCAGAGGCCCATCCTCTGGCGGATGAAGCTAAGAATTTTGTTAGTGTCGCTTTTGGCGTTAACAGGACAAATCCTTAACCCTCGATTCAATTGCCTTACGCATGCTTTTCACAGTGACTAGCCAAGGGGATGTGGGGTTTATTTCTGTTCTTAACTACACCTGCGTATGTAAGGGCTTCAGTCAGCATAGGGTATAGACGTTTCCACTAGGTATAGGTCGTTGGTCACACTTAAAGACAGTGATTGCATCCATTGATTTCATGGTTAATTGCTAGTTGGTAAGTAAAGGCCTCTAGATGATTAGTAATCTTGATACAGAGGCCTAGGAATGACTTTGTAAGTTAGAAGTCCTTGCTGATAGGACAGTCTCTGTGATAGGTTGCGTTGAATGACGTCTTCCTTATAAATGGTGAGCCCACCAGTGAGGATTACTGATGCAGACAGTTGATGGGGTTTGTTTCTGTATATTTATTTTTATGTACAGAACTTTGTAAAGAAGAAACTGTAAATATTAAAAAAATTTGCAAATAACATTTTTAGCATCTTTATTAAATTCAAGGAAACTTCTTTATGAACTTGAATTTGTCAAAGATTAAACAGCTTTTTATTACAACCTCCAACTATTACTATTTATTTCTCTACTTATTATTGTTCACTCGAAATGAGTATGGCAAGTGGCAGACTCATTGGGGTTTATCCACAGAATCAGGCACTTGTGGTTTAGTTTGCTGAATTAATAGGATAAAGAAATATCTTGCCCAGGTTTCTGAGAGCCCTATTGGTTATCTCCCCCATGCCATGACTCATTTGTTATGTTCTTGTCTAGAAGCTCTATCAGGGGTTTTCTATAAAGGGCCAGATAGTAAATATTTTAAACGTTATAGACCACATAGGATCTCTGTTGCATAGTCTTTGGTTTTTACATTTTTTAAGGATTATGGGCTGGATTTGGCCAGTATGCTGTGGCTTGTGGACCCCTGCTGTAGAGTCTAGATCATGAGAAGGAACAAAATTAACCTTTAGAATAGTGATAATTAGCTGTAAAAGTATTCTGGAATGGTCTCATATATAAATTAGTCAACATTTATTAAGTATCTGAAGCAGGTAGTATATTTCACGATTGTCTCTTTTGACACAAAAGAGGAAAATGCAGTCTGATTGAGTGGTACTTAAAATCTTTTGGGGAAGGCCATGGGGAAGGGTTGAGGGAGAAGAAACCCGACACTTCAGCAGTGTAATTACAAACAAACAGCTTGGCGTAGTCATGACCAAGTCTTTGAGTCTGGCGAGTTTTGAGCTTCATTTGGACTGTGGAGGAAGGTGGGGGTTTCAGGCAGAAGAGAGGGTCAGTGGGAACAAGGGTAGGCCCTGTGAGGTTTGGGGAACCCTTACTCCACTTTCCAGTTTTTAACTGGATTCCCACCAGCGTGAACACAACATGGGAAATTTTTTACTTGGATGAAAATATTTCATCCAGATTTGTTTACATGTAGAGAGATTCCCTTGTTGGTTATAAAGAAACTTTTTAATAATTCTTCCTTTAATATATTTTCTGTAGCTGAAGGCTTGTGTTGAGTGGCTCTCAGCTGTTTACTTTACAAGTAGAGGGGCTCTGGGTCGGGGGTTTCATGTGCAGCAGAGCAGCTCCCCTGCTGTGACCTATTGAAAGTCAGCATTTGGCATTTGTAATAAATAGAAACAAACTAAGAAAAATAGGGGAAAAAAGTAGAGGGGCATGTTTTGGTACACTATAACATGTGACTGGTTACCCTCAACCTCATTTTTTCCATAAATTTAGAAATTATTAAGTCATAAGTATGTGGGAAGAAGCAATGCTTGAATTCTGAATGTCCCCCATGCATCTAGTGCCTTTTGGTGGTGGTGGAGGGATGGTGTCATATGGAGAGTTGATTAGGAAATAATGGGAGAGGAAATCTTTTTCATTTGTGTAATGGTTATCATTTGAAGATTAGCCTTTGGTGATAGTTACCATGTGGCAGGTACATACATTTATATTTAATCCTTACTATAGTCCTATGAGGTAGGTACTGTTGGGAACCTTGGTTTTCAGAAAGTGAAGCTTAGAGGGGTTAAGTAACTGGCCCAAGGCCCTGGTCACTATAGTCTACTTCGTCCTTGTGTTTCAAAGGCCAAAGGCCTTAGGTAATCAAGGTACCAGGAGCTTAATGTAGCTAATGAAATAATTGTGTGGAATAATGAATAATGAGGTGAAAATTGTGTGTTAAAGGTCTAAGTCAGTAAGCATTTGGGGAGGGGTGGACTGAGCTTGCCAGGGAAGGTAGTTCTTGCCCCTTTCTTGAAAGAATGAAGAATCGGGGGCAAAAGCTCAAAGACCAGAACCTGAGGCCTGTGAGGAAGAAGAGACTGGGCCAGAGCTGTAAAAGCCATGTTCAAGCCCAGTCGTGTGCTCTGCCTTGTCAAAGGCCACAGCTGAGATCGTAATGTGCACTGCACGGAGGCTGGGAGCTGGGAACGATGTGATAGGCACTCAGGAGCTGTTAAGTTTTAAATGAATGTGAGACCCAATCCATTCTAATCATGGAGTAACATTAGTAAATTGTTGGGCAGAATATACATGAATCTTCAGTTGAAATTTTTAGGTGGATGGAGTCATGTCCTTGGCCAAATGCTTGAGGACCATCACTGAGATTTACAGTCAAGAGAATTGCCTAGCAAATGGGAAGAATCCTGCTCTGACAAACCACCAAAGAGCCAGGAAAATGGCCTGTGTCAGTCAGGGTTCCAGCAGGAAACACGGCACGCTGAAACTGGCCGACTAAGCGACGTTTAATAGAGGAACTATCTGTCAAGGTGCAGGCAGGGTTTGGGCATGACACAATCCTGGGGGTGACTAACAGTGGGGAGCCATTAATGCCCCACAGGCCTGAGAAGAGTCACCAGAACCTGAGGAGAGGGCCCGTGTGGAGAGGGCCGCCTGGCAGACAGCCTTCCATAGAGACAGCTGACTCCTAGTGACCCCAGAGAAGGACCGAAATAAATGCTCTGACCTGTCTCCTCCCATCCGCCGATGTTCTGCCAGTGCCTCCCATTGGCTGAGCCCAGCTGAAAGCTGGAGCCCCGGGGATGGCATTAGTATCTGCTAAGCTCATTAACTGATGCCTGGACTCAAAGGGACTTAGGGGTTCAGTGGTGTCCCCCAAAAAGATGTTGAAGTCCTAACCCCCAGGACCTGTGAATATGACCTTACTTAGAAATACAGTCGTAACAGATATAATCAAGTTAAGATGAGGTCAAGTTAAGACTGAATTGGGAGGGTTAATCCAATGTGATTAATGTATTCGTCTGCTAGGGCTGCAGTAACAGTTCCGCAGACTGGGTGGCTTCAGCAGCAGAGATTTATTCTCTCGCAGTTCTGAAGGCTGGAAGTTGGAGAAGGTGCAGGCAGGGCTGGTTTCCTCTTAGCCTCTCCTTGGTTTGCAGATGACACCCTCTTGCTGCCTCCAGTCACATGGTCTTCCCTCTGCACACCCAGCCCTCCTGTTTCTGTGTCCTAATCTCCTCTCAGAAAGACTCCAGTCAGATTGGATTAGGGCCCACCTAATGGCCTCATTTTAACTTAATTACCTCTTTAAAGACCCTATCACCAAAGACAGTCACATTCTAAGGGACCTCAGGGTTAAGGCTTCAACATGAATTTTGGGGGATACAATTGAGTCCATAACAATCAGTGTCCTTATAAGAAAAGAAGAGACACAGGCAGTGAAAGGAAGTGGCTGTGTGAAGCCACAGGCAGAGATTGGAGTGGTGCAGCCACAAGCCAAGGAAAGCCTGGGACCAGAAGCTGAGAAAGGCAAGGAAGTATCCTCCCCTAGAGGCTTTGGAGAGAGCGTGGTTCTGCCAACACCTTAATTTTGGGCTTCTAGCCTCTAGAACTGTGAAAGAATAAATTTCTATTGTTATAGGACACCCAGTTCGTGGTCATTTTGTTACCACAGCCACAGGAAGCTAATGCAGTGGCCTACAGTCAGTTGAACTATAGGAATTTCCCTCACATATTATAGGCAATACGGTCCAAAGGCTCGGGAGACACACGCGTTGCATGGATGGGCCACTTGTAACTTGCTCAGCATTCCCCGCCCAACAGTACTCTCTAGAGGACCAGAGGACATTCCTTCATCAAAGCACAAAGCAGGTGCTGGTGAGGGCCACTGGCATTCTTGAACAGCACTGGTGGTGGCTGGCGGGAGGGAGGCTGGCTGAGGACAGTGGGGATGGTGTCTGTCAGCCCCTCCGTATCCACTCTCCACCTGGTTCCTGCTCCAAGAGGCCGAGCTGCTGGGAACCCACCTGTGCAGTCCATTTGGGCCAGCCCTTGGGGTGCTGCCCCTCAGCCAACTTGCCTGCAAGCATCAGTTAATAAGCTCGGCAGATACAAACACCACTCCACAGTAAACCCTGAATTCCATTTTGATAAGATGGGCTCCAGCAAGCCTCATAATCCATCCTCCTTCTGACACCTTGGAGTCCACTAATGGGATTCTTCCCAGCCTCCTCTCCTGCCCGATGAAGCTGTGTCCTCCCACAATGGGCCTGGTACTTTTCCATCTGGGATTTGCTGGGATGGATCAAACTCTTCCTGTAGCCTGGAGGCTGTGATGAGCAAGGGGGTGAGGCCTGAGAGGAATCGGCATCGGCTGGACAGGCAGCAGCCCCAGATGTGCTCATTGAAAGATGTTTTTGCAGGAAGACGCTGGAAGGCAGGGCTGAAAGGAAGGGATTTAGAGGTTCAAAGTTCTTGGCCTCCTCTGTGTCGACCCATATTTCAGGGTCGCACTCCTTTCCCATCAGCGTCTTTAGCGGGAAAGATCAGGCAGGGTTCAGCACTTAATTGGCAATGCTGCTCTGCAGCCCTTACAGCCAGGCCTGGACTTGGCTTCAGCCATTTCTCTCCTGCAACCTCAGAGGATGAGGGAGTTCCAGCAGGGCTTCTGATTTTCCTCTTGTGTTCTGCATTGCACCTTCAACTTGTCCTCTTCCCTGTGTCTACACTCAAGGGCCATCAGAAGCAGCCAGTGACCCCACAATCTTCATAATCACCCTTGTTGCCATGGTGCCTGTTTCACAGCTGTTTGGTCTCCATCGCCTTGTTCTGCTCTCGTCCACTTGCCTAGGCCATTGCCAGGGATACTTTGAATGCCCGTGATGCCACTGCACGCCATGGGTCACCAGCTTCCTGTTGCTCACTCCTTCAGTAGCTGAGCAACCCAGTCCCCTACCACCATTTTGAGTGTAGGTTTCTTTGAGACTTCCTTTCCATTTACTAGCTGTGAGGACACACTTTTGGAGTGCCCTCTGAGTTCAGGTGTGTGTGGCATCTGAACTTTCTTAGGGGGACTAACCAAGGCAAATAGTGTGTAGAAACCCATGCCACCAGTTCATGAAGGCCAACAGATTAAAAGTGGCATTTTGAGGAGAATTGCAAAGAAAACAAGTTTCAAAGCGGTTATTTAACAGCCCCTCAGAGGGGAGAAAGATGGGCTCACTGCCTGTGCATTGGCGTTGGGGAGGCCTGATGATGCAAGCAACCTCTCTGACCTTTAACCCCACCCCTCTGCCCTTTGCACCCTCACTCCGTGCCCACCAGCCCCCATGAAACTTTAGGGTTTGCCAGGCTTGGAGAAGGCATTCAGATGAGCTTTTGCATCATGAGCATGTTTGATGCTGTTGGAGGCAATGTGCTTAGTATAGTGTCCTGAACAACTCCCGATTTTGTACGGCCATGTAGTGCTTACCCGGACCCTCAAATTTCAGAAGTGAGGGGCTGCAGACAACCTCTCCCAACTCCTCTGCAGCTTGTGATGCCCAGGCAGGTGCAGGAAGACAAAAGCCTCTCTACTAGCATCTACAGCCATACACAGTAACTTATACTGGCTGAGATTTTGCATCCATTAGGAGATAAGTGGCCCATTTCTCACATGAAAACAGAGACCCATGGCTCTCAAATCAACCTAAGTATCCAAGTCACTTGGGGTGCATGTGAAACCCACACACCTCCCCCAGTTTCTCATTCAGTTTCATGATGCAAATGGTAGATTTTAGCTGGCATTTTTTAGTTCAACTCCTCTCATTTGACATTTTACAGTGCCACCAGCTAGTTAACCACAAATCCAGAAGGAGGATATCACCTTGGAAAATGCTGGAATAGGCGATAATTAGAAATAGGTTATTATTAGCCATAAAATAAAATGACCATTGTTCTCTTTGAGTCCAAGATTAAACAAATCCTCACTTAACAGTAATAGCTGTATACCACAAGAGGGTGCCATTGTCACAAGGTAGCACTGCCTTGGCCCAACCCTTTGTTATGTTCAATACCACAGTATCTAAGATTTTGAAAGATTCTTTCTTTTATAAGGAAAGGGGAAAAAAAGAGACATGGCACGAGACCCTAATACTAGGGAAGGTCCAACAATAAAGTACAAAGAGGGACAAGTGTAAAACCAGTGGAGAAGTAGACTCTAAGTACAGGCATTTTGATGATTTAAGAAGGTTCTTAATATTTCCATAATGGAAGAGCACTCACATGACATGTTAAGAAAACTAGAAATTAAAAGTTCAGTTTAGTCCTATGAAATTTCCTTAACCAGTTGCTAAGGGGTGAATGACAATATTTGAAAGAAAATATTTTGGGGATTCTCACATAGAATCTAAGGCATTTTGAGCCTGGGTTCTGTCTCTGGCTCCTTGGCTGGTTACAGCATTCACCATGTGGCTAACTAGTTTCATCTCTCTGGGCCTCAGTTTCTATTTATGTAAGACAAAGCAGTTGGACTAAATAAGCTGTCAGGTAGAACCTATGGCCTTAATGAACTATACTCTGCAAACATTTTGGGGGCATTTACCTTGTGAAAAAATTGATACCATTTTTTGTTGTGGTCATTAGGTAATACCGTCGTGTAATAAAAGATCAAAATGATACTTCAAAGTACCCGTGGGAGAACCTCACTCACATCTTTCTTTTCAACTCCCCTTGTTTTCCATGGCCCCCACAGGTATCACTTTTATTTCTTGTGCACCCTTCTAGTGTTTTGTTATTAAAAAAAACTAGCAAAATTCTTATCCTTTCTGCTTCCTGTTTTGCACCATGTGGAACCCTTTCCATTCAGTATAAAGGCAGCCTCCTTGCTCTGGTTTACCGCTGCAGAGTATTTCATTCTCTGATGGATGCACTTCATTTTTTGTTTTTGTTTTTTTAAATCTATTCCCCTGTAAATGGACACTTGGGTCTAATCTTTTACTATCACAAACAATGTAGCAGAGAATAACCATGTACAAGTGTCATTCTGTACTAGTATGGTTTGGAGGACAAATTCTCAGAAGTAGGATTGCTGGGCCAAAAGTAAATGCACTTATAATTTGTAATGTTGACAAAATTGCCCTCCAAATGGGCTGTATGACTTTACTCTCACACCAGCATGTTGGGAAAGCCTCCTTTCCATAGACTCTCCAACAGAATGTATCACCATATCATTATTAATTTGGATTTCTAGAGAGGTCTTAATCACCAGGTATGCATAATAACCCTTATCACCATCACGTGGGTGATAAGAGTATTTGTGACCCACCCTGACATGGGCTTAATAGCATAATAACAGGATGTATGAAAGATAAATGAAGGGGGGTCATTTAGCAGCAGGCATTATGGTGTGAATGTTTTCTTATCCTTGCATTGTGCTTTAGGTGTTTGTAGATCCAAATTTCCATTGCCTCAATTTGTAGCTTAAACCTTCTTCTGCAGCTTGAATGTTTTTCCCAAGCAATTTTATGCTTCATTAAGCCTCGAGTAAAACAGAGTTTGAGCTACACATCTGACTCATCTCCACAAGGCACCCAGACCTGACCCCAAACGTTAGCCCTCAGCTGCTGCCCAGCTGGCCAGAGCCTGGGTTCTGATGGGGGGAACTGGGTCCCTCCTGTGGATGGAAGCTTTGTCTTTGTGCAAACTCTCCAGCTGTGGAAACCCTGGCACCGCTTTAAAGATCAATGGCATTTCTTGGCAAAGGCTGGGAAAGGCAAACTTCTCTGCTACATAAGGATTAAGTCTTAGACTAGAAGCAGACTTTCCTCTGCCTCTGCAGTGAGCTTATCTCCCAAAGAACATTCAGGCTGTTTCCCAATAGTGCCTGTGCTGGCGGTGGCCAACGTTTCCTAGTTAGTAAGATTACATTCCATCCGGCCAGTGTGCAGAGATGTGCTAAATTTAAATTCCTTCTCTCTTTCTCATACACATGCACATTCACACACATATAAACACTTGTGTGAGAAACACTCAAACTGACTCAATGTCTGACAGAAATAATGTACAGAACTGATAAGCAGACCAAGGAAGCGTGAGGCTTGGAGGGACATTCTAGCACAACCAGGGTTGGATGGACCAGTGTACGGAAGCCAGAACATAACGTAAGCCCTGGTCACTTGCCCTTTCCTGCATCTGACTGGACGTGCTGCAAATAAAGGAAATATTGAGCAAAATTAATAAACAAATGAGGACCTTGCTTGTCAGTTTAATAGCAGCATTAATAATTCAAAGTTTTATTAGGTTAATAGAGGTTAAGTGGTAATATTAGTAAAGTGGTCACTATAGATTTTCTTCTTTGCAGGCAGCTATCAGACCCTTCTGAAAGGATGTACTATTATAACTCACTCCTCAGCATTCACTGTTTCTTAAAAGAGGCATTTCTAAAGGTTTTAAAATATTATTACCACTTTTTCCAGAGACCCCTGTCTGAGGCGTGAGTCCAGAAGCTTCGTCTTAAAGAAGCCCTTACAGGGAACTCTGTCAGTTGTTCAAGGCTTGCTGCCAACAACTGAGGTGTTTACCAAGGGTTTCCAAGAAATTGCTGCAAATTATATGAAATGTTATACCTGTAACAGGCTTTCAATGTATTAACAACAGAAAAAAGTGTAACGTGTAGGAACAAAGTTACAATTTGTGACAAAATGTTTAGTAACGGTAAAGTAGGTAGAGATGAATTTTAATTATGTGTCAGAGAATCACACTCATGAAATCAGGAAGTTAGATGATCTGGCATTTTTGAACAAAATTTCTAAATATTGGTCTAGAATTACTACAGAGCAGCCTTTAGCTTGACTTTGTGCAAAGACCCATTTAGAAACAAAGAGACGGAGCCACTGAGCCCCTGCAGTTGGGACTCACTCAATGTGGCGCTCAGACTCCATCTCACCCCCTTCACCCCAACCCAGCATGAGCCCAGCTCTCGGGCTGGGTGTGTGCCATTAGGATTCTTCATGGAATAACTCTGTAGTTTAGGGTTTCCCTTATGACTGTTCCTGATTATGGTTAACACCTCCTCCTTTTTTATGATGAGAAAAACCGTCAATAACTCCCTCAACTTAACAGAGAAGTTCCCAGGGCAGCGAAATCAAGAAACCTGGTATTATGAAAATTATTTCCTCACTTTACCGCAGTGAAATGCCTACAAATCTAATCAACCTGCCTTCTCCCCACAATTAAAAATAAATTAGGGAGAGGGGGACAAGTAGGGCAAGAAGCCACCACAGCCTCTAGGAGGCTTCGGGGAAGAAGGGTGCATTGGGGGTAGATGTCTGAGACCCTCGCTGACCTCCCTGGATCCTTGCTGGTATTGGCTGGTCTCTGGACAGGCTTCCATACTGGGGCTACCAACTCTGTCTGGCCTTTTGGGTCTCCGGCTGTCACTGAAGTCCTTGGTTCCAGGTATTTGCTTCCAGATGTGAAATCCCCACTTAGGATAGCTCTGTCTCCTGCTCCAGGCCCCTTGCTGGGACACTTCGGGCTTTCTCCCCAGGAGAACTGCCTCCTCTGCTTCTTTCAGCTGTGCTGGAGCTTCCCCCCAACCACCACCACCACTCTCCAGGCTACATGCTAGAAGCAGCCCCTGCCCCCATATTCTCAGGCTCCTGCTACCCTGGTGGACCTCTATAGGTCCTTAGCTTCTCTCTTCTCCTTCCTGCCCTCCCTTGGCCTGGCATTCCTCTTTTCCTGGAAGGACTTCCCTTATGTTTTATTCTCCTCCTCCTGGGGACTGTAAGCCCTGGGGTTCAGCCTTTATGGAGAAAACAGTATCCTCTATACATATTGAAAGAAACATCCCCATTGGGCCTGCAGGTGAGGCAGGCGGGGCTGTTGACCTAGGAACCTAGGGACAACCAGGAACCATGGAATTGAGGAGGACAAAATAGTCAGCATCCTCAAGATATTATTCCCATCACATGTTCATGTACTTTTCATTGGATTTTAGTTTAGAAGAAGAAAACTAGACACAAGTCTAAAGCAGGTTAGAAAATATTGAAATCATTGAATATGTCACAAAATTGAACATCTGCATCTTGCCAGATTTGTGCTTTATGTAAATCATTGTGAATTATGGGGCTGTTGCTGAATTTGGGGGATCTGGTGACTCCTCGGCATTTGTGGTTTACGGTCTTACTGGAAACCTCTTTGGATAGTTTTTGAGCCTGTAATTCATGGTTGTATGTTCTGTATTTTTCCCAAGACCACTGCTGGAATCCTGTATTCACTGCATAATGAGTATTTTATTTTTAGGTGTGGATCACCTCTTAGGGAGGGAGTCTGTGGGAAGGTGGGTAATGAACTATTTTTGACATAAATCACAAGTGTCAAAGAAAGTGGTAATATCCAAAGAATAAACAAGAGTGACCACCATTCAGTTGCAGAGAAGGTATCTGCAGCTACCACAGCTTGGTATTTTAAACTGTGTAATATTTCAATCATTTGGTCATATTAACAGTGAAGAAAGATCCAAGGATTACCCCAAGCATGCTTACTTTCTGTCCCTAATTCCTGGATTTATTTGATTAAATGAAATGAACTTTTCAGGCCCAGGGAGATACTTTGCTCTTCAAGAGTTTCATTAGAAAACCCCAATATATTGGCAACTAAGTAACAAGACTAATATTTACTCTATACAAACGTTCATTGTCTGGGTACCTTCTCAGCTTTTGTTGCCTTAGCTGAGTTTTTGTAGAGAAAATGTATAAAATTTAAAATCCAGCATAGAGAAGCTGGTACCCAAAATCTGTCTTTAGAAAGCCACAGCACGTTTATATTAATAGATGGACTATATTAAAATATTGACAAAGACTCTGCCGCAGTGGCTCACGCCTAGCACTTGGGAGGCCTAGGCGAGAGAATCGCTTGAGCCCAGGAGTTGGAGACCAGCCTGGGCAACATAGCGAGAACCTGTCTCTACGAAAAATAGAAAAATTAGCCGGTGTGGTGGTGCACGTCTGTAATCCCAGCTACTGGGGTGGCTGTGGCAGGAGGATCGCTTGAGCCCAGGAGTTCCAGGCTGCAGTGAGCCACGATCGCTCAACTACACTCCAGCCGGGGCAGCAGAGCAAGACCCTACCTCAAAAAAATATATATATATGTGTGTGTGTGTGTGTGTATACAAAGACTCAGGCTAGGGTAACTAGCCAGCTATCTGCCCACACAGAATGTAAATAAAAGTGTTTACCATGCAGAGTATTAACATCATTTACCATGTTTTCAACATCCATTAAATGCTAGCACTGTGTGAGGAGTTTGGGCACTAAATATTAAATATGGCTTTTTTTTTTTCCTTATTTAGCTTAGAAACTAGTGACAGGGAATAAGGTAACTGAATTCATGGTTCACTCTCCAGGCAAGCACGTCCCAAACGGCTCCGGGACTGTTGATTCTACACGCGCTTCTCCTGCCCGCAGAGCGGCGCGCACAAAGGTACAGTGTGAACCCCCGGCGCGGGCGAGGGAGCGGCGGGTCCGCCTGGCTCGAGGAAGGGGCGTGGCCGTGGGTTTATCTGAGGACAGTCTATGCAGGAGGAACGTGCGGTGCGTGGAGTCTGGGGGCCGGCAAGCCCCTTCTGCAAAACTCGCTCCCGAGATTCGCGCGGGCGACGCCGCGGCACCGGAGTGGGCTGCCTGCGGGCACGGCGCCCTCGCAGGGCCGCCCCAGCCTGCCAGGAGTCCGAGCGCAGGCCGGCGGGGGCGTGGCCGCGGATAACGGGCTGCTCGGGCCGCGCGGGCGCCAAGCCAGGCCCCACGCCCCCTCCGCCCCGCCACCCCAGTCGCAGAACGCGCGGGCGGGGCGCGCGGGAGGCTTTTTTTTTTTTAATGTCAAACTTTGGCCACGTGAACCGCCCCCCATTCACTTTTGCGCCAATCGCGCTGCGCGGACGGATCCCGAGAGGGGCCACGGCTCGCCGCCGCCGGGGCCGCTTCATAACGCGCTGTGCGTGACGTGAGGGGCTCCTGTTGCAATGGCGAGCTAAGCCGGAGGATGTGCTGCGGCGGCGGCGGCGCCGGCCACGAAGAGGACGGGGGCAGGCGCAGCGCGAGCCGAGCCGAGCCAGCCGGGGGACGCGAGAAGGGCGGGACGGGGGCCCGGACTCGGCTGCCAGTGCTGTCGCCGTCGCGCTGGCCCCGCGCCTTTGCGCGCGAGCGGGAGGAGCCGCCGCCGCCGCCTCGCGCCCGAGCCGCCGCCGGCGCGCGCCGGGCATGGTCCCCTCTTAAAGGCGCAGGCCGCGGCGGCGGGGGCGGGCGTGCGGAACAAAGCGCCGGCGCGGGGCCTGCGGACGGCTCGGGGGCCGCGATGGGCGCGGCGGGCCCGCGGCGGCCGCGGCGCTGCCCGGGCCGGGCCTCGCGGCGCTAGGGCGGGCTGGCCTCCGCGGGCGGGGGCGGAGGGCTGAGGGCGCGCGGAGCCTGCGGCGGCGGCGGCAGCGGCGGCCCGGCGGGCGGAGCGGCGTGGGCATGGCCGCGCGCGGCCGGCGCGCCTGGCTCAGCGTGCTGCTCGGGCTCGTGCTGGGCTTCGTGCTGGCCTCGCGGCTGGTCCTGCCCCGCGCCTCCGAGCTGAAGCGAGCGGGTCCACGGCGCCGCGCCAGCCCCGAGGGCTGCCGGCCCGGGCAGGCGGCGGCGGCTTCCCAGGCCGGCGGGGCGCGCGGTGATGCGCGCGGGGCGCAGCTCTGGCCGCACGGCTCGGCCTCGGATGGCGGCGCGCGCGACAGGAACTTTCTCTTCGTGGGAGTCATGACCGCCCAGAAATACCTGCAGACCCGCGCCTTGGCTGCCTACAGGTGAGCCCCTGCTCCCCAGGCACCGCGTCCTGCATCCAGCGTCCCAGCGGCTGATCCTGCGAGTCCTCCCGTGGCTCGTGGCTTTGCCCATTTCCCAGACCTGAGGCCCCTAGGCTTCCCGTGGGATCCGGGTGCTTCTCGAGAGATGCCGGGCTGTGGCAGCGGAGGTCAGAGGAGAGACGGTGAGCGCAAGGCTCGAGAGCATGGGCTTTGAAGTCAGGTAGATAGGGTGGTCCCTCTGGGTGTGCCTCTTAACCTGATCTTTCACAAGGCATTTCAGCTTTCCAAGTCCAAGCTCTCTCTTTTGTTAAAAGGGCCCGAGTGATCGTGTTTCCCTCATAAGGTGGTTGGAAAGCTCCTAGCACAGTACCTATGGTCGTGGTGGCAGTGGGATTGATTCTCTAAAACGCGCACTTTTGCCCTTGCAGAGGTAGAGCTCGTGTAAATTAACCTGGTTCTAGAGCCTTTCCATAGCATACTTTCAGATTTCACAGTTGGGGGCACTCCTGTAAATGAAACGGAGTGCCCCCTGCACACTGGACTACACCGGGGTCTGTTGAGTAAGGAGAAAGAGACCTTGGGGAAAAGCAGTTCCTGGCCTATGGTGGACTCAGTGGAAGACTGCATTCTGGTGTTAATTAGTTCAGTTTAGTGCTGTATGCATGTTATCCAGTAACTGGGCCCTAGTTGGCCACATGAGTCATAAAAGTGGCTGGAATCATGTTGAGGTTTAACAAAGGGATTAGCCAAAGTAGTCTTTAGAAGGGAGATGATTTTGGAATGGCTGGCACGGTTAGAATCAGATTTGTATTGGCGTGAATTTGAAGTAGGAGAGCGTTACAGAGTCAATAAAGGTATTTGATAGAAACTTTATATGTGTGAAGTATAGAAATGCTTACTGTGTGGATAAAGTTTGGGTTTTATCCAGCCACAGAACAAACCAATGTGGGGAATGGTTTTAGAGCATGAGTGTTCTGGGAATGAAATTTTAGAGCAGTCAGTGCTGAGCAAGGCTAAGCTAGTTGCTGTTTGTTCTTAATTTATAACCAGTACCTTTATGTTTTAGCTTTTAAGTCTAGTCCTGGTCTGAATTTTCAGGTGCTACATGTTGTGAGGGAAAAAGCATATATGCTCTGCCCTTCCTTGAAGGGAGGAAGTAAAGGGTTGAGAAAGAAGGTGAAAGAGCTTTCTTGAATGGCTGCCCTTTGAATGTCTTGATCCCCGTTCCTGCCTGTTTCCATTGGGAACTTGCTTAAGTCCATGTTCTGCCAGGAAGGGTCCTGAGCAGCTAAAAAGTTTAGAATGCAGGCAGTGTGAATATAGACTAATGCAGTGATCTGGGAACCAGCAGATTAGGGTTCTCACGCAGATCTACAATGCCTTACCTGGGATTTTATGTGAATCATACTTTTTGACCAAAGAAACAGCCACATCAGAAATTGAGGATGAGCTGTATAAATTGTTTACAGCATGGTTTTGATAGTAAATTGAAATCATGGCAATTTGGTGACAGACCATGTGAAATCACAACTTTGGGGGCAATTACCAAAGTAGTTACTTCAAATAGTAGATTTGGTGACACCCCGCCCCAATGCATTTTCATGGTTATGCAATCAATATATACAAATCAGTGGAGGTCCTGATACACCAGCAATACTCAGAAAATGTAACACAAACTAGAACCACTATTTTACACTTGGGGATCCCAAAGCCCATGCTTGATGATCTTACTTTTGGCCTCCTTTCCACATCTCCTACATCCTCTTTTTTTTTGGATGTGAGATTTTATCTTACTGTTTATTTTATTTCAGGCCGGGGAAAGTAGTAATACAGTTTGCTCTCTGGACCCGTTCTCCCTTCTTTTTGACACCTCTGTCTTTCTGAGAAAGGAAAACCTCTACCAGGAAACAGCATCCTGTCACTCTGATTTCTCACATATCTTTTCTTTTATTTCTCTCATCTAAGAAGTCCATGTACTTAGAGCCTGGGGGTGGGCCTACCCTGCTAGTTAGGGTCCTCTGCATCTCTGCTTGTCAACTGTGTGTTTAGACTGGCCAGGGGAGATGGCACAAGACGATTTTAGCCTAAGGCTAATAAAAAGTTAAGGAACTTTTGGGGAAGGCCTCAATTGGGATGGAGGTTATAGGATGTAACTTATGATTACGGTTTTGCTGTGCTTTGCAGCCAGGGCCAAAAGTCCACACTGAGCTCTTAAAGTGGCATTTCCATGTACAGTTTAGTATAAAAGTAAGCTTGAACCTTCTAGCACAAGGTGGAACTCTAGTTTGGAACTGGGTGGGCTCAGTTTTACATTTCCTCTAAAAAACAAATTCATTCTTTATCTTAGAAAAAACTCCAGTTTTTGGGTTTTTTTTTTTTTTTTAAACAAAACCATTGTTTCACTTATGGATGAAGGAGATGCCAACACTTTTAGTAAGATGGCACTATGGTGTAGGATATTGAAAATGTCAGAATTTGGGTCTGGGAACTAGTAACTAGCAACCTCTTCTTTCCAAGAACTGTCTGAGATCCAGAAAGGGGCTAAAAAGCTTTTAAAAAATCCAAGGAGATATGCCCGTGTGCACTAAAGTCGCCACACTTTAATGATAGAACAGCCCCATCATTATGTATTTTTACTTTCTAGATGTGCCATATGCTTGAGGTCAGGATAGGGGCCACCAAGAGATACCAGGGCAGTAACAGCTGATAGCAGACAAGAAACAGATTTTAAAAAGTAAGTGTAGCAGATCAGAGACGAGCCAGGGCTAACTTCCTTTATAGGCCCTGAGTAGGCACTGTAGCTGTTAAGTTCATAGGAGTGATCTGATTCATTAAAATGTTCAGATGCACTTAGGAGTCATCCCTTTGTAAAGCAAATACATGCATGGCCCCTCTAGGTCCAGGCCCTGAGTGCTGGGAACACAACAGTACAGATGCTTGTTCTCATCTTCTCTAGTGGGAGGGACAGACACTAAAAAGAGGGTTTCAGCAAGTGATGAGTGGTGTGGAGAAAATAGAACAGGGTAAGTGAGGGCAGGCAGGATGGTGTCCTCTCTGTATTAGGTGGTTGGGGAAGGCTTTGGAGAAAGTGGCATTTAGGCTGAGGTCTGATAATGAGGAGCCAGTTGTGTGAACATCACTGATGAGCGTACAGGGCAAAGGGAAGAGCTGCAAAGTCTCAAGGCAGGAACCAGCTTGGAAAGGAACCCCAAGAAGGCCAGTAAAAAAAAGGGAATGGGCCAGCAGTGTCTGGTCTCGTGGAATTTCATTCTGAGTGAGTGAATTAGAAAGCTACTGGAGGGTTGAAGCAGGAGAGGGAGGTGGGTAGCTGGGGTTCTACAAATAAACATAAAATAACTTGTTTTGTCTCAATCTGCAAAGTATTTGTACTCTTGGTAATTTCAGTTTAAAATGATACTTGATTCCTCTGAAGTTGTTTACTATGCTAATTAGTAACATGTTGTCCCAACCCCTGGGTTTCTTGTATCTTGTGTTACTAGCTGTAGTTCGTATTTTTCCTATATTTAAAAATTTTTTTCTTAGTTATATTCTTTTGATATTCAGAAGGCAAACATTCATGTAGTTTTATCTATATCTTTCCCTTTCTGTCTTTAGGCTCCCCTCCTTGCCCCTTAAGCTCAGAAAGTTATTGCTCTGGAGAGATTTTTAAAGGTAACATTTTTTTCCTAATTCTAGAAATGGTAGAAATCATTTCAACCTTAATTTTTCCCAAAATAATATATTGTTTCAGTATCGTCTGTTGACTAAGCTCTCATTTCCCTACCAATTTGAAATGCCATCTTCATCATACTCAAAATTCTTGGGTATGTTTTTGGACTTCCCTATTTTGTTCCATTGATCTTTCTGTCTGTTCTTGTGCCAGTACCACCCATTGGAATTATTGAAGGTTGAATAATATTTTAATATCCGGTAGACAAGTTCCCCTTTGTTATTCATCTGTTTCAAACATTTCTTGGCTATGCTTACCTGTTCTTGCTGAAAGAGTTTTGATGATATTTAGATTTTTTTTTAAATCAATGTTTTGACAAAAAGAAAAAGCATACATATTTAGTTTTTTGGTCCATTTTTATGCCCAGAACACTGAGCTAATCCAACACCTTTTACTTGTCTTGGTTCCCACCTCCCCTGGGCTGAAGATGGGGAAGAGTTTTGTTCTTTCTTTACTTTCTCAGAAGAAAGAGATGGATGGTTTCCCTTCTTAGCCCCAGGAGTGATAAAGGACACCATTAAAGATTAGCATCAGTCTCTAGGGGACTGTGGGAAGAAGGTTTGAGAGGCACTAGCTTTAGATGTAGGAATCTTATTTCAAGATATTGTTATATCAGTTAATGACCTCTTCCTAATGCTTTAAGTGAAGGCAGACTGTTCCTTTTACCAACCTTAATGAGCTCCTCCTACCTTATAAATCTGAGTTCATTTCCTTATGTCTTTTGCTAAGTAAACCATGTTTATCTTGAAACAGTTTGGAGTAGTACTTGCTTTCTTAGATGGAATTCAATTTGGCAAACATTTACGCAGAAGGCTTTTGCTTATAAAATCTAAATAATCAATCCGTAAGTGAACTTTTGGAGCACAGTCCATTTCAGGTTATGAATTTCCTGTAGAAGGCTAGTGAACAATGTGGCCCTGAGAAACAGTGTAGTTTTTTATGTTCAAGGTCTTGATGCACTCAAACAGGATATTCCGGGGATAGCCATGGTTATCAGTAGAGGATTATGCATAATTGTGTTTTCATTGAATTGGCGGTTTCACTTTTTTCCCTATTAATTAAGCTGCTGTTTATTGAAAGTAGATTACTGACACTGGGCTCCGACCCTGCAGGGTCGTGGTCTAGGAAGGAAATGAATGATAGTACTGGATGATGAGGGGTCTCGAGGCACCTGAGCTAATTACTGTGGGTTACAGAAGAAACAGGCTTATATCCTGTGTATGAAGGGGGTCAAGAAGTGCCTCACCCATACTCCTACCCTTTTTCCCCCGCTGAGTCTTGAAGGATGAGTAGGAGTTTTTGAAGCAGAGACAACTGAATGTTTCCTAAAACATGAAATAGCAAGAAGTAGTGAAGGCATGAAGAGACAGGACAGTTCACTGGGGCTGGGTGTAGGCTGTGGGTGGTAGAGTGGTAGGCAGGGCCTCATAGGGCCAGGCAGGAGGGAAGGTCCTTTGTGCCAGGCTCAGGGATTTGGGCTTTGTGTTGTGGGTGTCCAGAGCTGTTGGTGATTTCTCAGCAGGAGAGTGGCTTGGTGGGATTTGTGTTTCAGGAGATCAGTCTGGCAGTGTTACTGTTAGAGAGGGTGGGCTGGAGTAGGGCCTGAGTGCAGATTGTATCTGTTAGGGGGCGCTTTGGTGGCTTTTATCAAGAACTTTAAAATGTATCTCTCCTGAGGTCTAGCAATTCCTCTAGAAATTTTTCCAAAGGAATTTAAAGGTGTGCTAAAAGATGTTCATATGAAGTGGAAATTTCAGGTATCTTAGGTGTCCTGTGTTAGGAGGTATATGGACCAAAATCAATTTAACTGATTCATCCATACTGTGATTTACATCTCTAACCATTAAAAATGATGTGGCTGAAATATTTTTATTGAAATGAAGAGAGGTTCAAAATATATTTAAGTGAGAGTAGGTAGTAATGTAGTTTGGCCAGTATGAGGCCATTTTTGTTTAAAATCAAACAAAGTAAACTTGCATGTTTGTGTAGCATAGACAGCGTAAAAGAATATACACGCCATGGTACTAAATGATCTTTTATATTCTTCCTAGTGCTTTTCTATATTCTAAAACTATATCCTAGTTTTTCTGCAATGAACAATTACTTAGTAATAAAGCTACAGTAAGACAAAAAGGAGATGACAGGTCTGGAGAAGAACTGTGCTTTCCATTTTGAGCATGTTAAATTGGAGATGCAGGAGACTGCTGGGGCACAGACGGCAGGTTGACCCTTGGCTCCTTGGGGTCATTCTAGTTTCAGTAAGTTAATAGTTAATTCTGTCCCGAAATGTAGGGGTAAGCACGTTTATTTGGTTATTGTAACTGTATTTTCCTCAGTTATTGTAACTTCCTGCTTCTGGGTGATATTTGGGAGAATTAAGTGATGGCATTTGAAATGCGAGGGCGTCAGCTTCTGTATTTTAATGTAGATATTCAGTGCTTCCACCTGTTGTGGATGCCTATTTAGCTCCTGGTTCTGGATGGAATTGGGGGAACAAGAAATTTAGTTACAATTTAAAAGTAGGAAAGCTGTCTGTCTTCTTACCTTAATTCAGTGTCATTTCTGAAGCATTTATAGCTACAGGATATATTCTGTAGACCTGTGGTCCCCAACCCCCCCAGCCATGGCCTGGTACCGGTCTGTGGCTTATTAGGAACCTGGCTGAGTGTTACTGCCTGAGCTCCACCTCCCCACCTACCCGCTGGTCCGTGGAAAAATTGTTTTCCATGAAACTTAGGAACCGGGCCACACAGCAGGAGGTGAGCAGTGGGCTACCGAGTGAAGCTTCATCTGTATTTACAGCTGCTCTGCATCGCTGGCATCACTGCCTGTGCTCCGCCTCCCCCCACCTTCCCCACCCCCGCTCTGAGTCCATAGAAAAATTGTCTTCCATGAAACCGGTCCCTGGTCCCAAAAAGGTTGGGGACCACTGCTGTAGACGAATACTTTTGTCTATGGATGATTAAAAATAAGATACGGTCTGCTTTGATTTGGTGTCAAGTTGGTGCTTCTAAACCAAAAACCTGAAGGTTATTGAAAAAAAATGTAGATATTAATGCCATTAAGGTTGTGGTTTGGGGCTGGCGTTGTGGTTCATGCCTATAATCCTAGCATTTTGGGAAGTTGAGGTGGGAGGATTGCTTGAAGCCAGGAGTTCGAGACCAGCCTGGGCAACATGGCCAGACCCTGTCTCTACAAAAAATAGAAAAATTAACCGAGCATGGTGGTGCATGCCTGTAGTCCCAGCTACTGAGGAGGCTGAGGCAGGAGGATTGCTTGAGCCCAGGAGTTTGAGGCTGTAGTAAGCTATAATGACACCACTGCACTCTAGCCTAGGCAACAGAGAAAGACCCTATCTCAAAAAAAAAAAAAAAAAAAGTTGTGGTTTTGTAAGTTGATCATACGTGCAAAGGCTGATTTTGTGTTAAACTTTGTTCTGTATGTTTCTGACAGTAATGCCTGTAAATGAGTGGGCAGTATTTACAGACACAGAATGCTGGTTTCAGAAGCTAACATTTGAATCAAGTTTTCTGGCCTTCAGTTAAATCCAGCCCAAACACTGACGGGGTGTCCTTGACCGGCAGGTTTTGTCTGGGTTTTTGTGTTGTCAAGCCAGGCAGACAAAGAGCTGGTAGAAGTGGTTGAAGTGTGTGTAAGGCTGCTGTCCTTATCTGTGATGACTCTTTCCTCAGCCTTATCAGCAACCAAGAGACTGGAAAAGAAATCTAATAACCTGAGAGATAACCGTGTGGTATGGAAAGGCCAGTAGGCTGGCTGGTGGAGGCTTTCGTGTCTGGGTGGCTATTGGCCATTGTCAAGAGGCTTGATACCAGGTAGTGCCTCAATCCAGGAAGACAGTGGTTTGCAAAGAGGTTGGCCAGAATAATTTCAGGGTGGTGTTACTGTTTGCATTAAACAAGACTGACTTTTTTCCTTAGAATTAGATTTGAAAACTTAGATTTTGTCCATGTATCTCATTAAGAGTTGGGTGTTTACACTTTTAAGTGTACAGCAGCAATATACAAATTATATAAAGTAGCTCTCCAACACTTGAATGTTTGGAAATGCCTTAGGAGATCAGAATTTCCTTTCTGTCATTAACACTCACTCCAAATTTTAATTCTTATGTTTCATAAGAGTGTATTTGTGATCTCTATTGATGAGTATTCCCATTGTTTGCTGCGAACCTAGGCTCAAAGGGCAGGCTCCTCTTAGCTCTTAATACTTGGAAATGCCCTCTGGGCTAGTGCCCAGACTGTTGTTGAAGAGGGAAACTGTAATCCACCCTGCCAACAGCTTTATTGAGAAGACAGACTCTTTAATGCTTCCTTTCCCTTAAGCCTATTTTTTAGGATCGACAGTAAAGAGTATAATTTGATTTCTCTTTTAAAATAATTTTCCCACCACCTCTATTGTATTTTCTCACTTACTTTCAAAAAGAATTTGAATTTGCTCATGTCATAAGGACATGCATAATGAAACAGTTAAAGATTTTAATAGAGGAAACCACATGTCTGGAAACCACATACACAGAAGGGGGAACTGCAGCTAAGTAACGTTTGCTGTAGCACTCCAAGGACCAAGGCAAAGGACAGAGATGATGGACTGAATAATGTTTGCAACATCCTTCCAGGGGGCATTCCTTCCAGCCGAGGAGAGGCCTGTGGCATCACTTGGTGCCCTTGGAAGACTGCTACAATTTCACAAGGCCTGTGGCTGCTCTGACTGGCAGCATAGAATAGTGCTCTCCATGTACTTTTTTGGGAGGATGAACTAAGACTGCTGCTCATCGAACTGTTTCCTGTAGGGATACCGGTCACATCTGATCTGCTTTCTCTACCATGGCCCTGGGGAGAAGTAGTTTTTACACTTAACCGTGAATAGATTCCGAGGGACAGCTGTGTATACATTTAATTCCTATTTATCAGTTTTACAAAGGAAAACCTATATTCTCCCTTTCTTCTTTGACTCCACCTTCTGGGATGATTTTATCATGAGTCCTTTCAAACTTATGACAGCCCAAAATAAGTGACTGAGGCAAAGATTGCAGTCAGTGGAGGTTTACTAAGCCAAAGTTTGAGGACTTGCTGGGAAACACGAACCACAGCCAGATCTGTGACTGTTTTTCTGAAGGGTGAATTTGAAGAGAAAGAGGGAGGGAAGGAAGAATCAATTGTGCAGATGTCCCTGAGAAGATAAACTTGTCATCAGTATTATTAGTGTAGAATCAAATAGACTTTAGTTTTAGGAGCTAGACTTAGCCTGTAGAGCAAAAGTTACAATTTGCATGTCCTTGCTTATGGGAGGCCAGCAAGGAATTTCCTTACGAATGACCCAGGGGGCAGTCCTTGTAGATGCCTGAGGCCCTTTGCCTTTCTTTGGGGATCTGGCCAATGTGTAGTGCTAGTAACAGCTGTTCCATTGGGAAGGGGTGTTGCATGACTCAGTCTCCAGGCCTGACCTTCCTTTTTGCATAAGCAGTTGAGGGGGATGGTCTTGAGATTTTTATTTTCCTTTATGCTTATCACTCTGTAACCATCAGACAACACTTGTAATAGTGGTTTGGGGGAATGCACAGAAAATCTCCCCACCTTTTAAATGATAAAAATTACTATAACTATTAAAGTTGAGAAACTATACAAGAAAGAACTCAATGTTACTCCATTTTTCCTTCAGTTTTTACCCACTGGATAAATGTTTTTATTACAAAAGTAAAAGTTTTCTGTTGTCAAATCTGTTGATTTCTTTGGGTGCTTGTTAGCTCAAAGCCTTCACCCAGATAACTTTTTCTAACTCTATGTATACCTGTTGCAGAAAATTTAGAAAATCTAGAAAACACAAAGAAGAAAATTAAAGCCCTTCTGATTTCCCCCATCCAAAAATAACCACAGTGAATACTTCGGGGTGGAGTTGTACATTATTTTGTTTTTGTATGTATACTTTTGTTCCCTTAGTAAGCCACATCATAAGTCTATACTGTTGCCTGATTTTTAAACTTACCCATATATTATGAATATTTACCCAGGACAGCAGTCATGCTGTAGATGCAGTTTTGTACAGAAATGTATTTTATGTAGTTTTTCTTAAAATGACGCTGAATAGAAATGGAGACTATGGTATTAAGTCCTAACTCACCAAAGGCATTCCTTGGCTAAGCTAGTGTCAGACCAGCTGCATTACTTCACTGTCGTGATTTAACTTGGTATAGCGACAGCAAAGTAGGGGAATGGAAGATTCACTTGGCACTCTCACATTTCAACTGTCTTATCTGGGCTTTAGCAAGAGTTGGGTATCAGTCCACTGAAAATGAGCTTTCTGGCAAGGCCCTTTGCAAATATTCTGTTGTTTCAATTAACTAAGAGCTCTTTGCTTCTGGTAACAAATGTGTTGATGGCAAGGTCAACATTTGCTTATGAAAATTAAGGAACTTGATCTGTTTCTATTGCAGAAGGAGGGCCGGCTTGCTTCTTCAGCAGCCTTTCCTTCAATTCTTTGAAATTATTAATGCACGCCCTCCCGCTCTCTAAGAATGGTGAATCATGATTAATGTTCCAGAACTCATTCACTTTGTGGAGCTATTTAAGCTAAAGGCACCCCAGTTGAAAAGATCACTATTTCAAAGATTAGAGGTTTTACAAAGACTTCCTATTGAGAGATTTCCCTCAAACCACCAGTCATTTAGAACAGAAAAGGACAACATGAGGTTTTTCCCTGGGTTAGCTAAAAAGGAATAGATGGTAATTGGGTGGAGTTACCGTAAAACTGCACAGAGGCTTTTAAGGATGGTTTGAGGTTAGATTGTCTGTTTTTAAAATTAATTGGTGTCTCTCCTTGGACAAATTACACCATTTCAAGTCCTAGTTGAGGCATTCATTGCATCCCTGATGGTTGCACTGCTAGCGCTCCGCATGCTGTATTCTGTCAGGTGGGGCCACGTGGGAAGCAGGGCTGGACGACAGTAAATTTTGATCCTCTGTCTAGTATGAAAGATTAAGTGAAAACACTCTTAAAATTTAAAGACTTAGACTCCTACCCTATAACATTATCTGAGATTGGTAGTAAAAGAGAATTCTAATACATAGTTTGAGGATCGGGTTTTTAGCCGGAAATGTGAGAAGCATTTTGCACAGAACCTCTGCTCCAGTGTCTCATCTTGAGACTGGCCGTCCCACGTTCAGCCCACGCTTTCCCGTCTCCCTTGCTTTTTCATTCACTACCTTGTTTTGTTTGCGAGCTCCTATCTGCCCTAATAATAAATCATACTTACATGTGCCAGGGGGGCTTCTAAGCACTTTATGTATAGTGACTCATTTAACCCTCACCAGCAACACTAGAAGGCAGGTACTATATTATTATCCTTAGTTTACAGGTAAGGAAACTGAGGCACAGAGTAGCTTACCCAGAGTGGAGTCAGGATTTGCACCCGTCAGTGGCCTGATTCCAGAGCCTGTGCTTTTAACTGTTATGCTATAGATTGCCTCTTCCGTAAATTATTCCTTTGAAGGCAGGTATTGTCTTCCTACCCTGTCTCCCAAATAATCTCACTGTGCTTTAGTATTTTCATGGCTCCTGGGGTTGGCTACTTTAGTACTACTTTGAACTTGGTCTGTTTTATTAATCATGTTAAGTAGAGTATGTATTTTTTGTAGCTAAATTGATATTCTTCATTATCCTTTTAAAATCTGTGGTAAGATGATACAGATAACGTAGCTTTAACTTATATTTCAGAAGTACCATGAATGGTAGTATATTTCAACTCCAGCGTACCTGTGAATTTTGCCCCTGAATAATTGTTTTCTTTTTGTTTGATTAAGTCCATTTCCTTCTGCACGTAGGGATGGTGGGAAGTGTTAACGTGGCTGATGGAAAGTGATGAGAAGGTCATAGAAATGATTTCTGCCCTTTTGCAAGCACACACAGGGCATCCTTAAGTCACTTATTGCACAGGGGTGGGCAGTACTCATTCCACACATTTATTGACCTATGTTATGTGCCAAGCACTGAAATTATTTACATTTTCAAAGAATTGTTGTGACTGCCAAACAAGAAACATGTCTACATAAAGAGAGCAGATAGTAAGGGCTCCTTGACTTGAATGGGAGCCATGTCAGTATCCTCACTGACTTGCCAAGGTTGGAAGAGTGCTGGGCAGTTGTCTGCCCTCCAGATGTCACCACAGTGTGGAAGAGTACGTTTAGATGGTCATACATTCTGTGTATGTCGCAGCGTATTCTCATGTGCAAAAGGACTCGTCCCTTCGTAGGAGGGATTGGTTTCTCTTTAAATTAATTGCTCCATCTCTGTTGTTTATTCTGCATCCTTTTTCTTAGGAGTATATCCTTTGTGAAAAGGAAGTGCAGCACCTGGTATAGTATCTGTAATACCATAGAATTTGTGTATATGCCGAATTCGGTTTTTGGTTTGAGTTCTTTCAGTAGCATAAGAATATATAGGTCCATTTAAAATCCCTAGGCATTAAGGAAAAACATTAACAACTGCCATCTTGCATTCATTATAAGATGCGTTTTTTTTCACATTTTAACATCTGTGAAATTAGCATGCATTTTACGGTTACTGGCATCACGGGGCTGGTCAGCTGTGTCATTTTCTTTTATTTCTTCCCCGCTTTTTTTTTTTTTTTGAGGTAAGGTCTCCCTCTGTTGCCCAGGCTGGAGCGCAGTGGCATGATCAGAGCTCACTGCAGCTTCACACTCCTGGGCTCAGGGGGTCCTCCTGCCTCAGCCTCCCCGGTAGCTAGGGGCACAGGTGCCTGCCACTATGCCCAGCTAATTTTTTAAAAAATTTTTTTGTAGAGATGGCATCTTGCTATGTTGCCCAGGCTGGTCTTGAACTCCTGGCCTCAAGCATCCCTGCTGCCTTGGCTTCCCAAAGTGCTGGGATTACAGGCGTGAGCCACCTTGCTGGCCAGTATTTTTTTCTTTGTTAGTAGGAGATAAAACAATGGTGCGTGTTACAGTCATCATCCTAGATTTGATGAAAAATGGTTTGTGTTTAATCTTTGGACTTTTTGAGAGACATGTTTGGCAGAAAGTTGAATCCCGTTGAATTTTTCCTCTGCTCAAATAAGATAAATTTGAAGTCTTTTTGTATTCCTTATATTTTGGTTAGGAAGAGAAATAAAAGCCAGTCATTTGTTTTCCAAGTACTTCATTGTATTCATTGTGAATTGTTTTTAATATTACAAAAGTAATGGCCAGGCACAGTGGCTCATGCCTGTAATCCTAGCACTTTGGGAGGCCGAAATGAGAGGATCACTTGAGGCCAGGAGTTCGAGACCGGCCTGAGCAACATAGTGAGACCCCATCTCTACAAATATAGAAAAAAAAAATTAGCTGAGTGTGGTGGCATGTGCCTGCAGTCCCAGCTACTTGGGAGGCTGTGGCAGGAGAATCGCTTGAACCCAGGAGTTCGAGGCTGCAGTGAGCTATGATGATGCCACTGCACTCCAGCCTGGGCAACAGAGTGAGACCCTGTCTCAAAAAGAAAAAAAAAATTACAAAATAGTACCATGTTTTAGAATTTCAGTTTTGCAAGATGAAAAGAATTCTGGAGAAGATGGATGGTGGTGATGGTTGTACAACGTTATTAAGGCCACTTGTAAGTGGTTGAGATGATAAATTTTGTTATGTATATTTTATCACAAGCAAAATTTTTTTTCAAAAACAAGTAATATGATACTCATAAAATTTTCCCTCAGTATAGGGATGCATAGAACAAAAAGTGAAAGTCATCTTTACTCACCCTTCTTCTAGCCTCTCCCAATTTCCCTCCTTCTCTACCTCTTTCCCAGAGGTTTGGTGTATATCTTTTCAGATATTTCTCTCCTGAGACTTTCCGTTTAGGATTTGTGTGGGTTTCATTGATCCTTCAAGTTAGTTTTTTACTATAGTATATATAATTGTAACAGCTAAGTAAAATTTAAAAAATAACAGGCGGAACATAATTTGGAAACCGTGCCTTTTTTGATCTTAAAATTAAATTTACTGTTTCATTTATTCTCCATGATATGCTTTTCCTGGAAGCAGTCTGCATAAATGCTACTTCAGCTCTTAATACATAGCTTGAAGAAATTATAAGGAAAAATGCAACCATGATAACCTTAAATTAGTTGTTCAGCAGAAGGAGCCATTACTTCGTTTCCTTCCAGTTAACCACTCATGTTTCCTCTGTCAGTGGGCGAACAGTGGGCTATCGAGGGAAGCTTCGTCTGTGTTTACAGCTGCTCCCTACCACTCCTTGTCTGAGCTTAGCCCCTCCCCCCCACCCCTGCTGCCCCCACCCCTGCTCTCCAGTCCGTGGAAAAATTGTCTTCCAAGAAATGGTCCCTGGTGCCGAAAGGGTTGGGAAACACTGCTCTAGTCAATGCCTGGGGATTTTAGAATGCACCTCGCTTCTCATCTTGTCTTCCTTTGCTTCATTCCCTCCTGTGGCGTTTGTAGCATAGAGGCCCACGTCTCTGTTGGACTCTGTCAGGCCTTGCAGAGCTTGCCTCCATCCTCTCCTTGTGACAGCCCCCCATACTCTGCATCCTGGGTCTGCTTTGGATCCTTGACGTTTACCCTGTCTCTGTTCTGCCAGTCTAGTCTGTGTTCTGTGCTCCTTTCTTTCAGAGCATTTATCTTAGCTCGCAATAATATGCCCATTAGTGTGACCATTCTGGTAAATGTCTGTCTTTCCTGATGTTAGCTCCATGAGTCGGGGATGATGTTTTTGTTCACCACTGCATCCCTCCTGCTTAGCACATGCTTGGCACTTGATGAGTGTTCAGGGAAAATTGGTTGAATGAGCAATTTGATTTTTTTGTTTGTTTGTTTTGTAGGGCTGAGGAGTTTGTAGGTAGGGAGTTGATGGTATCAGAAAATTAACCCATATATCTAGACCTTGGTGTCCTGGCAATTTGGTTTTCAGCCATAACTAAAACTTACAGTAGTTATCCTGGAAGTATTTTAGCCCTTCATCTTTCTTTTTTGTTGGGGTTCTTTTTTTATACTTTGCAATACCTGGTAGCCTGGGCTTCCATTAAGAGGAAGCAAGTAGATCAAGTGTTTGATGTCCTCTTGAATGTGGCAATTCAAAATCATCAGATATATGAATTCCTGAAAATAAGAAGCTTAAAAATAAACTGTTCTCTAACTGATATTTATTTCAATTCCAGAACGTGGTCCAAGACAATTCCTGGGAAAGTTGAATTCTTCTCTAGTGAGGGTTCAGACACATCTATACCAATTCCAATAGTGCCACTACGGGGCGTGGATGACTCCTACCCACCCCAGAAGAAGTCTTTTATGATGCTCAAGTACATGCATGACCACTACTTGGACAAGTATGAATGGTTTATGAGAGCAGATGATGATGTTTACATCAAAGGAGATCGTCTGGAGAATTTTCTGAGGAGTTTGAATAGCAGCGAGCCCCTCTTTCTTGGGCAGACAGGACTGGGCACCACGGAAGAAATGGGAAAACTGGCCCTCGAGCCTGGTGAAAACTTCTGCATGGGGGGGCCTGGCGTGATCATGAGTCGGGAGGTACTTCGGAGAATGGTACCACACATTGGCAAGTGTCTCCGGGAAATGTACACCACCCATGAGGATGTGGAGGTGGGAAGATGTGTCCGGAGGTTTGCGGGGGTGCAGTGTGTCTGGTCTTATGAGGTAAGAACAGAGTCATTTACTATGGGAAAAACTGTTAATTTTGTAATTAGTTCTGAATCTATCATAGGAAACTAGTGATAATATTCTTTTCAAGAGTTAAAGTTGGTATTAACTTATTACACATTTTTAGCCACCTTTTTTTTTAATTTAAATTCCCCTTATTACCTTTTCTCTTGGCTTTTAGAGCATACCTTCCATACTTTTGTCCTAATACCTTAATAAATAATGGCACTTGGGGCCTAAAGAAAAGATATGGTTTGCTGATAGTCACAGTGATACTTTCATGATTATCCAGAAAATCATCTTACCAGACTTCTGCTGATTCTACAGCTGAAATTGCAAGAATGTAGGATATTTCCCTGTCTCTGTTCTCCCCAAGGCCTGACTGTTCTCATCTGGTCATGATGACCCACACAGATTAGAGACTTACATGTTTTGAATTTATAAAATGATTCATGATGTGAAAAAACCAATAGCATGTGGCTTTGCATTTATTTTGAACCTTGACTTTTCAGAGGGTTGTTGTAATCTGTGCATTTACAATTGTAGTTGCTCCTTTCAGAATAAGTGGTCTGCATTTTCTGAGTTATCTTGACACATAAGTGAAATTCGTTGAAGGAATTAGGAAGTCTACTTGTGGACGTTTTCTCTTTAATAGTTCTAGAGAATATGAGTTAGCTTTGGACTTTTCTCTGTTGTTATTGGCAGATGTGCTTCTCTTTCCTTCAGTTGCACGATCCTAATATCGATTAGAGTGGAAAAAATTATTTAAGTTGTGTTGTGTTTAGGTTGATAAACTGCTGGTAGTTATGAGGAACAGAGGGAATTGCTAGATCTTTTGCCCAAGAAAAAGAATATACTTTCTGATGTGAACTTCCCTTTTTCCATTTTTCGTTTTTTTTGTTTTCTTAAGAGATAGGGTCTCACTGTGTCACCCCGGCCTGGAGTACAGTGGCACAATCATAGCTCACTGCAGCCTTGAACTCCTAGGCTGAAGTGATCCTCCTACCTCAGCCTCCCGAGTAGCTGGGACTATAGGCACATAACACCACACCTGGCTAGTTTTTTAAATTTTTTGTAGAGATGGGGGTCTCACTATGTGTCTCAGGCTGGTCTCAAACTTCTGGCCTCAAGCTACCCTTCTGCCTCAGCCTCCCAAAGTGCTGGGATTACAGGCGTGAGCCACTGTGCCTGGCCTTGGCTCTTTTTCAGATAATTTTCTAAAGTACATACCTAAGTGAAGAAATAGTGTTCTTGCCTGTACTTGTCTTCCTCCCAGACTTGCTTTTAAATGTCTTCTAATCACTCTGTTTCTTTTGTTTGAACTTTTAGGAGAAGTGGACATTTTCAAGTGTGTAGGGAGTGGTCTTCATGTAATTTTTAATTATAAAGTTATAAAGGTACACTTTAAATCGTAAATGTGATCTGAGTGAACCCTTTATTCTCCGCATGCCTATGCTCTCCCCACCCCCTACACACAGGGACTGCTCACTGGGCCTAGGAGCTCTCCTTGTTGTCACAGATTTTTGCAGTAAGAAAGGCTGTTTGAGGATTTCATGCTGTGTTAAGCAGGATACAACTGGCAGTATTTCTGCATTTTCTCCATCCTTAATTAAGTAGTTATAACCTTAACGTATTTCATTATAGTTAAAATATGTAATGCTTTGGCACTTTACCCTGATCCTAGTCTCTGAGAAGCTGGCCTTCTTGCTGGAATTGTAGAAGATAGGCCTACTTTTGAGAGAAAATTTTTAAAAATATGTCTTAGTATAGTCATGTTATATACTGCTAGACAGACACCAGTAGAGCCAGTATCTTGAGTTTTATCAAGAACTTTGCTGTAGCTTTAGTACCCACACGTAGTTAGACAATATCATCCTGGGACTGCAGGGTTTGAGGCCGTTTTGGGGCTAGTTTTCCTCTGAGGTGATATAATGACCAGAGGTTTCTAACACACTAAGAGGGGTGGCTGGAATTATCCTGTCTGGACACTTGAAGCCACCCCTTAGACTCAGTGAATCCTGTCAGTGGCCTGATTAGCTAAAGGGACCTGGTTGGTGAGGCAGCTCCCTCCCTGGGTGGTTCTCTGTCCCCCCCCCCGCCCCCCCCCCGCCGTGGGAGCTGGGGCAGCAGCAGTGAGGATCTCCCTGGGAGTGTGGGTAGTCGGGGTGTGCCTGCTGCCCTGCGTTATTTTCAATGTCTTGTGATGACTGAGCTTTTGCTGGATACCGCTGGCTTGCTCTCCAGCGGTTGGCGCTGGGTACCCTCCCATCAGCAGTGCCCAGAGTTCTTTTTTACTCTTCTGTGAGTTGCCTATTCATAGCCTTGGCCCATTTTTCTGTTGGAGTGTTGTCTGTCTCATGGTTTTGTTGGAGTGCTTTATTTTGGGCACAGCATCTTCTCCCAGATTGTGGCTTGTCTTTTTTTAATTTAAAAAATTTTTTTAGAGACAGGGTCTCATTCTGTTGCCCAGGCTGGAGTGCAGTGTCATGATCATAGCTCAGTGCAACCTTGAACTCTTGGGCTCAAGTGATCCTCCATCCTCAGCCTCCTGAGTAGACTTGTCTTTTCACCTTAATTGTGAACTTCTTATTATATGCAAATTGTGAATCTAAGTTCAGTCCAATTTATCATTCTTTTCCTTTATGGTTTGTGTTTTTGTGTCTTATTTAAGAAATTCTACCCTTCCTTGGGTCACAAAGATTTTCTCCTATATACTTTCCTATATGTTTAAAGTTTTCCCTTTCACATCTAGTTCATTATCATTTTTAAGAATTATATCTATTGGGACACTTACCATCTTATTAGACCTTTGGGTTTTTTTTCTTTCTTTCTGTGCTTTAAGTGCTTCTAACCCAAGTTGTTATTAGGGTTTGTCATTGTGTTCACCACTCAGGTGAGATTAATCCTTCCTGTGGATGAGAAACTTTCATTAAACTTCCTGTAAATCTAGTTTCTCCATTAAGGCTTGTATTATGAGAAATTATTGAGGTGGAGTCTTATGATAGAGACAGTTATGTTAAGCTTTGGGTCTTGGAAGGTACTTATTTTGCCCTATTATAAACCTAGCCAGAAGGTATAATTTTTTTTTTTTTTTTGCAAATAGAATTAATGCCTTTGGATAACACTTACGTAATTAAAATGACTCGTAAAGAACAACTGTCAATGTCCAAATTCATTTCTAAGCTTGTTTTGATAATCACTGGTAGTTATTTCTTAATAAATAGCTTTAAAAATGTTATTTGAAAATAATTTTAGACTTGCAGAAAAGTTACAGGAGGGTGAGAGCGTGGGCCTTGAGGCTATAAACCCTAGAACAGCGGGGAGAGGAGCTGGTCAGGCCTGGTCCACTTTGTCACATGGGGTCAGCATTATTGACCCAAATCATATGAATTTTTTTTTTTTTTTTTGGAGACAGAGTCTTGCTCTCTCGCTCTGGCTAGAGTGCAGTGGCATCGTCATAGCTCACTGCACCCTCAAACTCCTGGGCTCAAGTGATCCTCTTGCCTCAGCCTCCTGAGTACCTGGGACTACAGATGCACACCACTACACCCGGCTAATTTTTTTCTATTTTTGGTAGAGAAGGGGTCTTGCTCTTGCTCAGGCTGTCTCGAACTCCTGAGCTCAAGCAGTCCTCCTGCCTCAGCCTCCCAGAGTGCTAGGATTACAGGTGTGAGCCACTGCACCCGGCCCATATGAAATTTTTTTGAGAAACTTTATTGAAAAATTTGAAACAGTAATTTCTTTTATCTCAGCAAATATATGAAATATTATACTACTCCTTTAAGAGTAGTATACTAAGAGAGAACAAAGGGCAAGTTGACCCAAATAACCTATTCATTTTGTTTCTAACTTTTCATTGACGAATACTGTACCTTTGGAAAAGTGAATAGGTCATAAGCGTAGAGCTCAGTGGATTTTCACAAACTGCACACAGTTGGGTAACCAGCACCCAGGTCGATCTTCTATTTTTTTCCACAAAGTTTGACTAATAATGAAGGTGTTTGGGTAGATGATAATCATTACTAATGGAATTTGAAGATAGGTAAAGGTGGTTTGGAGACTTTATAATGTTAGTGTCTTTAATAGCTAATGTTGTCACATGGTTCAAAATTCAAAAGTGCAAAGGGTTTACAGGGGTAAGTCATCCTACCTCTATCTCCAACCACTTGAGTTAGTCACTGTGGCATACCCTTACAGAGGTATCATATGGTGTGTCATATCGTATACAAGCAATTAAGTTTATACATCTTCCCCCCTTTTATGTGACTATGTTATACATACTATCTACATCTTGTTTTTTGCTTAAATTTCTTGGAAGATTTCCCATTCGGTACATAAAAGAGCTTCATCCTTTTTATGGACATTCAGGCTATTTCCAGTTCTCTTTAGCAGCGTTTCCAGTCAGTCATTTCAGCCAAGGCTTCCCTACCTTTTTCACATCCTGGCACTCATCCACACTGAGGAGACCACTCCCAAGGGCCCCTGCTCCACCCCTGTCCCACACAGACCTGGAGGGATCGTTACCATGAACAAGTTCTCCCTTGAAGAGTTCTCCAGGGAGAACTTGTTCATGATATATGTGCATACCAAAATACACCAGTTGTGAAGCTCTGAGTTGACCAGTAAGCATTTGTTAAGGGCTTATTAATGAGCCAAGAACTGCTCTCTGAATTGATAGGGAAATTGCAAAAGAAGATTGAAACATGAATGGCCTCCTTTTTCTCCCTCGAAGACTTGAGTGTAGCTGAGGAAGACAAAGACCATATGTTCATGAAACAGTTGAAGAGAAATTAAAAGTGTGAAACCCTGTGATACTGATTTTAAATATAAAATAGTGTAGGGAAGGTGAGATCAATGATGTTCTTTTTATGGGAAGGCATATCATCGAGGGAAACTGGGGTTTACAGCAAGATATGTAAAAAGAAAAGATCTCCCTTGCTAGTCTGACTGGCTTATCAAGGAATGTTGAACCGCGGTGCTTCAGAAGCCTGGGATTTTTTCCCCCTTTTAATAATTAAATAATGTTTCTTCTTTTTTTAATTGACACATTGTAATTGTACATATTTATGGTCTACAATTTAATGTTTCAGTACGTGTATATGTTGCATAATGATCAAATCAGGGTGGTTGCCATATCTACCATCTAATGAGAGGTTGTTGAATGTTCTCACTACAAAGAAATAATCTTTCTTAACTGCTGGTTGTTGTGGAGATGATTTGTGTTATAGTAGTGCCTTCCTCACTCCTTTAGGCTGCCCGTTAACCTCACCTACCTCAGAACCAGGCAGGCCGCTCAGTGGCTAGAATAGAAGTTCCAGGGACGGCACTAATGCTGCTGGTTACTTTAAGGCAGAGCCCTTCATGGGCTTGTACTGAGCCTTATTCTTTTGTTATGCAAGTTTTGTGCTTCAATTTCTAAGCTTCTAATGGATTAGGAGTGGCAAATTAGCACCCCAAAAAGGGAACTGCTATATAAGGACCTGTATCAGCAGTGATTGGGAAGCGAAAAATTAGAGGAAATGAGACCATGAACATCACAGCTGTCTAAGACCAACCATTGTGTTACTGATTTCTGATTTCATTGCACTATGGATAGAGAACATACTTTGTATGATTTCAATTCTTTTAAATTTATTGAGACTTTTTTATGGCCTAACATACGGTTTGTCCTGGAGAATGTTCCATGTGCACTTAAAGAACGTGTATTCTTGTTGAGTGGAGTGTTCTATAGATGTCTGTTGGGTCTAATTGGTTTATAATGTTGATTAAGTCTTTTCCTGTTGATTTTTTTTTCTAATGTTTATCCATTATCAAAAGTGGAGTATTGAATTCTCCAGTATTACTGTTGAATTGTCTATTTCTCTCTTCCATTCTGTCAGGTTTTTCAAATTTTATTTTGGGGCTCTGTGTTTGGGTGCATAAATGTTTGTAATTGTTACATCTTCCTGACTGATAGACCCTTTTATCATTATAAAATTCCTTCTTTGTCTCTACTAACAATTTTTATACAAAATCTCTTTTGTCTGATATTGGTATAACCACTCCAGCTCTCTTTTGGTTACCATTTGCATGGCATATCTTTTTGTCATCCGTTTACTTTCAACTTGTTTGTCTTTGAATGTAAAATGTGTCTCTTGTAGACAGCATATAGTTGGATCATTTTTAAAATCCATCTGTCAACTCTGCCTTATATTGGAGTGTTCAATCCATTTGCGTTTAATGTAATTACTGATGAAGGAGGATTTGTGTCTTCCATTTTGCTATTTGCTTTCTGTATGTCTTCTGTGTTCCTCTGTTCCTCCAATACTACCTTCTTTTGTGTTAAGTGGATATCTCCTAGTGTACATTTTTAATCCCTTTATTATTTCTTTTACTATGTTTAAGTTATGTTCTTAGTAGTTGCCCTGGGGGTTATGATTAACATCTTAACTGATAACGTAGTTCAGGTTAGTACTCACTTAATAACAATAGTAAACAAATCTTTGCTCCATTCCCTCTCCTTCTCTTTGTGGCATTATTGTCAAACAAATTATATCTTTATGCATTGTATGCCTATTGAGTTTCTCATACTTGGAGGTTGAGTTTCTTGGGTGTGCAACTTGTGGGTTTTTTTTTTTTCTTTTTTAAATCAAATTTGGGAATTCTTCAGCCATTATTTCTTTAAATATTTCTGCCCATTTCTCTCTCTCTCTTTCCCCCTGTCCCTTTTCTGTTTTGGAACTCCCATCAAACATGCTCAGGCTTTGTTCATTTTTATTCATTTTGTTTTCTTTCTGTTCCTCAGACTAGATAATATCAGTTGATCTATCTTCATGTTCACGGATTCTTTCTTCTGTTCAAATCTGTTTTATTTATTTCGGATACTGTACTTTTCAACTTCCGAATTTCTATTTGGCTCTTTAAAAAAAAAATTCCCTCTCTTTATTGGCTGCTTTTTCCCGCTGTGTATGGGCCAAGAAAGTATTTCTTGTTTCTTTGCATATCTCATAATTTTTTGTTGGAAACTGGTTATTTATTTATATATTATTTAAATGTGGCAGCTCTGGAAATCAGATTCTGCCCTTTCCCCAGGGATGTTTTTGCTGTTCGTTGTTGTTTGTTTAGTGACTTTTCAGAATGAATTCTGTAAAGTCTGTATTCTTTTTTATATGTGGCCACTGAAATCTCTGCTTGGTTTGCTTAGTGCTTAGCTAATGATTAGACAGAGATTTCCTTGATGCCTGGAACTAAGTTTCCCACTCTTTGCTGAGGTCTCTGTGTGCCTGTTGGTGCTTGCCCTCAGCACTCACCAGGCAGTTGACAACTCTGCCTTAGCCTTCGCTTCCTGCTTGTGCAGCGTCTCAAGGTCAGCTGGAGGTGAGAGCTCAGGACCTTCTCAGGTCTTTCCTTGGCATGAGCACAGCCCCACATATGCGCATGGCATTCTAGATTCCCAGGAATATACTGAAGCTTTTCAAAACCCCATGAACATCTCATTCCCCACTTTTTCTTTTTAGGCTTTTTAGGTGGCCTATTTTGAGCACTGACTGTTAGCTATCCCCTTGGACAGTAAAACCATCAGCAGTTGCCTGTGATTGTTTTTAACTATTCCCCTTTCCTCCTCTAAGAGACTGTTTGCAGTGGGAAAGCTCTGAGTCAGGTCAAATAAAAACAGCCTTGCAAGTGGGGTCAGATAATGACGATTATCTGGGAATGGGGCTTTGAAGGAGCTCCAGCCTCTCTCCGTCCCCTCCAGTGGCTTCCACGCTGCTGGTTTTCACTGTGGTTGTAGACTGTTGGTTTTCAAGGCTAGGGCAGATCTGGAGTACAGGGTACGGAAATAGGGCAAGTTAAAATGCTGCAAAGCTCACTGTTGTCAAAATGGTGCTGTTTTTCTTGCATAAATGCTCTCCAGATTACTGCAAACCTTTAGCTAATATTCAGAGTCCTGAAAAGCTTGCCTGTGACAATTTTTGCCAGTGTTCTCTTGATTTTTAGGGTAGACAGAATTTCTGGAGGTTTTTACTCTGCCATTTTCATTGGTGTCACCTGAGAGCGTCCATTATGGGGCCTTAGCTTCACGGTTTCAGTTTTGCTTTTTATAATTAGATGACTTACTCTGAGTATCCCCTTTTACTTTGTTTACAGAGTCAGGGTATTGTGTCCTAAAGATTAGAAAGACTTCCAACCAATTAGTTACAATATTCACACACATTCATTGTTAAAATAAATTTTACACATCCTGTGTTAGCAAAACACCATCTAGCTGGGACATGGCAGTGCAGAAAGCGAAGACCCTGCTCTCTTATATTCTAGTGGAGCTAGGCTCGGGTGCAAAGAGACAGTAAAGAGGAGTGTGTGTGGTGTGTTTAGGACACAGCAAGGTGACCCGTGTGACTGGAGAGGAGTATCAAGGCCGAGAGTGGTGAAGGGTGAGGCCAGATGGCAGCAGTGTTGAGGGGGTGGTGCTGAGGACCTTGGTTTGGGGGTGGGTAGGCTGGGCTTGAGTCACGGTGCCCTGTTCAGCTTCATTCTTCACTAGCTGTGTGTTCTTGGGCAGTGAGTCACCTACCTCCCTTGAACCTTAATTTCCTTAAAAAGGAGATGAGGATAGAAATCGCTACCTTGTAGGATGGTTTCAAGGATAAATTGAGTTGATACATGTTATCCTATTGTCACAGCTAGTGCTTGGGACAGAGTGAGTGCTTATGAAATGTGAGTGCTTGTGAAGTGTGAAGTGTGGGGGCTATCCTCAAGTATCCAAAAAACAAAACCACTCAGGACTTGTTTCCTGAGAGCTCTGAGTAGATTTCGACCTATATAAACAAATACTTGAATGTGATTTATAGTAACATTGTGGTCTTGGAATCCCTATTTTTGTTTTTACAATTTAGAGAAGAGTATTTTGACAGAACCAATCAAGGTTTACCTAAAATGGAAGTGTTAAGTGCTTTGGATCTGTAATTATTTTACTGGCAAAACAAAACCAGGTATGTAAACATTTTTCAAATGATTCCACCATTTGGTATATCAAAGTCTTGTGGTTGTGAGGGAGGAGGTAGGTCTAAAGGCAAATTGGTATGTCTTCAGAATGTTTAAGTTTGGTAGGAGTGTGTTCAGGGTATTCTAGGCTTTATTAATCACCTTTCATATTGGGAGATCATTGTCACTAGGCATATATAACCTGTGACACTGAATTGACAGGAAATGTAACCTATTACATTTAATTGACATTATCAGGATGTGGGATCCATATATCATTTTCTTTATGTTAAGATAGAGCCCAGTATCTGCACTGTTTACAGACTTCTCTGGTGATTCTTACACTTGCCAATGTTGCTGTTTGTAATCTTAAAATTTATGGTGCAGTGATGTTTTGGTAGAATCCGAAGTTACGTTTTTGTTCATTGACATCATCCTGTTTAGCCCCTGCCCGGGGTCCTGGAGAACAGAAAAGGAGTTTGACTTTGGTGTTTCCAGTAAGTCACTTATAGTCAAGTTGATGGGAAGGCAAACTTGGCATACAAATGCCCCCCAATCATATATTTGATAGGTTAATGCTATATATATATACACACACACACACATATATTTTAATATATTCTAATATATATATTCTTTTCCTTTCTTCCCTCCTCTAAGCCATGTTAATGGCAATGAGTTGTGTAACTAAATGTAGTCACACATCCCTTAGCAGGAATATGTTCGGAGAAATGCACTGTTAGGCGATTTCATCATTGTGGGAGCATCGTAGAGTATACTTACACAAACCTAGATGGTACAGCCTATTGCACACCTAGGCTATATGGTCTAGCTAGCCTGTTGCTCCTAGGCTACAAACCTGTACAGCATGTTACTGTATTGAATACTGTAGGCAGCTGTAACACTGTGGCAAGTATTTGTGTATCTAAACATATCCAACCATAGAAAAGGTACAATAAAAATACAGTACTATTATCTTATGGAACCACCATCATATGTGTGGGCCTGTTGTTGACGTTGACTGCATGCTCTGCATTCGCTGTGCAGAGTTTGACTGTAACAGTGAGTGGATGGGTGGTCAGCAGTAAATCGTGAGTGTCAACATAGGAAAACACTGTATTTGATAAGATGATGAAAACAAAGAACTTTTGGCCAGAAATCAGGTTGACAAACACTTTAAAGCTGAAACTAAATGATATTTTAAAATATTTTTTTGTCTCTGCAATTGATGATTTCACAAATGTCTGTCTTTCTCAAGCCTCAGCTTTTTTTTTAGTTGCTGTGAACTGTAACTTGAGATTTATTTATCAAACAAATTGCAGTTTAAAAAAAGTAGTTACAAAGTATTAATTTCTATGGTGGTTTCAGTGTTCACAAAGTCTTTGATAATTTTTCCTTCTGGAGGTGGAGCTTAATTTCCCTCCTCTTCCCTGTGGGCTGGGTGTAGTGACTCATTTCTGCTGAATGGAGTAGGGCATGGGAACCTGGCAGACACCACCTTAAAATCTCAGTAAAGAGTCGTATTTGTATCCTGTGCTCCCCAACGTGATGGCGTGAGCAGGACACTTCACCTCTGTAGTAATCTTCCCCAAATCCATAACCCCAGTTTAATCAGGAGCAAACTTCAGGCAAACCCAAGGTATGGGACTTTCCACAAGATACCTGACCATGTTCTTCAAAAGTGTCAAGGTCATGAAAAGCAAGGAAAGACTGAGAAACTGTCACAGATTAGAGGAGACCAAGGAGACATGACTACTAAATGCACTGTGGGGCCCCAATTAGGAGAAAAAGGGACATTAGTGAGAAAAGTGGTGAAATCTGAGTAATAAAGTCTATGGTTAATAGTGTTGTAGGGATGTTAATTTCTTAATTTTGATATGTGTGCTGTAGTTAAGTAAGATGTTAACGTTAGAGGAAGTGGGGTGAAGCTATGGGAACTCTCTTTACTGTCTTTACAACTCTTCTGTAAATCTGAAGTCATTTCGGAGTAAAAAGTGGCTGAAACGAAGAGCTGATGGAACTGGACGCAGAAGTGATGTTGCTTCCTCTGCCTCTGTATCCTGTTGGTGTCTCTGTGCCAAGGGGAAACTGGGCAAAGCGGTAGAAGACTAGATCCTCTGTGACTCTAAGTGGACATTGTGCAAGATGAGATTTTTAGCTTATTGACTTCTAGGAACTCTAAGACAGAAAGGTCTTTGTGTGAGAGGACTGCAGACTTCCAATCCTCATAAAGAGCTTATCAGTTGAACAAGCTTATAATGTACTGTGTTATTACTGTAAAAATTTGTAATGGTACCATTACAGCACAGCTTTTCCTTGGCTAAAAAGAATCTTTCAGCATTCACTCAGCAGTTTAATGCTAACGCTTTTGCTGACGCCATCATGGTTAACCCTGTAGTGTTTGGCTTCTGTGTTTTCTCTCAGTGAACCCTTGTTAGGATAAGGAAATCAGTACAAAGTTATTTTCTTTGATGTCTGGCACTTACTTCTAAAGCTTTTTCTTTAAAAAAAAAAAAAAAAAACCTCCCTATCATAGAAAAGTACTGTAGGTATTACTGTTCCTTTCATGTGTGTTAACATGTCTGTGCATTCTTCTGCCACTGATTTTAAAGACATAAGACATACTGTTATTCAAAATGATTTGGTTAATTTAAGGCAGAAAGGTAAGTACCGTTTTATTTCTTTTTACCACCCAAGGAATGCCTGTTTGTTTTTTAGGTGTTTATAAATTGATTCTGTAATAATTTAGAATTGTGGTTATTTTATTAGGGTAAGATGAGTATGGATATTGAAATACCCCAGATAATACAAACATACTTAAATTTTTTGAAATGTTTGATGTATTTTTTAAAAATCCAAAACTGTGTGCCTGCTGTGTGGCAGTCCCTGCTCTAGACATAGGGGATGCAGCAGTGAACACAGCAAAGCTCCTGCTCTCAGGATGACTTGACTTCTCTAGGGGTATGTCAGAAAATAAGGGGACAGATTAATAAATAATGGCAGGTGGCACTAAGTCTTCTGAAGAAATACAAGCATGATAAGGTGGTAGACTGAAGGAGGGATGAAGACTGCTGGTCCAGCTGGGCAAGTAAGGGGCTAACCTTGTTCATATCTGGGGAAGGACTATTTCAGGCAGTTCAGGCAGAGGGAATGGAGTGTGCAAAGGCCCTGAGGCAGGGGAATGTATGCATGATTAATACAACAAGGAGGCTGGGTGGCTGGAGCATGAGCAAAAGGGCCCGATCCTGTGAGGCTCTGTCTGTGATGAGGGCATTGAGTATTCTGCTTAGTGATCTGGGAGGGCCCTGGGGGTTGGGGTCAGAGGAGTGTGGGGAGCTAACAATTTCAAAAGGCCTTCTGCCTGGTGCGTGGAGAAGAAACTTCAGGGGAGTCAGGGTGGGAGCTGAGAGAATGGTGGAGAAACTTCAGGGGAGTCAGGGTGGGAGCTGGGCGATTGGTTAGCAGGCACTTGTGGTAGCTCTGAGAAGAGGAGAGAGAGGGTGGCTGGGACTGGGTGAGTGGTGAGAAGTGGTTGGATGGTGGATGAATTTTGCAGGCAGAGCTGATAGGATGTGGGGAGAGAGAAAAGTTGCCTGAGCAGTTGGAGGGGTAGAGTTCCCAGTGAAGGGGAAACCTGGGGAAGTTCATGCTGGAGATACAAATGTGAGTCATCATATATCGATGGTATTTAAGACTCAAGGACAAATGACATCATCTAGGGAGTTAGGGAGATAGAGGGAAGGTCTTAGTGCTGAGCCTACAGGTTCCCAGGAGTTAGAGGTCAGAGATGAGGGGGAGTTCACAAAGTAGCCTGAGCAGGGGAGGCCCGTGAAATACAAGGGAACTTTGATTTACATTTGCTGAGTTGGAACTTGCAGTGTTTGAACACTCACCATTTGGGTGTTTGTTATAACTGGCTTGGAAGGTGGTGATGTGGGAGATTTTTATCAAAGTGACATTATTTTCTTTACAAAGAGAATGCCCTGGATGTGGGTGGGCAAGGTTGGGAGGTGTGCTGGTATAATGATGGAGAACTTTTTTATCTGCCGATGACTGGTGTGCAGGACAGTACTTGAAAATAATAAGCCTCAGGGAGCAGCCTGAGGACCAGTGGACCACAGATGGCTGGTGGTCGGCACCCGGGCAGCAGCTGAGTGTTGTTTGTTTGGAGGAGTAAGCTGTGGAGGATGGGCCCTGTCTTACAGATGTTTTATTTATCATGAAATTTGATGTTCAATTATATTGATTTAAAACTGCATGGTTTTATTTTTTAAACAGATAAGCCACTGACCCCCATAGAACTGGATGTGTCCTCATGAAGCTGCTTTACTAATTGCTGTAGAAATGTACTGGGGGCTAAGCCTTTCTTTTGTAATCTTTGGTCTCGTAAAACTCCTAGTAGACTCAAAGCGTATTGATCACCAGGCGGTCTAAGTCATTTTGTAATGGTGACAGTAGATCAATAAGATTTCTAAGTGGACACTTAACTTGGAAAGCAGAAATAACTATTTATTTCAAGAGACAGTTATAATTGAACATGGATTTAGTTAAGCCTTTGTAGTAAATCTTTTTTGGAAGTGAGTGAGGTTTAAAGGATATCTTATGCTTTTGGTATAGAGAGAAAACCCCATCCTGTGTTCTCCTAAGCCTCAGTTTCCTCTTCTCTAAAAAATAGGGTTACTTAATATGTCCAAGGTCATACTGTACCGCATGTAAAGAGAGAGATGTAGAATTTGAATCCAGGCAGTCTGACTGCAAAGCCTGCAGTTTTTCACTAATGATCTAATGGTCACATTTCCTTTCTCTATATGGTATGGTACTGTACCTTTTTACTGTAAATATTGCCAGTATGCATTTGAAAAGAACCAGTAAAGTTGAGATGTTGAGAATTTTAGATAAAGGGAAAATGTTCATGGTTCTTACATTTCTTTATTTGGTGGTATATTTTTAGTATACTCATGTTTAAGATGATACCTAGGTGATAGCAGTTAGGTCTCATAGTACTCTTGTACTGGGCAGTACTCTCAGTTTGTTTGTTAGTCTTAACCAAAGTAGTGTAAATAACTAGTTTAAAGCAGTGGTTTAAATGGGTTTAAAGTAATGGATTGCAACCTATGAACAAACAGAAGAGGTGTTTGATCTCCAATCCTTAGGCTCGCACTTACCAAGTTTTCAATGTCAAAGAGAGCGGCAGGGCAAACTTCTCAGATAAATTTCTCAAAGAATGTTTAAACTAGTCTTAAAATTCCTCTAAAGTCTCTTTAAAGATGCTGGTCAGGATCTTCCGCAAGAAGCTCTCTGAATCCCCTGACCTTGATTAAAGGGTTCATTAGCTATGTGATTGTTGTTTTTATCTTTTTGAGACAAAGTCTTGCTACATCTCCCAGCCTGGTCTTGAATTCCTGGGCCCAAGTGATCCTTCCGCCTCAGCCTCCTGAGTAGTTGGGATTACAGGCGTGAGCCACCAGCCCAGCAATAATTGGGTTTTAGAGAGTTTAAAGGGTGGTAATATTCTACATTTACAGTCGATTTTGTGTGGTATTCTGTAGTCATCCCTATAAGAAAGAAAAAAGTCTGTTAGATGCTTGGTCAGAAATCTTAATTCTCTGCTATAATTTTGTAGGTGAAACCCATCAGATGTCATTTTGACTTTTAAAATGTGTAGTAGGTTGAATAATGGCCACTCAGATATCAGTAATAGAGTATGCTATCCAGAAATGCAGCTCCTTGAGAGTGCAGAGACAAAGGCTGCACAGTCCCATCATGTAGCTGTGTGGACTGAGGAAAGGTGCTCTCCTTTTCTCTAAACCTCTCACCTTTCTAATGTGGGATGGTGAAACCTTTCTCAGGCTGGGTGTGGTGGCTCATGTCTGTAATCCCAGCACTTTGGGAGCCTGAGGCAGGAGGATTGCTTGAGGCCAGGAGTTTGAGACCAGCCTGGGCAACATAGTGAGACCCTGTCTCTACAAAAAAATAAGATAAATCAGCCAGCGTGCTGGTGCGCATCCCAGCTCCTCCGGAGGCTGAGGCAGGAGGATCACTTGTGCCCAGGAGTTGGAGGCTGCAGTGAGTTAGGATGACACCAGGGCACTCTAGCCTGGGCAACAGAGTGAGACTCTGTCCAAAAAAACAAAAAAAAAAAAACCCTTTCTTGCCGGTGTGTTGTGTTAAGTACCTGGCACATAGTAAGCACTCAGTAATGCTCATTCTTATTGCTTGGTTTGTCTAAAACAGTGATCCTCAAAGTGCAGTGTGGTCCCAGACCAGCAGCTTCGGCATCACCTTGTTCTCAAGTCCCAGCCACCTTCTCTGTCAGAAATCAGAGCCGCTATATGCTCAAACTTTAGCATGTTACCTGAAGGGCTTTGTAAAACGCAGATTGCTGGGCCCCACTCCCAGCAGGACTCCTTCAGCAGGTCCAGCATGGGATCTGAGAATGGGCATTTCTAACAAGTTCCCAGGTGGTATTGATGCTGCAGATCCAGGGCCCACACTCTGAGAACCACTGGTCTAAGGTTTTGTAATTTACAGAATGGTGAGTAGAAAAAGATTTTTATTTGTTTTGTTTTAAAATAAATTTAATTTTAGAAAAGTTTTATATTTACAGAAAAATTACAAAGATAAAGTCCATACTTTATTCAGATGTCTTTAGTTTTTTTTTTACCTACTGCCCTTTTTTCTATTGTCATATTTCCTTAGACTCCTCTTGTCTGTGCCGGTTTCTTAGGTTTCCTGGTCTTTGAGGATCTTGGCAGTTTTGAGGTGTACTGGTCAAGTATTTTGTAAAATTTCCCTCTATTGGGATTTGTCTGATGTTTTTCTCATGATCAGATGGGGGTAATGGATTTTTGAGGGAAAGACCACAGAGATAAAATGCCGTTGTCATCACATCATATCAAGGGTATATACTGTCAACATGAGTTATCACTGTTGACGATGACTTTTATCACCTGGCGGAGGGAGTGTTTGTCAGGCTTCTTCACTGCAAAGTTACTCTTTCCCCCTCTTTGCAGCTTGTTCTCTTTGGGAGGAAGTCACTAAGTGCAGCCCACGCTTATGGGTGGGTAGTTATACTCTACCTCCTTGAGGTTGGAATGTCTGCATACTTTCTTCTGTTTGGGAGATTGTTCTCCTCCATTTATTCAGTTATATATTTATATCAATATAACTCATGATATTGATTCATGGATATTTATTTTATATTTTGGGTTATATACTACTTGTTGGTTGCTAAAATTGCTCCAGCTTTGGCCATCGGGTGCTCTTTCAGATAGTCGGTCCTGCCTCCCTTCTTCCCTCCCTCCCTTACATACTTCTGTACTTCCTTCCTTTCTGGCACTAGAAAATGCTCCAGGTTCATCTTGTGTATTTCCTGCCCCAGTCCTGGAATCAGCCATTTCCTCAAGGAACCCAGGCTCCTTCTATTGAAGAATGGTATCAGAAACCAAGATTTGGGTGCTGGGTGTGCTTGTTGCTTTTGGGGTATCATTCGCTTCTAGGCCTCCTCGTATGACAGCAAGGATATCTATGTGTGTACTAACCCATGTGTATACACATGTCTATAAATATTTCCGTATGTGACCATCTGCATCTATATTAAGCTAAACATGAGTTGATAGTGATGTCTCCAGCTCTGATCATTACCACGTGGATCATTCTAGCCTCCTCCCTTTGGTTGACTGTAACTTCCCACTCCAACAGTGACAGACCTGGCTTTTACCACTCATCACCCATTTACTTAATCCTTTAATTCCAGTATACATTGTTTCAGAATTGTTGACACATATACCCGTGGGAAACAACTTTAGCAACTAGAGTACAGTGCTTATGTAGTTTTCTTTTCTTTTTTCTTTTTTTACCTTTAGTCTTACAGTCTCTGCTCATTTTCAGAGTTACTTAGGTCAGCAGCCTTCTCCCCCACTGTCTTCAGTGAGGTTCTCTGATACATTTTTGTTACAGGTAGATTGTTTTGTCATAGTCTGCATTCCATCTTGGGACTCCCCCACCCCCAACCTACTAAATGATTTTGTAAAAATTTGTGTGTATTTGGGTTTGCTCTTTGTGCTGTAAAGTTCCATGGGTTTTGACAAATGCACCGCTATTACAGTATCATACAGAATAGTTTGCTGTAGAAATCCCTGTGCTTCACCTGTTCAGTGCTCCTCCATCTTTCCCCCCCAATCCCGAAGCCCTTGGCAACGACTGATCTTTTCACTGTCTCCATAGTTTTGCCTTTTCCAGAATGTCATATAATTGTAATCATACTATATGTAGCTTTTTCAGACTGGCTTCTTTCACCTAGGAATATGCATTTAAGATTCATCCATGCCTTTTTGTGGCTTGGTAGCTCATTTCTTTTTATCATGAAATAATATTAATACAGTGTAGGGATGTAGCATATTTTATCTGTTCACCTACTGAAGGACATCTTGGTTGTTTCCAGTTTTGGGTGATTATGAATAAAGCTGCTATAAATATTTGTGTGCATGTTTTTGTGTGGATGTAAGTTTTTAAATCATTTGGGTGAATATCTAGGAGTGTGATTGCTGAATGGCATGTCACACTATGTTTAGCTTCGTAAGGAACTGCCAGATTGTCTTCCAAAGTACCGTTTTGCGTTCCCAGTCACAGTGAATGAGTGTTCCTATTGCCCCTGACCTCTCCAGCACTCGGTTTTGGCAGTGTTTTGGATTTTAGCCATTCTAATACTTGTGTAGCGGTATTTCATTTTTGTTTTAGGAAGAGGTTTTTAATGCCTTATTTATGGTTTAGTCCAGGCTGAAGTGCTTTTATTTGGTACTGTGTTTCTAACTGTTTATAATTTGGGCAAGTTGCTTTTTCTGTTTTTGTATTTTAATAATATTAAGCTTGGACATGTTTGTGCTTGACTATAATGAGGATATGGAAAATTATTGAACTGGTCTTCTCTGAGGTTTTTGATTTTTTTTTCATGTTCTTTTTATGGTTGTTCATGTGCCCTAGGCATCTAGAATATTAATACAGAGTACTTAACCTTAATGGTAATAGCAAAAGTTTTTAAGACAAGTCTGAACAACTTGCAGAAGATGATCACATTCTGTTTATACCTAGATGAATATTAACAAGCTGAAAAAGATTTCAAAGAGACATACATGGGTTGTTCATTCATTTGTTCATTCAGCAGGTAATTATTAAGTGCCTACTATGTGATAGTGGTGCTCTATGGCAGGGGTACTGAGGTAAGTAGACCTATACCCATCTGTGCCATTGTTGAATTTATATAATGGGAGAGACAGATGATTTCTTTCTTTCTTTTTCTTTTCTTTTCCTTTTCCTTTTTCTTTTCCTCTCCTCTCCTCTCCCCTCCCCTCCTCAGAGGTGAACAACAGACTAGGTCCTTCCCCCTCTGGAGTCTGTGTCCTTGATAGGGGATTATTTCATCAATTGCAGCTGGGGTACTCCTATGACGACAAAGGACAGCGAGCTGCGAGCAGTAAGCGTGCTTCTCCTGGGCCAGAGGGTCAGGGCCGGCCTCCATGAGGAACTGAGGTGTGGACTGGTGTCTGCTGGACGAGTACCAGTTAAATAGGTTCAGGCTGGGGGGCGAGGGGGAGCAGAGAGGAGGAGCATAGCTAGTGGGAGGTGGCTGATCCAACAGTGCTCCGATGGCAGAGCCAATGAATGTCATCAGCTTGCTTTAGTTTGGATTTTCCCCAACAAGGACTTCCCTTCATAGGTAAATAAAGTCCTGATGATATAATTTAATGTGCTCTTGCAGAGAATGGATTTTTTGAGACCATATTTTTGTTGTCATAAAACAGAAGCAATACAGGCAAATAAAGAGGGTCAAAGATGAGTAAGACAAGCAGCCTACTCTCAAGGAGCTGGTCGTTCCCCAGGAGCAAGAGCGCGTGTAATGAGGCATCTCAGTGAGAAATACTAACAGGGCTAGGAAAGGGCATTGTAGGAAACCACAGACAGACTGCTTGGGGTGGCAGGGAGAAGTCCGTGTGTGTGGTCACTGCAACCCAGAGCCTTAGTGGAAGAGGACAGCACCAGCCTCCCAAGGGGAGGAGGAGACAGGGCCAAGGTCATACAGCAGTGATATAGAAGCACATAATAAGAATGCTCTAAATCTGTTAATTATTTTGATTAAAATAATTATTTTGAAAATTATTTTGACTAAAAAATATTTTAGAAGAATTTACTTTTCTCTGCATTTAAAAATTATAGAATAGTCTGTCCCATGGCAACTCCATGAAGGGCTTACTCAGTAGCTATTAACGTTGTATTTTTCTAGGGCCTTTCAAACTTAAGTTGCTCTATCTGATGTTGTAGGCTTATCTTGACAGTATACTCTAGAAAACCTTCTAAGGTTTTAAACTCTGTGACTTCTTTACCTAGTATTTTCAGGTCTTGACATATCATTCATATACTAAGTATATAACATATTAAAATTATAGAGGATGTACCCAATTGAAAAGTGTGTTATTATTTTAAGATGGCAGACGGAAACACAAAGAACCTGTGGTGTGAGGTTGATGCAGATCTTGCTTTAGTCAGTGTCTCCCTAAAAAAGGACACATAATGCTTCTATGATGTAAACTGTAGTGAAATAGGCATCCTTGCATCTTACACAGGCCCTGGTAGGTAGGTGTTCAGTGTATGTAGGGGGCAGGCTGGGGGGGGAGCGAGATGTGCTGCACCCAGTCACAGGAAGTTGCTGTGTCTTCACCAAATGTGAGATGAGGCTGAGGCTGGTAAGTAGGCGGCTTGAGTCTGGCACACACAACCAACAGCAGGCAGACACACCCACCCTTCTGTACACAGTGCAAAAGGAGCTGGTGGAATGGGGGCTCTTTGCACTGAGCCCAGGTGTCATTTTGAGCTCTTTCCCCACTGGCCTGCAGGTGATGGATCGCAGGCACTTGGGACTGGCACAGTTGAAAACAATTTGCCCTACCTGGACTATCTCTCTAAGGTCAGAGGAGCCAGTTTTCGTTGGAGGGAAAATGAGACTGTGGCTAGTCTGCCACTTTCCTCTGAGTATTCTTGCTTTTTAAACCACATTAGAAAAAGTAAAGGCCTCCCAGTTTTTTAGATATAATTGAGTAAGACTTAAACGCCAAGTCTAGGAAATTACACACAGTAGGAACTCAGTAAATATTTGTTAATGTGGGAGTTTGCTTTTCTTTGTCCTGTATTCTCTGTTTCTTTTCACCTTGCTTCGAGATTTTGTGCTGCGGTAGTACTTTGGCATGGTCTGAGTTGAGCAACTGCAGTATACTGCTTTCATTTGTACCGCCTGAGCTTTTCATTTTGGATCTTCACATTGGCTATTATATGGAATACATTTGATAAACCTAGAATTTATCTGTTTTTAGCAGGGTTTTGTCAGGTGGCACATCTCCTTTTTTCAGTTTGAGAATAGTCTTAATTGGAGCATTCAGTCTGTTTACTTCTAGTGTAATAACTGACACTTGGTTTTTAATATGCCATGTTTACTATTTAAAGTGCTCCACCCCTTCTAAATTTATTTTTCTCTCTTACCTTCTTTTGGAGTAAATGCTTTTTATTGTTTCATTTTTCCCCTCTTCTATCTGGTAGTTAACTTTAGAGATTACATTATGAAGTTTTGACTTACTAAAGACTGTAAGTTAATATTACTTTCCAGAAAGTAGAAGGGTTTTAGAGCACTGTAACTCTGTTGAATTCCTCCCACCTTTTAGGCTATAGTTGTCGTGTGTGTGTGTATCCTATGAGATATCATTATTACCATTTCATACAGTTTTTATTTATATTTACTTTCATAGATGCCCTGCCTCTCTCTCTTTTTTTTTTTTTTTTTGAGACAGAGTCTCACTCTGTTGCCCCAGGTAGAGTGCAGTGGCATCATCATAGCTCACTGCAACCTCGAACTCCTGGGCTCAAGCGATCCTCCTGCCTCAGCTCCTCAGTAGCTGGGACTACAGGCATGTGCCACCACACCTGGCTAGTTTTTCTATTTTTTGTAGCGACAGGGTCTTGCTCTTGCTCAGGCTGGTCTCCAACTCCTGAGCTCAAGCACTTCTCCCTCCTCGGCCTCGCAGAGTGCCAGGATTACAGGCATGAGCCACCCCGCCTGGTCCCCCTTCCTCTTACTGTTTATGCCTTCCTTACATCTCTGTTCTTCCATCTAGAATTCTTTTTCTCCTTTCAGAAGAATTAACTCTTGTTCAGATTTCCTTTAATGCAGGTCTTCTGATGAATTCTCCATTTTTGTTTGTCTGAAAAATGTATTCATTTCACCTTCATTTTTTTGTTCAACATTTTATGAAAAATTTCAAGCAAAGTTAAAATCATTTTCAGTGAACACTTGTATACCCACCATCTAGGTTATACCAGTAACATTTTACTCCACTTGCTTTATTACATATCTGTCCATATGTCCATCCATCTATCTTATTTTTTGATGCATTTCAAAGTAAATTTCAGACATTGGTACACTTTCATTCAAGTATTTCAGCATGCCTATTATTTCGTAGAGTTCAGTGTTGGTTTACAGTTTTTCTTTTAGATCATATTTATGTACAATGAAATGCACAAATCATAAATTTGCATTCGCCTAGTTTTGACAGTGCATGTACCTGTGTAACCCAGTCTCCTTGTAAGATATATAATATTACCAGAAAGTTCCTTCCACCTTTCCCAATGAATCTTCCTACTTAAGGCAACTACTGTTCTGATTTTTTTCCATCAAAGATTAATTTTTTCTGTTTTAAATTTCATTTAAATAGAATCATAGGTATGTACTCTTTTGTGTAATGCTTCTCTAGCATAATGTTTTTGAGGCTCATCGATATGGTGTGTGTATCAGTAGTTCCCTCCTTTTTATTGCTTAGTAGTATTCCACTGGGGGTGTTTCCACGCTTTGACTATTCCTGTACAAGATTTTAATTTGGATGTTCCTGATAACTAGTGATGTTGAGCACCTTTCCATGTGCTTATTGGTCGTGTGCGTATCTTTTGTGCAGTGTCTATTCAAATCTTTCACCCATGTTTGTCTTAATTTGTCTATTCATTTTCTTAGTGGTGTCTTTGGAAGAACAGAAGTTCTAAATTTTTATGAAACCCAGCTTATCAATTTTTTATTTTATGGTTATTGCTTATTGTTAAGAAACTTTTCCTTACCCTCAAGTCATGAAGATATTCTCCTATGCTTTTTTTTTTTTAGGTTTTAGGTTTTTAAGTTGCTGTCATTGTTCTTTTAATGATATATATTTAATGACAAAATTCTAGATTGGCAGGTTTTTTTGGTTTTTTGGTTTTTTTTGAGCACTTTGAAGATATCAGTTATCTTCTGACTTCAATTAGTTTCTGATGGAGTCACCTCTCAGTCTTTTTTCTTTTCTTTTTTTTTTTTTTAAGAGGTGGGGTCTCACTCTGTCACCCAGGCTGGAGTGCAGTGGTGCAGTTATAGCTCACTGCCACCTCGAACTCCTGAGCTAGAGCGATTCTCCTGCCTCAGCCTCCCAAGTAGCTAGGACTACAGGAACGTGTCACCATGCCCAGCCTTAGTCTTATTATTTCTTCTTTGAAGGTATTTTATCTTTTCTCTGTCTGCATTTAAAATTTTCTCTGTGTCTTTGATTTTAAGTGGTCTTGCTGTGATGTGCTCAGTTATGCTCTTCTTTGGTATTTATTTTGGTGGAATTCACTGATCTTATTGAATCTGTGGGTTTATGTCTTTCATCAGTATTGGAAATTTGGCAGCCATTATTTGTATAAATATTGCTTCTATCCCATTTTCACATCTGTTTCTGGGACTCCATTTATGTATATGTTACATATTTTCACTAAGTGTCTTATGTTATTTTCAGTATTTTCTGTCCCTTTTTTTACTCTGTGGCTTTAAAATCTCTGTACTTTTTACCCTAGGACATGTCTTTCATTATACTAATCTCTATTCAGTTGTATCTAATCTGTCATTAAACCTATTGTGTTTTAAATTTTAGTTGTATATTTTAATTTTGGATTTTCCATTTGGTATTTTTAGTAGTTTAATGTTCTGTGCAAAAACTCTCCATCTTATCATCTATTTCTTGGATATATTAATCACTTTTTTTTCTTTTTGACCTTCTTTTTACGAGTATTGGTAATTACATTATTTTAAGGTCCATATCTGACAACAAGTATGGGTTTTTCTTGTCTGTTTTTTTTTCTTCCTGGTTTTCAGTCACTTGGTCTTATAACTGGTATATCTCGTGACTTTTGACTGTATCACAAACATTATATGTTAAAAAAAAAAAAACCTGGAAAGTCTCTGGATATGGTTATTGTTCTCCAGTGTGGATATAATTTTGCTTCAGGCAGACAGTTAAAGTAGGAACACATCACCTTAATCCAAATACGCATTGAGATTCAGAGCTGCTTCATTTTAATAAGAGTTGGTCTCTTTCTGGTTCACCCCTGCTCTTAAGATGCAGCTCTCCTCCTGTTCTCCCTGCATCTTCCTCCATTTTTCAGTCTTCTTAATTGTGATACTTTTTGTCACAACTTAGGTGCTAGTTTCCCTTGACTCACAGAAACCATTTCTTATTTTAACACTCAAGAACATTGGGTTTGAGATTCAAAGCATTCCTTTTTCAGTATCCATTTAGGTATATGCATCACCTCTAGATTGTTAGTTATACCAGAATTAGTTTTTCTATCAGATGTAGTATCTTTTAATGACTGAGGGATGTAGTCTCAAGAGGCTGATGTTCAAGATGGGATGCAGCTTTCAGCCTCTTTTTCTATTGAGCAGTTTTGCTTTGTGTGTTGTGCAAAATTGTGGCTATAGGATGCCTTACTAACTTCCTGTGGCCAAGTGTTTAAAAATATGACCAATAAAAGGTGATGGGATAATCTCAAACTGTTCAATGAGTAATTACAATGAAACTTTGTCCCAAGGTTACAAGCAGACCTTGTTTTTGAGCTTTGTTCTTTCTTTTCCCCCATGCTTTTTACTGGAAGCATTCAGAAGGTTTCCCAGGGTTAGTCAGTAGGTGGGAAGAGAAACAACAGACTAAGTTGAAGACAAGTACTTTGAGAAACTTGTTCAGTATATTAACAACACTAACTTGTGGTAGTCTCCAAGGGTCTTTGTTACAAACTTTAAGGCACTTTTATACTTTTTATGTTCAACTTGCTAATTAAGTTGTGTCCATACAGATCAATCACATGCCAATAGAGTTGTTTTTAACGTTGGTAATGTTATGTACTCACATCCTCCATGCCAGTAAACTGCATGTTGTAAGAAGATACCTGTCTATTTGGGTAATTTGACTACTTATAACCTATACCCTGGGAATTTAATACAGAAAATATAGAAAGATTCATTTTTACTGCCTTTTCTCCTCCTTTATTGACTTCGTGCAAACATGTCTTATTGTTGCATAGCAACTGACCTTGTATTTATTTTTGTTTAGTAGTTTTTTTTCCTATGGAACATTGAATTCGTATAACAGTTTCCAGTCTCTCAAGCATCAGTGATGAAGGTTTATACTTAACCCCTTTTCTTTAAAACGGAAAAAGCTTCATGGCATACAGGTATATATCTCTTTATTATTTTTCTATAAATAAGTATATAAAGTTGAAGTTTTATTAAAATGGATAGCATTTTAAATGCTCTGAGTGATATATCTTTTGTTGCTTTCAATCTGAAATAGATCCTCAATCTTGTCTTGATTTTTATGACCTTGATGCTTTTTGGAGATGGAATGTTCATCAGTTTGGATTTGTTTATTATTTTCTCATGATTAGATTCAAGTTAGACATCTTAGGCAGAAATATTAGAGAAGGGATGCTGTGTTCTCCTGGTACTCTAACAGTTCATGATTTGATTTGTTCTGTTATTGGTGGTACTAACTTTCATCATTTGATTAAGGTAGAGCGATTAAGAAAACCTTGCCAGGTTTCTCCACTATAAAGTTACTCTCTTTCTTTTTATAATTCATAAGCATCCTTGTGGAGAGATACTTTGAGACTATATAAATATCCTGTCCCTCATCAAACTCAAACCCACTAGTTTTAGCAGCCATTGATGTTTCTTGCCAGAATAAATTAATACTGGTTTCCAAATGGTGATTTTCTAATCCAATCATTCCTTCTACTTTTATTAGTTGAAAGTAAGAAAAAGCTTGTTCTTCTTCTTCCCATTTAATTATGTGTGGGCTTATAAGAATATAGATTTGTATTCCTATTTTATTCAATGGGTTATAATCTTTTACTATTATTATAATATATGTTTCTGTGTTTCAGTCATCCCAGATTTGTCCAGTGGCTCCCCTTTGTTGCTGGTTTCTGCATGTTTTTGATATGTCTCTATCATTCTTTGAGCAGTTTCTTTCTTTCTGGTATAATAAGATGTTCTAGGCTCTTATTTTTTTTTCCTGCCACAGCACTGGAATCTGCCATTCTTCTAAGAGACTCTGGTTCCTTTTAGTGAAAAATACTTAGAAGCCAAGATCTTGGCCCTAGGTGTGCTCATTTCTATGGGTGTAGCTATTACCAGGCCTGTTCAGTGGCCCGAACTAGGCAAAATGTGAGTGTGTGTGTGTGTATCCTTGAGTTCACAGTGATAGCCCAAATTCCATTTCAACACCAAAGGGTTCTTTCTCATTATCTCCCTTTCCATGTTTGTAACTCTTTTCTTTGACAGTTGAGAAATGTAGCTCCCATTATCCTCGGGTATATTTACTTATTGCATCAATTTCCATTGTATGTGAGCAATCTCTTGTTGCTGCAACGCCCTCTCCTCCCCAGTGCTTTCCTTACCAACTTGGGCTTTGGCAGCCTACACTAGGCCACCCCCACATAGAAGACTTACTCTGTTCAGGCTCTAACGCCCCATGCTGGGCTACTCTGCCTGTCTGCCCTCACCCTATCATGGGACCCTACCCTGCCTGACTTCAGGAAAAAAGGGCAGGAAGCCTAAATCCATCTTAAAATAGGCTTTTAATTTTAATTACTTGATTCTAGGTACTACCTGACTGTGTCACATGGCAACATAGTCCTTATTTTAAGAGTGTTTTAAAAACCTAGTAAATTTAGCAAAACAGAATATTTATTTTGATGGTATATTCTTTGAAGATCTATTGTCTTTGAGTGTTTCTTCATGCCAAATGTTCAACTTTGTCTTTTTGCTAGTAGATTGTGTGTTGTCTTAGTCATTTCTGTATTCCTCTTAGAGGTTAATACATTAGGCACTTAAATGTTTGATAAATGAACATATATAGAGAATATGATAAATGTACCTGAAATTTAAGAAAAATGTTAAGCTAACATTGAAATGAAATATTATATAAAGTACTAGAGGGTATTATTGTTGACAGCCAGCCAGCATCATGAGTTGTACTCTAAAAATTGGAATGAACAGTTTTTAAAATACTGTTGTTAGTTGGCAAGGTTGAGGAGCATTTGGTGATACTAATTCTTCCCATTCTGAAGGTTTATATGGGTGTAACTCTTTCCTTTTCTTTCAGCCAAAGACTTTTTATTTCCAAAAATGAGGTATAGAAGAAGAGCCTTTTATTCCCATTTTAGGTAGTGAGTGGCTACTTTTTCTTTTTGACTACAAGTGCTATGTTAATATAAAAAACATTTGTCAAGAGTGAACTGTTTCTGAGAAATGTGTTAGAGAAGATTTGTTTTGGTTATCTTACTAGGGTTTTTCCCCTTTTAGGTTTTGTTTGTTTCCTTTTTGTTTCATTTTGTTTGGTTTGGTCTTGTTTCTCTTAAATAAAGTTTTAATTTTGCAGCCAGGTAGAGTGTGTTCTGGTATGCTAGGGCGGTATTGAGTAGCCAGCAGATAATCATAGCATATGTTCCTAGAACATGAATTTTACCTGAAATTTGGCAGCAGGAGAGACATTTTTATAATAAGTTTAACAGGGGTATGCTAGAGTATCATTTGTGTGAATTTTTTTTTTTTTTGAGAAGGAAAGAGGAGTTTATTAATTTGCCAGCAAATGAGGAGGTTGGCAGACTCCTGTCTCAAAGTACCAACATCCTGCCTCTGAGCAGGAGTACAGAGCTTTTAAAGCATTTGTGTGAATTTTTAAGATTAAAAATGAGAAAAGAGGCCAGGTGTGGTGGCTCAGGCCTGTAATCTCAGCACTTGGGGAGGCTGAGGCAGGAGGATCACTTGAGGCCAGGAGTTTGAGAACAGCATGGGCAACACAGTGAGACCCCATCTCTACAAAAAAGTAGAAAAATTAGACAGGCGTGGTGGTGCGCACCTGTAGTCCCTACTCAGGAGGCTGAGGCAGGAGGATCACTTGAGGTCAGGAGTCTGAGGCTGCGGTGAGCTGTGATGATGCCACTACACTCCAGCCCGGGCGACAGAGTGAGACCCTGTCTCAAAAATAAATAAATAAAATAAAAAATAAAAAAAGACTGAGAAAAGAAAGCTAATGTTGATTGGAAGACTAGTTAGGCTGTGCCCTCAAATCACGTGAATATTCTTTCACTCTTCTCTGCCTACTTCTGCGTAGGAAAAAGATGAAGAAACATGTTTTCTCACAGATTATAAGGTCTGTTTTAGTCATTTTTTTCCCTGTAGCCAATTTAGTAATGTCTAACACTGCTGTCTCTTCTAGCTTTCTAGCTTCCACAATTTTCTTTCTATAGACACCATATTCTTTCAGTGAATGATTTGATGGGTGTTCATTTATTTTCTAAAGTGTTATTTGTACAAAGTCAGCCCATATAAATACTTCTTTCCAAACTGTTTTCACAGGAGACAAGTCTCCGCGGTGATCCTATCACTTAGCACACCACCACCCTCAGAGTCCTGCTGATGACAGACCAATTGATGGGGAGTGCTGCTCCCTATCTCAGGATATTGTGAGATGTCCCCTCTCCACTCCCTCCTCTGGCCCCATTGCAATGGCTGAGTTGCTTTCTTTAATGGATCATATGACTCTTTAAAAACAAGCACCTGGGAATTGGTTCTCATGCTGATTTGAGACCTGTTAGGTTTTCCCTTGTGCATCTCATCTCATGCCTCTGTGGCCTCAGTTCTATTTCCTAAGTCAAAATTCTTCCCTTGGAGACTGCCCCAAGGGGAGAGAAAGGAGAACAGACATAAATTTGTGTTTGAAATTAAGCTTCTCATTTAGTACTGCAAACATTATGTAATATACATCAAAAATCAAATGCCCTTGAATACTGCTATCTTAAGAATTGAGCATAATTTAAGTATAGCTGGTTCATGATGGTTTTAAAAAAAAATCAACTAGCTATAGGTACTTGAAATAGAAAACAGTACCATAGCAGGAGTATGGGGGTAGAGCAAATTAGTAAACTGTTTTCAGAATTAAAGTTCTTCCCCTTGAACAGAATAAGCATGTATGTGTGTGTGTGTTTAAGTGGCAGAATGCTAATACTAATGGTCATCAATAGAAACGTCGTGCTCATTGCGGTTTTGTTATCACAGCACTCCTCAGGTTTGAGCATGTATCTGTCAACAAGTAGGTATAAAAATCTGATAGAGCTGTGTATTTTCTCTAGTTATCAAGAAGTTCTGTAGAATCTGTATAGATTGATCGCTAGTTTGTTTATATTAATGGGGAAATACAAGGACCAGGCTTTTTCTTAAACAACTGAAGAGTATGCAGGTTCTAGTAGTACATACAAGTTTCTTTCCTCTGAATCATGTGTGTGTGGTGGTAATTTAGTGACTAGGAGGTACTGCAAATTATTGGTTATAATAAATTGATGTCATGCCCACAACACAGCAAGCAATAAGGATGAATTAGAGACAGAAATAGTAACAGGTTTTTGTCCAGGAAACCTCAGAGCACATGATGAGGTTTTGCCATGTTGATTACTTTAAAAAAAAGAAAAAAAAGATAAAAAGGATAAAATATTAACATTTTAGGCTTAATAAAACAGGTTACAGATGAAAAACTTTTGTTTTATACTTCTGAAAATCTCTTTGAATAGTTAAAGAACCTTTAAGAAATCTTTACTATAATTTCATGATTTCTTGGTGGATGGAGTATGTACTATTGAAAAAAATTAACTTCTGTGATGTTTGTGAAATGGTAGCATTCTTAACTCTACCAAATGGTTGTTTTTATTTTAACCACTCTGTTTTTTTGGATAATTTTATTTTGAAATGATTTTAAACCTAACAGAAAATAACTCCTATAAACCTGTCACCCAGATTCCCTAATTGTTAACATTTACCACATTAGCGTTACCATTTTCTCTATATGTGTACATTATTTTTTCCTGGACCATTTGAGAGTAAATTGCATGTAATGCTCCCTTTTGCCCTTAAATACTTCATTGTGTATTTCCTAAGAACAAGGACATTCACTTACACAAACACAGCACAATAATAAAAATCAGGAAATTAACATTGATATAATACTATTACTTAATCTACAGAATTTATTCATATTTCACCAATTGTCCCAATAATGTATTTCATACCCAGAAAAACCTCAAAACTTTAGGTGGTCCAGGGTGTATACCAGGATCACATGCAGCATTTATTTGGTATGTCTCTTAAAAGTGTCCTTTAACTTTGACCTTGTCTTTGTTGCTCATGACCTTGGCATTGTTAAAAAGTACAAATTATTTTGCAGAGTGTCCCTCAGTTTGGGTTTATCTGATATTTCCCCAGGCTGAGTGATGTTGTGTCCTCAGCGAATCACATCAGGAGCACATGATTTCAGTGTGATCCATGCAGGCATTATTAACTTTGATCACTTGCCAGGTTTATCCACTATAAAATTACTGTTTTCCCTTTTGTAATTAATATCTTATAGGAAGAGATTTTGAGACCATGAGATATCCTATTCCTCCTCTAACCATCATCCACTAATTTTGGCATCCATTGATGATTTTTACCTAAATTAATTAATGATGTTTGTCAAATAGTGATATTCTTAACTCCACCAGATGGTAATTTTTATACTGAGCAGCTTTATATGGGGGCTTTTGGTGCTTGTTTACTTTCTTAGAAGTAGTTTGAATGGCTATAAATGTGGGAAGCCTTTGTATTGAAATGAGTGTCCTTCGTGTCCTCTCTCCCCGCTTACACTTGGATGTATGGCCTCCACCAGTGGAATGAGTGGCCCAAAGGGAAAAGGCACGTGGCCTCCCGGGATTGTGGACAGGTGCTGATTGTGTGTGTGACTGTGCCGTGGGTGCCCACTCTGCCATTATGCACTGCATCCTTCAGCCCCCTATTTCAGGGGCTTGTGGTTTCTGGAAGCCAGCACAGTCTACTTTAAAGCTTGGCTTGGGGTTAAAACAGTTGTTAATAAATTTGATCTATGATTGTTTTCTTACTAGAAAATTGCTCTTACGGAATCCTGTTGTCATGTTTTTTGTTTTTATATGCTAACCAGCGCTAGTAATGTTTTCTTCTAGAAACAAGTGACCTTTCTATAGCAGTATGAAATGGATTTTTAAAAAATATGGAATCTAGGTCTGCATCCAATATAAAGCCCAAAGACCATGGCATCTCCCCAAAATTATAGCTGGTTTATGATGGTTTAAAAAAAGTCTGAAATGCAAAAGCAATTTATCTCACTAATACTTTGGGGTTTTTTTCCCTTGCTTGATTTCCATTAAATAGGACCTTTTGAATGATTGGTCTTCATTTTGTAATCTTTATCCTTTAGTCTTAACCATCTCTCCAAAATACCTAAACATGCAAACTACTATTTATAAATCAATCTTTTTAAAGTAAAAAAAAAAAAAAAAATTCCTAAATGAGAGTCACCTTATTCCGTCTATACCACTGAATGCTGCCAGGGGCCAAGAATGCCCTCAGCCCCCCACTTTAGCCTTCACTCTGCGTCTCAGGTCCCACTGCCCCCCTCCAGGCCTGCTGCCGCCTCCCTGCCTGGCGTGTGCTTGTCATCAGCAGCCTCTGAAGTTGCTAAAGCTCACGGAATGCGGTCTGATCCAGTAAAGGAGGCCAGATCGAAGGCTGAAGGGTATTCAGAGGCCTGAGGGTTGTCCTCCTCAGCCGTGGTAGTGGCCCTTCCCTGGTTGGCTTGCTTTCGCCTTGAGATTGCTTTTACCCCTCCTGTTCTCTCTTGGGCACAGTTCAGGAAAGGTGGAGGGTGACAGTCTTACTTTCCTTTCTTTCCATCTGGTTAGCCTGGTCTCTCTAAGAATACATTGGCTGGAATAAAAAGAGAAGGGCAGCCCCTACCAGCCCAGGGCCACCAAAGCTGCCAGGGAACGCCTGTCTGCATTTCTTCCCTGTTGCTGGTGCTTCTGACCTCTGTCATCTCTCCATCCAGTGACTCACAGCTGCAATCCTAGCTGAGCTTTAGCTCCTCTGACTTAGTGCCTTCCTGCCCACCCTCCCCACCCGCCTGGTGGCCTGCTAGAAAAAGGAGCCCCATTTCTTCACTGGTCAAATGTATCAGACTAGCTCAAAAGGACATGAAGGAGTCAGGCTGGGGCTGCGTGCCAGCCTCCTGCTTGTGCTTAGGGCGCTTTTCTTACGCGGTCTTTTCCTCCTGCTCATTCAGCCCCACCTTGTTCCGTAGGATTTGTGATGGTTCCTTCTGCCTTATGTTGAAATTCTTGGGAGGCCAGGGGAAGTAATGGGCCACCTTTTCTCTAACCCCAGCCTCACTTAATTCTTTATATAGTGGATTTTTGCCAGAGACATGCATCAGATCTCAAATGATTCTGCCATGTACCCTTCGTGGAGAATCACTGCTCTATGAGAGGAATTAGAGGAGATTTATCTACTGACTTTCCTCATCTCCCTCCTCACATCCCCCCACCCATAGGCACACCCTGAAGGTCCCGGATCCCACTGCAGTGGGCTGTGGGGTATTGTGTGTCACAAGGTGTGCAGGCCTGTTGGAGCCCACAGACCCTGGCTGAGGCAGAGAAGGATTGAGTCTCAGGTGGACAGGATTTACCCAGGGAGGCCGACTTGGCACAAGTGGCAAGGGAGAACCTACTGGCTCAGCTACGGAACTGCCACAGCATCAGGCCTGGCAGAGGGAGGAGAGGTGGCCATAATGTGAGGGGACTTAGGCGTTATCCAGAGCAGTTTGGAAGGATTGAATTATTCCCAGCAAGCAAGCAACATGACCAGATTTCCGTATTATTGAAAGATGACCCTGACAGGAGTTCAGGAGACAAGACTTCTGCAGCAGCCAGGTGAGAAGTAAAGAGGGTTGCAGCTGAGAGCCGTGCTGGTGGCTACAGAAGACTGGACATGTGGGAGAGACTCAGGGGCTGCATCTCTGAGGGCTTGGTCCCTGACCCATCTGGGGGGTGCAGGTGGGAGGCAGGGAGCAGCCAGGTGTCCTTATCAGTGCCTCTTTTTATTGTACTTGAAAACAGTCTTCCACCGTTCCTCCTCACCTTGTTCATACCTTTAATGTGCCCTAAATTGTAACCCCAGAAGAGTCTCTTCTGGGCCAAATCGGCCAGGAGACGAACTGAGGCCAAATTGGTCCAGAGACTCGCTCAGGGTCACAGAGCCTGTGAGAAGCCACGCTAACTCCAGCCCCAGTCTCTTTGCATTGTATTCAGCAGTCACGCTAAATGCGATGGCACTGCAAACCCTAGTGATTCTGTCTATAGCTGGCAGCTGGCTTTAATTTTGTATAAAGTCTCGTATTTTTTGCCTTGATACTCATTAAAATGAACATCAAAAAATAATGCTAGAAGTAAACTGGCTCATGAAATGACTATTAATACAATACAAAATACAACATTTTGTCTTATTCAGCATAGATCGTCATCGCCTGAATGATAATGAATATTTGGAATTAAAGCATTTATGCTGTAGAGTACTGGGTAACTGTACATCTATCTATGCCTGGCATGTGGTGGGTGTTGAGAAAGTGTTTGTTGTGTGAATTGTGTGAAAGAAGTCACTTTTTCTTTTACCATATGCAGAATGATGCTTCCTAGAGCTTTTGTGACTCATTTACATCCAGTTGCTGATACAGCTGTAATGCTGGTTAGAAACAGGGATAAAATGAACATACTCTGCTGTTCGTGGTCTTTGAGGGTTCTATTTTGGGGAGTGCTGTGTCTGTTTTTAGTTTCTCGAAACTGCCTCTTATGCACAAAACCAAAGTAGAATGAATGTATACCACAAAGTATAAGGCCACGCAGAATTTTATGCATTGTGTTTTCTGCTCTAATGTTGTTACTTTCAGGTTTTTCATTTAACTTGAATCAAATGTATTTTTTTTTGAGGACTTACATAAAATTTTAATTTTGAAATTGCTTTTTTAAAAATTATTTTTAACTGGTAAAATACACATGGCATAAAATTTACTATCTTAACCATTTCTAAGTGTACAGTTTAGTAGTGTTAAGTATATTCATATTGTTGTGCAACCAATCTCCAGAACTTTTTCATCTGAAGTTCCTTTTTTTAGAGGAGTTCTGTTAGAATTGAGAAGGTAGGAAGCCAGAGGTGTAACGTCCACAGGTATAACAAGGTTCTTGGTGTAAGGAAGACACCACCTGATGCTGGTCAAGCATGGTGGTTTGGGTGGCCGGGAGCGGAGCAGGAAGAAGCTCAGCTATGTTTGGGAAGGCAGACTGCTTAGGGAGGAGCCACACATTTAGGAACAGGATTTGTTTGGGCAGAGTCTGCACGTGCCTGGCTTATACCCAACAAGTGGGGTGCCAGCATAAAGGTTCAAGGCTCTAGATCAGGGGTTAGCAGACTTTTTCTGTAAAAGTCCAGATGGCAAATATTTTAGGGTTTACAGGTCATGGGGTCTTTGTCTCAAGTACTCTGCTTGGCCATTGTAGTGCAAAAGCAGCTGTAGATGGTAACTAAATACATGAGTGTAGCTGTGTTCCAGTAAAACTTTTAACAGGCAGCAGGCAGATTTTAGCCCATGGGCCATAGCATGCTGACCCCTGCTCTGGGTTAGAGATGTGAGTGGTTTTTGACCTTGTGCCTGCTACTACTGGCTGTTTCTTTGTCAGTTTACCCAGTTTCTCAAAGTTCGTGTTCTCCTCTGTAAATTGGGAATAATACCTACAATAGCAAGATCTGGCATGTGATTACGTGAAGTCATATGTAAAATGCTGCTCAGAAAGTAGAAGCTACTGTTGTGGTGTTTGTGAGATGTGATTCTAAAAAAATGGCATTTAAGTCACAGTTTGTTCATGGGCTCCTATGTTTAATGTAGGAGCAAATTTATAACTTACATGACTTACAAAAGGGCTAAACCACCATGACAGACACCTGAGAAATGCAGTGGAGATAAATGTTAATTTCTCTGTCCAGTACCAGGATGGCTATTCCAGGTATTCCAGGACATCAGGGGACTCTGTTCCTCGCAGTCATTGAGGGGTCCAGGGACTTGCGTTTTGCTTTCCCACTGTCTCCTGTGACATTTTCCTCAGCGGATAGCATGGCTGCTATCTATGCTCAGGAAACAGAGCCCAGAGCTGGGTCTTAAGGAGGCATGAGCTGGAAGGGGTACACTCCACTTCCATTCACTTTGCTGGGGAGGTCTTGGGTCACACTTAATGGCAGAAGGCCAGACAGCAGAGCCAGGCCACAGTCTGGCACCCCAGGGAGGGAAGGCAGATACTGGTGATCAGGTCGCTGTCTGCTCCACATGACCAAAAGGAATGCTCCACATTCACTACATCCTGTAGTGAATCTGAGGCTGCCTGTCTGCTCTTTCCTGGACTGGGTTTTTGTCTCTCAGGTTGCAGGTGTAGGGTGTCTAAATACCACTTTGGGAATTCATGGCGCATACCAAGGTCAGATGTTTAAGAAATAGAATTGTACAATGCAGTTTAATTGACTTTTAGGTTAAAATGCTCCTAATTTGAGACCCAAATAGGCTTTTCACAAGCGTTTCCATTGATGAGAATCCTTGCTTGTTAGAAACTGGTCACTAGTATATAATATTTGTAGTTTTGATTTTATGTTTGCTGTATTATAATTTAACATTATATAAATTTACAGTTTAAGATTATATAAGTGATTTAACATTTATCATGTAACATTATAAATTATTTATAATTTAACATCATATAAATGCTGTAATTTGAGGTGTCCTTAGATACTTGACCTGAACTTTTCTTTCCTGGAAAATTATTCTGACTGTAATAGTAGATATAAGGACTTAGGAATATTATCAAAATATAAACTAGCAGATCAGTCCAGATGGGAAAGTTTCCCTTAGGGTGTCTTCCTTTAAATTTGTATTATGTGGCTTTTAGCTTTACCTCTGCCATAACACTAAGCTTGGGAATGCATTTGTGGTTAAACTTGTATTTGGGCATCATGGAAATGCCTTATTATTAGTTATGAAAGCCTAACCTGATCTTTAAAGAAGGAACATTTAAAGAAGGCTTTCAGTCAAATTTAATAATAATTTGAGGGAAAATCTCAAATTGTATAATGCCATCTTCTTTGGGAAGAAATAAAGCAAAATTTGTGGTTCTTGAGTGTTTGCATAGATACATACTTGTGAGTCAGGTAAAACAAAGACTAAAATGATTAAAACTAAACATGCTCTGCTCCTTTTTATTCTAGGAATCTGCCTGTAGTTCATTGTGAATTGCTGGGGTCACATGTACCCAATGTAGCATATTGAATGCACTGATAAATACACTTGAAAAAAAACCAGAGCATTCACATTTAAATTATGGCCTTATTGCTCACATTGGCTAATTGTCCTATAGTTTACATATTTATGTAATTTATAGTTTATATTCATAGTCTTAGTCATAAATCTCAGTATGTAATACCACTTGGTAGCATTACTGTGTTGTGGCTTTTCTCAGTAATTTTAACATTAATTGTACCCTAAGATAATAACAGTGGTTATCGCTGTGAAGTAAGAATAGGGTTAGTGTTTCTTTTTACCTCTCTGAGTCTTCCTGGTTTCTGCCAGTGAACATGGGTTTAGTAAACTTTCCCCCTCCCCCTTTTTTGCTGTGGCACAGTACCATCTGACCCCTGGCCTTAACATTAGCATGGAACAAGAGAAAGTGCCTGACCAGGAGGCTGGGAAGGGACGATGTTTTCATTTCTACCAGTGTAATTCATACTTAGGGGATTGTTTAGTTAGAGTATGCTTCTTCTACATTTACATCTACTTTTTTTGTGTATATGTAGTTTATATTGACTAAGTGGAGGTCAGGATATTGTGTATCTAGGATTTGAATCTATATGATAGACTCTCTTGCTGATACCCCCACACACATACACACACTCCATTTTTTATGAAAAAAATATGTACTTCTAGCCTTTGGTTGATACATGACTTAACTTATTCCCTTACCATTAGCCTTTAAGCTTCCCCACATCTGTGAAATTTTTGTTGTTCTTATAGCTTGAAATTTTAGTGTCTCTTTTTCTTGGGTTGCAGTCCTGATTGACAAATAGTAGAATAGCTTGATTTTATTTAGCAGTTAATGTTGTTAACTATTTCAGGAAAATAAGATGATCACAAGTAGAATTACTACTCAGGAATGATGTCCTTATAAGTATATAAGCATTGTGTAGTTTGCAGAGTATAATTGGTTTTGTTACCTTGTATGTGTATATGTGCATTAGAATGAATATTTTTCAAATGTCAGAGTAGGATTATGAGTAATTCCTCCCTTTTCCAGTATTTTATAATGATACACATTGTTTTATAATAATAAAAAAGTTTAAAAGTGGTCAGTAATCACAAGTGTGATATAAATACGTCTATTTAATGGCATTTTAAGAGGCACATGGTTTATGGGTATTAGTGTATGAAGTGCTGTTTCTAAGACCACCTTTCATTCATGAGTCCCCCCTTTATTTCTCTGTAGCCAGTCTAAGACACATTTTGTAGAATCTATTCAAAACTTCGGGAAGAAGTACATGAGATCTTATCCTTTTGGCATCGTTTTCAGACGTGTGAGCTTGAAAATAGAATTTTGACTTTTTATGATGCCTGCTGTCGATCCTCCCACCCTTCCCTGTCTCCCAGCCAAACCCCCACATACAGAAAGTAAGGGTTTGTGATTTAATTTAGAAATAAAGGTACGGTTAGAAAATGGGATTGTGCAGGAACTGGGAGATTGCATGTGTACAGCGGTTCTGTTCAGTGCAAGTCGGAAGTTCTGGTTGTGATCAGTTGGATGCCACTGCATTTGGTGTTCAGAAGCAGCTCTTCCATTCTCTTCCATTCAGCACTTGTTTATTACGTAGCTTTGTCTAATGGTGCAGAATACCAAATAGGAAACAAGGAATATAAGGGAAAAATTGATGGCTAGATAGTTTTACTAACCCCCTAATTCAGAGCTAAAAATTAATTTAGAAGTTACAATTGAAAATGCAGTAGTGAAGTATCATTTTGAAATACTTTAAGTTTAAAGTGTTGCCTAGCCTCTTGAACTGCTGCTCAGCTGAGGTGCCCATGTGAAATGTGTGCATACCTATGAACAGGATAAAAAAGAAACTAGGAGTAGACACATTTAATTAGTTGAGATAGGTTTACCTTGAATGAACTTTTTAATTCTGTTTCCTTTCAGTTTATAGTATTTGGCGGTCTGCGTGTTAATGTTAAGAATAAAACAAAAGTTACCCATTCTTCGTTTTAAGAGCTATTTTCTTTATTTTTCTAATTTGAAGATTATTATTACCAGTAATGACTTTCCTCCTGAAGACTCAGTGTAACTACATGCAGAGGGTAGCAGGAAAGTTACTTAGTGCTTTTGAGTCACTTCCTTTAAAAAGATGCTGAGTGGCCTTTGGATCCCACTTTGTCCTGGTGCTGGCCCAAGGCCAGGGCAGCTGACTGCCTATAAGCACAAGGAGGAAGGAAGCAGGTAGAGGGAGATGTGGAAATCTTTGAAGGTGGTCCGTCCTTTACTGGCACCTCCATTGCCGAGACTCAGCCCCCCTTCTGCTCACAAAGCAGAAGTGACCTCAGCGTGGTCTCCATGGCCAAGAAAGTGGGTTTTCTTAGGCAAGGAAGGTTCCTGAAGGTGCACATCCTCCCAGTGTGAAATATGGTGCTGTCCCCAGATTGCCTTCCTTAGCTCCAGGGATGTTTGTGTTGTGCACACATTAAATAGGGGGTTTTCCACTCTTCTGTTCCCTCTTATGCTTTATCTGACCCAAATTTGGTTCCATGGAGTTACCATACTTGTTCAGAAAGTTTTTAGTAGTCATTTCTAGCATTTAAATCTTTCTTGTTGATTATGCCATTAAAACAGGCACATGTGCTTGTGTGTGCACACACAGACACACACACACTGGACACTCACCCTGGTGGAGAGAGAGACTGCCACCAGGCCTGGAGGTTGGAAGTAGGATGTGGCTGCAGCTGGAGAGGAAAGAGCATCCACCTGCTCCCAGGTGGATGGTCAGGCTGGTGGCCCAACCATCATGTCTGCTGCTTGCTCCTGGGTGTGGCCCCTTGCCCAGAGTAAGGGGTTGGATTTTCTGAAGAAATGAATGTTCTAGAGCAGTGGTCCCCAAGACCATCTTTAGCACCAGGAACCAGTTTCATGGAAGATAATTTTTCCATGGACCGGGGATTGGGGGGTGGGGGGGATGGTTTCAGACAAATTCTCGTAAGGAAGCACATCCTAGATCCCTCGCATGCGCAGTTTACAGTAGGGTTGGCGCTCCTGTGAGAATCTAATGCTGTTGCTGATCTGACTGGAGGCAGAGCTCGGGCGGTAATGCCAGTGATGGGGAGTGGCTGTAAATACAGATGAAGCTTCACACACTTGCCCATGCCCACCAGTCACTTCCTGCTGTACAGCCCGGTTCCTAACAGGCCACTGACCAGTACTGGTCTGCAGCCCAGGGGTTGGGGACCGTAGTCCTAGAGGGAGTGCAGCATATTCTCTAGTCGGCCCCACAGTTGGTTCCCTCTGGAGTGCGTCCCTCGCTGCCTTCAGGTCTCTGCTCAGTTTTTCCCCTACCAGAGGGGCCTTCCTTTACCCAAGGATGTGAAACTGCACCCCGCACTTGTTGCTCACTGCTGTCTCACCTGCTTCATAGTTCTCCAAAGCTCTGATCACCATCTGACACTTTCTCTGTTTGTTGTAAACTGCCTGTCTCTCCTGTGGGGTGGGAGCTCCCCCAGCAGGGCTGCCACCTCCTGCTCTCTGGGTGGACCTGGGCCCAGAGCAGGGCCTGCCAGGTGGGCACCTCTAGTTGTCTTGTCAAGAACCAGCCCAGTACACAGCTGAGGGCCAGCCTGGACTCGGCCATGCAGGGCGTGGGCAAGTTGCTGAACACACAAACTGGAGTATCCTCATCTGTAAAATGTGTATAGTAATAGAACTACCTCATAGGGTTACGTTAGTGCAAGCTTGGTAAGTGCTTGGTATAGCCTCTGAGAGATGTTATTTGTTAATGTTATAAAGTTACATAAATTGTTCAACTTCAGTGGAGGGAGGAGTGGTAATAAGCATTTTTTTAAAAAATCAAGTGCTTCCTAAGGGTTAAAGGGCTAGCTTTCAGTTCAAACAGTTGCCTAGTGTTTAGCTAAAAGGGAGGGTTATGATGAATGATTGGGTAGGGAAGTAGATTACTTTGCAAGTACATATAGAATGATTATCTGTTTAGTACACTAAATTTCTCAGTTGTTAACATTTTATCCTTTGGGCAATGTTTAAGGGAAAAACAATAATAATGTATGTGCCAGGCTGTGCTACCTGCTGGGGCTACAGCAATATCATGTGAGACATGTCTTTAAGGAACCTTAAGTCTAGTGGCGCAAATAGGGAGGGATAGTATAAATTCTGAGAATTCCAGTTGATACTTTTTTAAGGATGCTTTTCCTTTTGTATCTCTCTGAGGATATTGATTATCTGTATTTTAAAGTTCTGTTCTCTTAACTCTTGTTGCCATATTTGTTGAGAGTGGGCAGATGGGAGCAGAGGTTGGCAGGGTGCGTCTGTCTTGCCTTTGGCTGGTCTGCCCTCCATATCTGGGAATCTGAGGGGGTAGGGTTTGAGGGTTGGGGATGGGATGTCTTTTCTGAGCAGGCAAACGTGGTATGCCGAACATGTGTTCTCTTTTCTAAGGTGTCACCTGTTCTGTTGGTTGAGTGTGGTGCTTCTCTTTCGTTGTGATGTTTAAGTATTGACTGGATCTGCTTACATTGTTATCTATGATCAATCTTTTTATCCTTATCTGTAAATGGGAGAGATAATATCTATTCGTTCATCTATTTGGCAGCTACTTTTTGGGCAATTACTTGTGCTAGGCACCTGGAACAAAATGAGCTTTGCCCTTAAGGGGTTTAAAATTGTGAGGATTAAACGAGTGTGTGTGGTTTGGAGAAAGAGGGGGAGAGGCATGGTGTCTCATAGTAGATGCTCAAAAATTATTTCTCTCTCTTTTTTATATGGGGCTTTTTAGTTTACAGTACTGTCTTGAACAAAAAATCGTAGTCATTTTGAATTATTAATTACCCGCATTTTATTTCCACCTACCTCTTTCCACAAAGGATCTGAAGTTTAGTGTATTTTGTATTTCTCTGAAGTTTTTGTTTTGCTCAGAGCAGTGAGTGGGTGGATGAAGGAAGGAAGGAAGGAATGAAAGAACTGATTATAAGTAAGAAGCCAGAGGAAAAGGACTAATGGTTTTCCGCTAGAATCTACTTAATGTTACCAAAAGTTCGGTATGAGGACAAGCGGCTTGAGGAAAAGGAAAGAGAAGTTTATTGATTTGCCAGCAAATGAGGAGGATGGCAGACTCTTGTCTTAAAGAACCATCGTCCTGCTTTTAAGCAGAAATATAGAGTTTTTAAAGGGGGTTTTCAGCTTTGGGCTATTGTTGTTTAACTGTGGTTGGTGGTCCTGGTCGGTCTTATCTCTAGTGGAGATGACCTCATGCCCTTTGCCCCAGACAATTCCATCGAGCCATCTCCTATAGTTTAAAACAAAGAACAAAGAACACTTCTCTGCCCCTCTGATTACTGACCGGGACAGGAATGCAGGTTTTAATTCCCAAAAAGAGTTGGGGAGGTTTTAAAGAGACAACTTACAATACATTTTGCCCTTTTTCAGGCCCTTACTTCTATTGCATTAACATAGGTAATTTGAGGACTTTTTTCCCTAATAGTTTGCCTTAAAAAAAAAAAACTTTATTAGCCAGGTGTGGTGGCTCATGCCTGTAATCTCAGCTACTTGGGAGGCTGAGGCAGGAGGATCACTTGAGCCCAGGAGTTTGAGGCTACAGTGAGCTATGATCGCACCACTGCACTGTAGCCTGGGCAGCAGAGGGAGACCCTGTCTCAAAAAAGAAAGATTAAAAAAAAATTTTGTTTTAAAGCTTTAATTTTTGGAACAGTTTTAGGTTCACAGCAAAATTGAGCAGAATGTACAGAGTTTCCAAATACCCCCGCCCCCTACACATGCACAACCTCCCCCAATATGGACAGTCCCATACCAGAGTGGTACATGTGTTACAATCAGTGAACCTACATTGACATATCATCATCATCAAAGTCCATAGTCTTATATTGTACTCTTGTAGTCTTATATGTACTCTTGTACATTCTGTGTACATATATACAGAATTTGTAATGACATATATCCTCTATTGTAGTATCATACAGAATATTTGCACTGCCATAAAAATCCTCTTTTCCTGTTTATACTTCCTTCCTTCCTTTTTTTTTTTTTTTTTTGGAGACAGTCTTGCTCTGTTGCCCTGGCTAGAGTGCAGTGGCAGCATCATAGCTCACAGCAACCTCCAACTCCAGGGCTCGAGGAATCCTCCTGCCCCAGCTTCCCAAGTAGCTGAAGATTACAGGTGGGTGCTACCATGCCCTGTTAATTTTTCCTGTTTTTTGTAGAGACAGGGTCTCGCTCTTGTTCAAGCTGGTCTTGAACTCCTGAGCTCAAGCAATCCTCCTGCCTCAGCCTCCCAGAGTGCTAGGATTACAGGTATGAGCCACTGCACCCAGCCTCTTCCTTCCCTCTTGACCCCTGGCAACCACTTACTTTCTTACTGTCTCCATAGTTTTGCCTTGTTTTGTTTTATAAGGCTATATAGTTGGAATTATACAGTGCAGAACTTTTTCCGATTGGCTTCTTTCATTTAGTAATACCCATTTAAGTTTCCTCCATGTCTTTTCATGGCTTGATAGCTTATTTTTTTAATGCTGAATAATATTCCATTATCTGAATGTACCGTAGTTTATTTATCTATTCACTGACTGAAGGACATCTTGGTTGCTTCTGAGTTTTGGCAGTTATGAATAAAGCTGCCATCCATATGCAGGTTTTTGTGTGGACATATGTTTTCAACTTTTTTTGGATAAATACCAACAAACTCAATTGTTGGAGTGTAAGGGTACGTTTAGTTTCATTAAAAAACTGCCAAAGTGTCTTCCAAAGTGACTATACCATTTTGCATTCCCTCCAGCAATGAGAGTTCCTATTGCTGCACATCCTTGCTAGCATTTGGTGTCACTGTTCTGGATTTTGGCCATTCTAATAGGTGTATAGTGGTATTTCATTATTATTTTGATTTGTATTTCCCTGATTAGACATGATGTCTTTTCACATGCCTTTTTGCCACCCGTATATCTTTTGTGAGATGTCTGTTAAGGTCTTCGGCCACTTTTCATTTGGGTTGTTTGTTTTCTTATTGTTGAGTCTTAGGAGTTCTTTGTGTGTTTTGGATAAGTCTTTTATCTGATAAGTCTGTGAATACTTTCTCCCAGTCTGTGACTTGTCTTCTCCTTCTCTTGACATTTTCTCTTATATAGCAGAAATTTTTAATTTTAATGAAGTCCAGTTTATCCTTCCATGGATCATATCTTTGTTGATGTATCTAGAAAGTCATCACCAAACCTAAGATCACCTATATTTTCTCCTATATTTTCTTGTAGGAGTTCTATTGTTTTGCCTTTTGCGTTTAGGTCTGTCATCCATTTTGAGGTAATTCTTGTAAAGGGTGTAAGGTTTGTGTCTAGATTTTTATTTTCATGTGGATGTCCAGTTGCCCCAGCACCATTTGTTGAAAAGCCTATCTTTTCTCCATTGTGTTGCCTTTTGTTGGTTGCCTATGTTTTGAAAACTATCTTTATTACTTCCTTGAGAATTTGAACATTATGGAATTTAAAGCTGTGCTAGCTACCCCCGCCCCGCAACCACTCCCTTTTTTTCGCCTACTCTCTTCTCCAGCAAAGTTTTTCTTATGCTTTTGTGAAAGAAAACTTAACTTGTGCCTTTGCGAGGTGACTATACGGTGAGACTCCCCCCTCAGACCTAACACGCACTGGAGATGGCAGACATGGAGTTGTCAGCCCCGCGGGGCTGGTGCTCAAAATCTAAGCTTCTAAAACTGTGACATTCAGCACCTCCCCACACACACTCAACTGTGTATAAATGACAGGAACACTGACGGTTCTGATTTAATGCATGGAACCAAGCTGTGATAGGCACCACTGGCCTTCTGAAGTCATTGCTCCACTTTAGGACACCTGAGTGATGGGACTGGGCCAGCGGTCTGCCTGTGCCGCCATCAGGCCTTCCCCACCCAGACCGGCCTCAGTCTTCATGTGGTTGGTCGGCTTTTCTTTTTAAGTAAGCTGTTGCTTGAGTAAGTGCTGTAAGTTGAAATGGCACTCAATGTCCTTATATATAATGAGATTCTACAACAAATCAGGTATGGATGAAAAAAAAATCCCAGAAGGAGATGAACTTGTAGGTCGTATTTGCCCCACAGGTTTATTTTGGCTTGTATTTCTTTTCTCTCTTTTCTTGTCCTATCTTTTCTTTTCTCCCCCTTTCCTCCCCTCCCTATCTCTGTCTCTGTCTCTCTCTCTCTCTCCCTCGTTTGATTGGTTGCTAACACTTAAATGTTGGAGACTTTCCACAGACTAGCCAGATTTCTGGCTTCCCTTTCGGTCTGACCACAGCATCCCCCCACCCCATCCCTCTGGCTTACACCCACCTTGCCCCTATAAGCTTGTTTTTAGTTTTATTTCTGACTCAGTTTGTTCTTTGGTGGTCCCCTAGATTAGAGCTTACATCATTTTAATACATAAGAGATGTTTTCAGTCATGTGTGGCATTGGTATGTAGTCCACACTGACTGGAGTAGGAGAGCATGCTGAGGGGGCACAGAAGTGGAGGCCAGGGCCCAAGCCTGGCACTTGGGGGAGCCAGGTTTTAGAAATACGGCTTTGGACAGAGACCCTTCTTAGCTATCCTTCCTTGGCAGGCTCAGGGCTGGGGCTGCAACACCAGGCACTCACCTGCTTTATCTTGTGTGCGCACTTGTTCTTTCTTTGTATGTGACCTTTTGAATTTTCACTGCCTGGTACAGTGTCTTTCACATGAGTGTTCAGTAAATATTTGGTGCCAGATTTGCGCAGGACTTTGTTCATTTAAAAATAGTTCTGCCTATGTTCATTCTACATAATGCTGCCACATTTGCTGCTTTATTAAAAAACAAAAAAAATAGGTGATGCCTGGAGCGCTCAAGTGACTGCAGGGGTTAGACATTTACAAAGGGCAGAGATAAGGTGTAGATACAGTTTTCTGAGTGCAGATAAGGGGTCTCCTACCACTTTGCTGATGATGATTATTCAAACCACAGAATATTCATTTGCAAAATCTATTGTTTGAGCTTGATCACTCATTGTCTTATGCTGAAGGCTTAAATTGCTACCAATAGCTTTTGTTTACTTTGCCAAGCTTAATTCTCCATTATTTTGAAATGTGTCAGGCTTTTCTAAAAGGTGTTTAGATTTCAGAATTGAACACTAACCATTCAAGACTCATTCATATAATTCTCATTTTTTACCACTATAGTCCCAGTTTAATTCCCATGAAAATTTTTGTTTTTTGAATGGAGTCTTTAAAATACAGAGAACCTAATCTTGAACTTAATTGGATGAAAATTGGCAAAGCCTACACAAAACTAATTAGGAGAGACCTAATAGGGACATGTAGGGTAACCATATGTCCTGAGAGCCTGGGACAGGCCCAGTTTATGCTGGTGGTCTTGGCCTAATTAGTAACAGACGCACTCTTTCATTTCAAAATATCCTGCTTTGGACACTAAATTATCTGGAAACCCTACCTGTAGGCATATGAGAATGATAATTTAAATATGTAAAAACTTGTGACTTTGGCCATTGAAGCTACCAGCAATTACGGTCTCTTGACATTTAGACAACCCATATTTTCTTTGAACCAATTTTCAGAACAAAAGGATAAGAAAACAAATTCTCTGTAATGAATTGAAACACTGCATAAATCTGAATGAGAAACTGTGCATCCGGAGCACTGATAGTCTGTTGATGTGGCCAAACTGAGTATGTAATGAAGGACAGTAATGTAAACAGTTAATGGGAAGGAAGACTTAATGAGAATGTTGGCTTTCCTTGCAGAGGACAAGAAGGACATTTGCTAATGAAGACCGTGGAAGGTATTTGTTAACTGCAGATTAGATGTGGGTAGTTGATGGTTATTCTCAGCTGGGCTAGAAGTTCCTGGGAATAGCGTGACCTTGGTATTAGCTCCTCTCAGATTTGCCATAGAATGACGCAGGGTCCTGAAACATCTCACAGTCAGGGAGGTGGCTTTGCTGGAGTTGAAGATTATAGAGGTACTTTTTAGAACAAAGATTAAGGGCTATTTGATGGACAGTGGAAATTAAATGAAATCTTCAGTGCTGCTGTATGCATCTTAAAAAGGTTTCTCTTCAGGAAGTTTTTTTGTTTGTTTTAAGCAAGGAATAACCTTGTGATTATTAAATTATCTGTGTGCATTGATATGTGTTTTCTTCTGCAATACCTTTTAACTTTGTGTTTTATAATATTCTTCTAAATAATGTGCCAAATTATAGATTACTGAAATATCTTATGATAATAAAATCCTCTAAAAATGCTAGATTTGGTACTATTCAAAATATTCTTTATAACAAAAAAGTCATTACATATTTGTTACTCTTGGAGTTACTCAAATGAACTATTAGGAATCTCACGTTCTTAACTTTTTATTTTATAGAAGAATTGGAACTTTGTTTTTATAGGATGGAAACAGTTAATAGGGATGAGTTATTACCCTTTAATGCCTCAAATATAGTTTTACTTGGTGAAGGTAACCTAACGCTGCAGCTTCAGCCATATCAGGAGTGGGCAGGCAGAAGAACCTCAGGGCAAGGCTTTAGGCTGTGGTTCCCCACCCCTGGGCTGTGGACCGGTACCAGTCCATGTCCTGTTAGGAACCAGGCCCACAGCAGGAGGTGAGTGGAGGGCAGGCCAGTGAAGCTTCATCTGTATTTTACAGCTCGCCATACCACACTATCCCCCTACCTCATTCATGGAAAAATTATCTTCCATGAAGCAGGTTCCTGGTGCCAAAAAAGGTTGGGGACCGCTGCTTTAGAGGACATGGCTGATTCTGACATGGTCACATAAGAGCTTTGAATCTTTCACCTTGAAGGGGCCTCTAGTATTATACAATACAGTCGTTTTATAAAAAAGAAAACTTGAGACCTGAAAAGTTCAAGTGGCTTGCCCAAGGTCTTACAATTTATTAGTAGCATACAAGCAATAAATGTCTCTCTACAGTCTTCTTAACCTTTATTCTTGAAAGTGTTATATTCTAAACTTTCTTCCAGAGAAATAAGAGCTTTATTTCAGTTACCAGAGAACTGCTAAACACTTGATTTAGTCATGTGATTATACTTCTTGAGGGGCAGGGACTTCAGACCTCTTGAGTCCAGGAAATGGCCTGGAATTCAGAAGTGAAATCTTACATGCACCACCCACTCGTGGTGGGCAGCGAATTAGCCACAAGGTGAGGAAAAGAGGGAGAATAGGTGTTCAGCTTAATGACCAACCACTTCTCATTGATGCGCCTGGGAACAAAATGATTCCGTTTCATCTCACCCACCACAAGCCTTCTTAAATACAATCAGGTGTCCTTAAGGAAAAAAGGTAGGGAGTAGGGAAAACCCAAATCACAGCAGAGAAACTAAAAACTTGTCAGGGTAAAAACAAAGAAAAAAAGATACGTTGAGGAAAACTTTGCAAAGGATTCCAAAATCAAATACAAATGGCTGAAATACTGCAAAGGTAGAGATCACATCCAAAAGCACTGAGATCACTTGATGTGATTAAACGGGAAGGGTGATTGGGACGGAGGTGAAAAGGCAGTGGAGGGCCCTTGGTGGGTGGCATTGCGTGAGGGCTGGCCCTGGATGCCTGGCGCGATATAGCCTGGCAGGATGGGGTCAAGGCAGAGGCCAAGCACCAGGGCTGCTCCTGCATTTCCCTCCCACCTCCATTTCAGAAATCTCCCACGATCTCTGGCTTTCTCTCCTAACCCGGCCATAATATCTCATTGACATTTTTGCTTTGAATTATACTTTATATTCCCTGTTCTTAATTTTAAAGGTTTTCCCTGAAATCTGAAGAACATATTTGATTTCCCCCTCTTCTTCTTCCATCTCACCACACTAAGGATAATACAAAGAAACGGTTCCCTGCCTCTACACCGGAGCCATTTGTGATAAGGCTTTGCACAGAAATTGAGGGGGTTGCCAACGGTGCTGATTGACTGAAGGGTGCCATCTGAAGCTGATTTGGGGCCATCTTGGTATCACCTACACTGTTAAGGTGGAGGTATACACCCTCTTCACCTGTTGCTGAAGCCCATGTTATCTCCTTTTAGAAAAGGAGCTATTTCCCTGACATTTGTTTAGATTCTTCTTAAGGTTATTACAGGTATGTATTCCATCCAGTCTGTTAGGTGGGTAGCTTCTTTGTCTAAAATGTTTATATTGCAGCAATATTAGTAAGTGTGCTTAGTAAATCCTTTGGGACAACATAGAGGCCACCAGCCAGTCTGGCATACACTTGGCTTTATTTATGGTTTTTTTTTTTTCCCCCCCAATTTCATTTATTTATTTATTTTTAGAGACAGGCTTTGTCATCCAAGCTGGAGTGCAGTGGTGCAGTCATAGCTCACCATAACCTCGAACTCCTGGGCTCAAGTGATCCTCCCACTTCAGCCTCCTGAGTAAATGGACTTAACTAGGACTACAGGCGTGAGACACCACACCCAGCCACATTTTTTTATATTGCTATTTTCTCTCCTATATGCATTGTTTTTCTAGAATGAATACTTTTCTCTCCTGTTGCCTGTTTTTTTTGTGTTTCCCATCTCCTAGGGAATTCTCCAACTTTATCTTCAAACTCTACTCTTCTTTTTTGTTTTACCATTTTATGTTTAGTTTCAAGAGTTAATTTGTTTTTGTTTTTGGTTATTCCCTGATTTTCTTTTTTATAGCATTCTGTTTTTGTTGCGTGGAAGCAGTATCTTCTCTTTGAATACGTTGTATTAATAGTTTTGTTTTTTGTTTTTGCTATTGAGTTTTTCTTCTCTTTGCTGCATTGTTTCTATTTCTGCCAAGGTTTTTGTTTTTGTTTTGCCTCCATCTTTCCCACTGGCGCTCTTTTCTATTGCCTGGTGACCCTTAGCTGTTGATCCTCATTGGAGAGTAAGTCATTGAAAAGCCAAATGGAAGCTCTGTGAGGAGGTTTTTCAAACTGCTGTCTTTGCTGTAACGATCCAACTTTTTGGTTGATGTTTTTGTTGGAGGACTCTAGATATATATGAGACTGTTTAGTTGATCCAGAAAAGACTTTCAGTTTCATGCTTAGGATGGGGCGTGGGATACGTTTTCTGGTAGGTAGGTGGGATATGACGGCCGGGGGTCCTGCTAAAGCCTAAAGACTTTCATCTCTCCCTGTTTTCAAACTTGCCCCTCACCCCTACCCAGGTGCTCAAGCTTGCACCTCACCCCTACCTAGGTTTAATTTCTGGAAAAAAACTGAACCTCAGAGTTACATGTTTATCAGGAAATAACCCCAGAGGAGTGAGGGAAAATAACCTGTGGACAGTTAACACACAGGAAGAACTACTGTAAATGATGAAACCTCCAGTTTTTGCTACTTGTGAATCCTAATTTAGTTACAACAATTGGTAGGCAATCCCACGTGGGTTTTGGCAAAAGTCTCACCATCTAGACCTGTGATCCCCAACCCCCAGGCCGCAGCCCAGTATGAGTTAGGAAAACAGGGCTGTGCATCACCACCTGAGCCCCGCACTGTGTCCCCCTCACCCCTGCATCCATGGAAAAATTGTCTTCCGTGAAACTGGTCCCTGGTGCCAAAAAAGTTGGGGACCACTGATCTAGATGGCAGAATAACTCAGAGCACGTCTTTGAGGATGCTGGGCCTCCACCACCACCCTCCCACCCCCTGCCCTGTGGGGGTTGTGAGGGAGAATGGTCCCTGGCTGTGCGAGGTGGGAGCTCCAGATCTTGCTGCTCCATATTCCCAGTTCTCCCAGTCTCCCTGTGGTCTGCACTGCGCCTCACCCCTGCCTCTCACAGCCGGGTGTCCTTCTTTGGGCACTGGCAGGCAAATTGGCGTACTCTTCAGAGCAGGCTGTTAGAATTCATCTTCCTTCGCTCACTCTGCATTTTCCTAGGATTTCGGGACATCTCGTGTCTGCTATGTCTCCTCTTAACTCTTTTGATCTTTATGGGTTTATTCCTTTTATATTTCTTTATACTCTTTTTAGAGATACAGTTGACCCTCAGACAACACGGGTTTGAACTGTACAGATCTGCTTATACACAGATTTTTTTCAATAAATATATTGGTAAATTTGTTGGAGATTTGTAACAGTTTGAAAAAACTTGAAGACGAATTGTGTAGCCTAGAAATATGAAAAAAATCAAGAAAAAGATAGGTTGTGAATGCATAAAATATATGTAGATAGTAGTCTATTTTATCATTTGTTACTATAAAATATACACAAATCTATTATAAAAAGTTAAAATTTATCAAAACAATACATACCACCACTTACAGACTGCACAATTCACAGTTGAGAGAAGTGTAAACAAATGTAAAGATGTATTAGGTCATAACTGCATAAAATTAACTTCAGTACTATACACTGTACTACTGTAGTAATTTCATGGCCACCTCCTGTTGCTATTCTGGTGAGTTCAAGAGTTGTGAATATCTGCTTCAAATGCCTTGTGATGCTGAGCATCTCCATGTGAGCAGTTTGTCTTTCCAGTAAATTGCGTATTACAGTAAAAAGTGTTCTCTCATGGCTCTTGTGTATTTTTCATCATATTTAGTGCAGTACTGTAAACCTCCAATAATACCATGGGACCCATACAGAGTGCCACTAGTGATGCTGGAAGTGCTCCCAAGAAGCAAAGAAAAGTCATGACATCACAAGAAAGATCTGAATTTGTGGATAAGTACTGTAGATTGAAGCCTGCAGCTGCAGTGCCAGCCATTTCAGAGGGACAATTCATCTTGTAAACAAAGATGTAAACTTAACGATATTGATTAATACAGTGCAATAGTGTCAGTGTATTTTCTCTTAAGATTTTCTTAAAAACATTTTTTCTCTAGCTTACTTAATTGTAAGAGAATGTAGCATGTAATGTATATAACATACAAAATGTGTGTTAATTGACTGTTATCAGTAAGGCTCCCAAATCAACAGTAGACTATTAGTAGTTAAGTTTTTAAGGAGCCAAAAGTTATGGTGAGTTTTTGACTGCGCAGTGGTTGGTGTCCCCAACCCCTGAGTTGTTCAAGTGTCAACTATATTTGAGAAGAGGGGAGAAAATCATGTAAGTTCTACAACTCCTATTCAGCCGTAAGTCTCCAGTTTATATTCTAAGAATAACATTTTTGCTACTATGTCAAGAACGAAATTGAGGAAAGAGAAACAAAATTCTGCAAAGAGACCGGTAGGGAGACTGAGGCATAACCAGTGGGGCCAGAAAGATAGATCTGAGGTACAGGGGGAGATGAGATTCGCAGCACAAAATCCATCTGCAGGGCAGGGGAAGGAACAGCACCTGCTGAGACTGTCCTCACCTAATTCTGGAAAACAACTTGTAAGGCCAAATTGATGGTTCAGTGCGTGGACATTCTTGGAAGTGGAGGGACCTTCCAAAAAAAATATTGTGGTTCTTCATGTTCATTGTCAAAAATCTGAAAGTTATAAGCAGATGAAATGGAAATAATACATATATACTTGAAACAAATATATATGAAATCTCTGCCAAAATTATTATCTAGCTTTCCATCACATGGCAGACAATAATGATTTTACAAGTCCCCAGTAGATTGATGGTTTACTCGCTGTGGCAGAGCCTTCCTTACACAGTGGTGTCCTCGGGTGCAGTCACATGCCAATGGCATGGACAGCTACTTGATTCATGTTATAAAGGCTGGCGTTGATGAGACAGGAAGAATGGCTTCTTGGAGCCTGGGAACATGTTCTGAGGCTCGAGGCAGGTCCTTGTTACTGGGGGGGCACACAAGGAGTGAGTGCCCCAACAGGATTGTGAAATGACTGTCTTTGTTTCAGGCTTTTAGTCTTGCAAAGAATTTTTCTAAACCTTTCTTCATCTTATTGAATCCTCAGACTACGCTCACTGGTCACCTTGTAGCCCTGTAGTTTGCCCCCAGATATCAGCCCGGCTGGAAGATGAACAGCCAGGACGCTTTGGGCAGGAAGTTCATGAGACTAATATTGTTGCTCCCACATAAGGAGCAGAGTAAAAAGAGAGAGAAATTATCATGGTCGTTCACACTTACAGTGCACATTTATCTTAGTGTAGTTTTTATCTGGCCAGTCCATCCAGGGCTTAAAGGAGTCCTAGAATGAGTCCCTTCCTGCCTTCTTTCAGCAAGCCCCAGATTATGTCTTCCCTTTAGTTAATTTAAAGCAAGAGTTTGAGGTTTGCTTTCCTGTAGTTGATAGTAGGCAGCAGAAGAGGTACATAAAATTCCACCTAACAAGTATCCACTGCCTGCCACCTGGGGTGGCCCCGAGGCACCCGGTTCCTCTGAGCACACAGAAGGGTCAGAGTCGGTGTTCATCCTCCTGGATTAGGGAGGCTGTTTTCCCCCTCCTTTTTTTAAACATAACTGCCGTTTCTAATTATAAAATTTGGCAGTGATTTCTGTGGATAATTCCATGTATACACTTCACACGTGGATCATAAACATGGGAGCAACATCAGAAACAGTAGCGGCACTGGGAGGGCGTTGTAATTCCCTTGTAATTCCTGCTGTAAGACTGGGGCTGCACAGGTGTGCGGGGAGGTCAGCGTGGCTCTGCAGACAGCAGGAGAGACCCAGGGGACCACCCGCCCTCTTTTCTTTTTCCTTTAAGCCAGCCATCCTTTGACAGCATTTCCCTTCTTTTTACTCTTACTGTTCTTATTTGTTGGTAGCTTATAGTATTGTATAGGAAAAGAAAATGGAATATAAATATACCAGTCTATTTTTCTGTTATTGTAGTGGAAGTGACTCAGGAAAAAAGTCAAAAATATGACTGTCCAAAGGCAAATGAATGAAGCCCAAATCCATATTGTCCCTTAACAATATGAACAAAAAACAAAACTGTGAACCTCAAATGAAATAAACAGGACAGATTTGCCAGATACCAATCTCAAATGTTATTTTTACTAAACATCTAAACTTTTTTTTTGTGAAATATTATTCTTCATTCTAGAAGGCTTTGTAAAAACATCATCTCCTTCCCTGAATGTACTGAGCATTAAGCACACTCCCTTCCTGAGGGGAACCTGTTTTGGCTGATCCCGTTTTGGCTGGTGGCCCTCGAGCTTACGCTCTCCCAGAACCTGTGTCCTAGGACAGGGGAGAGTTGGTGGAATGATGAGCCCTGTGTGTCCGTGCCCTTCCCCTCTGCGGGCATTTTCTGAGCCCCTGGACACCAAGTTCTGCTGGTGTTGGAGACCCCCAGTACTGAGTGCGCAGGAGCACCGGCCACGTCCACAGGGAGACAAGCGGGCCCATAGAGGGTTTTCAACTCATGCTCGCTTCCAGAGACTCTGCAGAACCTTGTCTCACCCTGACAGCACACCCCTCCAGCAGCAAGTCTCTTCCCGCCTCTGACTGCCTTTCCTTTACTTTAGCTCCCAGGAAGCAGTGTTAATCCTTTGCTTGGGTTGTACTCCTAGAGTTCTCCTTCTGGATCCATCAGGAGGAAGTTTATTCCCGTAGATGGGTAGCTGCAGAGTCTGCTGTTCTCGTCTTCAATGAGGGACCCTTGACTCTTGGGTCCCTTTTGTAGGCTTGGTGGACCAGGGGTGGCAGTCTCTTTCAGGCATGCTCACTTGGTGCACTGTAATCTTAATTTTATGCTTTTTCATTATGGGAAAATTCTGTTTGCCTGCAAAATTATATTGGCCAACTCTGGTTATTGATGAAGCCTTATTTTTTTAAGCAGTTTATATCTATCAATTCTAATCTCATTAGGCTGCTGTTGTTTGGGCTTTATCTAGGGCCTTTTCTGTGCTGTGGCCCATTTAGAAAGATTTCTGATATTTGGGGGTTTTTTTTAGAGTATGCTAGTGCTCAGTCATGTAATACTAAATCAGTGATCTTTTTTTTTCTTAACAGATGCAGCAGCTTTTTTATGAGAATTATGAACAGAACAAAAAGGGGTACATTAGAGATCTCCATAACAGTAAGATTCATCGAGCTATCACATTACACCCCAACAAAAACCCACCCTACCAGTACAGACTCCACAGCTACATGCTCAGCCGCAAAATAGCCGAACTCCGTCATCGCACGATACAACTCCACCGAGAAATCGTCCTGATGAGCAAATACAGCAACACCGAGGTTCATAAAGAAGACCTCCAGCTGGGAATTCCTCCTTCCTTCATGAGGTTCCAGGCCCGCCAACGAGAGGAGATTCTGGAATGGGAGTTTCTGACTGGGAAATATTTGTATTCAGCGGCTGACGGCCAGCCCCCTCGAAGGGGCATGGACTCTGCTCAGAGGGAAGCCTTGGACGACATTGTCATGCAGGTCATGGAGATGATCAATGCCAACGCCAAGACCAGAGGGCGCATCATCGACTTCAAGGAGATCCAGTACGGCTATCGCCGGGTGAACCCCATGTATGGGGCTGAGTACATCCTGGACCTGCTGCTTCTGTACAAAAAGCACAAAGGGAAGAAGATGACAGTTCCCGTGAGGAGGCATGCATACCTACAGCAGACTTTCAGCAAGATCCAGTTTGCGGAGCACGAGGCATTGGATGCAAAGGAACTGGCCGACAAAATCAATCAAGAGTCTGGATCCTTGTCCTTTCTCTCGAACTCCCTAAAGAAGCTTGTTCCCTTTCAGCTCCCTGGGTCGAAGAGTGAGCACAAAGAACCCAAAGATAAGAAGATAAATATACTGATCCCTTTGTCTGGACGTTTTGATATGTTTGTGAGATTTATGGGAAACTTCGAGAAGACGTGTCTTATCCCCAGTCAGAATGTCAAGCTCGTTGTTCTGCTTTTCAACTCCGACTCCAACCCCGACAAGGCCAAACAGGTTGAACTGATGAGAGATTACCGCATTAAGTATCCTAAAGCCGACATGCAGATTTTGCCTGTGTCTGGAGAGTTTTCAAGAGCTCTAGCCCTGGAAGTCGGATCTTCCCAGTTTAATAATGAGTCTTTGCTCTTCTTCTGCGATGTTGACCTTGTGTTTACTACAGAATTCCTTCAACGATGTCGAGCAAATACAATTCTGGGCCAACAGATATATTTTCCAATCATCTTTAGCCAGTATGACCCAAAGATTGTTTATAGTGGGAAAGTTCCCAGTGACAACCATTTTGCCTTTACTCAAAAAACTGGCTTCTGGAGAAACTATGGGTTTGGCATTACTTGTATTTATAAGGGAGATCTTGTCCAAGTGGGTGGCTTTGATGTTTCCATCCAAGGCTGGGGGCTGGAGGATGTGGACCTTTTCAACAAGGTTGTCCAGGCAGGTTTGAAGACATTTAGGAGCCAAGAAGTAGGAGTAGTCCATGTCCACCATCCTGTCTTCTGTGATCCCAATCTTGATCCCAAACAGTACAAGATGTGCTTGGGGTCCAAAGCATCGACATATGGGTCCACACAGCAGTTGGCTGAAATGTGGCTAGAAAAAAATGATCCAAGTTACAGTAAAAGCAGCAATAATAATGGCTCAGTGAGGACAGCCTAATGTCCAGCTCTGCTGGAAAAGACGTTTTTAATTATCTAATTTATTTTTCAAAAATTTTTTGTATGATCAGTTTTTGAAGTCCATACAAGGATATATTTTACAAGTGGTTTTCTTACATAGGACTCCTTTAAGATTGAGCTTTTTGAACAAGAATGTGATCAATGTTTGCCTTTGAACACATCTTCTTGCTGAACATTATGTAGCAGACCTGCTTAATTTTGACTTGAAATGTACCTGATGAACAAAACTTTTTTTTATATATATTTTCCTTGCAGACCCCTTTGCTACAATCCTATGACAGAAAACATGAACGTTCCTGCAAAGTATTATTGTAACAAACACTGTAACTCTGGTAAACGTTCTGTCGTGACTGTCAGCATTCACAGGTTCTACCTTTTGTCTTTTTTACGATTTTTTTTAAGCCATTTCATGTTGCAGTCGTAAGATAAGGAAGTGTGATAAGAACTGTGTCGTCACCTTCAGGAGAGCGTCCCAAAGTTGGTTATTTCCCCCAAACTCTACTCATCATGGTCATGTAGGTTTTTAAAAGCAAGAGGAATGAGGAGAGCACAGTAGATGTGTGGCTGTTCTTGTAATTCATTTTGCCTAAGTGGACCTGGCTTTAAATTTCAAGAAGGATTTGATATTTTCTCTTCCTGACCCTTCTCCTTAAAGGGTAAAATGTTAATCTTTAGAATGACAAAGAAGAATTATGGTAATAAACCTAATGTACGCAAGCTAAAACACACATACACCCCCTAATGAAAACATTGGGGAAAAGCGTATTTGGTTTTGTTCATTTCATCCTGTCTGATGTTGGTAGAGATGGTTTTCGTTCTTTAATTGCTGTTTTTTATCCTTTGTATCTGAAATACCTTTAATTTATTTAATATCCATTGTTCAGAGCTCTGCCATTTCTTGAGTACCTGTTAGTTATTAGTATTTATGTGTACCAGGAGTGTGTTTTAGTATGTTTTATTTGCAGTAAACTGATCTCCAAAGATTTCCTTTTGAAAACGCTCCCCCCCCTTAATTTTTACATTCCTTACTGTTTTACTAAATATTAAGTGTTCTTTGACAATTTTGGTGCTCACGTGTTTTGGGGACAAAAGTGAAATGAATCTCATTATACCAGAAAGTTTGTTTTAAACTCACAGATCAAATGTGCCTTAATAAATTTTTTTTTTCATTTAGATTTCAAACGATGATAGACTTGCCATTTTAATATACATCATTGGAGATCTGCTTATTTGTAAATAGCCTGTTGCTCATTTGGAAAAATAAACCAGTAAACAATATTTTTCTATTGTACTTTTCAGGACCATTTTGTCTCATTATTCCTGTTTTAGCTGAAGAATTGTATTACATTTGAAGAGTAAAAAACTTAAAACATGGATTCATAAAGTTTTTCATTTTATTTGAGGGAAATATTTCTGTGGGCTGTAGTTGGGAGTGAAATGAAACTAACTTTCAAGTGCCTCCCCTATTTTTTCCTAGAATGAACTCATCTTTTGTTTGCTCCTCATCAGCTTCCTGCCTCCGTGTTCTCTAAGACAAAGGTCTTCAACCAGGTCCAGGCTCCATCTGGAAGATACAAATGTACCTTCCAGGGCCCCACAGAATCTGCATTTTAACATGTGTCCCACCTGACGCTGTGTGTGCACAAACATTCTCAGAGCTTCAGGATCGATCTGGCTGTAGGATAAATGACATCCGGTTGCCTTATAACCCAAGAATCAAAAAAGTGAGATCTTTGATGCCAAGGTAGCAACCTTTTGTGGATGAGAATTACACTCCCAGGATAGGTATTTACACTGTAATGACAGTTAAGTTGCAGCATAATGACATTGTGCTCACAGAAAGAAATTGCTGTAATTCAGCCTAATTGCCATTTACTCTGTGGGCGTGTTTAGTTTTTTCTTAGAAAAAAGCAGAGACATTTTTATTCTTCAGTAAGGTAAAGCATAATATGCCTCTTGATGACAAAGTAATTTAAATTCTCCTCTATTTATCGTTAATAGTGAACCATAGGGATTTGGGCTGGGGTGTGAGTGTTGGCTCTATCAGGCTTTGTGTTTGTCCAACATCTTAGTGACCCTTGGTTAAACTCGCCATTCGCTTCCCTGCTCCCACTCTTGCTCAGCCGTCCCTCTTCCTGCTAGTGGTGTTGGTGTCCAGGGAGCGCTGCCTCCCCTCAAGTCTCTGTCTCCAGAGATGCAGCTGGACCCTTGCTCCTGCTCCCGCCCTGGCAGGGCTGTGCCTGGACTCCGCCCACTACACTCTCCTCCCAGCCGCTCCTTGGTCACTGCAGTGCTCTCTCCTTTTGCTTGGAGGGTGGACTCGGAAGTCCCACTGGCACCTGGGCCCTCCTCAGCTCGGCCACTGTCCCCTCGTCTCTCAATCCCGACTCCACTGGGCACCTCCCCAGCCACGCTGGGCTCCAGGTTGTCAGGCATCTGTCTCCACTGTTTGGGCCTGGGCTTTCCCTCCATCTGGCCAACCTGACTCTGCTCCAGGACACAGCTGGAGCACCCCACTGTCCACTCTAATGCTATCCTGGACCCTTCCTGTGTGGATGTGACACAGTTGGACTAATTGTATGACCACGTGGTGATATTGCCTCACCAGAGCCCCTCGAGGGCAGGCCTGGGTCTCCTCCTCCTAGCAGTCCCCTGGTATGTTGGGAGCCATGGTGCCCTGCTCCCTCCCAGGGCCAGTCCCCACCTGTGCACCCCTCCCGGAGGAATGTTTCTGCCCTTGGATGGGCTGAGACTTCTCTCCTTAAACAAAACTCTCTATTTATACCTCTTTGTTACATTTGTTACTTCCTACTTTGTCTTAGCATGCATTACTTTATTTTTCATCCAGAAATGTATTAAGAAAATGGAATGGCCCATAACCCCATACACCAGATAACCACTGTTAACAATATTTAAAAATTAAGAATAATACGTGAATATGGTTGAAAAGGGAGGAGGAGATCCCAACGCATACAGGCCTGGAAAAGGAAACCTCCCTCCTCTCTCCAAGCGTCCGAGAGGAGCCTGGGCGCATGCACCTTGGCAGGGCGCCTGTGCCAGCCTCTGCTAAGGAGCCGCAGGGCAGAAGGGGGATGGGGCTTTCCCTGGACCCAGTGGAGGAGGCTGGGGAGGGGAGGGCTGGTGGGCTTCCCCCACCTTGTGGTTGGACGTGCAGGACTCCTGCCTGGAATGGGATCAGAACAGCCTTGTCTTGTGGGGCAGACAGTGCTGGCAGACAAGGGGAACCTGCACCTCACTTCTAGAAGACAGGTCACCTTCCCAAGCACTGTTATTCTGGGCTGGGGTGAGACCAGAGCATGGCCGTGGGCCAAGCATCCTGAGACCCTCATGTTTGGAGACGAGGGCCACATGTCACAAGTCAGGAGACAATTCATCTCAGCTGCAAAAGCAGGCAGACCCTAGATGTGAGAGGGGAGTGGCGCTGGAGAACCTGCAGTGGAGGAGGAACTCTGACCCTTGGGAACTGGTCTCTCCCCAGCCCCCAAAGCCCCTTCACTGCTCAACAATCTCAAGGATCTCCAGGATCACAGGATCACGTTCTTGAGCCCTACGGGCAGAGTCTGCTGAGCCTCCGCGTGCCTGCGCCCTCTGACCACATCCTATTTTACAAAGGCCTTAAAGCCCAGGCCCTGACTCAGCCCAGGAGTGGACATGGGGTTTCTTTTTCCCAGATGCAGGGGGTATGGCTGATACTTGCCTTCGCCCCCAGCAGGCTCAGAGTGCTCACTCGCCATTTGTCATGGTGTTTGACTCGAGCTAAATGACAGTCACATTTTGCCTCCTTCCCATGCCCTTAAAGGATCACCTGGAGGTCTGGGCGCTCTCTGCAGCCACCTCTGTTTATTACTCTTGTTCACGGAGTTGAATGTACTTGCCAGTGGGTTGCAGTCACCACACCCCATCTCGTCTCGTAAGGAGGCATCCTCAGGCTGCTAGGGTCTTGCCTTTTCAGACCCATCCAGGAAGGTGACACACCTGCAGGGCTGCCTGCCCACTGCACTGTTTGCCAGCGACTGAGGAGTCCCACTGGGCCCCATATGTCTTAAGTTTCCCCTTCTGCTCTCTTGTCACAGAGGGAACCAAGGGCTAGCCCTCCCCGAACCTGCACAGACGCCCGCCCTAGGGAATTAGGCTGCATTACTGCTGTATAAATTGCTATAATCTCTACTGCAAAGGAGCTTATGTACTTCAGTGGCTGGGGAGCTTGCTGGGGGGTCTGTCGGCCAAAGGCTCTGCATAGGGCTGCTGCCTGCCTCGGTGGGTCCCACTGTGCTTTCTGAGCCCTCAAAAGATGTCCCTTTCTCTTCTACTTGAAAATGCTCACACCACATCTGCTTAGTCTGACTTGTTATAGATGCAATGAAAACGTAAAAGTTACAATGCAATGAATCAAATTACAGCAACTCATTTCAAATGACTTCCAGTAGAAAGAATATGCTTCAGAGTTTGGTTTTCGGCAGGAGTGTGGGGGTGAGGGGGTGGGTGTAGATCTTCAACCAGAAACCATGGGGCCCACCAGATTAGGGGCTGGCTTGTCCTCAGTGCAGTTAAACCACTTACATGTCTGTCGTCAGATAGTTTTTAATGCATTTAATTTACCATTAATTACATTTAAGTTATGGGGGGGTCTTCATTTCTTACTAATACAGACAGAAATGAAATTGTGTCCTTTAAAGAACATTCTAGCTACACTTCCTTTAAAATGGTATGAGTAGTCAGTTATGCCTGACTACTTTTTAATGAGAAAATGTAATAAGAAATTGATCAAATCACTTAATAACAAAAATTAGACAAACTCTCGAATTTCCTTAAATGAAGCTGGCATGTCTGTAATGAGCTGCTCTCCATTAAGCGGTCCCTCACGATCAAGCTGGCAACGCTCCTACCTGGGCTGCCACTTCCTCTTCCCTCTTGCCGACTTGCTGCGACTCATCACCCTGGTCAGCCCGCGGCCCCGGGCACACCTACCTTGTTGCTCCACAGACATTCTCCTCTGAGAAAACGCTTCCAGCCAAACCTCAAAGTGACCTTCAAATTCACTGATTCTGAATTAAGTTTGGGTCAGCCTTCAGGCAAACAAAAGCTTCCTTCTTGTCACAGAACTAAAGGGGAGTTTCACGCATATGCTCAAAATCCTTCTGCATATCCTGAGGTCTGAAATTAGCAAGGAACTGTCTCTACAAGTGCACTTTCAAATGATCCCATTAGTGTGGTGTAGGAAACATTTTGGATTATTAAATGAATTCTATTTCTTCCATCATAAATGACAATGTAACCATAATACAAAAAGATACACATATAACAAAGTAGAAAAGGGGAAGGGCCCAGTCCCTTCCTCTCTGCCACCTTGTTCCCATTTTGGCAGATTCCCTTGGGGGGTTTGCATGCATGTGTAGCTTCATGTGATGGTTACCTGCAATTTGGCATCTTGCTCTTTTTTTTTTAACCTATGCTTAAAACATTGGGACTTTAAAATCACCTTTAATGGCCGCCTTCTCCCTAACTGAGGATTTCCCTAATAATGGACCATCTCTGGTGCCCTGTGGCTCCGCCTTTTATAACAGGACAGCAAGCATCTTTTCATACTTTGGATCATCCACTCCTAGGGCTGAGGGACTTTGGAGTTTGGCCATTTCTTCTATAACACTAAGTCATCTGGTATTTTATTTGGTCAACACTGACATTTTTATACCTACTAGCAATTCTAATAAAACCTTTTGAAAATGAACCTGAACAACAAAACGACCTTCAAGAAATACTGCGGGAGAACGGCACACAGTATCTGGGTTGCGTCATCCTGAGAAAGCGGCCACTCCACAAACCCCACGCTGTGACTGCAAAACTTGAGTCACAGCAAAGTGAGAAAAAAGCAGACAGACTTAATGATGACTCAGGGAGCGAGGAGAGACAAGTTGCAGACAGAGGGCCTCTTTAGGAAAGAGGTACACTCCACTCAGCCCAGGAGAGGGGCGGCTCGAGATAAGAGTGGCTCTTTCCGGATAAGGCGGCAGCGGGGCTGGGGTGGTGTGGACGTGACCAGAGGCACCAGGCTGACCCTGGGGAGCCAGGATGATTTTCTGGTGGCGAAAGTGTGCATTTGCAAGCAGATGAGAAATAATTTTGATATTCAAAGATGAAACTACTGGGCCGGGCACAGTGGCTCATGCCCATAATCCTAGCACTCTGGGAGGATTGCTTGAGGCCAGGAGTTTAAGACTAGCCTGAGCAAGAGCAAGACCCCGTCTCTACTAAAAATAGAAAAATTAGCTGGGCATGGTGGCGCACACCTGTAGTCTCAGCTACTCGGGAGGCTGAGGTGTTCCCACTTGAGCCCGGGAGTTCAAGCCTGCAGTGAGCTATGATGAGGCCACTGTACTCCAGCCTGGGCAACAGAGCAACACCCTGTCTCTAGGGGAAAAAAAAAAAAAAGATGAAACTACTGACCTCCCTTACCTATGTTCTAGGCAAGTTTTGAAGATGAATGATATATTTTATGTCACATGTGAAATATATATTCTAATTTATTACTATTTAGCTTCTAGCTACATTGTTAGATTTGAAGATAGTGTTTGGCTATGGGTTAGATCAGAGTCCTGGGGCTTGGAGACCCTCTGAACGAGCACTTTTACAGGAGGAATAGGCTGTTGACTGAAATTAAGGCTGTTGAGGCAGAAATAACTTGATAAAGTTTCACTGGAAGCCAAATGTGAGGATTAACCTGAGAAGACATACCAACCAAGTTGAGCATGTTCCAGAATCTGCTACAAATTGAAAGGCTTTTATGGGAAAGCTTAGAAGACTGGAGGGGGCCTTCTCGTACCAGAGCTGTCCTTGTCCCTGGAGGCTACAATCTAGAGGTTAGGGTCATTGGCTACAGATTATAACATATAGGCTAAAATGTTCTATACGCAAGACAGTCAATCAGCAAAACCATGATTTAACAATAAATAACTAAATCAGTGCCAATACGTTACATATTAATCAGTATGTCAATAGTTTAAAGAACTCATGATAAGACTTTTTACTCAGGGATAGGATTTAAGCCATAAATCATAAGACCTTCACCAGGTAGGTTAATTTAAAAGCCTGCCAAACATGACCTGTAGGTTATCAAGGCAATGAAAGGAACATACGGTGCATCTCATGGCAGAAAAGGGCAGTCGGAGGCACCTGTCCCAGCATCAGTGAGCTGCGGATGTCAAGAGAGGGCCTGGGCTCCAGGAAGGCAACTGTTAATGACATGTACCTTAGCGACTCTCCAAGGGCGAGGGCAGCCGAAAGGTCTGAGGCGGCTCCCCACGCAGTCGCTGGGTAATGAGCGGTTTGGATTATGATTCACAGGCCTTCTTTAAAATTAGATTTGGGGATGGGCCTTTCTCCCAAGAGGATGTGCCTTCCAGCAAAAGCTCACCAGGCTCCGTTTCTCTGGGTGGGTTGTCAGCACACTCACTGTCTGGGCCACGTCCTCAGGAGGATGTGACATTTATGTTCCGTCAGCTTGGCAGGATGGGAAGCCCTGTGAGCCCCAGCTGGTTTCCCGTGGGCCTGCCAGGACTTGCTGGGCAGCCATGGCCTCGCTGCCTGCCCAGAAGCTGGGTCTCTGTTGCCAAGCCTCCCCTGGAGGACACTCAGCTTCCACTGCCCACCTGACCTGGGGACCCTACAGATAGCTCGTGGCCCTGGATTAACAACCTGCAGTATTGTCTCGCTGCCCTCTCCCCACAGCTCTGTGGCTTCCCGTTGAGTCACTCCTGCTGTAGCCAGCTGTCCCCTAGTTGCGTTGGGAGGCGAGTCTGTCACAGAATTGCTTCATTTCACCCCAGTGCCCTGTCCCCTCCTCACCCACAAAAGTGCCCCATCCACGAGGCTCCATTGCCCTCCTTTCCCGCCTTCATGAGTCTCCTCGCTTCTGCCTCCACAGCAGTCAGTTTCAAGTTAGAAGGAATATCCCTGCAAGCCGAAGGATTTGGGAGAAAATGTGACACATGTGGACTTTCATAGGTTTGGTACTAAAATGCTGCACATTGTCTTGAAATGAACTGAGAGAGTATAGGGTTCCCAGCTTTGAAGACAGATGCTGTGCAAATTGAATCCATTTGCTGAATTTGACATCAAACAATTCCTACTTGGGACAAGAAATTACTGTGTTTGGGTTCTCAATGGTGAGCAGGTATCTGTTGCTACTCAAGTAGGAGTTTTGCCAAGCTGCAGCTCCTTAGGCGAGCACGAAAACCAGGTACACCCATGCCACAGTGTTTCCTGTGCACTCTCAGCAGAACATCCCTCTGTGTGAAATTTGCTGCTTGAATATGGTTCCAGAAGAATTAACTAAGTTTTACATCCTGAAACAGCAGGGGGGGCCCGGGTTAGGGACAGAATGAGGGATAGTGATTCCACCATACTGTTAGGTATTTTCCTACATCCCATTGTGTATGCCAACCTGTGGTGATATAAACCCATGAGAGTTTGGGGTGAAGGTCAGTGAATAAAAATATCAAGTCCTGGGTTAACTGTGAGCTGTGTGGCTTGGCACTGTGGGAGGAGAAGGGGCCTCAGAGCCAGGCTGACCTTGGTTTGAGTCAGTGGTGGGCTGGAGCCAGCTAGGGACTAGCTCGTGAAAACTGATTCCTACCACCGCATGCAGTGACATCACCCTGGGAGTCTGAAATCTGCCGAGGTGGGAGTATTTACACCACAGGAAATGGCAAATGCTTCAAAGCAGGTTTTTTTGGGGGGTTGGATTTACTAGCATAGCACTGGTTTGGATCAACTCCACAGTCAATGGGCCAGGCCGTGTGCCAGTCTGCCTGCAGCTGTGTGCCCATGGACGCCTTACTCACATATGCCTGTGCTCCACTTTCTCCTCTGTAAAATGGGCACATTTATCATTACCTCCCAAGACTGATACGAAAATGAACAGAATCCGGCTCTCCTCCCCACACTTCATTTCACCTTACTCTCACCCCCCCATGCTATCTTCCCACCTAGAAATGTCAACTGCTTGAAACTCCTTCCAGACCCAGTTTTGGTGAGTCATCAAATCCCATGAATCGCTCCTGGATAATGTCACAGGATGGCCCCACACCTGCCCCCTCATCTCCTGACAAAGCTGCACTTACAGGAGCCCTGCCCATTTCCTGCACCTCCAGTCCAGCATTTTCCTTAAAAACAAAAACAATCTTATCTCAGCTTTCCTGCTGAGACACTGCTCCAGTTCAGCCTCATCTGTGCTGCATAGCCCCCACCCCAATCACCACACCCCCTGCTCACTCCCTCCTCCTGAACAGGAGACTAGGAAATCCCTCCTAGAACCTGTGCTGTGCCCGTGCGGCACTCTGTGCCTGGCATGCCGGTCCCTCGCTCCCCCGGACTCGCTCACAGATTCTGCAGCAGTGTAACCTCTCAGTCAAGCTGCTCTGGGCCCCTGAGGCAGGGTTTTAGGCATGTCTCTTACCCCCACCCCAGGTCCCCTTCCCCATGCCCTGGTGTTCTCTCTCCTACCTGAGGACTTGGTGTCTCCAGCAGCGGGTTGCCTGCTGCCATGCCAGACCAGCCAAGACTTCAGCAAACTCAGCTCTGTGACCCAGCAGGGACCTGGCAGATCACCGTGTTCAGGCAATGTTAGTTACCCTTTACTTCTATTCTAGCCTCTTGGCTGGGTTATTTGCCAAAGGAAAATAACAGCTCAGATTAAATATTTCTGTAAAGACAGCCTGGGGTATTCAGTTTTTAGGTGAAAACAAGCAAATGGTTTTGGTATAAGAACAAGAACCTTACTTCACAGGTATGGAATGCTTTCCCTCTTGAATCATAAAGTCAACATCTATGGAACAGTAACTAAGTGCCAGGCACTTTATATATGTTCCTTCATTTACTGGTCCCTCAATCCCTGTGAGATCAGTATTCTTGACCTCAGGTTTCAGATGAAGAAAGAAACCCAGAGAGCTTAGGTAACATGCTCAAGGTCACAGAGCTAATAAATGGCAGATCCAAAATTCATACCAGATGAGCCTTATTCCAAAATCCAATTCTGGGAGGAAAAAAAAAAAAAACCACAGTACATCTACTTGTCTGGGAGATTTAAGATCCTCAACTTAGACTGCACACAGGCTACCAGGAAATGGCAGCCCCTTGAATGGATGTTTTCAGAACCGTAGAACTGTAGAGCTCATAAATATTAATAGTTTACTTGTTTGATTTTTCTTTGCCTCTTAAAAGATTGAATTTTTTTAAAGTTTCCATAAACATGCTATTTAATACAGATGCAGCAAAATCATTTTTTGAAAATATGCAGTATTCAGAAGATTCTTATTCTAGGAATAGTGGAGCAGCTTGTGTCAGACTAGGCCTCCCACCTATAGCAATAATAAACTGTGGACAAATAGCAACAATTAAAAAAAAAACCACAAAGAAACAACTATTTGAAAGGCCCAGAGAATAACCAAGATCAGGTAGAAACTGGAGGGAATCTGACTCTTGAAAAAGGGAACTGCATGGGTGAGATGCATATTATACACAGCCCTTCCCCAGAGTGTGCTGTCTAGGCCCCAGAGCACTTGGGGACTAGAACTCAGAAAATTCCATTATTATTGGCTTGAAGTGTCATAGGATGGAGTTTAGAGTTGCCAGAGAAGCTGGAAGAGGAGGAGGAAAATCCCAGGAAGGAGGGAGATCAGAGGTTGAAACTCCCAAATCTGCATATTAATTTCTTTCTCAACCTCAATTGACTTCTAACAATGTTTGCATGGTGGAGACTAGGAACCCAGAAGAAAGAAATGGCTGGAAAAAGCTTATCAGAGATTTCAGCTGCTTTCCATTGCAAGGGAGTCAGAGTTTGGAGTTAGAGTCCCACTAAATTAGAGGGGCCAATTTCCATTAAAACCCCAGGTGAGTTATATATTAGGAACAAAGACTCTGGCTCATATTTATCCTAATACCAATGGAAAAACCCAAACAGACTTTCTCTAATAACCTGTGAAAAACAAGCCTCCACAAAATCAAGATGATTAGTCAGGAATTTAGTCAGGAATTTAACAAAAATTAATACTCTTCAGAGGAAGATAACATAATCCAGAGCTTATACAACAGATCATCTATTATGCCCAGAATTTCCCTCTCATTGAAGCAGTTCCTAGTGCCTTGGGAAGCTTTCTAGTCCTAGCTCCCCATCCTAACTCCAGACTCTCTTAACACCAAGCCCTGTGAATTCTAGCACTCATGCAGGGGCTTCTTATCAAGATCTGGTGGTTGGCTGCCATACAAGACTATTAATTTTTGTTAGTAGACATGTGAAGAAACAGGGAAATGTGGCCTATAGTCAAGAGAAAAATCAGGCAATAGAAACCTAGAGATGAACCAGGTGGTCAAATTAGCAGATAAGAACTTTAAAACAGCTGTTATAAAAATATTCAAGGACTTAAGGGAAAAACAGTCACAATGAGCCATAATGAGAAACCTTAATTGAGAAATAGAAAATAGAAAAAAACCTTCATGGATGAAAAATACATCTAAAATAAAGAATTCACTGGATGGACTTAATGGCATATTGAAAAAAGCAAAAGGTTTTCTTTTTTTTTTTTTTTTTAAGATTAATGAAATTAGCAAAACCCTCCAAGACTGATTGAGGGGAAAAAATGGACAAAATGAGAATTGTCAATATCAGAAATGAAAATGAGGATATTACCACATAGCCTGAAGCTATTAAAAGAGTAATGAGAGAATATTATGATTAACTTTATGTCAATAAATTCAGTAACATAGATGAAATGGACACATTTCCTTAAAAACACGGTTTACCAAAAATGACACGAGATGAAATAGATAATCTAAATAACCCTATATATAATAGGAAATTTAACTTATAATTTAAAAAACCCCAAAACCACACCTGAACATGGGGTGTGGGTGGGGGGTGAACCTCTAGGTTAAGGTGGCTTTATTCACTGGTGAATTTTATCAATATTTAATGAGGAAATACTATAACTCTCTCAGAAACTCTGTTAAGAAATAGATTATGTTTTAAAGGCCAGTAGAACTCCAATACCAAAACCTAACCAAGACATCACAGGAAAAGAAAATTCCATCACATAAAGGAAATAACCAATATCTTTTATGAATATAAACACAAAAATGCTTCACAAAATATTAGCAAATTGAGTCTAGCAACATGTGATGACTGTGCCAGGAATTTAGGGTTGTTACAACATTCAAAGATCAGTCAATAGAATTTATCATGTTAATAGAATAAAGTGGAAAATCATATATGCAGAAAAAGCTCTTGATAAAATTCACCACTCACCCATGACATTAACTCAGCAAACTAGGAATAGAAGGGAACTTCTTAATTCTAATAAAGGGTATATACAAAAAAACCCGAGAGCTAACGTTATGCTTGGTGGTGAAGTATTGAACACTTTACCCTCTCACTGGAAACAAGGCAAGGATGTCTGTTCTTGTCATTTGTATTCAGCGTTGGACTGGAGGCCTGCTGTGTGGGAAGGAATGCCTGCTGAGATGTCCTGGCCACTGGACACTGGCCATGGGTCCCACAAGTCACTACCATGCCCTCCTCTACTCCATTGCAAGGCTTATCTGCATGGGGTGCCCTTTCTCCCTTTTGGTAGTGCTACTTGCCACATTTAGGAGACATTTGTCACCGTCTGGACCACTTCTGTTTCATTGCTCCAACACTGCCAGGCACAGGGGTAAATCTGGGGTCTGGCTGATACCTGAAATCCTACCAGTTCTCACTGCTCTTGGGTTCCCAAGAATCGAAGGAGTCAAGAGAGATGGCCTAGATTTAGGAAGCCTGTCCCCAGGCTCTACCCCTCACTGCTCAGCTTCATCCAAGGACTCTTTAATATCATGGGTGTGAGATACTAGCTCTGACTTACCTGTATTCTCTTGCAACTTAAAAGTCAAGTACTCGAGAGATCCCAGAAATAGGTCTGCACGTATGCAGATACCAAATGTGACAGAGGTGGCTTGCAGATCTGTAGCAGGGGATTGAGTTTTCAACAAATAGTTCTGGGACAATTGGGTATAATTGGACCCTGACCTTATATGATCTACAAAATAATTACAGGTGGGTGAAAAACCTGAATGTGAAAGGTAAGACAATAAAAGAGATTAGTAGAATATCCTCTTGACCTTGGGGTAAGGAAGGGTTTCTTAAACAAGATCCCCAAAACGGACTAATCATAAAAGAAAAGACTAATAAATTCATGTACATCAAAAGACATCATAAAAGGAACAAAAAGACAAGCCATAGAGTGGGAGAAGATATTTGAAACACATATAACTGACAAAGGACTTACATCTAGAATATAAAAAGCACTCCTATAAGCCAATAAGAACAACAAGCTGACCCATGGAAATAGGCAAAAGTTTTGAGTAAGAATTCCACAGCAAAGGAAAGCCACATGGCCAATAAGCATGAAAAAATAATCAGTTTCATTAGTAAACAGGAGTTTGCAAATTAAAACCACAATGAGATACCATCACATCCCACTGGACTGGAAAAATTATAAAGTCTAATGATTCCTAGTGTTATTGAGGACGGAGAGGATGGAGAACTCACCCACTGCCAATGGGCTTGTGCATAGGTATAAACACATTGGAAATCGGTTTGGCACTATGATCAAGTGACAACACACGTACTCTGTGATCCAGCAATTTCACTCTGAATTATTTACCCAATTGAAATGCATGGCACGTGCACTAGGATTCATATGAAAGAATGTTCATAACAGCCAAACATTGGAAATAACCCAAAGGCCCACAAACAATAAGTGTGGACAAATAAATTAAGGTAAGTGTATCTTTATACAAGGAAATACTATATAGCAATGAAAACTAACAAACTATTGTTATGTGTAGCAATAGATGGATCCCACAGGCGAATGAGTGCAAGAAGCCAACAGAGAGACATTATTACTTCTATGTACGTAAAATTTTTAAGAAGCCAACCTACATAATGTTGTCTAGAAATGAATTCAAGGATAGTAAAACTTACTAATAAAAGCAAAGAAAGAATTATCATAAAGTTAGGATAGTGGTTGAATCTTGTAGGGGAAGGGTTTCTAGGGCGCAGTGAATGTTCTATTTACCTGGTGTTCATGTTATAATTATTCTTTAAACTATATATATGTTAATGGCCTCTTTTCTATTTATGAGTTATCTCACAAAAGAAATGAGTTAAAACTAAAAATGAGCTAGCTACTTGGGAGCCTGAGGTGGGAGGATCACTTGAGGCCAGGAGTTTGAGACCAGCCTGGGCAACATAGTGAGACCCCCATCCCTAAGAAAATTTAAAAAATTAGAAGAAGAAAATGAACTATGGCACAATATTCTGTATGCATTCAAACTCACCTTCCTGAAGAGAATTCTACAACATGGGAAAATGCTTGCGTAGTTAAAAGAATAAAAATCAAGTTATAAAACTGTATGACATTATGATCCTGGCTTAGAAGGGAGTATATATATCCACAGAGATCCATAGAGAAAAAACTGGAAAAACCTCAAAACTGCTAACAGTGATTATTTTATTTTCTTTTGTATACTCTTAAGTAATTCCCAAATTTTCACAATGAATAGGTGTTAATTTTGTAGTTTTAAATAGGGAACAAATAAATGTTATTTAAATTCTCTGCAGAAATGTCTGACATAAGACATACCAAATTATTTCTATCAATCAGGGTTCAGTGTGAGAAATGGAAACCACTCAAGGCATTTCCAGCACTAAGGCATTTAATAGAAGGTATTTAGGGCTGCTGAAAAAAGTACCACAAATTGGGTGGCTTAAACAACAGAAATTTTGTGTCTCACTCCTGGATGCTAGAAGTCTGAGATTAAGGTGTCAGCAGGGTTGGTTCCTTCCGAGGGGGCCCTGAGGGAAGGAACTGTTCCAGGCCCCTCTCCTCAGCTTGCAGATGGCCATATTCTCCCTGTGTCTCACATTGTCTTCCCTCCATGCATGCCTCTGTGTCCAAATTTCCCCTTTTTATAAGGACTACTGTGGTATTGGAGTATGGCCCACCCTATTCCAGTATGACCTCATCTTACTTAACTAACTACATCTGCAATGACCCTATTTCCAAATAAGGTCCCATTCTGAGGTACTAGGCGGGTAGGACTGCAACTTGTGAGTTTGGGAGGGAGGTGGACACAATCTAACCCATAACAGCATCATCCAAGATTTTTACAAAAAATACGTCTAATGGGAGCAAAAAAGGAACCTGAGGCTCTCTGGAGATAAATCACAGAGACCTGGATGGGTGCTGTGCTGGGAGGCGCCTTCTGGAGTCAGGAACCCTCAGGGGCATATCTGAGGCCAAAGATTGGCACTAAGTGCCCAGACATCGATCTTCTGAAAATGTTCTCAAAGTGATCTCTTTGTTGGCAGCAGGATCCAAGAGCCAACATAGGAACCCATCTGCTGTCTCCACCGTCAAAGGCTCTCTGTGGCAGGGGAGGCCCCCTGGTCTGTCCCTACTCTCTTTTTCCATTTTCTGGTTGAGTCCAGTGGTCACCTGGCTGGACTCACCTTGGAAGGGAGCAGGAAACCAGCCCCTGGGGTTTGGGGTTCACACACTTCCTTATCATTCTGGATGGAGCTGGTTGGGAGGCTTGCAAAGTGCCCAGAGAGCGGGCGGCCCGCGAGAAACTCATCTGTTTATCTCGTCTGGCACAGCGCGGCCTGACAGCAGGGCCGCATGTCTGTCTTCCTCCCACAGATGCCACAGTGTCTCCGGACAAGAATGGGGCCTGGCAGCTCCAGTGGCTCCGGAAATGGCTCTCGAGAGGCCGGCTTTTGTGGGGGGCCTTGACTCCGCTTCTCCTGGCCAGGTCTGTCCCCTTGAGTGATAAGCGGTCGGCGGCGGCCGGAGGGCTGGGAGCAGAGCCACATGGTTCCCAGCGAGGGTTTCTCCTTTCCCTCCTGGCAGGTGCTGGCCGGGACAGTGCAGATGCCTTTGTCCCTGCCGGTCACTCCAAAGCTTGGATCCTGTCCCTGGCCAGGCCCCGGAGATGCTGGCTGGTTTCCTCCAGCGGAAGAAGTGAAACTGCTCTTTTTGTCTGCAGAGGGTCCTGCTGCAAGACACCTCGGTCAGGGTGACTCTGGGAGAGCGGGCTGCAAGCAGCTTGCTCCCCTTCCGTTAAGAGGGGCTGCTGGCTGGGCTGGCAGTGGCGCTGAGGTCAGCGGGTTTCTGGGCGGTGCCACTTTGGAGATCATTCAGCCTGGAGATCGTCCACCCTGTCCCTGTCATTATTTGTTCCTCTTCATCCCCTTCCTCCTCTTAGTCACATGGACAGGAAGGCTCTAGAACCTCTTTCTGCACACCACTGCAAACCTTCCACTTGCACCCTGCCACCACCCTGCTCAAAACTTTCCATGGCACCCTGTTGCCTGAAGTGGCGCTTCTCAAACTGTGGCAGGCATCAGGGTTTCCTGTAGCTCGCAAAAGGTCAGCCCCTTCCAGGTTCCATCTCATGCCTGGCAATCACGTCACTGTGGGGGAACACAAGGACCTGAATCTTTAATTCACCCCACGGGGGACTTTTTTTTTTTTTTAACTTGTATAATCTTTTCAAATTGTGGTAAAACATACATAACATAAAATTGACCATCTTAACCATTTTTAAGTGTACAGTTCGGTGACATTAAGTACTGTTATGGACTGAATGTTTGACTTGCCCCCCCCCCGCCCCCGCCCAGAATTAATATGCTGAAGCCCTAACCCCCAATGGGATGGTATTTGGAAGTGGGGCCTTTGGGAGGTGATTAGGTTTAGATGATGTCATGGGGGTGGGGCCCTCATGATGGGATTAGTGCCCTCATAAAAGAGGAAGAGTGAGGGCTCTCTCCACTGGTGTGCAGTGAGGAAAGGCCACGTGAGGGCACAGTGGGAGGCAGCTGTTTGAAGTCAGGAAGAGCCTTCGTCAGACTTCTACTCTGCTGGCACTCTGATCCTGGACTTCCAGCCTCCAGAGCTATGAGAAAATAAACGTCTGTTGGGTTTAAGCCACACAGTGCATGGCGTTTTATTATAGCAGCCCAAGATGGCTAAGACAACCACACTCACATTGTTGTTCTACCGTCACCACCATCCATTCGCGGAACTTTTCTACTTTGCAAAACTAGAACTCCATAACCATTATATAAACTCCCCATTTTCCCCTCCCCTCAGCCCCTGGCATCCACCATTCTACTTTGTCTCTACGAATTTGACTATTCCAGGTACCTCATATAAGTGGAATCCTACATATTTGTCCTTTCGTGACTGGCTTATTTCACTCAGCATAACGTCCTCAAGGTTCATCCATGTTGTAGCATGTGTCAGAGTTTCCTTCCTTTTTAAGGCTGATTAATATTCTATTGTATATATATTTCATCTATCTTTTGGCTATTATGAATAATGCTGCTATGAATATAGCTGTGAAAATATCTCTTTCAGATCCTGCTTTCAATTCTTCTTGGTATATACCCAGAAGTGGAATTGCTGGATCATATGGTAATTCTATTTTTAAGTTTTTGAGGAGCCACCATACTGTTTTCCAAAGTGGCTGCACCATTTCACATTCCCACCCCCAGTGCACAGGGGTTCCTATTTCTCCACGTCCTCACCAACGCTTGTTATGTCTTTTTTCTTTTTATTGTAGCCACCCTAATCCTAACGGAGGTGAAGTGGTATCTCAGGTGGTTTTGATTTGTATTTTCCCTAATGATTAGTGATATTGAGCACCTTATTAGCCATTTGTATATCTTCTTTAGAGAAATGTCTATTCAAGTCCTTTGCTCATTTTTGAATTGGGGTGTCTGTTTTTTTGTTGTTGATTGTATCCACAGATGATTTTGACAGAAGGAAAAGTGAGAGACTGTTGGGTGGAGAGGTGGAGTCCTCTGTGGGGTGGCCTGGGCCACCTTCCATCTCATTTCCTGCTTCTCCCAGCAAGGATGCTTTGCTCTGGCCGGGGGCTTCCACCCTGGCCTTTTGTTGATGCCTTACCAACAGCCCGGACTGCTGTGGCAGGCTGACTTCTCCTTCTCTGCACCTAGTCACCCTCCTCCATCTCCAGAAACAGTTCTGGTGGGACTGTGGGTCATGGTGTCCCCCTGCTCCTGGCCACATTGATGGCACATGGCCCAGGCTTGCCCAGTGCTAGCACTCCCATCACCCTGGCATCAGGGGCTGGCCAAAGGGGTGGGCCTGGGAGCCAAGCCCATTGGGCCTTTACATGGCTATTAGAGAAATGTCTCTCTCTGCTTGGCTCGGCAGGCTGGGACGATAGAAGCCTGGGTCACTGGTAGCCTCTTCCTTGACAACATAACCCTTCTGCAGGAAGAAATAAAAGGTCTGCACAGAAATGAAAGGACAGTGAAGAGAGAGAATGATATCATTGTTTGAGTCCCTGGATCCAGCCATACCTGAAAGCAACCTACCCTTGGAAATTTCAGGTGCATAAGCCAATAGACTGATGCTCCCCTCCTTTTTTTTTTCTTTCCCATGTCTGTCTGAACTGGTTTCTGTCACTGGTAACAGAGAACACTGTGACCAACACAAATCCCTTTTCCCTGGTCTGTCCCTCCATGTGTCCACCCGCCCTTCTGCTTTTCATCTTGCCCAGCTCGGATGTGCCCTCTTCTCTTTTATGTCTGGCCTGAAGGGCTGCTCCCTCTAGGGACCCCCAGTAGTTAGGGGCTGGGAAAGTGGCTTCCCGGGTGTTCTTTTATTTTTTTATGTTTGCAAGCCAGGGAGCTGCAGCCTCCAGTGTAAAAAGAAGAACACTTCCAGGTGTTCTGATTCCCAGCCCCCTGCCTGCCCTACCCCTTGGGAACCTCTGTATTATAGACTTGCTGTCTATACCTTGTGTGACAGTATGAGTCTTTAAGAGAAAAGTTATCCTGTGGCGGCTGGTGTGAACTGACTAGGAAGACATCAGCAGCCCCTTTCCTGTCCAGGCCCCCACCAAGGCCCCTGGGGCAGCCTGGGAACATCCCCCACCCACACCTCCGGGGCAGCCTTGGGCTGGGGCCCAGCCTTGACTGAGGAGCACGGGGTCTGGAGTCCTCAGGGCTTCCAGAGAGGGGTGTGAAAAGGTGAGTGATCACGGAAAAACTGACCCGGTGGCTTGTGTTGGTTTGGGGTGTGTGGCTTTATTCTTTTGCAGCTGTGCTCTCCCTAGAGGTTTCCCACCCACAGCCCAGGAAGGGGAAGCCGCCTCCGGGTGTCGGAAAGGGCTGCGCCATTCCCATGGGGAGCAACTGGCCTTGGTGTTTCTGTCCTTGGTAGGGGCTGGAGCCTGGGACAGAACAGGATGGAGGCTGGTGCTTTGGGAGGGCGTGTAGGGGAGTGGCCCAGCCCTGGAATGGGGCCACTTGAGGGAGGGGACGGGGATGGGCGTTGGGATCTTGCTCAGAGGTGTAGGTCAGTGTGTGAGCACAGTGCCCCAGTTTGGCGGCCAGGAGTGGGGCGTGCGCTATGTATCTGGAGGCTGAATCCCCCTCTGTGGTACAGGGCTGGGGTCCCAGTCGCAGTGGACAAAGACCCAGGCCCGTCCGAAATTGTACAGAAGGAATTCGCTCCTGGCTCCTGTATGACCCTGAACGTGACTGAGGTTGAACTATGGAGGAGATGTACTTTTTAGTGTATATCCTTTTACAGCATTTTCTTTTATTTTTCTTTTTTTTGTTTTGAGACAGGGTCTCGTTCTGTCACCTAAGCTGAAGTGCAGTGGCCTGGTCATAGCTCACTGTAACCTCAAACTCCTGGGCTCAAGCGATTCTCCCACCTCACCCTCCCCAGTAGCTGGGACTACAGGCATGTACCAACATGCCCAGCTAATTTTTAAAAATTTTTGAAGAGATGGAGTCTTGCTGTGTTGCCTAGGCTGGTCTCAAACTTCTGGCCTCAAGCAATCCTCCCACCTCGGCCTCCCAAAGTGCTGGGATTATAGATACGAGCCACTGTGTCCAGCCTGCTTTCTTTTTTTTAAACCAAGGGTGTGATTTAATTTTTTTGAAAGTTGATATTGAGAATGATCCCAGTTTGGTGACCTCTGCAGCTGTGCATGGGCTGTGACTAGCCCCTCTTAACCGGCTCACCCTGCAAAGCACACTGAGCCGCCCCCAAGGGTCTGCGGGTTTCTTCCCAAACTCGTTTACGCCAGTGGCACTTGTTATAATAATGACATAATCTAATTAAATTTGGTATGAACCAATGAGATATGAGGGTAATAAGAATGAACTGTTGTCTCTGTGATGTGTAAGTTGAATGCGTTGGAGACCTTTATCAAGGTGAGTCATTTGACAAAGACGGCTGTCAAGCGAGATGTGGGCAGGCAGCCGTGAGGGGCTGGGTGAACCGGTCGCAGAGACCCCTCAGGTTGCTGGCTTCACACGAATCTTGAAGTTCTGGCTCCCCTTTAAAGGAAACCAAGCTGGGAACCATAGATATGCATTATGGATATGATTTATACCAAAAAAATTAAAAATTAAAAAGCTAATGTGGAATTCCACTGAGTGGCTCATTTTCAACTACCAGGCCTTGAACCTACATCAAAGTGTAGTCACTAAGTGTGTTTTCAGTTAAAATCTTTAAATTATCAGAGTGGTTTTGTGTTATGATTCCCACTTGAAGCATGTTTTTCAATTAACCCTCTCGCTGTTGGCCAGATGGTTTCAGCTATAGGTGTGTGTGAGCGTTTAGTGGTGGCCGTGTTTCCACCAGGGTGTCTCTTAGGACGTTCCTGAGAACTTCGCCGGTTCGCTCATCCTGGTGCTCTTGATCAGGCGCAGGGTCTTCCCTTTACCCCCAACCCCCTCCAGGTGTCCAGGACTGTCAGGCAGTGGGTTGTCTGCAGGGCACTGGAGAGTCTACCCGGGGCCTTGCCGGGCCCGGAGTCCCCTGCCCACCTCCACGCTGCCCCCGATGACGTCAGCACCCACCTCTCCCCTCGGCTGACCTTGGCTTCTCCTTCTCTGCGGCTTCGGGGGCCTTACCTCCCTGGCCTTGCACACACATATCACATCTTTCTGTTTCTTGGTCTTGTTCCTTCTTTGAGAATTTATTGTGAGCTGGGAGAGAAAAATGGTGCTCAGGGCACTGTGTCAGACAGGAGCAACAGCCACAGGAAACACTCGGATTAAAACCCAGGGTTTGGACTAGTGGATCGACACAATGTGGTCTCTCCATACACTGCAATAGTATTCAGCCTTATCAGACACATGCTGCTACATGGATGGACCTTGAGGACACTATGCTGAGTGAAATAAACTAGTCACAAAGGGACAAATACTGCATGATTCCACTTATGTGAGGTCCCTAGAGCAGTCAAACTCATAGAGACAGAAAGTAGAAAGGCGGGTGCCAGGGGCTGGGTTGGTGTTTAATGGGGACAGAGTTTCAGTTTGGGAAGATGGAAAAGTTCTGGAGATGGATGGTGGTGGTGGTTGCACAACAATGTGAATGTGCTAAATGCCATGGAGCCATACACCTAAAAATGGTTAAAATGGTCAATTTTGTGTTCTGTGTATTTTGCCACAAAGACAAAAACAAAAAATGAACCAAAAAAAAAGAACTGCAGTGCTGCACGGGCCCTGCCGCTCAGCACTGGGCCCCTGGGAAGCCCCTTGGTTGTTCTGGGGGATGGGATTGTGGGCATCTTAATGTTCTTCCTTGAACCTTGATATGTTTTCACAATTCTGTACAAAAAGCACTTACTACTTTAATAATTTGGGGGTGGGGGAGAAGGGCATGTTAAGAGTTTTAACGAAAATAAAAAGTGGGGGAGTGGGTGGTTAATTACCAGACCTCGTCCTTCTTCCTCCCAGGGCCTGGGTCTCCTGTAGGTGGGCGGAGGCCCTGGGGGCCAGGAGGAGGGCACTTCTGGCTGGAGGAACACCTGGCAGGCCCTCCCTGCCCTCCAGCCCCACCCTGACGGGTCCTGCTGCCAAGGAGGCTGGGCACCTGGGCTCGGGCAGCCCCGGGGAGGCCTGCAAAGGTGAGCTCAGCTCCTCCTGCGCACCCTCCACCACCAGAAGAGAGAATTATCTCTCTTCTGTCCTGTAAGCAGCTGGAGTTAGGGAGGGAACAACTCCTAAATCTGGATGTGTCAGGCTGATCCAATTGGTGTTTCCCACCTGGGGCTGGCAGTTGCCTCTAGGGACAGCCCCAGTCACCTCTGTAGTCATCGGGCAGGGGGTGTGTGAGTGTGCATGTGCCAGGCATGTGTGTGGGTGCACAGGTGTGTGTGATTGCACAGGTGTGTGTATGTGTGCATGCACAGGCATATGTGTGGATGTGTGGGTGAGTGTATGGGTGAAGTTCATTTGTGGATGTGTTGGGTTCACACTCATGCACCTCATGCAAGTGTTCACATATGGGTACATTTGAGATTACAGCTCCCCTCAGGGTCTCTGCCAACCAGCAAGGCTCAGTTTCCTCTTCTGGGCCCTGGGAACCTCCCTCTTAGCCTCTCAAGCCCCCTTTCTCTGCAGAACACTCCAGTCCTGCAGTCTACTAGGTATAGAGAGAAAACCCAGTCCTGGGGCCCTAAACCTAATGCCTGGGAAGGTGCCCATCCCAGCCTCCTTGAGGAGCCTGTGTCTGCTCCCACTGTGGCCTCAAGACTGGTCCTGGCCAGCTCCTGTAAAATATATCCTACAAATTAGTATATTAAAAATATTTGAGGCTGGGTGCGATGGCTCACGCCTGTAATCCTAGCACTCTGGGAGGCCAAGGTGGGAGGATTGCTTGAGCTCAGAAGTTCAAGACCAGCTTGAGCTAGAGTGAGACCCTGTCTCTACTAAAAATAGAAAAATTAGCTGGGCGTGGAGGTGCACACCTGTAGTTCCCAGCTACTCGGGAGGCTGAGGCAGGAGGATGGCTTGAGCCCAGGAGTTTGAGGTTATAGTGAGCTGTGATGACACCACTGCATTCTACCCAGGATGACAGACTGAGACCGTGTCTCAAAAAAAAAGTACATTTATTTTGTGTTTTAATAAGAAATTAGTTCTCACATCTCACAAAAATCAACTTACGATGGATAACAGACTTAAACCTAAGGCATGAAACCATAAGAATTCTAGAAGATGTTGGAAAAACTCTTACAGACATCGGCTTAGGCAAAGAATTTATGAAGAAGACCCCAAAAGCAATTACGGCAACAACAAAAGTAAATAAATGGGACCTGATCAAATTAAAAAGCTTCTGCACAGCCAAGGAAAGTATAATTACAGCAAATAGACAACCCATAGAATGGGAGAAAATATTTACATGCTATACATCCAATAAAGGGCTAATAACTAGACTCTATATAGAACTCAGGAAAAATAGCAAGAAGAAATCAAACAACCCCATTAAAATGTGGGCAAAGGACATGAACAGAAACTTTTCAAAAGGAGACAGAATAATGGCCAAATAACATATGAAAAAATGCTCAACATCTCTAATCATCAGGGAAATGCAAATCAAAACCACAATGAGATATTACTTAACTCCAGTGAGATTGGCTTTTATCAAAAAATCCCAAAACAACAAATGTTGGTGTGGATGCAGACAGATAGGAACACTCATACACTGCTGGTGGGATTGCAAACCAGTACAACCTCTATGGAAAGTCATATGGAGATACCTCAAAGAACTAAAAGTAGAACTACCATTTGATCCAGCAATTCCACTACTGGGTATTTAACCAAAGGAAAAAGCACATTCTACAATAAAGACATCTGCTCTCGAATATTTATAGCAGGACGATTCACAACAACAGCAGCAAAGATGTGGAAACAACCCAGGTGCCCATCAATACACGAGTTGATTAATAAAATATGGTATATGTATACCATGGAGTACTACTCAACCATAAAAATGGTGAACTACATCTTGTATTATCCTGGATGGAGCTGGAGCCCATCCTTCTAAGTGGAGTATCACAAGAATGGAGAAACAAGCACCACATGTACTCACCATTAAATTGGTACTAATCAATCAACACTTATGTGCACATGTGGGAAGTAACATTCATTGGGTGTCGGCAGGTGGGAGGGGAAGGGGATGGGTAAATGCTCACCTGCTGGGTGCAGTGGGCACTGTCTGGGGGTGGGGGATGGGCACGCTTGCAGCTCTGACTTGGGCAGTACAAAGGCAATTTATGTAACCAAAACATTTGTACCCCCATAATATTCTGTAATATAAATAAATAAATAAATAAATAATTTTTAAAAAGAGAGAATGATAGAGTAGATGGTGCAAAATGTAAACAATTGGTAAAAAAAAGAAAAGAAATCAGTTGTATTAGTTAGGGTGATTGCTGTAACAAATAGACCCCAAAATGCCTAATGGCTCAAATACAATCAAAGTTTATTTCTACTCACCAAACCAGTCCTAGACAGTGCAGGTCAGCAGAGGCAGGGAGGGAAGGAGGGCAGCTGTGATCCAGTCACTCAGGGACCCACTGCCAGGGCCTCTGCCAGCTTCAGCTCAGGGCTTCCAAGGTTGCCCTGGGCTTTGACACCCAGCCAGCCAGAGGAGAAAGGATCTCACACGGCAGAGTTTTACAAGCCAGGCCTGAGAACCATGACGTAACTTCCACTTACATTTTATTGCCTGGAACTCACTCTTACAGCCAAACCCAACTGCAGGAGAGACGTAGAAATGTAGCCTACCTGCCTGCTCAGCATAAAGATGAAATGGGCTTTGATTTAGGGTGACCCGTAAAATTTATCCTGCAAACCAGGACTTTGCTGAGGGTGAAAGGCGTGATTAAGTTATGCCAGGACAGCAGGCACAAACTGAGATGGGGACATACAGTCACCCTGGTTTTTGTTAGCAGTAACAGGCAAAGACAAACAAAGAAGAGTATGTTTCCTTATTTTCCTCACTGTCTATAGAATAAGAAGGCATATCGCCCAGCCTGTTCTACACCTTGAGTTTATTTCTTCCACTTATCAATCCATCCTAGAAATCTGTTCCTACAAAGAACCTCTTTTGGGTGGTTGTTTTTGTTTTACTTCTGCATGATGAACTTTAATGGACCTTAATTTATTGAGCCAGTCCCTGCGGATGGACATAAGTTGTTCCAGTCTTTTGTATCACAAACAATAGTGCAATGCATTATACTATTCCAACATCATTTCAGGAACATTTTAAATAGTAGTAGGGTAGCAGTCACAAAATGAACACTTAAGCTTATACCACCCATGTATGTATGCATCTCAAATTAACGCATTATATAGGTTTACTTATTTCTGTTACTTTATGTAAATAAGATCAGACTAAAGATATTCTTTTTTAATTCTGTGACTCTTTCCCCACTTTTGCTCAAAATTATGTCCTTGACACTTATCCATTTAATGAATGTTGGATTTCACTGAATGAATGTATAAATTAAGGAAATAATTTAGTCTACTTTGAGGGTTATTTGGATCGTTGCCAGTGCTGTGTATTTTGGATAATACTGTATGAATATTCCCTGTCCCCTAGGGTACTAGCACGTGAGTTGTTGCTACCGTTTACAACTGACAGTGGGTTTGCTGGCTCATAGGGTAGGTATGTGTCCCCCTTGTCAGTTGCAGCCAGACTGTTTCCCTCAGCGGTTATAGCGAGTCACACTCCCACGGCAGAGGACTCCACAGCTGTGCATTCTCCTCTTGACTTTCTTTTGCATTTCAGGTTAAGCACCTTCTCATTTCTTTGTAATTTGAATTTCCTCATTTGCAAATTCCTCTTTGAGTCTTTGACTTGTTTTGCTGTTAGATTTTTTTTATCTTTTCCTTGTTGGATTGGAGGAGCTCTTTCTATATTTTGAATACTTTACCCTCTTTACGATGTCTTTTGATAACAGAAGTTCATAAGTGTAATGTGGTTAGATTAATCAATCTTCTCCTTAGGGTTGGTGCTTTTTTGTTTTGTGCCTGATAACCCTCTGTCAGCTGAGGTCTTGAGCCCCACTTCACGTGGAGCAGACAGTGGTTGGGATGTCTGGGTAGTGAGCCCACGGTCAAGGCTTGGCACCCAGCCTTCTCCCCATGAGGAGCTGCCAGTGCAACCTTGGCCTTCCAAGGCCGCAGTGAGCCCGGGGAGATGCCACCCCTGCCTGTCCCTGCCAGAGCACTCTTGGCTCCGACCTTGTACTGGAGGACCCCCAGGCCCACTCTGCTGACCACTCCGGGTGAGTCTCCTCCGATACACTCTTATGAGCTACTCCTTTGGGCCTGGAATTTTACTTTTCTGTCTAACATGCTTCCCCATAGTTGGACTGGCCTGTCTTCCTTGGGCAACCCAGCAGGTGACTTGTCCTCTGGGACATTAGCTCCTCTGGTCCCCTGGAGGGAAAGGAAGAGCCTCAGGGAGTGGCTGGAGGTCGCTCCTAGGGTGCTATCCTGGGCCAGGTCTCTGTGGAGCTGGGGTCTCAGGGCAGGGCCTGCAGGGAAACATGGACTCACTAGGGACGGGGTTTAGCTTGGCTCTGGGATTGACGACACCGATGATGGTGATGGTGGTGATGATGATGCTATTTTGTTGTTTGGAGTCCACAGGGGCTGAGAGGAAGAGTGAAGGTTTGGAAATGAGCAGGAAAGCTGGGAAGTGGTTTCATGCCTTTCCCCCACCCCCCACCCCGTCTCCGTGGCCCCCCAGGAGGTGCCGCTCTGGGGCTCTCTTTCCTGCCTCTCAACAACAGGCAGAAGTCTCAAGGCCTCAGTTAAAGGAAAGAAGAGAGAGAAAGAAAAGAAGGAAAGTAAGAAAGGGGGAGGGAGGGAGGGAGGGGGGCCTGCAGCCCCAACATCCCAACACTGGGCCTCCTGCTGGGCCACACACAGGCACATTTCATGCCAGCTAGGGCATGTACCGTTTGTGTGCCTTTGTTACTCTTTTGGGTTTTTTTTCTGTAGAGACAGGATCTTGCTCTGTCTCCTGGGCTAGAGAGCAGTGGCTTCATCATAGCTCACTGGAGCCTCACACTCCTGGGCTCAAGCGATCCTCCCGCCTCAGCCTCCTGACTCGCAGGGACTACAGGCACGTGCCCCCATGCCCGGCTAGTTTTAAAAATTTTTGTAGAAACAGGGTCTCACTATGTTGCCCAGGCTAGTCTCAAACTCCTGGCCTCAAGCAATCCTCTCACCTCAGACTCCCAAACTGTTGGGATTACAGGCCTGAGCCACCGCACCTGGTCTGTCACTCATATTTTTAACAGCCATCCAGGACACCGCCCAGTGGTTAGCCATGCACTGACATAGCCTTCCTTCTGTTGTCGGACATGGGGTCATTTCCAGGGTCAGATCAGATGTTCTAGACAAACCCTGCCGTGGGTAGCTTTAACTGTGACTTTTTTCCTTCCTTTCTATTATTTCCTTAAGATATATTCTTAGAAATGGGATTCTGGTAAAAGGAGATGGATATTTTTATGATGTTTCTTAAAGATTTCTTTTTAAAGATGCTGTGTGCTAATTTGCAAAACCCCAAATAAATTTCTTGTAATTTTTTGATAGAGTACGGCTCTATCAAAAGCTCACCAGAGTGTCCCTTCAGCCCTTGGAAGGTTCCAGCCTTAGTGTTTCTGGAAGGTTCTAATCAGCAGCTCTATTTTTGTGGGACCAGGCTGGAGGGGACAGGAAGGTTTTCCAGCTGTCTGACTGATAAGGTTATTTGGGGGCTGTTTCTGGCCAGTTTAAGTGCCTTGGGCTTGGGCTTGGGGACGTGGCACAGAGCTGTGGGGGCTCTAACTGTATCAGGCCCTGTCTTTGGCTTCTCGGGGGTTGCAGGCAAGGCTGACTTGGCCAGGCCCAGTGGGTGCCCTGAGAAGGAGGACATCTCAGCCTAGCCTGTGGCCAAGTCAGGGTGGCCAGGCCCTGGGGGTCAGAGGTATAGGCAGAACAGGACTCTTAGCCCAGTCAGCACCGAAGTGCAGAGGGCAGACAAGCAGTGTAGGGGTAGCCCCCAGCCCTACCATCCCAGAACCTTCCCAGCTGGGGCCTGAGCCTCTCCAGGGGCAGACAGAGACCTATGGCTCAGGGATGAGGAGGCAAGTGTCCCCACACTGGCTGGGCCTCAGACTCACATACATCTTCCAGCAGGGGCAGTTGACCTTTGTGCAAGTGCTTGGCGGGAACCCAAGCCCAATCTTCTGGTCACCTCAGAGGGAGGTCCAGGCCTCAGCAGGGGCCTGCCCAGGACATGAGGGTAGGCAGGTTCACTTCCCCTCGGGGAACAAGGTGGGAGGCTATGTGGGGACAGGAGGCCAAAGGGGCCTGTATCTGATCACTCGGAACAAATATCAGACAAAACCAAAACCACTTCCTGGGAGGGTGGTGCCCAGGGTGTCAGAGCTTGGTGTGCTGCCCTCCACGCCTGCCACCACTGAAGTGGGCTCTGGGGGCTTCTGGGATTAGCAGAGTTCAGGACACCTTTCCCAGGACTGCCCCTCTTAGCCAAACAGGTTCACAGGCTCCTCCATCCTCTTTGGCATCAGCAACAACAAGGATGACAACATGATGACAACAAAAATAATAAAATAACAATAGTTTACACAGAACTTTGCACATCCCAAATATGTGGCAGATGCTACCCTCATTAGCCGCATTTTACAGATGAGGAAACTGAAGCACAGAGATGTAAGAAACTTGCCCCAGGTCACACAGCCAGTGAACAGTGGAATTGGGAATAAAAGCGAGGCAGGCCAGCTCCAGAGCCTGTGAGTTTAATCACTGCACCATACACACTTTCAGTGTTGTGAGATGATAAATGCACACACCTGTATCCACCCAAAAAACCCACAGGTGCCAGAAACTGAAGCTGGGGGCAGAGTGGGGCTCCAAAGCCAGTAGACCTGGGACTGCATCAGAGCACTGCCACTTACCAGCCAGGTGACTTTGGTTGGTTTATCTATTTCTATCAGCCTTGGTTACTTCATCTGTAAAATGGGAGTATAAACCTAGGCAGCACTGTGGGAACTGAAGGAGATCAGTCACATTCACACACACTGGAGTCCCCACCCCCAGTCTTCCTTCCCAGAAGCCCTCAGAAAGTCCCATAACTGTCCTGGGTGCAAGGACAGCAGTTGTAAAACAGTCATGATCCTATGTATCCTGCTACATGAGGCTCTTGGAAGACACAAATGGACACAGCTGCACAGGACTCTGCTGCGCAAGGCCGGTGTTCTGTGCATGGCCTCTCAGAAGATGCGAAACTATGGGGGAAAAAATAACGCTTTCCCAACGCTTTCCTTCCTGCCGCAGGGTATTGGGATTGAGCTACCTGATGTTCTGCTCTCAGTTCTGTTATTTCATCAGATGGCCCCAGGGACCAGCCAGTCCGCGGGCCCAGGGCACAAGTCCAGATTCACCTCTGAGCTCCAAAAAGGGCTGTCCAGGAACTTCATTGTCTCATGGCTTCCCTATTGTGTGGGAAAGTCAGTCTGCCTGGCCAAAGCAATAGTGAAATATTTATTAACATCGTAAAAATTTAATGCTGATTTAGATTTCAGCTTTATTTTTTGATTCCACTTAAATAGATTAGAATTGCATGTATATGGCTCCCTGCACTGTGACTACCCATGACGGCGGTGTTTTTCCTGTTTCAGAGAATGGATGCCTGCAAGGCCATCTGCTTCACTGGGCTGCACTCTTCAGAAAAATGAATTTCCTACCTCTCCTTGTCCTCCTTTCTTCTTCCTTCTATGCTCCCACGGGGCTGTGTTCTCTTCCCTCAACACTTCCTGCCTTGGTTCCTTGAGGGTGGGGCCATGCCTGACTTTCCGGGTAAGCTTGCTCTCCTGTGCCGCACAGCTTCACAGCTCTCCTCTCTCCCACTGGTTGATGACCTCGCTTCACACCACATAGTGACAAGATGGCTGCTCCATCACCAGCATCACATCACCTTTCCAGGCAGGAAGAAGAGGAAGGAGGACAAGACAAAGGGACAAAGGTGGTCTTTCTTCCAGTAAAGCTTTGACTTTATATTTAGAGAAGATTCTTATCCCCAGAGCCTTTCACCTACATTTTATTGGTCACATGGCCACCTTAAACTGAGAAGATGAGTATTTTACAGAGACATGTTTTTACCCCCTCCCAAATCAGGGCTCTGTCAGTAAGGAAGAGAGAGGGGATGGATCCTGGATAGGTAGCCAGCAGTAACTGCCACAGAGTCCACCCCTTTGCTGTCCAACCCTCATGCAATCCCTCCTCTCAGACACAGAGAACATCTGTGTCCCCCAAAGCAGACAGCCAAAGTCTCATCCTGCTACTCCCAGGGCAGGCTTCTCCATAAGACCCCTGTGGGATGCCCTGTGGTCCTGCGACCTTGAAGTTAAAAGATGTTATTTGCTCCAACATACTCACAATCAGTGGTTGATTAAAAACAGGAAAACTGCAGTACAGCTTCCATTCAGAAAACAGGGATGACGAAGGCAGCGGTCACCAGTGCAGGCAGCTGCAGTCCTGCAAAGCAGGGGCACCTTGTTCCTCGGGTGCCATGTGGCATCCTGCTCTGCTCTCGGGAGGACTTGCTATAGCCATTGCCCTCCATGGACTCAGCTGTGCCCTCTGGAGGGGTCCTCCTTGTTTATTATTCTCCATGAGGTGGGTCTTAGGGGACATGCCATCCCTGGGGGCCATATGCTTCCTGTTGGTATGCGTTTGGGGTCCTGGAGGTTGCCTCAAGTACTGGCTGTTACTCACCAACCTTGGATTATTTGGGGTAATTTTACATTTGGGTAAATTTACATTTACTCAAAAACTTGGTTGGTTTTCAGTCTGTTTTTTTTTTTTTTTTTTTTGTCAGTTCCATTAGAGAGTAACCATAGCTAAAGACCTCCTGCGGCCTAAGCCTTGCACATGACAGTTCTTCTTTGGTTAATCTAGTCAGCTTGTGCTTTGCCTTTGGCCTGGTTCTGAGCCTAATGGTTACTACTCTGGGGCAATTCAAAATGCTGGCTGTGGTGGGAGAAAACCCCTTTATCTGCTCTTTTCTGTGGGCCTCTCTGTTAGATGGAATTCTTAAGAGAAAGTTCTGGAGAAATGTCTAGGCCCCAAATATGTCTCCTGTTTGGGTTGTCATTTGTGGGCAAGAGTTTGCTTCAGTCTGAAGTAAAGAAGCTGTGTGCGTGGCGAGGTGGGGGCAACGTTAACCCTGCAGGGCTCCGAATTACAGGACTTTCAATCCAGATTGCAGGCCACCAGCAGAGGATGCTCTCTCAGCATTGTCACGATCCCTTCTACCACTGCTTGACATCTGGCTGTGTCTGGTCTCAATCCATTCCTCTCTTGTAGGGCATTGTCGAAATTAGCCAGTAAGAGCCCCATTCTGGATTTTTCCTGATTTTTCCCCACCTCTGCAGCCCTGGAGGGCATGTGGTCTGTGACTCACCATGCAGCAGGTGACGGCCAAATGCTTTGCTACTGCAGAGCAGGGGTGACTGACAGTCTATCCTGCAATGCTGGGGTCCTCAGCATCTACCCCTACCTCCCCTACTCAGCCTACTCCTGTGGCACCCACCAGGTTTTGGCTCAGCTGGCAGTGCACTTGGCCACAAGCAACAGAAAACATGATTAATGGGCAGGGTGTTATTGATCTCACCCAACAGGAAGTCTAGGGCGGGCCCAGCATCCCAGGGGCCCTAGGGGACCCAGGCTGTACCTTTCCTTCTGTTCATTATTCTAAATCAGGCATGGTTCTTAGTTGGTGCAATAGATGCTGAGTCAAGATGATTAAACAAAACAGGAGTTTATTTAAAGGAATTCTGGGGAAGGCTGGAGTAGCATACTCAAAAATAAGTTCCAAGGACCAGCTTCCTAAAATACAACCCCATAGAATCTGCTAGAGAGGAAACCACTGTCACCTTACAGAGCACCAGATGCTACTGTGTGTTTGTTGCCTGGAGCTTGACTTTATTGCAACCGACACTGCTGCCGGCACCTCAGTTTAAACGTTGTGTTATCAAAGGGGCCTCTGATCACTCAAAGGTAATTATCACCTCAGCCCTTTGTTCATTTTCCTCATAACACTTGAACACTTAATTTGTAATCACCTAATTTATTTGTCTGTTTCCCAGGAGGGCACGGGCCACCCCCCTTTTCTTCACTGACCAGCAGTAGGAAGAGTAGAACCATAAACAAATGTTTGAATGATTTGACTCTCTGTCCCTCAAACTTAGCTCAGCACCTGGTGCTCCCAAAATCTTTATTGGCACCTCTGGCATGAACACTTGAGCAAGTGTTACCTGTAGGATATGTTTTTGTGGGGGAGAAATGGTTGTGCAAACCCATGGCCCACTCAGCTCTCAAACTGCATTTACAGGGCATTGATCTGGTCTTAAATCTGTTCATAACCAGCAGTGAAATGCAGCCAACCAGCTCTCCCCCAGGCATGCCCAGGCCCTGTCTACAGCCCACCATGAATCGAGGCTCTATGGCTGTTTGCACGCTTGTAAAAGGCGGCTCCTGGGAGGCCTCAGACCTCCTGGCCATCTGGCACATTGATATGTGTCGTGAAAATTCTCCAAAGACTCAGGTGAAGTGTGTGGGGAGTAGATCTCCCAGGCAAGTCAGAGGTGGTTTGCTTTACCACGTGTTGCCCTTTCTCTTTGAGTACAAGCTGGAGCTCGTGCACGAGATGGTTTTGTTCAGGCTTGTCAAGTTACAAGAATGATCCTGTGCACCTCACATCTCTAGTTTATAGCATCAGAGTCTGTAAGAATGGAAAGGGAACCCTTGATACATCATAACTATGAGTAGCATTTCTCGGGCACCAGCTGTATACCAGCCCCCAGCTAGGTCTTTATTTACATCATCTTTAATCCTCACACAGCTCTGAGTTGTGTGAATGGGTCTGTGTTTTCCAGATGAGGCCCCTGCAGCTCGGGAGTGAAAGCACCAGGCCTGCAGCCAAGCCCTCGCCCCTGCCCGCACCCTTTCCCACCACTCCAGAGAGAAGCCGGAGCTGTGAAGGCGGATGTTGCCAACCTCCCCTACAGGTGAGCTCACACCTTGGGGGTTCCGGGGTTTGTTTCTGTTGCAGGGGTGGAGACTTGGCAGCCTAGGAATGTGGGGCCACAGGGCAGGCAGGTGGGGGACTCACCTTGGCTGAGTGGTCTGGCCAGAGCAGGTGAGGGGGGTGTAGCTTGGCCTCCCACAAGCCTCCCTCAGGGGGTCTGGGCCAGACCCAGCCATTGGAGTGACAGCCTCAGCCCACCTGGGGAAGCGCGGACTCTTAGAGGAGGGACCTAGGGGGGCTCTTCAGCACTGGCCAGCGTGTGCTGCTTACTGTGTCTCCAGGGGGCATTCCCTCCACGTCTATCCCGACACTCATCACACCACTATACCAGTTGTTGTTCTTGTTTCTTATCATTATTATTCTGCTAATTATTTTCATGTCAAGGTGGGAGACTGTGGCACATTTGTTTTTGTACCCACAATGCCTGGAGGGCAGGGGTATGGAGCAGATGGATGGGTGGTTGGGTGGATGGATGGATGGGTGGGTGGATAAGTGAATGGGTGGATGGGTGGTGGATAGATGGGTGGGTAGGTAGACAGGTGGATAGGTAGATGGATGAAAAGGTTGAGGGCAGAGGGGATTTGCCTCCAGTTGCCCAGTCAACTATCACAGAGGCCTACAGCACCCTAGTCCTCATCCTCAGTTCCCCGCCTTCCTCCTTGGCCCTGGCCATCCTGTTGGTCTCTCCTCCCACACTGGGGGGACATGACATGGCTAGCCATTGGACCCCAGGGTCAGGCAGAGCATCCATCCTGGCCACCAGCAGTGGGGGAGGGGGCAAGGGAGTGGCACTGACCACCAGCAGCAGGAACTGTGATGAGAAAGAAGCAGGAGTGCTGGCTGGGACCTGCTGCTCTAGCTCCCCCTGAGGAGCCCTAGGACCCTGGTTCCTCATGCCTTTGGGGCGCTGCTGCCAATAGAACTTTCTGAGATGGTGGAATTCTCAGGTCAGTACTGTCCAATGTGGTAGCCATTAGCCCCAGGTGGCTATTGAACACCTGAAGTGTAGCTCACACGACAGAGGTGCTAACTTCTAAAATTTATTTAATTTTAATTAATTTAAAGTTATATTTCAATAGCTGCAGATGAGTAGTGGCTATCATTTTGGGCAACACAACTCTGGTGGGCTGGGCTAGCTCTTGTTTGTAAAATAGCCTCATCCAAGGGAGGGTCCCAGGACAGGGAACCCCCAACTCCTAAACTTGAGAACTCAAGGTAGAGCTGAGAGGGTTGTCCTATAGCAGAGATGTTGGAGGCACAGCCCTGTGGGGGCTAAGGTGCCCTGCACTGTCTTGCTGCTGGTCACCCAGCCCATATCCCTTCCCTGGCGCCTAGAACTCCTGACTTTTGCTGGGTACCCCACCTCTCAGAATAAAGACCACAGGTCCCAGCCTCCCTTGCATCTGGGCGTGGCCACAGGACTTCTTTCTGGCTAGAAGGATGACAGCAGGAGTGCTATGAGGCAAGGACTAGGAAATGTCCAGGAGACCCAGCTAGGCATGGTCTCTGCCCTTCTTCTCCTTCCCTCCATCCTGCAGCTTGTGGCACAGATGTGGAGGCCAGAGCACACCTGCAGCCGGCAGAACCAGGAGACGGCGTGGGGTGATGGGGGGGAGGCTGCCTCAGTTTCACATTTAAGCATAACCAGCTCCCCCGCCATGGGGAGAAACCCTGGCAAGATGAGGCTACCAGGCCTGGCTGTCATCTGTCCTCCCCCAAGTTCCACGGGGTCCCAGGCCTTCTCCTCCAGCACACGGGCCTGGCCGGGCTTCTCAGACAGCGGCCACCCTCCCTGCTTCTCTTCCAGGGCCAAACGCTCTCTCTGGGTGGGACCCTGGCTTGGCATACACTCTCTTTTCCCCTGTTGTTTATGGTCTAAACTTTGTCCTCTGAGCCTTTTGGAACCAAAACCAAAACATAAAACCGAAAACTTTTATCTCTTGGAAAGCCTGGCTCTTGCAATTTTAAGCCTTGGCTCTTAATGTAGTTTCTCTTCCCAGAGTCTCAGTAGCCTCTAGTGAAAGTCGAAAGCACACAAGTGTGTGCTCTGTTCTCTGCTGTGTCGTCACACCCTGAGGACAGCAAGTCTAAAATAACCCCCTACCTGAATGGCCTAAGTGATGGAGCAGCATAAAGTACAAAAAAATCCCCCAAGCCCCAAAGCACTTTGTTAATATGCCAAAGTATAATCCCACCACAAACAGAAAGAGCTCCCTGTAAGTTGACAACAAACCTTTAATTCTGGAATAGTGTCATTCTGTCCACAGGGCAGATGCTTCTTGGCCTGAAAGGTATTTGGATCCCATGGGGGCCATGCAAGGAAATACAGAGTGGAGGGTGGGCTGAGCCAGTCTGAAAGGTTGTAGCCCCTTTGAGGTCTTTTAGGGCCCGCCCCTCAAAGCCAATACCAGCCCTAGTCAGGCCCCCCAACACACACACACATGCACACACACGCACACAGCCTATGGCCACTCTTGGCTGGTTTGATGTTTTCACTCCATGCCTCTCAATGCTGTCAAAGAATAACCTTTCCATTTGTACCTCGTTAGGCCGGAGACCACAGAGGTTATAAGGGAAAAGGGAATGCACGTGTTTCCTTATTGACCAGCATGAGGTTCAAAGTATTTCAGCCATAAAGGTCCTCTGTGCCCCAGCAGAAGCCAGGGGTCCTGCAGCCAGCCCCGGAGCCCCCTGGGGGTCTGGAGACTGCATGGCAGGGTTGATGTATTTTTTTCCTGGAGCAGTGGGTGGGCAGGGGGCTGGAGCTGCCAGATTGTGACACATGTCTGTGAAGTCCCCAGAACCTGTACAGGTCCTCAGGCTCTTCCGCAATTCAGGGTGGCCCCTCCCTTCAACCTCAGGGCCCAGGGGCTTCAGGGTTGTGTCTGTTATACTGGGTCAGAAGTGAAATCCTCGGGGGGTTGGATTTGGATCAGGGTCAAAGCCTGCACGTGTGTGAATGAATGGCGGCGTTTTAGGCATCAGCCAGTGGGTAGGCAGCTCTGTTTCTGCATCTGGCTTTTTCTAGTACTTTTGAAACTACGCATCATCTTGGTTTAAGGCCCTGACCACAGGATGAGATCAAGTATATGAAAAGGACCCTGGCTAGGTTTCCCCTGGGAGAACCGTGAGCTAGTATAGACCAATCTAGAAACTTCCCCACCCCACAGGGCCTGAGCTGAGAGTCAGAAGTCTTAGGGGTCAGCCCCACTGTGCCCAGCTGCCTGTGGGGCCCGGGGACCTCCAGCCCCTCTCTGCGGGTCCGATCTTTCTTTTGCAAGGTGAAGCAGCTCACCTCCCAGCAGTGAGCACCCCGAGGCCAGAGCCTGGGTTCTAAGTACTAGTCCCAGGGACCAGGGCTCCTTGGGAGACTGTCTGGTTCTAGGTCTGGGCAGGGACAGTTTGAGGTGGGCCTGGGACATCCTGTGCCAGAAAGCAAGGAAGTGCTCGGAGACTTCTGTGGCAATTGGAGCATCCAAAAGCACAATGCCTGTAATTGCGCGTAAAGCATGATGTGTACAAATCCACGGGCCCATCGTGACAAAGCAAGGAAAGACAAAGAAGCAACGAAAGAACTTTCTTTTTCTTTCTCTCCTTCTTTCCTTGCTTCTTTGTCTTTTCTTTCTTTGTCACGCACAGTGCGGGGCGCGCTGTCTGGGGTATGTGCATGCTTGTAGCTCTGACTCGGGCAGTGCGTGGGCCATATATGCAACCAAAGTGTTTGTACACTCATAATACACTGAAATAAAAAAAGGAAAAAAAGAAAGAGAGACAGAGAGGAGAGAGGAGAAGAGAGAGGCCATTTATCACCGTTGGAGGGAGCACAACGTCTTTTCAGGCGAGCACTTGCTCCTCGGGCGGGTGAGGGAAGCTGTTCTTTGCAGAAGCGGGCCAGCTGATGCGCAAGGAGGGGGAGAGGTGGACCGTCGCCCGTCGGCAGCCCTCAGTGAATAGCTGGGCCAGGCCAGGCCAGTCAGTGGGGGCTGAGCCCACGCAGCGGAAGGTCTCTGACGACCGGGCTGGTCACAGGGCACCAAAGTACCACCCCGTGGATAACTTGTGATTGCAAAGTGACAGGCCCTTTAGGGAAAAGATCTGTGCTCTTGGGCTGGACCCCTCGCCCCTGCTCCCCTCTTCCCACCCAGCTGGTCTCCCCGGCAGGCAGCCGCCCAGCACCCTTCTTTCCAATGAAGGGCCACCTCAGGCGGGGGCTCCTGTCCCAGTCTTCTGGGGCCTCCTGGAGGTCCTCAGAGATGGAGGGCAGGGAATCTGGTCACCCGTGCAGCACAGAGGGGCAGGAGCAATCCACGTCCCAGATCCCTGAGAGCCGCCATCCCTGAGCAGATACGTCTCCTTCGAGGGGGCAGACAGGGCCCTGGGAGTCTGACTGTGCCCTCTGCAGGGTGGCCTGGGCAGCCTCTGGACCTCTCAGGCTCCTCATCTGGAAGACCTGGGGTGCAGGGACTGACAGCCCTGCCCCCTCTGCACAGTTTATGAAATAAACACACGTCAGAAATCTGTCACTGTTGTTGCTCAGCCTTTCTTTGTCTTAAGTGAGGTCTGAGACAACCCAAACACTACTCAGCAGCTGCATGGCTCTGAATTTCGGTACTGCCCACAGAGGATGTCCCCACGGCTGGTAAGGGCAAGGTCCCCCCAAGTCCTGGCATTAAGTGACAAAAGCAGTGCTAAAAAACCATTCACACATGCACACATATGCACATGCACACAGCACACGCACACACACACACACACCCACCCTCACTGGGGTGTTGAGCATATGTGTGCTAAACTTAGAGGAACAGGCAGGGCCCAGCCTACTCTGCTAGCAGTGGTGGGGCAGGAGCCAAGTGCAATGTGTGTAAGTGTGTGACTTGGTGTGTCCTTACACACCACATGTGGAATTGGAAACACAAAAAGGGAGAGCAGCCAGTTGACTGCCTGTGTGTGGAGGGGGAAGCACCCCTGGAACACAGGCATATGAAAAAGGCGCTGCAGGATGCTCGATGTCTCTGTCCCACTCAGTCCCCACCACATCCTGTCAGGGAGTCACAGGGTCCTCCTCGGGGCCACCACATTCCCTTGCACACCCACCCATGCAAACACCACGACTGCAGAATCATATTCGTGGTTTGTGCAGCGTGTCCACACCTCTGGGGTACTCGACCCCCAGCTGCCCTCAGAGGCAGGCTGGCTTGCTTGCTGTCATTAGCCCATTTCACAGAGGATAAAAACAAGGCATAGAGAGCCTTGGGGAAGCATCCAGGGCCACACAGCTAGGAGTGGCTTCTCCTGGATGCACATTCCTTCCACGCCTCACCCGCGCCCTGTGCTGCTGCGCGGCTTCCCGATCACACCTCCTCTCGCACACAGCCTTCAGTGCCGCCCTCTGGCCCAGAATGAAACCCACGTCCTCTCTGGGCATCTCCATGAGCCCTTCCCACCATCCCAGCTCCTCTCCCAGTACATTTATACGGCACCATCTGCTGCCAGCTCCCCACGCCCCACACTCGTGGACCTTGGTCTCTGCTCCCATGATTCTTGCCCACAGTCACTGCTCAGGAGATGTTGGCTGTTGGGGTTCAGAGGAAGGACAGTGATGGTGACCTCTTCCTGGAAGGTTTGTTCTTGGGGGACAAAGATGGGAAGCTGGTTGACGTGCGCCTGCGTGTGTGAGATGCAGGACTGCTCAGGGCTGCCAGAAGAGAGAGGGCAAGGGACAGCAGGGGACGCTGGCAGAAACCCTCAGAGTCCTGCCTGGGCAGCAGGTGGGAGCTGAGCTCAGCTTCACAGGGTTGGACAGGCCTGGGGGGCTTGTGACACCCAACAGACCCTCTCGAAGCCTTGCATGGGTCTCTAACTTGGGGGCTGTTTCTGGGCCTGGACATCAGGTTCCCGACTGAAGAACGTTTTTTATCAATTTCTGAGTTATGAGATTGTAATACTGACAATAGCTGACACTTAATGAGTGCTTGCCATTTACTTGACACACACTGAGTGCTTTACATGTATTTCCTAATGTATCTTTACATGCAATGTTTTGGTCAATCAATGATGGATCGCATACACAACAGTGGTCCTGTAAGATTCTAATGCTGTATTTTTATTTTGCCTTTTCTATGGTTAGATATGTTCAAATACACAAATACTTGCCATTGTGTTACAATTACCACGGTATTCAGTACAGTAAGCTGCTGTGCATGTTGTAGCCTAGGAGCAACAGGCTGTATCACATAGCCTAGGTGTGTAGCAGGCTGCACCATCCAGGTGCATGTCAGTATATTCTGTGATGTTCATACAGCGAAGAACAATGCATTTCTTAGGGTGCATCCCTGTCATCAGGCAACACATGACTGTACTATTATTTTACTCTCTTAGGGAACTCTGTGTGTCCCTGTGTCTTCTGTCTCTGGGTCCCTGTGGAAGTTGCTCACCAGAAGGCAGGGCAGGGCATGTCCTGCTGCAGCCCAAGGCAGTAGCTTCCCTGGGCTGGCCTGTGGCTGGCACTTCAGTGCAGCTGACATCAGTCTAGGGGTCAGGAGAGGACACGACAGGTGGATATTTGAACGTAAGTGCTGAGAGCCCACTGCTGGATGAACGGGCTCTTCCCTGGCCAGTGTTCAGAGCCGTGTTCAGGACATGCATTTGCCAGTTTCCTGATGCTAGGATGCCTTTGTGAAGCAATTACAAGCCTGTTAAAAAAAGGGGATGGGTGGCGAAAGATACGAACAGACACTTCACCAAAGCAGATATACAGATAGCCAACAGGCACAGGAAAGGATGCTCAATGTCATTAATCATTAGGAAAATATAAATCAAATCCATGATAAGCTACCACCATCCACCTATTAGAATGGCAAAAATTAAAAACACTGGCAACACTAAGTGCTGGCAGGGATGTGGAGGAAAAGGAGCTCCCTCACATTGCAATGGGAATGTAAAATGGTGCAACCATTTTAGAAAATAGTTTGGCTGTTTTTTATAAAGTTAAACATACATCTACCATATGACCAGTAATCCCACTCTTAGGTATTTACCCAAGAGAAATGAAAACATATGTCCATAAAAAACTTGCACAGGAACATTCGTAGCAGCACTATTCATAACAGCTGAAAAATGGAAACAACCCAAATGTCCCTCAAGCAGTGAATGGATGAGCAAACCGCGGTGCATCCGTGCTGGGGAACACCACGCAGTGATAAGGGGAATGAAGGCTGATTTGCTCAGCAGCGTGGATGAAGCTCAAAAACAGTAAGTGAAAGAAGCTAGACCAAAAAGCCTACATATATTTTATGATTTCAATTATATGACAATGTCAGAAAAGCAAAACTATAGGGATGGAAAAGAGATCTGTAGTTGCCAGGTCTTGAGATAGGGGAAAGATACTGATCAAGAGACATGAGGAAACCTTTTGAGGTGGTGGAAATATTCTCTGTCTCAATTGTGCTGGTGGTTACATGACTGTGTACATTTGTCCAAACTCATCAAATTGTATACCTAAAAAGGGTGAATTGGCTGGGCATGGTCGCTAATGCCTATAATCCTAGAGCTTTTGGAGGCTGAGGCGGGAGGATCGCTTCAGCCCAAGAGTTGGAGGTTGCAGTGAGCTGTGATGATGCCACTGTACTCCAGCCTGGGTGACAGGGTGAGACCTTGTCTCCAGAAAAAAAAAGGGTGAACTTTACTCCATATGAATTAATGCATACAAATTAAACCTCAATAAATTTGATTTACAAATAATTCAACCTGAGGGGCTCATCATTTAATCACCCTTTAGGCCATGCCTTTCGATAGACATCTTTTGTACAGATCTCCCGGACCGGGGGGAGGCCGCAGGGGGGCACGGGGAAGGAGATGATCGTACTCACAAAGGAGCCCAATTTAAATGCTGACGCCCTGGGCCCTGCTCCATCTCCCAGGCTCCCCTGCGAAATGGCTTTGTATTCTTTGTTTGCTTCAAGAAACCCTAGGCAGGACCACCTCCGAGGAGGGATTCTGTCAGGATCTTTCAAGACCAGATTCCAGAAACATCCAGCCTCGAGAAAACCCCTTTCAGCCCCAGCCCTGTTGGCTGTTCCTGGCTCCTGAGCAGCTCTGGGCTTCCTCGGGGCAGGCCAGGCACATGTGGGCAGCCCCTCACGGTTCTCCCAAGGCTGCCACGGGGCCTGCAGCTGCCCAGCACCAGAGTTGCCCTCCCACCTCTCAGCCTTTCTGGAGCTGAGTGTCAGGGAGTTAGGAACATGTGGCTGAAAGTGGCCCTGACAGATGGGGAGGTGTCAGAGGCACCTGGCAGCTGTGGGCCAGCCAGACCCAGGTCCTGAGATGCCAGGCTTCTGTCAAGTGCCTGAGGCCTGAGGCAGGAGCATGAAACCGGGCTGAAGGAGGGTCGGAGGTCAGGAGGGGAAAGGTTGGTGACAAGGGGACTTTTTCAAGAGCAAATGGAGACATTTCATGAATAAATGAGTTATTGCTGGCCAACCAGGGCTTCCCTGGCACTGGGGAGGGATGGGCTTGGGTGGCCCAGCTGCTTCCTCACACAGCCCCCCTGGCTGGCCAGAGTCACTGGTAACAGTGACCAGGCTTGGGGTTTCTCGGGTGTGGATGGCCGCCCCTGTGTCAGGTGCAGGTGTGGGGTCTGTGACCATCACGTCACTTAGACCCATGGTTCTGAGCCTCAGTGTCCTTTCCTTCACCTCAGAGGCACAGTCAGTGTCCAGCCAGATGAGGTGGGGGAGGGGTGGCGAGGGCTTGGTGCATGGTGGCAGGTGGGGAACAGCTGCCCCAAGCTTCCTGCTGGCGGGGGGGCCCCAGTGTCAGCCAGTCCCCATCCCCTCACTCGTGTCTCAGTGGGAGTTGGAGAAGAGGGGTCTTAGACGAGAGAGGCTGGGTGGCCTGGCTCTGCCCTCCCAGCTGGTGGCCTTGGCCAAGCCTCTCAGATCCTCCTTCCTTGCCTGGACAGTGGACACCACAAGCACCCTCCGAAAGGGGCGGTTGTGAGGTGACACGGCCCAACAAAGGGAGAAGGGTCAGAGTGATGCGTCTCCTTGAACAGGCAACCACAAATGCACGGTGGTCCCTCCCTCCTGCTCCCGGCACACTCACCTCCCTCCACTCTCCAGACAGCCACGGAGGTGGGAGCACCGGGGGTCCTGCCTGGGTGTGGGGTGAAGGACTGTGGCGGAAGGGTGAGGACAGGGTATGGGGGGCTGCAGCTGAGCCAGCCATGGGCTTCTGCACACAGGCTCCAAAGGGACCCTGCCCACATCTGACTGCCGAGCCTTTAGGTAGGCACATTTTAGTGATCGGATGCCAAGGAGCAGCTGTGGTGGCCTCTCTGGGCTGGAGCTTGGAGAGGAAATAGCACTGGTCAGCATCCACGAGCTTCTCTGCGTGGCTCCGGCCACCTACTCTGCAGGCCATGTACCCCCAGTCTCCACAGTGCCACTCAAAGTGGACAAGGCTTGTCCCTTAGGCCAGGACTCCAGCTAGGCAGTGGCTGTGGAGCCCATGCTTGCCACCCCTCTTACTAACTACTCGGTGCCACTGACCTGATTATTCTCCATGTGGAGGACAGAAACGGACCTTCCTGTGGGTGCCTGAGTGGAGATTTGGTAGGTGTGTTGGGTTTGGGGGGCAGATCTGGGCTACAGTGCAGTGAGCACCCAAGCCTCTGCCTCGCCTAGGAGGAGAGGCCCACCTCATGTGAGGTTTGTATGGATGTGCATAGGCCACATCTGTCCCTGACACAGGGCAGTCACGGATGAAGGTCCTGAGGCCAGAGGGGTGAGTGACTCACCCAAGGTGAGAACCAGGACCCCAGTGCCCTGTGGGCCCTAAAGTCCAGTGTTAGTGCCTGCAGTATAGCAGGTACCCAAGGCCTCCAGTCCAACCTGTGTTCTTCCAGGGCCACACACCCATGTTTCAATAGTCTTTGTATTATCACTCCTGCAACCATGTTTAAAAAATTAAACATTTTTTAATTGCACATTAGTTGCACATTAGCACAAAATTCCAAATGAACGAAAAAGACGTTTGGTAAAAATCTCCTTCCCCACTCCAGTGGAATCTTTTTCTTGGGTATCTTTCCAGAAATATTTTTACTTAGTCAAGCAAATACATTTATAAATTCCTTTTACCACTTTTAACTCGCATGGCAACATACTGTATATAACGATTTGTACCTTTCTTTTTTGACTTAACATATTAGGTAGATCATTCCTTATGCATATAGAGCTGCCTCTTTTGTGTTTGTGTTAATGGTGAGAAAGTACTTCATTGTAGGAGTCAGTATGGCTGCTTGCATAGCTCTAGAGGGTACCTTTCACACAGTATTCATTGAGGCCCTCAGTAGATGCACTATAATTTATTTAACCAGCTCTCTCTTTTTTATTTATTTAAACATAAAATTTACATTTTAACCATTTTAAGTGTACAGTTCAGTGATATTAAGCACTTCCAACATTGTTGTGCAACTATCATCACTATCCATCCACAGAACAGTTTTCATCTTATAAAACTGAAACTCTGTACCCACTAAACACTAACTCCCCATCCCCCTGCACTCCCAAGACCCCGGCAGCCACCATTCTACTTTCTGAATCTGTGATTTTTACTACTCCAGGTACCTTGTATAAGTAGAATCACACAGTCGTTTAGTGGCTGGCTTATTTTGCTTAGCGTAGTGTCTTCAAGGTTCATCCATGCTGTGGTGTGTCTCAGAATTTTGTTCCTTTTTAAGGCTGAATACTATTCCATTGTGTGCATATACCACATTTTGCTTATCTATTCATCCATCAGTGGATACTTGGGTCGCTTCTACGTTTTAGCTATTTTGAATAATTTGCTATGAACATGGGTGTACAAATTTCTCTTTGAGATCCTGCTTTCAATTCTTCTGGGTATATACCCAGAAGTGGAATCATTGAATCATATTGTAATCCTATTTTTAACTTTCTGGGGAACTGCTATACTGTTTTCCACAGTGGCTGCACCATTTTACATTCCCAACAGCAGTACACAAGGATTCCAATTTCTCCACATCCTTGCCAACATTTGTTATTTTCTGTGTTTTTTTTTTAATAGTAGGCATCATAATGGATGTGAAGCGGTATCTCATTGTAGTTTTGATTTGCATTTCCCTAATGATTAGTGATGTTGAACATGGTTTCATGTGCTTATTGGCCACTGTATATCTTCTTTGGGGAAACATCTATTCAAGTCCTTTGCCCATTTTTGAATTGGGTTTTTTTGGTGGTGGTTGTTGAGTTTTAGTAGTCCTTCATATATTCTAGATATTAATCCCTTGTCAGATATATGATTTGCAAATACTTCTTCCTATTTTGTGGGTTCTCTCTTTACTCTAACCAGTTCCCTATTAATGGACATTTAGCTTGTATACATGTCAGCTCAGGCTACCATAATAAATACCACAAACTGGGTGGCTTAAACAACAGACATTTATCTTCTCACAGTTCTGGAGGCCCAGAAGTCCAAGATCAAGGTGCCATCGGGATTGGTTCCTGGTGAGATGAGAACTCCTGGCTTACAGACAGCCACCTTCTTGCTATGACCTCAAAGGCAGAGAGAGAGAGAGATAGAAGGAGAGGAGACCCGCTCTGGTGTCTCTCCCTCTTATAAGGACACCAGCCCTGCAGGGTCAGGGCCTCCCCCTTATGACCTCATTTGACCTTTAGTACCTCCTAATGACCCTATCTCCAAATACACTTACAGTGGGGGGTTAGGGCTTGTGGGGGTGAGGGAAAAACTTCCCCTTTTCCCCGAAAGTTCATTGAAAGATCAACTCACAATTAAGATAGATTAATAAGAAGAAGTTTATTTACCACACACATGGGGAGAATCACAGAGTGATTACCAAATAACCCAATGAAGTCCAGAAATTTTTATACCCTCTTTTTAGCAGGGAGGGGGAGATGAGGAATATAGGTAATTCTGTTTAGGGGCAATAAATAGTTGCTAGGGATGATGAACGGATGGGGGAACTGATTGACTTGTAAATGATTCTCCTCGCAAATAAAATTAACCTGAGAGACAGGTATTATATTTAAAATGATTTGGGCCAAGTCTGGTTGCGTTCTTGATTTTCTTTCCTGCAATATAGTGAGGTAATAGGGAAGGTAAAGGAAGTCGATTGTTCTTTTGATGGGTCCCTCTGGCTATGTAGACAGAGGGAAAGCCCCTTCCAAGGGCCTGTAAATCTCTAAGGGCCTTTAATTCAAAATATTCTTTATTACCAAGGAATCATATTTTGGGGCGAAATTTCCTGAGCTCCTTCAGGCTTCAACATATGGATTTGGGAGGACATAATTCAGTGCATGGCAACTTGTTTCCATATTTGGCTATTGTCAAATAAAAACAAAATGGGGGGTCAGGTGACCTGCATGCTCAGCACCTTTGAACTGGAAGCTTGAGCAGCCACGGGGCCAGCACAGACCCTGGTTGCCTGGTGCTTTGCTGTGACCTCTGCTTGACGTGCTCGCTGCCTCAGAGCTGGCGGGCTCCGGTGCAGCTCAGTCAGGGCATGAAACCATGTAACTTTGTCTGTCTAATTAACAGTTGCAGATGTAGTGCGTCTTGGATGTGTTTCTTATTATTTCTGATGAACGGTTGGCCGCTCCAGAAATTGCCTCCAAGATTGCTGCGCCCCAAATCTCACTTGTTCCAGCTGATGGGGAAACAACGTTTTAATGATCGTGTTAAACGAAACTGTAATCTTGACCTTATTAGCTGCCTCTTTTCTTAATTAGCTGCTTATGCAAGCAGCATTCTTTCCTCCCTGTAGATATAAATCAACAATTTCCAAACCCTCTTTGAACCAACCCACTATTTTGTCACTTTGCCAGTTGCCCAGCTGGAGGGTTAACAAACTTTGCATAAGCTCAAGAGCAATTTATGTTAAGAAATGTTGCTTCCACATGACTACTAACAGTCCTGCAGTATCAGCAGTAATCCATCAGCTCACACATGTGCGAGTCTACTGTGGGATACATTCCTAGAAGTGTGTGTCATGGAGGACAGCTTGGCAGCTAGCCTCCGTTCTGTGTTCCTTCAAAGGCTAGAAGGTGAACAACTGCATTTCCTGCTTCCCTTGCTGCTAGTATTCTAGATGTGAACTGGGATCTGCCCCGTGGTATGCTGGTCAATGTTTAACACCCAGCACTCAAAATAAATAAATAAATAAATAAATAAATAAATAAATAAATAAACAAATCACAAAGTGTCCTGGCTTATAGTGCTTGCTGATTTCCATGGTGTAAATACTTCCACCCTGGTTGATTTCAATCCTGCTAGTCACGTGGCATCCCTGGATGTGGAGTTGGAATTGCTCTGCACCTTTTGCTCTTCCTGGGGTGAGCCAGCTCTAGCACATCACCAGTCCTCCAATTAGTTACATGCCACTATGATTTGGAAGCCAAGACTGTCCCCCTGCTGCTTTTGGCTGTTTTTGCTGGTGAGCCAAGTTGTGGTGGTTGGTTGTTTTTTTTTTGGCGGGGGGCAGCATTCCAGGGTCCATTCAGTCCATTTGTGGAGCTGAGGCAGGTATGGAGGCAGCGTTGGTAGCCTCCTGACCCCCCACCTGGCTGACAGGGGCCAAAGTAGCAGCACCCAGCTGGCTGGTGCCCAGGCCTTTTTCGGGCATCACTCCAATAGGCCTAGCCCATGCCTCTCAATAAAATGGTAAGCCCCTAATTTCCTGTCTAAACCCCTTTTTGCTTAAAATTGTTAGAGTGGTTTCTGTTTCCTGTAACTAAACCCTGGCTGATGTAAAGTGGAACCTGAAACCACTTTTTTTTTTTTTTAAAGCAGATGTACATTTTCCTTAGGCCTGTCCCTAATCTGTCTGCGCAGAAGGATTTTAATGAGTTGTGAAGACTTGGAGGACAATAATGAGAAAATAGGCACTTCTTAAGCTTAGTAAAGCCGATAACTCTGGAGATAAAGCATCTGTTTGAACTGAGAAGGATAAAACCCACTTCTAGAGTTTGTGAGACTCTGTCTTCTTAGAGCTCCTTCTCCCAGGCCCTGCAGAGGCTGTCTGCCTTCACAAGGCACAGGCGGCGCTGGAGGATGCCAGTACTAGATGGTGAGAAACTGGGTTTTCTTAGTCCCACATGACCAGACACAAGTTGTGAGAATGTGCCATTTAGTTTGTTACGTCAAATACACTTGGAGGCTGAGTCAACTCTGGGTGTCTTACCCTCAGTCAGGGCTTGTCTTTGGGGAGCAGACTGCTCCTGAGGTGAGGCGGAAGAGGAGGGATGTGCAGAGGTGATCCCAGCAGCCCAGGCAGGAGGCCTGGCATTGAGCCTGTAGAGGCATTCTTGTAGCTAGTTAAGGAGCACCCCCTTTGTTAAGGGCAAACTCCTGCTGGGAAAGGAGTCTGTTATCAGCTCTCAGCACCTTGGTGTGAATGAATTTCTGGGTTCTTTCCAAGCTGAGAGCAGGTACTGTGTGGAGGGCAGTTTCCTGGGAGTGAGGCGCAGCCTAGGTGAGTCTGACAGCTGGAACTGTGTGCGGGGCTTCGATGAGAAGGGCTAGTCTGGATGGGGCCCCAGGATGGGGGAGCTGAGCCCTGAGCCAAAACGACTGAGAACTAGGGTGTGGCAGAACTGGCTCCCAGGCCCAGTGCCTCCTGCTGGCTCTCGGACAAGCCCCCACCTCTCTGGGCCTCTCTTTCCTCATATGCAAAATGGGAATTATGACATCTAACCTCATCAGCTTCTCCTGAGGTGAAATAAAATGAAAAGTCCAAAGCACTAGGGAAATGGGAAGTCAGGGTGGGGCGGGGGGAGCCGTTTGCCTGGGTTCAGGCAATAGGGGATGCACTGTGCAGGAAGTGTCAATAAGTCAAAAATAACTACTGTTTTTTTGTTTTTTAACACCAGGCATGATAAAATACTCCTGCCAGGGAAAGTATTTTATGGGTCTGTATTCTAAACAATTGCTAGGGTTACTGTGCATATATATACGTTGTAAAATAAGATTTTATTTCTTATCCTTCAATAAACTTTGTGTTCTACATGAAATTTAATTTGGAGAACTCCCAGGTATACAGTTGGTCCAGAAATGTGCTTTTTAAAAGTAAATTGTGAGGATTCTGAAGCCACTTTGGGCATAATTCATATTCTCCAACCCCAAGGCACTGTGAATTCCTACACTTAAACAGCAGATTTGATAAAACTATAGCACAGCGATTGGAAAGAGGAAGATAAGGAACTTGAGTTACTTTAACTCTGTCATTCTGTGTGAACCACTGAAGTTTTTGTTTGTGTTTAAAATCTTAAACAGTATCAGAGCACTAACTGTAAGGTGAGTGCAAATTTTAGTTCCTATATGAAATGTATAAAATTGGAACAATATATTTAAAATGGAAACATCTTCCTTTTAAATTATTAATTTTAAACTAAAGAACAAATGAAAATTAAATATTACAGAAGATGTAGTAGTTGCTTAAGTTTTACCTTTTGCAGATGTTTTGGCTTTTTTACTGAGATATAATTCATATATCACAAAGTTCACCACTTGAAAGTACAGAATTCCATGTTTCTTAGTATAGCCACAAGATTATGTGGCCATCACCACTATTAATTCTAGAACATTTTCATCACCTGAAAAATAAACCCCATACCATTAGCAGTCACTTTCCACTCCCCCCAGCCCCAGGCAACCACTAATCTATGTCTCTATGGATTTGCCTGTTCTGGGCGTTTACTATAAATGGAATCATATAATATGTGACTTTCCGTGTCTGGTTTCTTTCACTTAGCATGATGTTTTCAAAGTTCATCCATATTGTAGCATGTCAGAATTTCTTTCCTTTTCATGGCTGAATAATATTCCACTCTGTGGATATACCAGATTCTGTTTATCCATTCATCACCTGACAGGCATTTGGGTTGTTTCCACATTTTGGCTATCATAAATTATGCTCCTATGAAGTGCCTATAAGATTTTGTGTGAATGAATGTTTTCATTTTTGGGGAGTATATACCTAGGAATGGAATTGCTGGTCATATGGAGACTCTATGTTTAACTTTTGGTTTTTTTGAGAAAGGGTCTCACTCTGTTTCCCGGGCTGGAGTGCAGTAGCCAGATCATAGCTCGATGTAACCTCAAACTCCTGGGTTCAGGTGATCCTCCCACCTCAGCCTCCCAAGTAGCTAGGACCACAGGTGTGTACCACCAAGCTTGGCTAATTTTTAAAATTTTTTGTAGAGGTGGGTTCTTACTATGTTGCCCAAGCTGGTCTTGAACTCCTAGCCTCAAGTGATCCTCCCCCCTCTGCCTCCCAAAGTGCTGGGATTATAGGTGTGAGCCCTAATTACCCTAAACTTTGTGACTGGCCCCCGGTGTCCTCTTTCACATCCCCAGTAGTTGGTTGGGGCTGTTGGCCTGGCACCTTGGTTCTTCTCCGTGTGCCTGCCAGCAGGCTGGCTTGGGGTTCCTCACAAGGACCTGGGTTCCAGAGGAATGAGCACAAAAGCTGCAAAGCCTCTTGAGGCCTTGCTTAGAGTCACATGGTGTCTCTTGAGCCACTCTGTATTGGTCAAAGCAAGTCAAAAGTCTTGCTCAGATTATAGGAGTGGAGAAATAGCCTGTGCCTCTTGATGAGAGAAGTTGGAAAGAATCTGCAAAGAATCTCTGACCATTATTAATTCACTACAGTCTCTAAACATGACAATGTATATCTCCTAAGAACAGGGGAATTCTCTTGGATAACCATACACAGTTGTAAACTAGTTATTTTCAGAGGAGAGGACATTTAATAGAGACCTGAAGGAAGTGAGGGAATGAGGCATGGGGAAGAGTATTTACATCAGGAGGAAGAGCATGTGCAAAGGTCCTGGGGCAGGAAAGGGTTTGGTGTGTTTGAGGAGCAGCGCAGAGGCCCATGGGATGGAAGTGAGGGTGGGGCTGTTGTGAACATAAAGTGGGATAAAATATGTAAAATGCTTGTATTATGAATAATAGTAAGGAGGACTGTTTCTCATCACTGATTCTCTCAAGATGTTTCCAGAGGGTGGGAGGGGACAGAAAGGGAGACAACTTCCTTAATAACACCTAGCTAGGTCAGGGGCAGGAATGGGCCTTGGGGATGCCACATCCCCCTGAGTGTCTCAGTGCTACCGACTTTTGCTGCCCAAAGCTGGCACTGCCTTGGGAACCTCTGCCAGCCCTCCCAGGTGGGCTGAACACCTGCTTCAGAGTCCCCTCCTTCCTGGCTGCTCCGCCCCAGCTCAGTGGTCCTCCCATGTGCTGCAGCTGCTGTCTCCCTGTGGCCCTCTTGGTGTTCAGGTCCCTAAGTGAATCCTTAAAGTGCAATGGAGTTTAAAGGTCTTGACTTTGAGAGGTGCAGGGCTTGCCCATGGGGCTGCTTTAGGCCCTGGGCTCTGTCCCGGGGCCCGTGGGAGCACTGTCATGCCTTGAACCGGGGCACAGACGGAGCTACACCAGCCTACCAGGTGAGCCTCAGGTGAAGGTGGGTCCTGGCCACTGTTGCTTTGTGAGGCTTTCAGTATATTAAAAAACAGGCAGAAGACAGCAAAAAGGGATCACAAGCACTGAGGTTTACGTTTAACAAACTGATAGCAATTTAATTTACAAAAACACAGAGGAAAACATTTGTGCTATTCACAAAATATCAAAAACCTTACTTCATAGTGTACCCCAAGATTACAGGTACTGGGGGAGGAGCAGCTTCTTTCAACCCCCCACCCCTGGAAGGTCTGTGTGACTCTAGTCACCCGGGAAGCCCCCCTGAGTGTGCTCAGCCCAGGGGAGGGGGCCCGCTCTCGCTCCCCACCAGCTCTGCTCCACCGGAGCAAGGTCTCCCGCTCTCTCTCCTGTTTGTCTTCCTCTCTCGCGCTAGTGTTTCTTTCTCTGTTGTCTCTCTCTGTCTTTTCTGTCTGTGACTCTCTTTGCCTCTGTCTCTCTCTCCTGTCTGGGTGTCTCTCCCTGTCGCACTCTCTCCTTCTGTTTCTCTGTTTCTCTCCCAGCCCTTCCTCTCTGTCATTCCAGATGCTCAAGCAGAGTCGTTCCCGCTGCCAGGCCTCCTAACAACCAAAGATCTCTGTGTCCAGAGATCTCAGGGTTGAGAAATAGCAGAAGGTCACTGTGCCAGTGTGGGGACTTTCTTCCTTCCAGGATGTCTCCCAGATGGAGGACATGGCCTTCCCTGCCCCGCAGATCCCCTGCCGCGTGTGGTTCTGACCTCACCGTGGCTAGGGCAGTGATGTCTGGTGTCTCAGTGTGGCCCACACAGCTGGAGCTAACCAAGGGCTCAGTGGACAGTCAGGGTGTCTCTCAGGGCTGCCCGTGCTCTGGAGAGGCATTTCCTTTCTTGGTCTCCTTCTGTCCTCGTCTCTAACCAGTTGTTGTTTTCCCCAGACACTGGGAAATAAGGATGTGCTTGGACATCAGGGTTTGTCCTCTTACTGGGCCAAGGCGGGTCCCCTCCAGTGCTGGGGCTATGGAAGGCGTGAGGGTGTCATTGTCCCAGCCAATGGAAGGAGATGGCATGCCTTTGGGGTGTGGCCCAGCCTGGCTCAGCTGCACAAATGCGGTGTTTAAATATTTATTTTTAGTGGCTGCTGGTTAAATAGCAGCCTTCATTTTGGTGGGGGCAACCCTGAAAAGTAAATATAAATCAGATCTTCACCTTGTCAGTAAATTCTACCAGGCCCCGCTGGGTGGACTCTGGGCCAGTGACTCGAGGGGCCACGCCAGGAGCCAGGCTGGCCTGTGACCACAGCTCCTCACTGGGAAGACCACAGCCCTTCTCTCCCCAGCCTCTGGGGCCTGGCCTGTGCCAGCTTACTCGCCTCACGCTGGGCCCATCAGTGGCTGGCAGGCCCATTGGCCAGGACCAGAGGACCTGGGTCTTGCACAGACACATGCTGACCTCTGTGACCTCAGCTCAGCCATCTGGCTCTCTGGTCGCCCTTCTGCTGGCTCCAACCTAAGTGGGCCCTGAAGGTAAGGCAAGTGACCCCTCTGTGCTAGCTTTGGAGGGTGTGGGTGTTCCGTGTCCACCCTTGGTTTGGATCTGAGACCACTGGGCGGTGGGAAGCGGGCCCTGGTGATTCCTGGGAGCTGCTGCTCCAAAGCCCGAAGCCAAATCTTCCCCCGTCCTGCCTGTCACAAGGCCTGGCATTCCCACTGGAGAAGAGCTTTTCTTGGGTCAAGGTTGTGCTCGTGAGAGGAGTCTGGGGGAAGCAGGCCTGCCTGGGGGTGCAGGATGGCCCAAGGAAGGAGCTACAAGGTGTTTGCCCTTTGACACACTGATGATACCATGAGTGACAGCTGCCCCTGCACAGAGGCCCTGACTCCCATTTTCAGATGTGAAAACTGCTTCAGAGAAACCAGGTCCCTTTTCCCAGGTCAGAGCTTGTAAAAGAATATGGGCTCAAACCCAGAGGTGTCCAAATTTTCAACCCTCTTCTGGGCTACCTCCTTGTTAAGTCACTTAATAGCTATTGGTGCCTCAGAGGGCATTGATAGTTTTATCACAGTGATTCTCAAACTCAAATAATGTAGGACAACCCCTCTGCCCCCACCTTAGAGAGAAAGATTCTCTTGGTCTCCCAGCATTGGTGTAAATTATTTTCATTATACTGTTACTTAAATACATAAAAATATGCAGGCAGGCATAACCTCCTTATGCTTACAGATGTTACAGAACCATACCACAAGACCCATTGGCAAATTACATGCAAACAGAATAAAAAGAGGAAGGAAATTCAAATGAACAACATTAACTTAATGAGATGGATGACACCGTTTGCTGCAAGACTGCATCTCCTTCAACGCCAACTCCCTTCGGCTCAGCCATGGGGCCTGTGGGGTCTCCCCCGACTGTCTTTACCTAAACTATGAGGACTGTTTGTTTGCACAGCACGCGGTGGTGAAGCTGAGGTCTGTGTCTGTGTCTGTGTTAGACACAGACTAACCCTGTGTCTCCCCTGACCCTTGCCAGGGGAGAGTTGGGGCAGGACTGGAGTGAGGGACACCAGGGCCCAGCGTAGTGGGGAGTTGTGGGCGCAGAGCAGGGGAGAAGCCAGGAGGCGCAGGTGAGGAAAGCATTTGCCCAGAGTGAATGTGGCAGGAAAATCTTGTGGCTTCCAACATGCAGCCACATATGAGTGGATGAAATCAGAATGACATTCCCGTCCTGCAGGCTGCTGCCCGGCCTGGGCCCCTCAGAGCCTGAGCCAATTGTTGTCACAGGCTGCTGCCAACCTTGAAGATACTGCAGGCCCTCACTGCCCTGACCACTCCCTGGGCCCCTGAGAATGAAGGTCAGGGCAGCTGGGCAGCCAGGCCACAAGGATGAACTGTTAGACAGGGAAGGGCCTCCCACCAGATGGAAGTTCAAGTTGAAACTTAATGGCCAATGTGATAGTATTAAGAGCTGGAGCTTTTAGGAGGTGATTGAGTCCTGAGGGCAGAGTCCTCATGGATGGCCTTAGGGCCCTTATAGAAATGTCCCCTTCCGTCCTTTCCACCATGTGAGGACACAGCATTTGTCCCTTCTGGAGGACACAGCAATAAGGAACCAGCTTGGAAGCAGAGACAGGGCCCTGACCAGACACTGAACCTGCCGGTGACTTGATCTTGAACTTCTAGTCTCCAGAACTGTGAGAAATTAAATTTCTGTTCTTTAGAAATTTACCTAGTCTAAGGTATTTTGTTATAGCAGCCTGAACAAACTAAGACACTTTCTCTGGACAGCTTTTCTAATCTGTGAAATGGGTACATGTGTGGATTCCATAAGGTAATATGGAGCTTGTGCATTTGATTCTAGTTGGTTTTCATATATGTGTATACATCTGTGTATATACACACAGATATAGTTTTATTAACAAGCTAAAAACAGCAGCAACAGCAATAACCACAGTAACTGTGAGCTTCTCCCCAGTCGCCTGGAGCGCCAGGATTTGCCTAGCCAGAAGGCCGAAGCCGCATGGCCCCAGTGGGGAGTGGGTTGTGGCAGAAGATGGCCTCGGCAACAGCACTTGAATTTCATTTGTTCTTCGTGTCCTCTGGGAGAGCAGGAAAAAAAGCAACTCTTCAGCCTTAGGAGGCAAATCTTGGTTTAGGTGACGGTGCACCGGGGTCCAAAGGCCTCGCTTGCTGGTGGCCTCCAGTCAGTCCTCCACTTCTCTCTCTGTGGAAGGTACATCTGCATGAAAGCTCTTTGGGAGGATTACAAGCAAGCCCAATGTTGTGTTGTGACCTGGACCTCGTTTGGAAGTAGATGATGTATAAATTATTAATTATGGAGATAAAAAATATTCTATTAGCATTTTCATACCCAGAACCATCCCGGGTAGTACAGTGAGCTGCAGAGGACAGTCTCCTGTATGTTCCAAACCTCCTTCAGATCTCTGCTTCACAAGGATTGCCAGAACATTTGCTCTCCCAGAAAAGATTCTGCCTCCAGGCCCCCTGGACTGGGTGGGGACAGAGCATGTATCTTGCCCAACTATGGGGACTGAGGGACTGTCCTAAAAGAGCAAGAGTCTTGACCAAGCATCATTCTGTATAGAGTGAGAAGCATTTGGACTTACTTATCCATCCACCCACAGACTGCTGTCGTGTCAGGCCCTGGGAGTGCGTGCTGGGAGCACAGGGAGGAACTGTGTCTTCAGTTAGGGCCTCGGTTGACTGAAAGGTCAGACATGGGACAAAGCCATGCTGGCCTGTGCTTTGGCTCCTGGGGGAGCCACTGAGTCTGGGAGGGCCTCCCAGAGGAGGTGACACACGCCTTAATTCCAGGGAAGAACAAGGTTTGTCAGAGGGAGAGGAGGATGTGCGGGCACAGGCCACATGGCTGTCGGAACATAGAGTGCGTGCAGAAACCGCGAGCAGTGAGCCTGGACGCTCTCTGTGCTGGGGGAGGGTGGAGTGGTGGGGACAGTGCAGCCCCCACCCGCTCCTGCAGGGGCCCCGGCCGGCCCTGCTGCCGGGAGTGCTGGCAGGAAGAGGCTGGAGGGAAACCAGGAAGACACGCATGGTTGAGAACAGTGGTGGGGGAACAGGAGAGAAAGCCATTTTCTTTCCAGCCCCAAATGGTAAAGAAATGACTCTCCTGCACAAATTGGTCTTCCTGCAGCTGGAAAAAAAATTGATTCATGCTATGTTTTACGATGCCTTGTCTGTGAGTGGGGCGAGAGCGTCCCGATGTGCTCACAGCTGGCCTGGCTGCCCCCAAAACCACACTGACTGTCCTGATAGCCCAGCCCTAGGCCCTGGGCCTCCATGTCCAGGCTGGAGAAACTTGGCTCCACTGCAGCTTCCAAAATAAAGTGGTTTTTATTTCATAGTCACAAAAGCAGTTACAAAATATAATTGGGGTTGCTGCTTCTCATATTATTTTTGCAATTCTCCCCCCATCTCCTTTACAAAAGCAAGTCACAAAGGGGTCTTTGTTCTCTGTAAGTTCAAAGTCAGCTCCTCCAAGGGCAAACTTATTGGCAATTACAAGGAGGAGGCTCAGTTTTACAACCGCTGGCTGTCAGAGCAGAAATATGGTACACATCAGGGTTCCGGCAGGAGCCGGACAGAGCGCAGTCTGCAGGCAGCAGGGGCCGCGTGGATGGTTTCCAGTGTTGGATAGGGTGGGGCAGGGGAGCGCTCACAACTGCCTCGGTACACCCTGCCTCCACGGTGGCCCCAATTTCCTCACCTGTAGAATGGGCATCCATACACTGGGCTAAATCAGCCGTACACTGGGCTAAATCAGAGGATTTCAGTTCCTTGGAGGTCGGGGGCCCTGATGAAGCTCTCAGAACAGGGTGAGCAGCACTCAGGGGCACCCCATGCCCACTCTTGTCCTTCTGTCTCCCCGGCTGGAGTGCAGTGGTGAAATCATAGCTCACTGCAGCCTTGAACTCCTGGCCTCAAATGATCCTCCTACCTCAGCCTCCCAAGTCATCGGTATTACAGGCGTGAGCCACTGTGCCCGGTGGAAAAGACTTTTTAAACAGAACTTTGCAAAGGGCTGGCTTTAATGATCTTCAAGGCCTGGGAGCTGCTGGGCCCTAGGAGATTGCGAGGGTTGGACACTCAGAGTCTGGGGATGTTGTACAGCCTCGAGCAGGGCAGCTAGCCTCTCTGGGCCTCATGTGTCCTTCTGCAAAGTGGAGTCACAGCTGCCTGATAGCTGAGTCCAGGGCGGGAGGCTGCAGTGCTCGCAGGTGTAGAGATGTTTAGGCTATCCTGCCCTGAGGCACCTGTTGCTTGGTGGAGCCAGGCTTGGACAGATTGGAAAGCTAGTCTGTAGTGTCTGGCACCCCTTGCCGAGCACAGGCCCAGTAACAAGGTGTTTCCCTCACTGACAGCAGGTGTGGCAGGGGCCCCGCATGGTCAGCCCCAGCTGTGACTCCGGCTCTAACCAGCTGAGGTTGCAGTGGGGACTCCCTCCCAGCATCCCAGAGGAAACACAGAGTAGGCAGTGCCTCTAACCTCAGCTAAGTGTGGCCTCCTCTCACTGCAGTGGCCCCAAGGTGGGGAACCCATGAGGACCTGGGTTGCCAGCATGATCTGGTGGGCTCTGGACACAGCAGGCCCATAGGGACCCTCAGTGAGGATGCCCCAGCTTCCTTGGCCACAAAGCTGTCCCGGGCCCCATGCCTGGTTGAGGGTCCTTGAGGCCGCAGCCCTGGCCTAGGCTGTCTTGGTGCCCAGCCTCTCCTCCCTCCCTGCTGGAGGCCCTGCAGGCCTGGCCACCAGACACAGGGCCATGACCTCCCAGCTTCCGTTCCTGCTTCGTTCCCAAGACAGCCTGAGAACTTGGGGGTGGGGTGGGGGAAGCGGTGTGTCCCAGCCGCCTGGCCCTGCCGCGGGGGCTCTTTTCCACCCACCCAGAAGAGGTGAGAAGGAGAGGGAGGGAGGTTCATCTGGGAGGCAGCTGCGTTTATGTAGCTCCAGGGCGACGTGAGTGCGGGAGGAGGAGGGCCTCCAGGAAATCAAGCCTTCATCCTCCCTCTACCCCACAGAGATGTGGCTCTCCCTGGTGCCATGCTGGGGGAGGAGGGAGAGAAGTGTGGAGGGCCAGGGAGGTGGCTCCTGTGGGAGCTTTACGGAAGCCAGAAGGAGATGGAGAGCCTGGGAGGCGCTTCCCGCCTGGCTGCAGGACTCCAGATCTTTCCAGAGCATTGATCTTAGGGTATTGCAGAACAGAATCCGGCCCAGATGGAGGCCCCACCCAGGGCTAGGGGCTTCTCAGACACAGCGGCCAGACTGTGGGTGAGTCCTGGGCCTGGGCTTTCCTCCCTTGGTGTCTGCCCTGTTACTGCTGCTGTGGCTGTTGAGTTCACTGATGAACATCAGCTCCGGGAGTTGAGACATCAGGGGCCCTGGAGAAGTTCTGTGCAGGTAAGAGGCACTCTGCTAAAACCACAGTGCGGGGTGGCCTCTCCACTCCCACCATTTTACATGAAAACAGCTATTTCTACAAGGTGACCTCTGCAGCCCTGGGCTGCGCGTGCCCAGATGCAGTGCACTATGGGAGGCCGGAGGCTCTAGCAGGTCTACCCCAGGAGGGCACCAGGCTGCTGCCACCCCCACCGCCTGAGGCCAGATCGTGGTTCTCCCCACTTTACAGACAGGGCAACAGAAGTTCACAAAGCCAGTAGAGGTTTTGGGGCTGCAGGTATGCCAAGGGCCGAGGACTCCAATCCTGGTGCTCTTTAATACGTGACACTGGAACAGTGAAGGGTACTTGCATGTAACACTGCACGCCAGGGAGCAGGCCCTGTGCCTGGCATTTGACCTGTGTTACCTCGTTCAGGCCTCATACCCTGTCTGAGTATCAACCCATTCTGCAGATAAGAAACTGAGGGTCAGAGAGGCTAAGAAATTTGTGAGCTAGGATTAAAACTCAGGCCTGCTTGCCCCCACTTGGCCCCTGTGGACTCTGCTGCCTCTGTAGAGCTTTCCTTGGCTGCCCTACATCCCCTGGGGAGCTTAGAAAAAGGCTCCTGTCCACACCCCAGCCCCAGAGATCCTAACCTGGGGGCTGGAGGGTGGCCTGGATGTCAGGGATGCTCAGCCCTCCCTAGGACGTTCTGTGGTAGCCCAGGTGAACATCACAGCTTGAAAGGGAGCATCATCAGCCTCAAAGGCCAGGCAGGCCCCCAGCCTCCTGCCCCAGCCTCCAGCCCTGACCTGCCTAGGAGAGCAAGGCATGGAGGGGGGAGCTTAGGCCCTGGGTGTGCACACTTGGAAGGAGGTGAGTCTGGCCTGCCTAAGTCTTGGCCTGCTGGGATGTTGCCCCTTCGATCTGGGGTTCCTGCTCAGAGAGAGCCCCCAACTTTTCTGGTAAACACACTGGGCGTATGCCACCTCCCCCAGCTTCCTGACCACCCAGCCTGACATTAGATGCCTAGCTCCAGAAACCTGTGTCCCCACCAGCCCAATGCTCTTACCACAGCCTGTCGTGAGTGGGCATGCCAAGCTCATTCATTCGTGTACTTGTTTATGTCAGTCTTCCCACCTGAACGAATGCTCCTGTAGCAGGGAGGCTGCCCAAGAGCCCTGTGACTGAGCCACACAAACTCCATTTGGAGTGGGCAGCCCAGGCACCCAGGCAGGGAGCTGCCTGCCAGCGATCAGTCTCCAGGCTCTTCTGAGCAAGGCATCAGACAGGCGGGCTCAGCTCCCTGGCACGTGCAGGGCTGGCTGGCCCAAGAGGTGCACCTCTAACCCTTGCCCTGAGGCTCCTCGAGCCTGTGCATTGGAGCCACCGCAAGCTTTTCAAATCCCCACTGCCCCACTGCCCAGGTCCCTGCCAAGTAAGTCACAGTCTTGGGGGCGGGACGTGCCCTTAGGTGTCTTTGCAGAATATGCTTTGTCACCTGAGTCATTGAGATGCCTGCCCAAGCTTCCGGCTCTTTCCCCTTAGTGGTTCCGTTTGTGGTCAGCAAAGCCATGTAGTATCTAGGACAGTTTAGTGACACACAGGGACACCGGGATGGAGTTTTTGAGATGGGGGTGGCCCCAGGAAAGTCAGGGTGTCTGGTTACCCCCTGGTAAAGCTCAAGTCTGTGAGTAAGGAGAAGGGAGGAGGGATCCCAAGGGGGGTGGCTGAGGTGGACCTGGGGAGGTTGTGACAGGGCAGAGTGGGGATGGAGCACAGCTGGGAGGTGAGCAGGTCCCAGAAGGGAAGGAGAGGCAGGGTGCACGCTAGGCAGGTGCAAAGGGGCCGCCAAAGGGGTAGGAGCCAGAGGCAGATGGTGTATCCTGGGAGAAACACCAGAAGAGGCAGGGCACACCGAGAGGAGCCCCACATGCCACATTAGAGAGCTGGAATTTTAGGCTGCAGGTAAAGGATGGCAGAAGCAACTCTGGCCCTCTGCAATTGGGACCTGGAAATGTCCCAAAGGTTAGAAAAGGCCATGATTGGCAGGCTTTTGTCAGTATCCTGTGGGGCGAGTTGGGCCCAGGGCCCGCCGCCCTCTGCCAGTACCCATGGGAGCCATGGGGGCCTCCCTGAGCAGCTGCTGTTGAGCCCTGGCACCTCCTTCCTGGCCTCGGACATTTCCAAGCTGTTCCTCCCTCCCTTGCTGTCCTTTAGTGAGCTCAGCCAGGACCGAAGATAAACCAGCCACCAAACACATGTCCCCAGGGCCACAGCACCTGGCCAGCCTGGGCCAGACAGCAATGGCTCTCAGGCCTTTGTTCCTGGGACACTGCACCTGGCCTAGGCTCCTCAAAGTCGGAGTCCCCTCCAGGCTGTGCTGAAAGGCTGCTTCATGAATTGTGCACGAGGTAATTTACAGAGCGAATAATTCCGTGTTGGTAGAGATAAGGTTCTTGAATACCAGGGCCTAGCTTTTCACAATATTTAGTGATATGATGGATTATTTTTGTGAAAGGAATTTTGAAAAGTCCTGGGCATAAGTAAGTAAATAAATAAATAAAGCTAAACACTCTCTCCAAGCCTCGGCATGTGCTGGTGTGTTTTCACTGAGATCACCAACACGTGGTTGGGCTCTTTTTGCTATTTTACAAAGCAATCAGTTCCCTTGTTCTTGCCATTAGTACTATTTTCTTGGAGAATAGCAACTAATGCCTCAACTCATGACTTTTCTGGGCTGAAAGCACAGCAGTGACTTTTAAAAATTGCACAAACAATGTCACAATGTGTCATAAAGACAATAAGTGACCCTTAGACATTTCTGTCATTGTGGTCATAATGTTGAGTGTGCAGTAAATACCAGAAGAAGAAAAGGAAAGGCAGTCACAGTAGCAGCATCCCCGTGCAACTGTTTCCATTTTATGCTTTTCTTTGTTGTGATCTTTATGATTGTTTCTTTAGCGGCTGCTCTTCTAGCAGGTACATACATCCTACTTTACTGTCTGCTATTGCTAGACATTGCCGTGATTTCCCGTTGTACCTGGAATAGATAACACTGCAGTGAACATCTCCATGCATGTAACCTCTTTTTTTTTCTTTTGAAATGCTTCCTTATAACGAACTTCTTAGACTGGAGTTACCGGGTGAAATAGAAGAGTCATTTTCAGGGCTCCCTAAAAGCACAATGCCACGTGGCCACTTGCCAGCCAGAGCCCGGAAGATGACCCCTTTGTGCTGCATCCCAAACCCGATTCCCACTGGCAGCGAGGCCCACGCTGCTCTCAGCCAGATGCTCTGGGAAGGTGCACTTGCACCATAAGCATTTTACTCTATGAGTGTTTTACCTTGACTTTTAAAAAAAGATAAAAATAAAAATACCCATTTCTCTAATCCACTTTCAACTCCTACCAGCAGTTCAGTGCAGACCTTGATCTGGAACGCTCCAGCACTTGCTCCTGTCCACCCTCCCCATGCTTGTCAGACTACCTGCTCAGGAGTCGTCTGGGTGCTTGTTAAACGTGCTCACCGGCTCCACCCCAGATCTGAGGGCTCAGCTTCTCCGAGAGCTGCACCTGGGGGCGGGTGCTTTTGTCCGGTGGTTCCCTGGCTGATCCTTGTGCACCCTGGGGTGAGAACTGTCCCACAGGAGAATGGCATGGTCCTTTATGCAGCCCAGGGCAGGCTCTTGATGAAATGGGTTGGTTCTCTCAGCACATACCAGCTGGGGCCAAGTACTTTTGGGGGAGTGGGTGCTGGATGGGAGAGAAGCAATTGGGGTAGCAGGGGAACCCCACAATGAAATTTAAAATGGAGGCAGAATAACCTCCCACATGCATCCTGTGTGAGAGAGAGAGAGAGTGTGTGTGTGTGTGTATGTAAACAGGGGCCATATTTTCAGAACAAATTAACTAAATCCTTATTTGACAAAATTTTTTTTCTGATTTGTGAATTTAAATATATATGAAAAGTCACATAAAGGCAAACACAATAAAGTATCATTTGTTATTCAGTCAATGAAACCACAAAGGGAATATTTCGTGAATAAAAATTGGAAATATTGCAAAGAATATTCAGTTAATGGGATATTTGAAAGTTTGAAGTGGGAACTTCACCCTCAGCCTTCACGGACTTGGACTGGCTGAAATTCTCTTTTCTTCAGAATTAGGCTCTGGGTCTGGGGGCGCCGATGAGTGCCGTAATGGAGGCGCATTGGAGGACAGGTGTGGCTCGGGGAGCGCTCAGAGGGCGGGATGGCACAGACCACCTGTTCCTTCCGTACCTCCGTCTGCCCTCCTGAGACTTTGCACCGGGCCTCACACCCCAGGGCTACCCTGGCAGGACTCACTGCTTAGCATGGAAAATGCCCCCTGAGTTCACCCAAGACCTGAACTGCCCTGTCCACGGCACCCGCATCAGCAGTGAACAGGAACCCTAAGTGCCAGGAGCACCCACATGTAAAATAGATCAGGTTGGGGCACATTCACAGGCTTCACGGGCACCTGTGTTTGGAACCCTGTGTACATCTGCGAGGCTCTCTTGGCCTCTTCTCAGAAGGCCCAGATGGGGAAACTCCACTCCCTCCACCCTGCCTTGCCAGGGACTGCTGAAGACAGCAGAATCTGTCACTGAATGAGCTGTCCAGAGCTCGAGAGGAAGGCAGGAAGGTGAGTCTGGGGCCCCTGCAACCAAGTCAATGCCTCCTGACTAATCCAGGCAGGGAGGTGGGGTGAGGCCCTGGGGCCTGGGACCCCTATTGGGCAAGCGGGGAGGTGGGTGGAGGTGTTTCAGTCAGCTCAGGCTGCTGTAACAGGGCACCACAGACTGGGCAGCTTAAACACAGACATTTATTTCTCACAGTTCTGGAGGTTGGAAGTCCAAGATCTAGGTGCCAGCAGGTTTGGTGTTTGGTGTCTGGTGAAGACACTCTTCCTGGTTCACAGACGGCACCTTCTCCCTGTGTCCTCATGTGGTGGAAGGGATGAGGGAGCTCTCTGGGGCTCTTTTCTAAGGGCACTGATCCCATTTGTGAGGACTCCACCCTCATGACCCAATCACCTCCCGAAGGCCCCACCTCCTAATGCCATCGCCTTGGGGGTGAGGATTTCAACATATGAATTTTGTGGGGACACAGGCATCCAGTCCATGGCAGGCAGCTTGTTGCAAGGCATTGTTGGAACTCCCCCACCCCCACACGACCACCAGCTTACTCCCAGCAAAGGCCCCTGGAGGGCCATCCTGATGAACCTGCCAAGGAGCGGGCCCCCGGCCGTCTTGCCCATCTTCTCCCCTCCAGCCCTCCTGTGCCCTTACTTCCCAGACCCCCATGGCCTCCTTGCTATCTGGGCCTTCTTGCTGCCTGTTTGACTTGCCTTTCTCTGGGCTCTGAAATCCCACCACCTCCTGATTCTGCCCTGATGCCCCCCAATCTTGCCTCTGGCCTCTGCTTTCTCTGGGAACAGTGGTGTCCTGCCCCGCAGGCCTGAGCCCACCGCCTCTCTCTTGACCATCCCACCACCCCATGCTTCAGTGGCCACTTCTGAACAAATAGCTTTCAAATGAATTTGATCCTGCTGAATCCTCCCAACACCTTGAGAGAGGAAGAGTATCTGCCTCCAGTTGAGGAAACTGAGCCAATGGAAGTAACCAGTGCAGCATGGAGCAGGCTCTGTGGCAAGAATCTCCACACTACATTCCTCCCCTGGTGGTCTGGGATCCCCCCAGGCCCACCCCTAATATCCTCAGGCCCTGAGGCAAGAATACAAAGGGACAACCACACACTATAGTATATGTAAAAATATTTACATGTTCTAACTTAATTTATTTCTAATAGAATATTTTCTTTCCTTCTACCTTAACAAATATATTTTTTGCAATGACATGGAAGGCCTGGTTCAAATTAGGATTTTTGGCTGGTGTGCCCAGCCCTGGCCCATCCCATTATCCTCCTACCCCAGGTTCTACCTGTCACTGTGAGAGGCCATGAGTCCACAGGTTACAGCTCTGTCCAGCTCCACTTGGCCACCCCTTGGGCCCATGCAACACCATCCATGATGTGGCTTCCCCAGAGAGGAGAGGCCCATCAGGCTTGCACTATTTGGCCGGGGGATTCTGGGCATGGGCTTCAGTAGGGCCATGCCCTGGGCCCTACACATGCCTGGCCCGGCTGGAGGAGGGTCACAGGCCTCACATGCAGGTCACAGCAGGCTCCTCTCCCAAGGCAGGCCCTGGGGTCTCTGTGCCGCTTTTGTGTTCCCACTGCAGTTTATAGATTACTGGTTGGAGCCTGGAACATAAACAAACATCCCAGAGCCTCCTCTGAATTAGGATACTTACTTCCCTGGAACCCACAGAGACAGGGCACCCATGTCCCTCCAAGTGTGGCAGAGGCTTCTTTGCGGGCCCCCTGCTCTGGGGGGAGTGAGGAAGTTTCTTTCAGCTCTCAGGAGGGGAAGTCAGGCCTGGTGCAGGGCCTGCAGCTCCCATACCTATGGTGGGGTCGGGCAGCAGCAGCCTCTGGGCTGGGGTGTCTGGGGGCTGGCAGGAGGGTGACAGGAAGCACGGGGTGTGTTGGGGCTGGGGCCAACACATGGGGCCTACATCCTGGCGATGTATCCAGGACTCCCAGCTTCTTCTCTGCTCCATTCTGGATTGGTTGGATCTGGAGGCTTCCCCTGTGTTCTGAACCTTCCAGAATGACAAAAGTGGGCAGGGGCTCCTGGATGGGGGTGGGACCTGACTCTGGGAAGAAGAAGGGGATGGGCTTGGGGACAACCCTTCAGGCAGTGGCATGTAGTTGGGGCTCCACTTCGGGGGCCCAGCAAAATGTCCTCTGTGGTCTCTTGGGGATGGCAGCACACACAGATGTTGGCTGGGGACACCCTGAGGGATGGGGCTCACAGCCTGGAGAAGGGTAGCAGATGAGGGGAGGCTTGTGGAGTGGGTGGTGAGGAAGAGGTGTGATTTCCCCCTGAACGCCCCACCCACATCCCAACTGTGGCCTGTTCAGACTGGGCCAGGTTGAGGCCAGAGGACTTCAAGGGTGGATTAGAAGCGGGAGCCCTGGAGGCAGGGCTGATGCATGCGTACAGAGCAGAGATGGGCAGGCAACGTGGGTGCAGAGCTGGGGTAGACACTCGCGTGGAGACGTGGGGACTGAGGTCCAGCAGGGGCCTCATGGGGAGCATGAGGCAGGAACCAGCAAGGGCGCCACCTCACTGGGTAGTGAGAGAGACTGACATGCAGTGACCGCAGGGAGGCAGGGAGAGCCCAAGGGCAGGCTGACTCCCACAGCTGAGCTGGGCCTGCAAGGGGCTCCACTCCTGGCGTTGGAGGCTTGGCATAGAGCTTCTGATGAATACAGAGACCAAAGAGGATCCTCTGTGTTTTCACGGCCTTGTTGATGGTAAGTGACAGAAATCCAGCCCATATCGGCTTAAGCAAAAAGGGCAATTTGTTGCCTCACATCACTGAAAAGCTCTGGTGTAGCATCAGGTGCTGCTGGCTCTAGGGTGTGAAGGATACTGGCAGGCCTGGCATGGGCTTCACTCCCAGGGAGGCCTGCCCCCTCTGCGAGTTCCAGGCTTACAGCCACTTCTGTGGAAACAGGACTTTTCTTCCCCCAGGACTCTAACCAGTTCCTCAGGATGGTCTCTCTCTGGCCTGTGCTGTGGCCTTGGATCCTTGAACCAATCACTGTGGCTGGGGAAAAGGATTGGCTGATGGGTGAAGCCTGGGTCATGGACCCAGTCAGCTCAGTGGCCATGACAAACTACAATAGGCTGGGTGGCTTAAACAAAAGTCACTTATTTCTCACAGTCCAGGAGGCTGGGAAGCCCAAGATCAAAGTATCAGCAGATCTGGTGTCTGTTGAGGGCTTTCTTTCTGGTTTGCAGACAGCTGCCTTCTCACTGTGTCCTCACATGGTTGAGAGAGAGAAAGAGGAAGTGAGCTCGCTCGTGCCTAGTCTTAGAAAGGCACTAATCTCACTTGAGGGCCCCACCCTTGTGACCTAATCACCTCCTAAGGGCCCCATCTCCTAATACCATCACATTGGGGATTAGAGTGTCAACATATTTTGGGGTGACACAAACGTTTAGTCTATAGCAGGCTGCCATAGCAAAATATCACAGACTATGTGGCTCAAATGACAGAAATTTATATTCTTGCAATTCTGAAAGCTAGAAGAGATCAAGGAGTTCACCCAGAGATGAAGGTGCTGGCAGGGTTTGCTCCTGTAAGGCGTTTCTCCTTGGCTGGTAGATGGTTGCCTTCAATCGGTGTCCTCACACCATCTTCCCTCCATGCATGTCTGTGTCCTAATCTCTTCTTCTTATAAGGACACCAGTCATATTGGATGGGAGCCCACCTATGCAACCTCTTTCTACCTTAATTACCTCTTTAAAGACCCTGACTCCAAATAGTCACATTCTGAGGTTCTGGAGGTTAAGATTTCAACACATGAATTTTTGGGGGATACAATGCAGCCTGCAATAGAAGATAAGGCTCCCAGCCCTAGGTGTGCCTCCAGACAACACCTGCATGCGCTTTGGTCCCCGAAGGATCCTAGAGCATGTTTTTTTGATGGCCCCAAGGCCCGGCTCCTGTGATGGGCATGACCTCTTCTGGTGTCCTCCATAGAAGGAAAGGGAGATTCACTCCAGTGGGGGTGATGCTGAACAGTGTGGAAGGGGGAAGGGAGTTCTAACATTGAGATCTCAAATTGAATGTCTGCAAATGGATAATGGCAATTTCCTTGGCTAATATTGGTAGTAAGCAAATCAACCAGCTGCCATTGACATTAAATGACAAGACTGGTTTTGAAAAATAGCCATTTGCTAAAAATGTAGTCAGGCCTAAATAGAAAAAGATCAACTTTCTGAATACATTTTGGGCATTCCTTGTTGAAGGTACCCTGGGAATGTGGGGTATAATATCAGCCACTTTTGATCAAGCACTCACTCTCTGCCAGGAAGCGTGTGCATTACTTTTCGTGTGCACAGTCATGCCTGGGAGGAGGGTTGGCCACCATAGGGTGTTGGATGGTGGCTCCTCCTATAAAGACATGTCCACGTCCAAATCCCTAGAAACTTGTGAACTTGACCTTATTTGGATAAAGAGTGTTTGTCAATGTAATTAAGTTAGGAATCTGAGATGACATTATCCTGGATTACCTGGGTGGGCCTTGAATCCAATGACAAGTATCTTTATAAGAGACAGGAGACACAGGCCATGCAACCACGAAGGCACAGATTGGAGTGATACAGCCACAAGGAACACCTGGAGCCACCAGAAGCTGAAAGAGGCCAGGAGCAAAATCTCCTCCAGTTCCTCTGGAGGTGAACACAGCCCTGGGAGCCCTCGAGTTGGAACTTCTGGCTCCAAAACTGTGAGAGAACAAATTCTGTTGTTTTAAGCCAACAAGTTTGTGGTAATTGACTGTGGCAGCCCCAGGAAACTAACACAGCCCCCCCCCAAATTAAATCATTGAGGTCTTTGAACAAAGGTTGGGTGATTAAATCAAAGTGAACTCTGGGCTTGCCTGTCGGTTTGAGATCAGCCAGCACTTCAGCCCAGTGAGGCAGGGGAGGAGGAGGAGGCGGCTGTGGGAGGAGGAGGTTCAGTGTAGACAGGGCAGCAGCCTACAGAGGGGGACTTCAGAATCTGGGGGGGTCTGTGGGAGATCCCCAAATGCTTGATTCAATTTCATTTATCATATATTTCTAACTATTTGCAAGATATCTTTTTTTTTTTTTGAGACAGAGTTTTGCTCTGTTGCCCTGGCTAGAGTACAGTGGTGTCATTATAGCTCACTGTAGCCTCGAACTCCTGGGCTTGAGCAATCTTCCTGCATCAGCCTTCCGAGTAGCTGGGACTATAAGCATGTGCCACCACACCTGGCTACTTTTTCTATTTTTAGTAGAGACAGGGGTCTTGCCTTGCTCAGGCTGGTTTCGAACTCCTGAGCTCAAGCGATCCTCCTGCCTTGGCCTCCCAGAGTGCTAGGATTAGAGGTGTGAGCCACCGTGACCGGCCTGCAAGATGTCTTAAAAACCATGCGCATGCTTTCCTCTCCCTCTCTCTTTCTCTCTCTCTCACACACACACTCAATGTGACCAACTCCTTATACATTGTAGCTCACCAACAAGTTGACTTTGTTGCTAGTTAACTAGATTTAGTGCAAACCTTAGAATAAATTTTTTGCCATCGCTATGACAAAGTTGTTCACAACTGTTACCATTTGTAGCTAATTTTCTTTGTGAATCAAAATTTCCTTAATATGCCCAAACTAGAAAAAATACAAAAATAAATTGGAAAATAAGGCTGATATAAATCCATCAACCATAAACTTCAATTTTTAATGTCACCCCTGCCATGGGCCAGGTCCAGATACATGTCCTGCTGAAAGAAATATAACCCAGATAGTAATTCCCAATGTTATTTACACCTTTCCAAAACAGTGAAGTGTCTGGCCTCCAGCAATTTTCTTACTAAAATCTCCATGTGCTTTCCTGATCCTTTAATTCTCCAAAACCCCAGGGGAACGTTCACTTTCCTGGCCCATTATCTCACACCATGCCCCTTCCTCACTGCTGCCTCTTCCCTGTGAGATCCAACTCGCGCTTAGGCCACATCAAGGTCCCCTGATGTGTGGCATCCTCTAGGGAGCACACCCTGTCCCCATCCCCATTGCTTTCTTTTTCTTTCTATTTTGAAAATCCACTCCCTTGGCTTCTGTCCTTTGGCTGAGAGCTGGGGAGCACAAAGGCCGTGCAACTCCCCAGGTTAATTTTACCCCGTTCCATCCCAGTTGAATACATAAAAAAACATTTATGCTTGTAAACTACTGCTTTGGTCTATTTTATATATTAGTGATATGTATCATATTTAATTAAAAAAGAGGTTAACTTTATTAAACATAAAGTTGGAAACCCGTTGGCACGGAAAGAGGAAGCCCAGGTGGTTAGTGGTTGTTTGCATTTATCTATCTGGTCCAAGGATGCTTCATCGCGGCCCCACCTGCACAGGGCTCCCCTCTGCACGGAGGCAGGAGCCCCCACGACTGCCACCGTCTGAGCACCCATCTGATGCTCGCCAGGTGCCAGTCTGATGACTTGGCATTCTGGAAATTCCAGCCAGAAATCCTGCTGTGGAATCAGTTAATTTAGCCCCTTGAAAAGGCACCCCTCAATGTAAATGAATGATTTGGCAGTTCTGTTTAAAAACTTGAGTCTGCTGTGAGTTTAATCCCGTGAATCAGCCTCCCCCAGTATTCCAGAACAAGACCCAAGGCCAGCCAAGAACCATGGGACATGCTTGTGAAATGCTACCCATGGGGCTTCCTGGTGAAACCTCAAATCATCGCCATCCTTTGTCAACCTTCATCAGAGTGGAGTCAGATGATAAACAACATAAGCGGCAGCATTAGTTCATCAAGAGTGGGACATTTTGGTACAGTCATCTGGCTTCAGGCACACCACGACCAGGGCATGGGCTGTGGAAGGCGGGTCAGCCAGTGAGGGCCAGGGGTGGTGACATTCAACTCAGTAAGGGTTTGCCTGGTACAGGACATGCTCCAGGACAGACTCTGCCTCTGGGGAAATGTCCCTTATGACCCGGGTCTGAATGTCTCGGCTCTTTTCCCTGAATGCTTGGCTGCCACCGGGGGTATCTCTCCAATGGTTCAGTGGGGATTATAAGTGAAAAGTCAAATGGCCCAAAGGACAGATGTCACACACAGGCCATGTGGGAGTAACAAGGCTGGTTTATTCACTCGGGTGCTAGTGGGCTGAGTCTGAAAAGGGAGTCAGCCCAGAAGGGGGTTTGGTGAAGATTTTTATAAGTGGGGGAAAGCTGACCACCCCCCGACCTGCCCTGTTCAGTTCTTTGTTGTTCCTGGGTAGAACGCCAAACTCTTGATCCATATCATTGTTGTGGTCAGGCTAGGTGGTTGTTGATATAAAGTCATCCATAACGGCAGGTGATTGTTGATGTTAAGTCATCCATAACTCTGCTGTGGTTTAGCCGGATGTGTTCAGGAGCGTTGGGTTGGGCAGGTGACTTTCCGCTACGTGTAGTTAATGTAGGGCAATCATGGCAGGAATGGCCAGGCTCAATCTAAAATGGAGTAACTACTGCTCTGCCTATCAATAAGGGATGTTTTTGGGTGTGTCTGGAGCCTTGAAAAGTCTCCCATTTCCAGATGTCTGAGAAGGGGTTGGTTGAAATGGACTAGGAGGCGGGTTTCCATTTGAAGTTGAACCCCTGCTAGTCTCATCCTGAGACTAGCTCTGTTAAGGAGATGCTTTCCATTCCATTCCAGGCAGTATCACTTGGTTCTGGGAGATGACGGGGTGAGTCCTGAGCTTCTACATGAGGCTGCTGTGCAGGCACAGATTCTATAAACTAAGCCGGAGTGCAGAGGGGTGACCCAGGGCTGCCTGGCTTCCGGATTAAGACAGGAAAAAAATATGTTTAAGAAAGATTGGGATATCTGCACATTCTCTTCTATCCTTACGATGAGTACAATGTTTGCTGTCTAAAATTTTGAAGGGACCCACTGCAGCCCTCAGCGTTCTGTGGGACAGGGCAGCTGGAACGTTGCCGCCTGCTCATTTGGCTTTGAATTGATTGGCAACTCCAAAATTCGTCAAAAAGCGAAGTTGTCTTTAATTTGGAATTTATGGAGTATGCCTACTCAGTTCCTATTAGCATGTGGGGGCTTTGAAAAGAGCTAAAAAAATTCTATAATATCGGCAAGAAGTCAATATTCTAATTAGTGTTCGAAGTAATTAGCCATTTCCAAGCAAAACCCTCCTGTTTTGGAGGGGGAATAATCAGCCTGGATTTTGTATTTCAGACCCATTTTGGAGAGTAGTGACAATGTATGCTTTAAATTTATCACAGGGTCTTTCAAATGGTCAAATGCAGTTTATGGGGATGGGGAATGTCACTCTGGATTCCAGCTCCTCTGTGTCCCACTGGGGAGAATGTTCTGGGTTTTATGGTGTGAAGCTTATGGCTCCAGGTGTGGCACCTGTAACACCCTGCCCTGTCTGTGCCCACGGCAGACATCATCAATCAATCACAGCATCTCTTCCCTGACTCACACACCCTTCCCGACACTGAGCTTCCAGCCATGCTCCCAGCAAAGCTCTTGGCCTGTTTGCCTCTCGGGGCATATTATTTGAAAATTATTAAGTGCTAGGCACTGAAATAGGTGCTGCAAATACAATGGTGAACCAAAAAAAGTCTGGGCTCTGGTGGTGTTTATAGTCTAGGAGGGGCTGACGTGTGACATGATGAAGGGACCACAGGGACAAATGTAAGAGAGTTATCCTGGGGATGTTGAGAGGAGGGGCAGTGGGCTCTGGGGGTGGGGGTTGAGGGGCGTGGCAAAGGTGCAGAAGGCTGTAGCACAGCGGGGCTATGAGTCTGGAGGACTAAGAGATCAGACCAGACAGGGCCTTGCAGGCCATGCTGAGGGTTGCTGTCACCACTGAGAAAGAGGAAAACAGCCCCTGGCTTCCGGGAGCTGGGCCTTGTGTTGTCAGGAGCTGGCCCGGCACTCCCAGCCCTGCCCTGGTGTCCAGTGGGCGCCAACAACCACACAGAGCACTGACGTCAGGCGAGGTCCCCCGCAAACATGATGAAGTGCCAAAGAACAAGGCCCCTCCCTAAATTTTGTCTAGGCACAGACAAAAACCAGGTCACTGTGGCTGTGGCTGCCCTCCCTGTAGATAAGACCTGTCTCAGAAACAAGAGACAAGAGAAAGTCGAGACAAGATAGTGTGGTTTTGCAATGCAGCCTCACAGGACCAGCAGGCTGAGGGGCCACAGACCTAGGCTGGCCTGAGATTGGGACAAAAGATGGTCTACGTGGAGGGGTCTTCAGGCACTCCCTGGGAAGTCCCAGGCCCAGGTCCTTCATCCCATCCTCCTTTCCACTGTGGGAGCAGCAGGCTTTCCACTGGCACCTCCCTTAGGCGGGGAATCCATCATTCCCCCTGCTAAACCACGATTCCACTCTGCACCTACCATGGCCTACCAGCTACAGTAGACCACTGATGGGCCTTCAAAAATAATATTTATTGGCAGCCTACTGGAACGCAAAGAGCACAGTCTTAGGTGTCAGACCCAGATTCAGATCCTACCTCCTCTGCCCTTCTTATGTGCTGACGGACCTTGGCAAGTCCTGAGTTGCCTTGATTTTTCACCTGTGAAACAGGAAAGACAGTATCTCACAGGACTCCTGTGAAGACTCAGTAAGAAAATGTGTGTGTGTCGCCTGGCCCAGAGGAGGCTTGCAATAAAACGTTAGTGATTTTCTCTTGTTGGTGCATGAGTCATGCAAATTTAATTTCAGGAATGATATCCAGGAATTAACTCCTGTCTGATTAGCATCCATCCACACAACATTTAGTCGGGAGCCTTCCGTGTGGTGGTCACAGAGCCAAGCCCCTGGAATGGAAGGGGCCCTCTCTGCAGCTGGGGGCTGGGGATTTTGCAACAGAATAAAGAGAATAAGTCACCATGGGGCTGGCTAGTGTACCCTGGCATAGTCACTACCTGTGTGGCAGGAACCATGCCTGTGACAATTGAACGCAGAGGCCAGAGCGTCGCAGAGGAAGTGCCGGGAGTCCAGAAGCTGCTGTACACACGTCAGTTGCAGTGGCCTGTTACCTATTTTGCCAGTAAGAACACTGAAGCCCAGAGGTTGGGTGACTTGCCTGTGATCACACAGTGAGGGGCAGGCTCCAAGGGCAGGCCTCTCTCCAAACTCTGCTGGAAGAGTATCCGCATGAGCACGGGAATCCTACACTCAGGGCTGAAGGCAAAGGCTCTTTCTCTTGGGATTCAGTGAAGGGCTTCAACAAGACGGATTTGGCTTCAACTTCCAAGCAGAAAGCTGGCCTCTTTCTCCCCATTGTGCTGGTCCCTGGCTGTGTGAAGGTCCTTTCTGAGTGGATGGCATCAGAATTTGCAGACTGTCCCACAGCTGGGCCTTGGCCGGCTTCCCATGCAGAGTGGACACTTCGGCAGCTGGGGAGTTGGAAACCTGTTCAGCCACTGTCCCCTCGGACTAGGAGGTCACTCTTGTCAGGAGGACAGTCGGGGCATATTCACCTTGCACTGAAGATGACACCGGCTCCAGGGGTGATGGGGACCATCACAGCTCTCCTGTGGCTCTTTGCTCTCCAAGTCCCACAGACAAGGCTGGCTCCGGAACTCTGCTTCACCATGACAGCAGGGGTCCTTGGCACTAGAGGACACAGGACAGATGCAAACCCTCTGGCACTCAGACATGGGGCCAGAGATGAGTATTACCCAAAGGCAGGTGGGGCAGGAAGTGATTCATTCTGGGCAGGTTTAGAGACCTGAGCGGGGCAGGGTCCCACTAGGGGTGAGGGCAGGAAGGGAGGACAGGAAGTTCCAGCATCCCCTTCTGCCCCCATGCTGCCCAGAACTGCCCTGCTCAGGACAGAAGAGCCCTGCACCCACACTGCAGTAGTGTCCTCTGAAACAGCCCAGGATCGATTCCACATTCCAGACAGCGACCCGGCAGGCTCCTGACCCCCCACCCATACAGAGGGTCTAATGTTTCAAGGGTTGTTAGGGATAAGGAGTGGATTTTGGGGATGAGCTGTGGATGTCCTATGAGTCCCACCTCTACCCCCACATGGAAGGAGAGTGGAGTGCCCTCCAGTCACATACGCAGGGCTCTGAGAGGACCCCTTGGAATCTTGCTGTCATTCTGCAGGGTAGGCGCATGGCGAATCACCGCCACGTCCCCCCACCCTCCAGAAAATCTGAGGCGCTGGATGGGCTGGCATGCTGCTCTGATGACAGAGTGAAGGCCAAACCAGACTGAACCCCCAAAGTCGGACCCCAGAAAGGCTACAGGACATGGGCCACCTGCCATGGAGAGCTGGGGAGGGGCCCGAGGGCTCAGCTGGGGAGAAGCTGGAGGCACCAGCCCTCAGGGATAGTCCAGCCAGGTCCCGAGCACTCGGCATAGCTTCCCCAGGGAGTGGGGGCACCCCTGGAGAACTCAGGCAGTGCCCAGAAATGAGAGTCATTTGAAAGAAGTCTGCTGGGTCCGGGGGAGCCCACGAGGGCTGCACTGGGGGTAGCGGCCAAGTACAGCCTCCCGCCGCCTCCCTCTTCTCCCACTTCCCCCAGCCAGGATGGGGCAGAACCCGAGCAAGGGGAGGAGGAGGGGACAGAGAGGATGCTGACAACACCCTTCGCCATGCTGGGCTTCCTGTGAGCACAACCAGAACCCACACACGGCCACAGGTGTGGGCACCACCCGATGCACCCGGTGTCGCAAGGGAGGACGCACCCCAGGGCAGCCCTGGGGTGCCTCAGCAGAGGGAGGTAGAAAGCACCGAGGACTTGGCTTGTGTGGGTGACTTTGGGATGGGTCCAGGGAAGTGGAGCTTTGCGCTAGATTGGGTGCTGTCAGGGAGTGGGGACAGTTCTATGACTGTTCTATGACCCGGAATGTTTATTTACAGAAGTAAGAATGTTTTATAACTTAAAAAATTTCTTTTATTATGGTAAAATATACATAATACAAATTTTACTGTTTTAACCACTTTTAAGTATACAATTCCATGGCATTAATTCACAGTGCGTACATTCAGAATGTTGCACAATCATCACCACCATACGTTTCCAGAACTTTTTCATCATCCCAAACAGAAACTCTGTCCCCATTAAATAATAACTCTCTATTCCCCTTCCCCCAGCACCTGGCCACCACCATTCTACTTTCTGTCTCTGTGAATCTGACTACTTTCAGTACCTCATATAAATAGAATCTTACGGTTTTTGTCCTTTTGTGACTGGCTCATTTCATTTAACATAATGTTTCCAAGTTTCATCCATGTTGTAGCATGTCAGAATGTATTTCCTTTACAAGGCTGATTAATACTCCATTGTATGGATACACCACAGTTTGTGTATTCCTTCCTCTGTTGATGGACACTTGGGTTGTTTTCATCTTTTAACTATTGTGAATCATGCTGCTATGACCATGGGTGTACAGATATATGTTTGAGTCCCTGCTTCCAATTTTTTTGGTATATACCCAGAAATGGAATTGATAGATCATGTAATTTTATGTACAACTTTTTGAGGAACTGCCATGATGGCCACATCACTTTACATTCCCACCAATATTACACAAGAATCTCAATTTCTCCATATCCTTGCCAACACTTATTTCCCTTTTTTTTTTAAAGTAATAGTCACCCTAAAGCATGTGAAGTGGTATCTTGTGGTTTTGTGCCTCTTCACTGTTTAAAACTTTCATATCCAATTAAAAAGTCTATTTGTCCTGTTTTAACTTCTTTATCCTTTTTCATTATTTTTAATTGACACATAATAATTGTACATATTTATGGGGTACAGTGTGATATTTTGATACATGTGTACAATATGTGGTGATCAAATCAGGGTTATTAGCATATCTATCACCTCAAACATTTATCATTTCTTTGTGTTGGGAACATTCAAGATCCTCTCTTCTAGCTATTTGAAAATATACAACAAATTATTGTTAACTATAGTTGCCCTACAATGCTGTAGAACTGCAGTCCCCACCCCCTGGGCCGCAGCCTGTTAAAAACTGGGCCATGCATCACCCCCCACCCCCACCCTGGTCCGTGGAAAAATTGTCTTCCATGAAACCGGTTCCTGGTGCAAAAAGATTGGGGACCACTGCCATAGAAAACTAGAACTTATTCCTCCTATCTAGCTATAGTTTTGTATCTTTTAACCAACCTCTCCCTATTCCTCCCCTCCCCTCAACGCTTCCCAGACTCTAGTAACCAGTATTCTACTCTCTACTTCTATGAGATCAACTCTTTTAGTATTCAGCTTCCACGAATGAGAACATGTGGTATTTATCTTTCTGTGCCTGGCTTATTTCACTTAACCTTATGTCCTCCAAGCTCATCCATGTTGCTGGGAATGACAAAATTTCATTCGTTTTTTGTTTTTCCAGAGACAAGAGTCTTACTCTGTTGCCCAGGCTAGAGTGCAGTGGCGTCATCACAGCTGGCTGCAACCCCCTTGAAATCCTGGGCTCAAGTGATCCTCCTGTCTCAGCCTCCTGAGTAGCTAGGACTGCAGGCATGTGCCACCACACCCAGCTAATTTAAAAACATTTTTTGTAGAGATGGAGTCTTGCTGTGGTGCCCAAGCTGTCATTCTGTTTTATGGCTGAATAGTACTACATTGTGGATATATACCACACTTTCTTCATCTACTGATTTGTTCATGGACACAGCTTAATTCCATGTCTCAGCTATTGTGAATAGTGCTGCAATAAACATGGGAGTGCAGATATCTCTTCAACATACATATTTCCTTTCCTTTGGATATATACCCAGTAGTGGGATTGCTGGATCATATGGTAGTTCTAACTTTAGTTTTTTGAGTAACCTCCATGCTGTTTTCCATAATGTTTGTACTAATTTACATTCCTACCAACAGCATGTAAATGTTCTTCTTTCTCTACATCCTCACCAGCATTTGTTATTTTTTGTCTTTTTGATAGTGGCCATTCTAACTGGGGTGAAACGAAATCTCATTGTGGTTTTGACTTACATTACCCTGATGATTAGTGGTGTGAGCATTTTTTCATATACTTGGTCATTTGTATGTCTGCTTTTGAGAAATGTCTATTCAGATAAGTTGCCCATTTTTTATTGGATTATTTGTTTATCCTCGTTTTTTGTTACACATTTGATGCCTTAACATATTCTTTAGTGAAAATTTTGAAGAAATAGAACAGTGAGTCCAAGGGTATGTGGATTTACAGGTTGAGTGGATACTGTCAAGTGCTCTCTAAGGTGACGATTCCCATTTACTCTACCACTGGCAGTATACAAAGGGTAAAATTTCCTCTCACCCTCACTAACATTTGATATTATCAATCTTACAATTTTGACAATCAGTTGGGCAAAAAGTGGTGCCTTTAATAACTAGGTTTCCAAGGTTTCATCATTAGATGTGACACTTGCTGTGGGTCTCTGGAAAATGCCCTTAATCAAGTGAAGGAAACAATGGCTAAAAAGTTCTCTTCTCTTCCTCCTTCTCCTCTGTCTATTGAGATGCTCATGTCATCCAGTGTTTCCTACTCTAGTATGCTAATAAAGTAAATCTCAATGTCAAGTGACTTCCTTTTCTGGGATTAAATGCTACTTGGTCAAGATGGATTATTCCTTTACTATGCTACTCCATTTGATTTGCTAATATCTTAAAATCTTTGCACAGATGATTATTAGTGTGCTGTCCTTTAATTTTGGTATCAACATTATACTATCCTTGGAAAATATGTTGGTGAGCTTTCTAGATTGTTTTATACTCTGAAACAGTTTACCTAACAGGGTAATTACCTGTTTTTTGAAGGTTAAGTGTAAGTGTCTATACAAATGGCTGAGCCTGGGCTTTTTTACAAATTGTTTAGTCTTTCGTTATCTATACAAATTCTTTTGCTATTGATCTATGCAAATTTTCTATATCTTCTTAAGCCTTTCGGGTATAGGTTTCAAAAAATTTTTCTTCTGTTTCTCTTAATTTTTTTTTAAAACTCTAACTTATTCTCTTTTTGGAATTTCTATTAGATGGTTTTGCAACTTCTGCATCTATTCTTCATGGCTCTTCACATTTCCTTCATAGTTTTCATGGCGTGTCCTTTTGTGCTACATTCTGAACGTGACTTTGGCTCTAAATTCCAGAAACTTCCTCTTCAGAGGTGTCCATTTCTCTCTTTAGCTTACTTTAATTTTCCTTTCATTTTAACAATCATATGTTAGTTTGTAAGATCTTTAGTTGGTTCTTCTTTTTTTATAGTGGCCTGATCTTCTTTATCCCTCTAAATATATTAATTATACTTCTTTTAAAATCTCCATTTCTTTGTAATAACAACTCATTTTATTTAGGTGTTTTATTTGTTGAGTTTGGTGTCTCTCTTGTAGTGGGTTTTCCTCAATTATTTGGAGTGTCTTCATTAAGTACTCCTCTCGGAACCTGCAATCTCCCGTTGGCACATCTGTAAATGGTGTCTTTATTTACCTCCAGTGATTGTGGGTGAGAGGCAGGAATGTGCTGTCAGGTGGGGGGGCCGGTGTGTGGTCTTCTGCATGCAGGCGTTTAGCACCCTGCACCCCAAAGGAGCCCCAAGCCTCACTTGGGGCTCTATTCTGTACCCTGTACCTGTCCCTGTTGAACTAGAAGCACCCACCATTTCCAGAATTTGGGGCTATGGTTTCCTGATTCACTCTTATCCCAACAATTTCACGATTTCTGGCCCATTGAAAGCATCTATACTGAGGAATGAATCACTCTAAAATGTAGTGGCTTAAAACAACCACTTTATTATTATCTCTCATGGCTCTGGGAGTTGACTGGTTTCATCTAAGAAGCTCTTGTTCAGAGGCTGTCATGGGGTTGCAGTCAGATGGTGGCTGGGGCTATACTCATCCGGGGCATCAGGTGGAACACCTACATGTGTCATCTCCATGTGGCTTGGGCTTCCTTACAGCATTGAGTCTGGGTGTCAAGAAAAAGCTTGCTCAGAGGACTGGGAAGAAATGCAGTCAGCCTTTATGACCCAGCTAGTCGTATCACATCACTTCTGCTATAGTCACAGACCCACCAAGGTTCCAGGAGAGGAAGCAGAGACCCCCCCCCCCAACTCTGGATAGGAGGAAAGTCAAAATCTCTTGTAAGAAAAGCGCGTGGGACGGAAGGTCTTATTGTAGCCATCTTGGAAAATACAATCTATTTTGACCCCCTCTCCTCAGCACTTCCGGGAATTAATTTATTTTCTTAAACACCTTTTCTGCATTTTTTAGAATTTAGGGGTAGAAGCAGGAGACCAAAGCTTATACTCCTCAGTCACCTTGAGGTGATCTCACCTCATGGCTTATTAATTTTTATTTTTATCCTGCCACTCTGCCTTGTAGTTTATGCCATCTCATCCTTTTTGGGTGCCCACCTGGCGTGGTAGAGGCCTGCTCTCCTGGCCTTGTCCAGCACAGACTAGAAGTGGGGTCCAGTCACAGTGACAACCCACGGACCTGAGGGTCCAGCCACCAGCTCTGTCTGCCCCCACTGCCTCCTAAGGCTCTTCTCAACCGCCGTGATCTCATGGTTGGGAGCGCTCCAGGGAATTCACATGTGTGGGAACCACTGCCACTCAGGAGCTAACATAGGATCGCTGGTGGGAGTGGGTCGGTCCACTTTGAATTCTCTTTCCCTTCTTAAAAGCCGAGCATGGATCCCCACACTGGACTCCTTAGTGAGTCCAGTAAGTGGTGTGAGCACAGCATAGTGGCAGGTGGCTGCCCTTGTCTAACCTCCCCTCACTTGGTCCTCCTGCAGATGGATGCTGGTGAGCCACCCTGTCCTTCAGACCTGGAGGTGCCTGGGTGGAGGTGCAAGCAAGGTGGGATTTGGAGGCTGCACCAGTCAAGCTAAGGGGAGAATTGAGGCTTGGGAAGGGCACTGCAGCCCTGTGGGGCTGAATCAGGGCCTGGGAGCTAGCTGCCTAGGCCTGGACCCCACGGTGGGGCTCGGGAGCTCAGAGACGGTGGTAGGTCCTGCTTAGGTCAGCCCCAGTAAGATGCTCGGACCTAAATGATGGACAGGACCCCCAGCCCAGGCTGGTGGCTGGGAAGGCTGCTCTTGAAGATGAATTTACTCTCTTTTGAAACCAAGGAAGCTCAAATTCTGTCGTCATGATCACAACTCCGCACCAAGAAGTCTGGAGTCCTGTCACACGCAGCTGGATTAGAGCTGCCTTTTACTCTGGTGTGACAATTAATTAAACTTGTGTGACAACATGAAATCATGACAAACGACCTCCTTGGTGTCAAGATTTCCTAACTTTTCAGAGAAGAGAAAATACGGCAACTGCATCAGATCACAGGCAAAGAATTCAATCTTTTAACTTCATTCTTACATGAAAGTTGCTGATTGAAGGGAACAGACAGATGCTGGCCTGATCGTTTGGTCTCAGGCACAGATTGAACAGGGCCGTCTGGGCAGGAGCCCTGCAGGGGTGTTTTGGAATCTGCGAGGGTTTCTGTGTCAGTGCTGTCAACTCTGCCTGGATCTGCCTCTTCAGGCCGTCTGCAAGTAGCACCGTGTCCTGGAGCAGCATTTTAAAAAGCTGATTTGGTTCAGGCTTTTGGAAAATCAAAACAAAACAAACATCCACCCCTGCGAGGAACAACAACATTTTCCCAGGCTTGGGAGCGCTGGGGCCAGGTTGCCCGTGGTGACGACACATTTTGGGTTGGCTGCTTCTCTGGGCCTTTTTTTCCCATGTGCACAATGAGGATGGGAGAAGGTCAAGGTCGTTTCCGGCTCCATATTCTGGGAGGCCAAACCTGTACCTTGGGCCACTCTCCTGCCCTTTAGTCCCTGGCTGGCATCTCAGCAGGGAGAATAAAGGCATCTGTGCTGTGGCTTCTCGGGCCTCTCGCCTGGAAACAGATAGTCTGACGGCTGATGAAGACGGCTGCTGACTGCCTGTGGCTTTGGCTGCGGCTGGCCATTTGGGACCCCGGAGCTTAGATCCTTGTCCAGGCCACCCAGCCCCCTGCTCAGACCCACCTCCACAGCCACAGGGACCTGCCTGCCATCCCTTTCCCCTTTCCTAGAAACTTCCGTCCATCAGTCCACTCCGGATGAGTCAGAGTCGCCGATGGAGAGGAGGTATTCTCCCAGCAGCGCCACGCAAAACCCAGGCTAGAAACCAGTGGCAAAGGCAAGGTGTGTTTCCTCTCTGAGTTCGCCACACCACAGCAGCAGTAGTGTGCATTTGGCCTCGTGAGGAGTTGGTTGCCATAGTAACCCATGACTCTTGAGCCCCCATTCACCCATCAGGCCCAGAAACACCAGCTCGGCCTGGCACATCCAGCCCTGGAGCTCAGCCAGCATGAATGGCCGGTCCTCGGCCGCCAGTGCCTTCCTCAGGCCTGGGAAGGAGAGGCCAGCTCTGCCTGACAGGACCTGCTGACTTTGGTTTCCTGGGCCGGGGCCATGGGGGCGTGTGGTTAAGCTGCCCTGCAGGAGGTAGCTCCCACAGCCCCTGAGCCTGGGTCATTACTTGCTAGAAAGGGCAGCTCTCTAAAAGGCCCGTGGCTGCCCAGCTCCCAGCAGCATCTGTGAAATGAAAAGAGCAAGAAGGTTTGTTGACACAGTTTTCTGAACTTCCTTGGCCATCTGTTCCACTCATTGTTGTTTTGTAACAAAGCACCCCCCCAAACTTAGTAGCATATGGTAACTGTCTTTCCATGCTCATGGTTCTGTGGGTCTGGAATTTGGACAGAGCACAGCAGAGGTGATTTGCCTCTACCCCATGATGTCTGAGACCTCAACTGCAAAGACTCCATGGCTGGAATCATCTGCAAATGTCTTCTCATATGTTTGCCCCACAGGATGCCAGCTGTTGGCTGGGACCTCAGCTGGGCTGTTGGCTAGAACACATGGCCTCTGCATGTAGCTTGGGCTTCCTCACAGTGTGGCGGCTCACCATAGTCAGACTTCTTACCTGGAGGTTCCGGGCTCCAGAGGTAAGTGCCTGCTTCACTGCCTTTTTTGACTGAGCTTTGGAAGTCACACTGCATCATTTCCGACATATTCTGTTGGTTACAAGCAAGTTACGGGCCCCCCACATGCAAGGGGAGGTGACATGAACCCCATCTCTTGAGAGGAGGGATGACAGGATGAGAGATACTGTTGTGGCCATCTTTGGAATACACATTCTGATATACCACCCTGTGGCTTTCCTCCCCATTCTGCCCCAGCCGCAGTCCAGCTGCATAGACAGCCTTGGCCAGGCCCTTCCAGTGCCTTCTTCTCTCCCTAATAGCTGCTGGGCGGGTCCTTCACAGGCCCAGTAATGAGCTGGGTCCCCATGGTGTGGAGAAGGCAAGCTCAGAGTTAACTGAAGCCCAAAGGGCCACTCAGGACTGCCTGGGTCTGACCCGCCTCCTCACTATCTGTGGCTGTTCATGTGGCTTTGGGTCTTGTGTTTCTTGGCTCTTAATTTGTGGTTCTGGAATGAGGGAAACCAGGCAGAGCCTTATCCTAGAGCCAAGCAACAGCGGGGGAGGTCCTACGAGCCCCTTGTGGCCCAGAGCTTCCTTTGTGGATGGTCTCCCCCTCTGGCTGCAGTTTAGGGGCCTTGGGGCAGAACCTGACCTATTCGTGTAAGGGGTAGGGTATCCTTTGTGGAGTACAGTTTCTGTGTGCCTGACACAAACATGAATTGCAGACATGCCCCTTGCTGCCTTTGGTGGCTGAGAAGTTCTGAGGATTTTGCTGAGAACAGTGCAAGGATTAGTAGGTCCCAGCTATGAGAGTTGTGTGGCCACTGTAGTTCCAGAAGCTGCTTTTATCAAGAGATGCTCACAGGAAAAGTTTTCTCTGAATTTCTGAACTCCCCTTCTACTCTTTCCCCTGTTTGCAATGTGCTGCTGGCCCTTAGACCAGGTCCTACCCGGGCTTGTACCTGGCCATGAGGCCACATGCCAGAGGGATTAAAGCATATGTGCATGCATACAAACATACACATGTGTGCACACACATGCACACACACAGAGAACAGACTTTTCACGAGCCTGTGTCATACGCAAAAAATCCAAGTCACATTTTAAAAAATTCTGTTGCACAAGGAATGGAAGATGTCAAGTAGAAAGTTCCAAGAAGAAAATCTACCCACCCCCCAGCCGGCCCCCAGGCACGCCAGGGCTCCTTTGGGCCTCTGCCTGCCTGCAGCTTGGGTGTCTGTATTTACATACGTCCACACTCAGCCACAAGGGCTCCTTCTTCCCCAGATAGGATCATACTTGGGAATACTTGGTAAAGTAAACTCATCAAGCCCACAAACTCTTCTCAGAGGGCCCAGGAGCCGGGGCAGCCATTTCTCAGCGGGTGTCCCCTGTTGGGCTGGGCTGGGCTGCTGGGAGAGGGGCGCCCCCTGGCCGCGGGCGAGGGAACTGCTCCTCAGAGCCACTGCGTGGGGACAGAGGCTGAGGAGTGGGCAGGAGGGGCTGGTGCCGACTCCCTGCTCCCCCGGGCTCCAGGGAGGGAGGGGAGCACTTATATTTCGCCAAGCCCCTAGCTGCTGGCCACCACAGTTGGCCGAGTTCTTTCTCTGCCGTGGGAGAGGCAGGGCCTGCCATCATGGCCTGGGGGTTAATGACAGCTGGGGAGCACTGGCTTTCCGGTCAATGGCCACATTGAGGAGAGTCACATTTTTTGGGGTGACAGGAAGCCTCTGCACCCCAGCCCTCACGTTCCCTCCATTCAGGGTCTGCCTGCCTGTCTCCCTTTAACATGCAGGGCCTCCCAGCCTCCCAGCCCCAGCCCAGGAGGGGATGGGGTGGATCAGTGCCCTGTCATGGCTTTGTCCACAGTCAGCCCTGCCTTGAGCAATTGAAGTTCCTCTGTAGGGTCTCGTCACCTGGGGAAATGCCAGGCCCCTTGGCACTGGGCCTTGTGATGGGGACAGCTGTGTGCCAGAGCTGAAGAGGAGAATGCCCAAGGCCTGGCCTCTGGGTCAGGGTCTCCTCACTGACTTGAGCAGAAGTGGACAGAAGGACAGGTGCAGAGCTTGCCCTGAGCATGCCAAGGTCAGGAAGGGTAGAGGTGATGGGGGTCCATGGATGTCCCCAAGAAGCGTTGACGGGAAGGGCCCGAAGGCCTGCTGTGTGTACCTGGTCTGTGTGCTGGAGCCAGGGTGGGAGCTGTGATGTCTTCCGCAATGGCTGGTCCTGGGGGGCTCTGACGCGCCTACCGTCCTCTCCGCATGGGCAGGGTCTGTCTATGCGCATACCCTTACAGCCCCTGATCCAGGCCTGTCAACTCTGTATCATTTTCCCATTCTGTCAAAGAGGAAACAAGGATCTAAGGGGCTGAGAAACTTGCCCTGGGTCTTGCAGCTGGCAGTGGGCAGAGGCAGGATTTGAACGCAGATCTGTGTTTCCAAACCCCATCCTCATCACCACATTGAGGAACTGCCCCCTGGGGCTGGGCTCCAACAACTCCTTTAGTCCTCAGTGCAATCTCAAGAGGGAGTCTGGGGCAAAAGCCCTGGGCCTTTGGCTTTTGGGGTTCCCAGAGCCCAGCAGAGGCCCCATCCCTGCCGCCCTCCTTGTGCTCATGGGCGTTGGGCTCTTCTATCTTGAGGCCCCACAATCTCCATCATGATAGTCTGGCAGTTTGTTGAGCACCTGGGAGGCAAGGGGACAGGGATGGGGGACAGAGGTCCCAGGACAGAGGGCCACCTAGCCAGGAAGTGCTGGAGGGAGAGAGAGGCCCAGTGTCCTGACCCTCACCCTTGCTGTCCTTGCTCCAGTGTGGCTCTGTTTTCTCAATGCCAACCTCTGGAAATAAAAAGGAATGGAAGGGAAACCAGTAGTGGAAAGCTTAAAGGACAGAGTCTGGGGTGGGCAGACCAGTGGCTAGAAAGGACCAGCCTGGTTCCTCAGATGGCCTGGACCCTGTGCAGGCCCTGGGCCCCACCCAGCAGGCTGGGCCCAGCCCCCCGTGTGCTCCGTAGGCTCCACTGAGGAGCAGAACCCTTGCACCGAGGGCAGCACACATCTCGTGTACCTTTAGAACAAATTTAAACCATTTTTATAAAGAAAATGCAGATAAAAGCTCCATTCACTTTCACTTCTCCAGCTGCACTTGATTGGAGGCTTGGCGGCCTGACACAGCTAGTCCAGAGGTGGAAGTGCTGTCTAGTTCTGCCTCGTGGTCTGCTGAAGCTCTGCCGAATCTGTCCCCCGTCCCCTCCCTCCTCCCTGTCTCCCACCGCAGACCTTGCTCTGCTCAGAGGGCAGGGCTGATGTGGCCGCCTTGGCTAGACCTGGAGACAGAGGACCGGGTCAGGGCTACTGGGAGAGGCATTACCTGGCCCTGCGTAGCACATAGCACATCTCAGAGGCCACGCGAAGGAGGAGGTGGAGGGGCTGGCTCCAGCCCCGAGCTGTGGGAGCCAGGGCCGCCGTGCGGAGCTGTCTGGGATCCTCATAGGGACTGGCGTGTGCTTGGGCCCCTTGGCGTGAGTCTGGGCCCTGCTCCTTAGTGCTTTGTGAATGGTGGATTCGGATGGCAGTAATCCAAAATGTACTTCTGCACAGAAACAATGATGTGACTAGAGGTCCAGCTCCAGGGCCGGCTCTCATGCTGGGAGAAGCTGCTGCCTGCTCACCACTGCTGGATGGGTGTCTGTGCTCGTTAGAGGTGTGGGTGCTCTCAGCACCCAGGGCCTCTCGCATTCAGAAACTCAGCTCTGGGAGGTGGGTTTGGAGGCTGTGCAAATCCCCTCTTAGCTATTCCACAGCCTCGGGATTCTTCGGAGACCTGGAACCATGCTGTGGGCCCTCAAGGGCCAACAGTCACCTTGGCTGTGACAGGATAGAATTGGCCGCAGCCCTTGTCAAAGGCATTTAGAAGACTCAGCTCCAGGAAACTGTGCTGTGTCAGGGTGAGGGCATCATTCTCTACACCCCAGAATGTCCTCTGTGTGCCCCATCCCCTGGGAAAATGAGATTCCTGCCCAGCCTTGCAGGAACAAGACAATTGTGAATCGCTTGAATAAATGGGTTATTTCTGGATTCTGGGAGTTGGGTAACCAAAAAGGTACTTTTTTGGCATTGCTGCTAGGATGCTGGGAACCCCAAAGGGGACCAATCGCAGTAAGGATGTGCCCTCTTAAGTCCAATAGCAATTTTATAGTGAATAAAAAAGGAATATTTTTATAACTTTAATTTTTTTATTACTGCAAAAGAAATTCTGTATATGGACAAGCCAAAAGAAACATAAAAATCAGTGGTAATCTCACCAGCTGGAAATTAACATTTTGGTTTATGTCCTTCCAGCCTTTGCATCTATACTGATAAAATACCATGCATATATTTTTATAAACATGCATCTTGAGGCCTCCCTGTTTGACTTAGTATACTATATACGCCTTTCCTGGCCTTTAAATGCTCTCTTGCCACAGCATCCATTCATGCTCTCTGGCTGGCTTTTATGCTCTGGGGAATCCTCCATAGAGCCTTTGGAACGAGGACGGTATTATGGGCTGAACTGTGTCCTCTCAAAATTCATATGTTGAAGTCTTAACCCCCAGTACCTCAGAGTGTGACTGTATTTAGAGATTGGGGCTTTGAAAAGGTGATTAAGTTAACATGAGGTCATTAGGGTGGACCCTAACTCAGTACGACTGGAGTCCTCATAAGAAGAGGTGATGAAGACACAGACATGCACAGAGGGATGACCACGTGAAGACACGGCGAGAAGGGTGGCTGTCCATAAGCCAAGGAGAGAGGCCTTAGGAGAGACCAAACCTACCAACACCTTGATCTTGGACTTCCAGCCTCCAGACTGGGGAAGTAATGTCTGTTGTTTGAGCCCCCCCCAGTCTGTGGTACTTTGTTACAGCAGCCAGAGCTGACTAATAGCAAGGAGTAGAAGTCATTCCACACAGGGCTTCTGGACCTGCTGCAGCACAGGGAGTGGGCTGCTGGGAGCCAGCTTCCACTTGGGCAGTCCTGGTGGCCCAAGTAGCGCCCTCCTCCTGGCATGTCCCCTCCCCATGCCTGAGAAAGGGGCTTGGAATGTCGAGGGGAATTTCCAGAGGTCAGGCTTCCTGTGAGTAAGAGGGATGACAGGCGTCTGAACAAGAAAAATGTCAGAAGTGGCTTTCTTCCACCGACCTTCACTCTAGAAAGGTGCAAGATCTCTGTGTGAAAGATCTTGGGCCCTGTAAGTGGGCCATGGTGCCTGACTCTTCTAGTTGGGGTCTCCATCCTGCAGCCCCCAGGGTGTGGGGAAGGGGAACTTTGGAGCTTTGAGGCTTGTGGGATGGTGTCAGGCTGTCCCTGGCCTCCCAGACTGTGGCTGGTGTGTTCTGCTCCCTGAAGGACGGACGTCCCTGCCCCTCTGCAGAACCACGTAGGTGTGCCTGGCAAGGCACCTGTGCTGCTTTTTCTTCCATCACTCAGATCTCTCCTGGGTCCTTTGGGCTTCTGGGAGAGTTGAACACTGTGGGGTGCAGGGGAAGGGGGGGAAGGATGTGCCCTTTGGAAAGGGCAGGAATAGGATGCCATTCTCCTCTGGATCTTTCTGGCCCCTAGGTCAGAGAGATGGGGATGTTCCAGCACTTTAGGCCAGCAAACCCGAAGTGTCTCCATCACTGTCTCCCTTTGTCTTCAATTAATAAGATCATTTCCTGGGTACCAGGCGGAGGGGGCTGGTGAGGACACTGCTGGGCTCACGCATTACTGCTGTACACTGTTCATACCTTATTTATCAGTCTCTTGAATCTATTAAACATGAAACAGTCAACCTTCACCAAACACTAACACACTGCTTGTACGTCTAATACATAACTCCTGAGTTTTGACAATTTCTCCAATAAAATATTGATTTAAAATTTGTATTGATCCACTTGTAGATATTTAATTGAAGTTAAAGTCTAAAATATTAGGCTATCTTCAGTGCTTTGAACACCCTAAGAAACAGTCAAAATATACCTAAAGTGTATTTACATAACCAAGTACTCTACTTACTCTGGAACTGACTGCAATGCTGAAGCCTTAGATTCCATCTTTCTTTCTTACCCCACCTGCTTCCTTCCGGGCACTCACGGTTCTTCCCAGGGCTTCTGAGCCTTCCTAGGGTTGCAGTGACCTTTTCAGCCCCCAGGAGAAGAGACAAGGCTTCAGGGTGTACCAGGTAAGGGCTGAGGACACAGGGGCCAGAGTGTCGACGGTGCTTGCGGGGGCAGGGCTCCCAGATGCCTCTCCCTGGGTGACTGGAACCTGCGCTCAGGCGTCAGGCTGAGTGCTTTTTTCTGCGTAAAAAGCTCAGTGATTGCATCCATAGGACCTTTGAAGCTCAACCTTTTCATGAAGCTTTGAGTATTTTTGCAGTCTGGTGGCCACCCCTGCAGTGAAGCATTCTTTAACTTTCGTTTGCCCCATCCTCATGATGTACTGACCTGGTTTGCTAGTGTCGTGTAGTAGAAAATAGCACGTGCTAAACAGGCCTAGTCGGGTTCCTCTCCCAGCCCCAGGCGGAATGCGTGTGTGCAGGTAGCTCAGTCTCAGGCGGTCTCAGAACAGCCGGCTGCTCCCCATCTGCGGCCACCAGGGTGACCACCAGAGCGACAGCTCTTACTCCTTCTAGGACTGCTTTCCCCGTGTTCATATTTTCCCTCTTCTTCTTCTTTTCTTTTTTATTTGAGACAGAGTCTCGCTCTGTCGCACCAGCTAGAGTGCAGTGGCGTCATCATAGCTCACTGCAACCTTGAACTCCTGGGCTCAAGCAATCCTCCTGCCTCAGTCTCCCAAGTAGCTGGGACTACAGGCACGTACCATGACACCGGCTCATTTTTCTATTTTTAGTAGAGACAGGGTTTCACTCTTGCTCAGGCTGGTCTGGAACTCCTGAGCTCAAGCTATCCTCCCGCCTCGGCCTCCCAGGGTGCTGGGATTACAGGCGTGAGCCACCACTCTGGGCCCATGCTTTCCTTCTTACACAGATAAAAAAACATGTTTTATAAGCTAATATTATCCATTTGCTGGAAGGAAAAATACCTGTTTGTATGAACACTTCGCTAGTCATTAAGAACAATTACAAATAATATATATACATATATACACTATGAGATCTAACCTTTTAAATTGTCACTATAATTTATGTGCCTTTTAATAACTTTTCTCTTTTTCTGTATCATTGCAACTTTTTACACCTAGTATTATTTCTTTTCTTTTCTTTTTTTTTTTTGAGACAGAGTCTTGCTCTGTCGCCCTGGGTAGAGTGCGGTGGTGTCATCATAGCTCACTGCAACCTTGAACTCCTGGGCTCAAGCGATCCTCCTGCCTCAGCCTCCCGAGTAGCTGGGATTACAGGCGCGTGCCACTATGCCCAGCTAATTTTCTCTATTTTTAGTACAGATAGGGTCTCGCTCTTGCTCAGGCTGGTCTTGAACTCCTAGCCTCAAGCAATCCTCCTGCCTCGGCCTCCCAGAGTGCTGGGATTACAGGTGTGAGCCAACAGGCCAGCCTACACCTACTATTATTTCAGTTAACCAGTTAACAAAGCTTGGCCATAGTGAGCCCCTTTAAGGCTGCTCTTTTGTCCCCAAACAATGCCCCTGAAATCCTTGAGTAAGCAGCCTGTCCCGGGCCCATTCTAAATCATGCGTGTGTGTTTGTGTGTGTGGTGTGTATATATGTGGTATACATGTATGTGTGTGGTGTATGTGTATGTGTGTGTCTCTTGTGTGTATGTGTGTATGTATATGTGCTGTGCATATGTGCATGTGTATATGTGTCATATGTGTATGTGTGTGTTGTGTGTGTTGTATTGTGTATATCTATGTGTGTGGTGTGTGTTGTGTTGTGTATGTGCGTTGTGTGTATGTGTGTTGTGTGCATGTGTGGTTGTGTATGTGGTGTGTGTGGTTTGTATGTGTATGTGTGTGTGCTGTATGTGTATGGTGTGCGTGTGTGGTGTATGTGTGGTGTGTATGTGTTGTGTGTGGTGTGTGGCGTGTATGAGTGTGTATGTGTGTGTATGTGTGGTGTGTGTGTGGTGTGTGTGGTGTATGAGTGTGTATGTGTGTGGTGTGTGGTGTGTATGTGTGTGGTGTATGAGTGTATGTGTGTGTGGTGTGTGTGTATATGTGTGTTGTGTGTGTGTGTGGCATGTGTGTGTGTGCGTGTGCGTGAGCGTGTCAGTCAGGACGGGCGGGGTGAGCTCGGTAACCAACACCGGCGCCAGCAGCCCTCCTGACACGCGCCCACGGCGGGCTGTCTGGGCACTCAGGGTCATCTCCAGCACCCAGGCTGACCAAGCAAGCAGCAGGGCCTGCTGTGGGCCCAGGGCAGAGGGCTGGGCTGCCCCGGCAGGGTCGTCTCACACAGGCAGTGCAGGAAGAAAGAGGTGACGGCACCCCTTCCACTCAGCGCATGGTTGCCAGCACTGGCTACGCGGCCTCTTCCCACCGACTGACCTATGGACTGCAGTGGGCCAAGGAGCACAGTCCCATCCTGGGCCTTGGTGACGGCCCTGGGTTTGGCAGACACCACTGATGGCAAAGTGGAAATTTATTTTATTTTATTTGCATGCCAATCGTTATTCCCATTTCATTCTTTAAAACATGTGTTCCAAAGTGGGACTCCTAAACATTCCTACACTTATCAATCAGCTTTCATTTATTCTTCTACGTGCTACACCTTAACTGAATTCTCAAGTAAAGGTGTTGGTAAAAGTCTTCCTGACATTGCAGAAAAATAGAGAGGAGATTTACTGTGAACACTGGGATATTTCACAGCAACAGGACTGCTGGGTGTTTCCTCTCAGTGGCTGTCAGGGAGGGTCTCGTGCTTCTCCCAGGGTGCCCTTCCTGGGGAGGGGGCAGGGAGTCCATCCTGGCCTTGGCTGGGGCAGCTGGGGCTGTCACATACAGATCTCTGTGCTGATCCTGATGGGGTAGGAACTGTCATTGCTGTGTCACAGAGGAGAAACCAGGGCCCCAGAGCTAGGGCAGCTTGCCCAGGGTGGAGGGTTTAAAGTCAGGACATCGAAGCCACCACACACTAAATTTTGGCTTTTGGGTGACTAGGCTGAAACCCCAGACCCTCTTTGTAACTGTGGCTTTGTCCAAAAAAGAACTATAGACTGCATCACACCTGGCTGTCACCATGCAGAGGTGAGCTCTGGGCACATCTGGCCATGCAACGCTCCAGTCCACTGTTCTCAGGTCCCCTGCCTGAGCCTGAGAAGTTTTTAGGGCCAGCTCATTTGCTAGCTCCAAGTGCTCTGGTTGGGCTAATGGAAAATGTATCTGAACATTAGTAATAGACGTTACTAATTGGCTGCTAGTAACAGCTGAAAAATACTGGCTTAAACAAAAAGTGGGTTCCTTTTCCATGAGGTCATGAGAAGTCTGCAGGTTGGCAGTCAGGGCTGGCATGGGGGGCTGCTCCCATCACTGTCCCAGAGTCCCCCTGGCACCTTCCCTCCACAAGGAAGAGGGTGGCATGGCCGGGGTCCCCAAGGGGCTCCCGCTGGCCCATCCCCCTTTGATAGAGCTTCCCCGAAGCCCTACTTGACCACGTCCACGTCACCCCTGGCTGGAGCTCAGTCCCAGGGCCACTCCCACCTGCAAGGGTGGTTGGGAAATGAGGCACCAACAAAATCAGGGTCTGTTACTGAGCAGAAGAGGTGCAACTATCGGTTTCTGCCACAGTGGTCATCAAAGTGCTATTATAACTACTGCACCTGCCCCTTTTCCCCTAGACTGCTCCACTCTGCCTTGGATGGGAATATCAGTAGGTGTTCAGAGGTGCAGGGAGTTTGAGGCCCCAGGCTCTGCTATACCAGAAGATGTGTCTCCTTCCAGAGCAGCAGTCTGTTCACCTCTGGGTGTGTTTCAGGTTTTCCCGAGCCTTGGGAGAGTTTCTGTGTCACCACATCTCTTCTGGGTTCCCCAAATGCTTCCTGTGTGAGGAGCCGCATGGGTGGCAGCCCATGCTCCAGCCCTGGCCTCCCTGAGGGCCACCTGCTGGGGAGGAGTGGGCCTTGACCCTGCACCCAGGCTGTACACCCTCCCAGGTCCAAGACAAGGGCGGACCAGGGTCAGAGCTGATTAACCTTGGCCGACCAGCCCCAGCCCCTTACACCAGTCCTGCTGTACACATCCACTTCCCCCTGGGCTCTGTGCCTGCATCCAAAGACAGCCAGAATGGCTCCAGTTCAGCCATGACCACCGAATCAGATGGATGTGACAGGATTGTTTGGGGAGCTGGCCCTGCCCCGGGACCTGCCATCCACGGGGTGAGGCATCCATGAAGGAGGGGTGACAAAGGCCAAGAGGCACACGCAGGGCCCTGGGGAGAAGTCCCTCCCAGCCTGGATGGCCTCTGTAAAAAGGCGTGCATACAATTCCCAGCACAGAGAGGAAGGGCCTACTCCTCTAGGCCAGCCCTCAAATCTCTTCCCCAAAGGCAGCCAATTTCTACCAAGTTCTTGGGTGTCCTTTGGGGATATTTTCCATGTGCATACATGTATAGCTCTACAATGTTTTTTACACAAACGGTAACCCAACATACACTGTGCAGCAAGTTGCTTTAAAAAAACAATACATTTATTATATCTTGGAGAATGTTTCAGACTGGCGCAGTTAGCACTGCCTCCTTCTTTTGAAAGGCTGCAGAGTATCACATTATTGCACGTACGGGAATTTTATGACTTCCCTCCTGATAGAGGTTCGGGTTGTTTCCTGTTTGGGGCCAGTATAAGAGATGCTACAATGAACATCCTTGTTCTGTATCTTTGGGCACTTTCACAAATATTTCAGGACTGAATACTTAAGTGGAACTGCCAGGTCAAAGGGTATGTGCATTTGAAATTTGGGTAGATACGGCCAAAATGCCCTCTAAGGGACAGCCTCGATGGAAACTACCCCCTCTTTAGTCCACCCTCCACTCAGCAGTTGAAGTGATTTTTAAAGACAATTAGATCATCTAATACTCCTGCTTGAAACTGCCAGGAGCTTCAGTGGAGACCCACACTTGTGATTCGGTACTGAGCTGGCCCTGTGCGCCCCCTCCTTCGGGGGCCCAGCCATGCCAGCCTTTCTTCTGTCCCTCCAACACAGCCGCTTGGTCCCCACCACACGGCCTTTGCACATGTGGGCCCTTCCACCTGGTGCCCGTAGAGCTCTGCCAAATGCCTCCCTCTCATTACTTTGTCTCAGTCTCAAATGGCACCTCCTCATGCAGGCCTGCCCCAGCCTCAGTTAGATGTCGCCAGCAGCCCCCCAGCCATTAGCTACCAATTTCCTAAGTTTATGGTCTGGCAGCTCTATTATGTCGTCTGTGTGCTCATTGTCACTTCCACCCACTAGAATGAGCTCCCAAAGCAAAGCTTCTTGTCTGACTATCACGGTGTCTGGGTGACAGTGCCTGACACTTAGCAGGTGTTCAAGAAATCACTGCTGCCCGTTTAATCTTTGCCAACTCGAGGGAAGTGGCATTTTGTTGCTGTTGTTGGGACTGTTTCCTTGCTGTTGGGCGAGGCCTCACGTTGAGGTTTCTGGCCTGTGTTTCTCTATAATTCAGTTGCCTTCTCTCGCCCTTTATCTGCTTCCTATTGGTTTTCTCTTTCTTATCGATAGATACAAACTCCTTGTACACAAGATAAGTGGGCTATTTGTCTCTTGTTTGTGTTGCACATATTTTTTCCCAGTTGATTGTTCACCTTGACTTTGTGATAATTTTTCCGTGTAAGTTTCTAATTTTCAGGTAGGCAAATTCATTAACCATCTCCTTGTGATTTCTAACTGTGGTGTGAAAAGGTCCCCTCACCAGGGGCTGGGATGTGCCCACTCTGGCAGCAGATGATGCAGAGTGCAGGCTTGGAATAGGGGACAGACAGAACCTGGTTTGCCTTTGGGGGGGTCAGCTGGGCAGCTATGGGCACTGAGAGGAGAGGAGAGGGAGAGTGGTGACCCCCAAATCCCTGCTGAGGGACCAGGGTGGGAGAATGGCAGGGGAGTGGGCAGGAAACCCAGCCCCTCAGCCCCCTGGACTTGCTACCTGGGCTGGTAAAAGGGGGGGGGCACTCACTTTCCCCAGGCCTGTGACTGACAGAGTGGCCGTCTCCACCCACACAAACGCTGCCAGGGGGCAGCCTGCACGTTGATACAGTGGGCCTGGGAGGGACGGAGCCAGTGCTGTTGTCATGAGCATTCAATAGACAGAGGCCACAGCTTCATTCTTGAGAGAGTCTGTTTATTTTCAGATAAAAAGAATCATATCTGCCAGCATACCCCAGCAAATATTAAGTTTGATCTTTATAATTTCATTTTAGAAAAGGATCAACGAACTTGAGCCAGAGGGTGAACTCTCATTCAAACTACTATTCTGGGTTAAGCAGCCTCAAATGGTAATTCTTGGCAAAGGTGTGGATATGTGTGCCTATGTGTGCCATGTATGTGCTCATGTGAGCCTGTGTGTAATGTGTGTGCACGCACATGTGCTTAATTTATAAAAATGTTTGCTGTTGTACTCATGAATCCTGTCAACAATCTCCCTTTTTGTATCCTGCTGTACATGTGTGCAGTGAATGTTCAGCAAATACATAATTAGGTATAAGCCCCATATGATGTGATTTTACAACCAGAGGCCTAACTGCTGAGATATTACTTAATTTGTTAAAGTGATAAATAAGATTATTATGTGCAAACAAACAGGGCTTGTGCTCCAGCTGCATCCAAATTTATTTTACAAAGCTATAAACACAAGGCCCTTTCTTAAGTCCCACTGATTGAGTTTCTCCTTCCTTTTGTCAGCGGGAGAAGAATGTAAAGGCTAAGCTGGTGCTCTCGCACTCTGTGCCTCTGGGCTTTCCGGCTGTGGCACTTAAAGGAACTCATTCATTCCCTGGATTGGGCAACACTCCTCACCCAGGGTCCTTCTGGGGGTTTCTTGCACAGAGACTTTGCAGAGCAAGGAGACATCTGATCTTGGCTTGCCTGAGCCGGGCTGCTGCCCTGGGGACTCAGGAGCCTGTGAAATGTGCTGAGAGTCTGGGGTCCCAGGGGGAAAGGGCAGGGGTCACAGCCCTCCTCCCACCCTGCCCTGAACTGCTTCCCAAGTGAGAGCCTCTAGTGTAATTCCATCGGACCTGGGCATGAAAACGGGCAGGCCTTTTATGGCAGGAAGGCCCAGCCCAGAATGGGATCCCTTGCCCCTGCTCCTGGAGGCTGATGTAGGCAGGAGGAGGCCCCTCCAGACTAGATGCCACGGTCTTCCTGGGGGCTGTAAACCCAGCACTGGGTGGGGTGGTATTCGGGTAATTCTGCCCTGGAGAATTAGAGAACCCATGAACCACCACCAGGCCAGTAACTTCTCAGCACTTCTTAGCAGTAAGGGGCTCAGGGGAGAACTCCGTCCTTCTGGGTCCTCGGCGGACTGCAGGCTGCTGGCAGAGGAGTCAGGCTGCAGCCCCAGGCTGGCCAGCTCCTCGGGACAGTCATTCCACAGGAATTACCTTCTCTTGCGTGCGCAAGCCTCCAGCCGGCCCAGCTCCTCATAGGACTGGTAGAAAATGTCAAACTCCCTGGCACCCCAGCCCCTCCAGACAGCTAGGCACCGCTCTGTGTTTTCGTTTTCAAAGCCGCATACAACAGTGTCCTTTGCCACCACAGCAGCATCCACCAGCACCCTGCAGAGAGAGGGGATCTGAGAACACTCATAGGGGTCCCCACTTGGGCGGGGCTGGGACCCTCACCCTGTGCCTCCTCGGGAGGGTGGAGCTGGCTAAGGCGGGGCATGTGCACCCCAGCCCCTCGAGGATGTGCTGGGAGGCACTGCTTCTCCCTGCTGCTCCAGCCTGAAGGCTGAGGCTTTGTAGAGTCCAAAGAAGGGCCAAGGGCATCAATTCACGTTCATGGGCACTGTCTGTAAGGGCCTGACTCCCTGGGAGGCCACAGATGCAATGAGAACAGGCATCCATGCCTCAGACTCTGAAGTGTCCAGAAAACACCATCGACTTGAATTCCTGCTCATGGAATGGAGTGATCGAACTTAAGCTTTAACTTACTTCCCTTGCCACGAGCTCAGCGCGATCCTTCTCCTATTCTGTTCCCACGTGCTTAAGAAATACAGGGTAATATATTAGGCAGAAAACCTGCTGCCCCAAAGTCCTAACCATATACATATTTTTGCGGCCGTGACTGCTCTGCAGGGTCAGTGGGTGCACTACAAGTTTCCTTTGGGGCCACCGTGGATGGCTCCCCGGTGCCCTCACGGGGCCCACCTCTGTGCACGTACTGTCTGCACTTCCTTCTGTGCCTAGTGCATGTGCCCTGCATGACACCAAGGCTGCCTGCAAACCAGGATGTCCAGAGGCCTCTGACTGCCTTGTGGCCTTGCCAGAGCTTCCTTTCAGCTGGCTGCCTGAAATGAACCTCTTCGTCCTTAGAGTGAGGAAGAGACAAGACAAGGCCTTTGGGGATGAATAGGAAAAACAACACCAGGTAAAAATTAAGGGACACTAATGGCAGGTATGCCAAGGTCACCGACCTGGGTTCTACAGACCCACTTGCTCCAGAAGCCAGACCTGCAAGGTGGGAACTCCTGCTCAAGGCTGCTGTCCACACTCGACTGGGGCTCAGGAACAACCCCAGATCTTGTTTCTAGGACCACTTGCAGAGCAAGGGTCACTGCCCCAGGACTCACTGGGAAAGGTCAATGCTGGGAGCAAGGAAGTAGAACTGTCTACATGTTTCCCTGGTTGTGTCCTGCTCTGGGAGGAACAGGCCAAATGGGGTTTCTCCACCCCTTATGCTTCAATTGAGAGAAAAACCTACTTGCCCGCAGATGGGTGATAACTCATGCTGTGAAGAAACAGGCCTTGTGTGAAGTAGAAGTGCTCCAAAGTGTACACACACACACACACACACACACACACGTAGGAATGGAGGGGCTTTTCATAAGGAAGATCACTGCGTGGGGCTCGGTAGCCAAAGCAAGGGGTGTAAACATTGCCAGAGCCGTGTATGGCACCAGGCTCACATTGCCCCAGCCACGTAGACAGTACACTGGGCAGGGTGGACCATCCAGCACACCCCCCTGGGGAGACTGGCATTCACCTGCAGATGGGTCCAGAGCCATGCCTGAGCCCAGGACAGGCAGAAGCCATGACCCCAGGCTTAGGGATGGCAAGGAGTGGAGATGGCAAGGTGTGCCCTTGTCATCTGGCCCCACCTGGTGCTGTATGGGCAGGTGGGCCCCTTGGGCAGGGCTCTCCTGCTTGGCAGGAAGAACAGTGAATCACCTGGATGGACCAATCCCTGTTTCGACTATAGCTGAACTCTGTCCCTGGAAACATAACCCAGGTGGGGCACCTGGTCTACAGGTGATTGGGTGCCCCAGAAACAGGTAGCCATGGCCAGTGCTGAGCCTCTAGGAGCTGCCTGGGGGACCCCATCTGCTTCCTGCTTTGCCTTATGGCCACGTTGGTGGAAGCCGCTGTTTATTTGTGAGAACAGAAGGGCAGCAAGGCCATTGTGCAGCACCTGCTGGTGGGGCCTTAGGTTCCCATGCCACTCCCCTGGGCCCCAAAGAGCTGCTCCTCAGTCTTACCCATGTGGGGTCAGCTCTCGGGCTTTTAAGACAGCGATGACTCGGCCCCGCTGGGCGCCTGCGTCCTTCTCCAGGCCAATGACGATAACATCTCCGCCCCGCCTGAGAAACCAGAACCAAGAAGGTGAAGCGTTTTTGTCCTCAGCTGTGCTCTCGGGAGGATGGAGCCGGCGTGCAGAAAGGCACTAGGTGAGTAACAGACATGAGTTTCTGCTAACAGATTAAGTTATGGAGAGGGTACGCCCGAGGCACAGGAGAACTTTCCTGGTGGAAATTTAATCACAGCTGACCTGGCTTTCCTTTTGTGGTTCCTTGAGCTCTCTGGCGGGCAGATGAGCTTTAGTGCAGCCATTCTTAGATGTGCTAAAGACATCACTTGAAATCCCAAATCGAGCTAGCAAAGCCCCCTTGGAAGGACAGCTCCCCACGGACGGCTGTGTTATCTTTCGGGAAGCCATGGGGCTCCCCTCGCTCCAGACCAAGAGCAGTAGGCATGCCCTGGATGGCACACATACGTTAGGAAACTTACCTGGGGACCCAAACAAGGTCTTTGACGGCAAGGACCTTTACAGCCTGTAGGTGCTGGCTGAAAGTCTCCCCATCCATGGGGCTCAGGTCGTGCTCAGACCTGTCAGAGGCGGCACTGGGCTCGTGCAGCCTGTCCGAGTCCTCGCAGTCTGTGGAGAAAGGCACGCTGGACGAGCTTGCTGGGGAGCTGGGCAGGCTTGAGGGGGACCTGGCGGCCCGGCGGGGAGGGGATGAGGAGTACGAGGACATGGAGCAGTAGTCAGTCAGTGAGTCCTGGTGGGTCAGGATCTGCGTGCCCAGCTCCTCACTGTACATGATGCTCACATCCGCGATGGGCTCCCCCTCCTTTGGGCTGGCCTCATGGCTGCCCAGGAGTTCTGTGTCCAAGGGCCGCACGGGAAACATGTCCCTGAGGGGGCTGGGGTCCCCGCAGAAGTACCGGGCACATAGCTGGTAGGTGGCTGAATGGTACATCACCAAGGAGTTGGCCTTGTCGTCCAGGCACCAGACAACCTCCTCCCCTCTGCCCTCAGAGCCGCACACAACCGACGTGACCACTGAGGGGGCCGAGTAGGGCTCCAGCCGCCTGCTGATGTCCAGGACTGCACAGTCGATGACAAGGAGGCCTGGCCCATTGCTGTACCAGACCTCGGACCCGCTGTTGACCACCTCCATGGCCTTCACCGGGTAGGGATTCTGCCGCACATCTTCATCAGGGATGCTGAACTTGGACCTGTTGGCTGTGTGCGAGCACAGGTAGGAGCAGCTGTCCGTCGGGGCGCCCCGCACCACAGGAAACACGGCCACGAGCCCGTCAGCCAGGCCTGCCAACACCAGGTAGGAATTCTGCGAGGAGGAGACAGGGATGCATCATGCCCTTTAGCCTCACACGTTCCAGGAGAAATGCAGGGTGGCACCAGACTCATCCCCGTACATACCAGGCAGGCATGTGCTTTCCACCCACCTGCCCCGGAGGAGCAAAGCTCTTACCAAGGCCAGGGCTGCCAGTGGGAACTTCTGGGCCAGCTCCCAAGGAGGCCAAGCTGAGCCACAGCGACCCTCCCTATGGTAAGGAAGGGAATGTGCCACGGAGACGCCCGGCCCCACACCAGTGAGGCACCTGGACCACACGGCCCTGTCTCCACACATGCTGCTTCTCACAGCTCCAGCAGCAGGGCGCTGCCTTCTCCTCGAGGCCACCCACCGAGGCCTCCTTCAGAGGCAGGACACGGTGCCCCCCTCCTGTGAACACTGCTTGTTAATGTGACAGCAGTTGTAGGCATGGTGGGCGTCTGCGCACTGCTTCCTGCCTGCACCTGCACCAGGGGAGAGCTCCGTGGGAGCAGGGGCTGGTGTTGTGCCTGCCACTGTCCCCTCAGTGCTGGCCTGGCACAGGAAAGGGCTAAGTCTCATTCATCTTGGTGGCCCTGTGATTCCACATGGACAATACATATTTGCTGAACTAATTCTGGAAGAAATTGCTTCCAACTCAATGCTCTTGTGGAGACACGTCTCAGCCCCCTGAGCCCACACTCCCAGCTTATATCTAGTCTGAAATGCCTGTGGTCTGGCTGATGTTGGTGGGGTCCTCTGGGTGCCCCCCACCCTGCAATGAGGCATGAGCTCTTCTACAGCAATCAGAGGCCATTGGGCAGAGGCCAAAGTTGCAGGGACGATGCTGAATGCTGGGCCCACCCCAGAACCCCCAGAGCATCTCCCAGGGTATAGTGGGGAACAGTGTGTAGCTTCACAGCCCAGAGGCCAAGTCAGGCTGTGGCATGTGTGGAAGAGTCTGCAGAACAAAGCTGGAGCTAGGACAGTGCAGGGAGCCAGGCCATGTGCCAGCTGGGGTGCATGGCAGAAAGCCTCCTTGTAGGGAGTTAGGAGAACTCGGGGGCTTGGCTGTCCAAGGTCGTGAAGTGACTGGCCTGTATGTAGTTCAACATCCAGAGCAACAAGCCCTAAGAAAGTTTATTGTAATCCATCTTCAGGATTTTGGGGGAAAAAGGCAGCCAAGGCAAACAGGCTTGAGGTCTCTATCTGGAGTCCTGGCTCGGCCCTGGCCAGGTGGTGAGCGCCACGTCCCAGCTGGGTGTGAAAGCGCGTGCGCGTGCAAGAATGCAAGGTCTGCCCTGCACAGCCGCGGGCGGGACGGCCTCCAAGGGGGCAGGCACCCTGCACAGGAGGCTCTGCACAGAGCCGGCTTTATTCCCTCTGTCGTGCGGGAAGTGGTGCCCTGGCTGGGGGCTCTGGCCAGCGATGGCCTTCAATAACACTTTGTGCCATGTTATCCTGTGTTGTGGTGCAGGCTGGGTCCGAGCTGCCCAGCCTCGCCTGTGGTGCAGCGGGTCATAATGCACCTAGGTCATTTCATACCTGGTTTTTTTTTTTTTTTTTTTTTAAGGAATGAAACTGAAGAACAGTGGCGAGAAGAGCACACGTGTTTTGTGACTGTCAGGAAGTAATAATAACGCTCACATTTACCAAGTGCACAGCCTAGGGCTCTGGGTATGCTGGGCCCACAGATCCACACCACCACTTCTTATTGTCCCCACTTGTACACGGGCAAACTGGAGCGCACGAGCTGGCCCCTCAGGGAGGACAAAGCCAGAATTGCCTAAGCCGTGCCCGGGTCTGGGGAGGGCAGCAGAGCCTGGGAAAGCCGGGCAGCTGCCTCCCGCTCAAGGGCAGCTTCTCATGGCCTGGATCTCGAGGGCTGAACAGGCCGAGGTCTGGGAGAGAAGTGTGGAGGGCCACTCCTGGCAGGGTCTGAGATGTCGAGGGCCCAGCACAGAATGTGGTGCTGCATGGGGAGGGGTGAAGGGCCAGGGCAGGGTGGGGGCAGTCTCGCAGAGCCAGGTCTAATCCCAAGGTGTAGCAGGGCAGGCCGGCCGGGGCCTGGACATTTGGACCGGTTCATTGGAAGGCCAGGGTGGGGGTCGAGGTGAGTCGCAGGCAACAGGACAGAGGAGCAGGTCTGGAGAGACGTGAATGGAGGTGGCAAAGGTAGATGGGAGGAAAGCCAGCTGCCCTGCAGGGGTCAGGGGCAGGACCCCCAGGGCCTGGTGACTGAGTGGCTATGGGGGCACGCTGGCCTGGGCAAGAGGCTCCTGATGCCACTGCTGTCTGCTGCTGTCCTCCAGGGAGGGATGCACCCACCCACAACTGCTCACTTGCACCATTTGCACCAACAAGTATTTCACCTGAATCAGGCTGTGGCATTTGCATGTGAACAGGGGGCCTTCCACGTAGCCCTCAGTCTGGCCAGGCACTTACGTTTTTGCAAACTGGAAGGGCGCTTATGATGGCCCAGGTCCAATGTGATCATTCCTCCTGCCTGTCTCTCTAAGGCTGTGGCCTGGGCCAGGTGGTCCAAAAGGGTGTGGCTCTACTGCCCCCACCGCCCCCCTCAGCCCAGTGTAGACCCACCCCAGCAGGGAAGGGGGTCAGAGACCCACATACCTGCCGTCCCTCTTACCTCACCTTTTTAATAACAGGCACTGCCAAGAAGCAGGTGACAACAGCTGGAGTGTCCAAGGCCCGCTGGGGCATGTTTAAGGGGCACATGCCCTTGAGACTGTAGATGTAGATTTTCTGGTCCTACAGAGGCAGACAAGCCCACTGTGAGACCCGGTTGGAAAGTGCCTGGCATTTCTTCTGGGGGCACACTCAGTCTTGGGGGTCCCCTATGGGTCTTGAAAAGTAACATGGGTTGAGGTGTTCTGGTTGGTTGTTTATGTATTTCTGGTCTTTTTAGAAACTTTAAAAAGTACAGAATAGTCTAAAGAAGAAAAATAAAATTGCCCAGAGAAAACCACTGTCGTGGTTTGGGGGCACAGCCCCCAAAGTTTTCTGTGGATATTTGTGTGTGTGTGGGGGGTACTGACAGAGGTGGACTTCTCATTGTTCTTTCATGTGACAATACATTAGGCAGAACCCCTGTTCTCACTTATTCGTGAGCAAATGATAACAGAGCTTATCCTGTTTATTACTTGGGTGTACCATAATTTGGCCAATCTGTTGTCAGGTGTTTAGTCTGTCTCCAAGTTTCCACTACCATGAATTATACTGGGATGAACATTCTTATAGACGTGTGTGTGTGTGTATGTGATGGTTATTTCCTTAGAATAAATTCTTAACACTGAAAATACTGAGGCTTAAGTGGTGTGAGTACTTCTGAGATTTCGGATACATATCCGAACCACACTTCCAAACTGCCCTCCAGAAATGTTGCATCAACCTATCCCCCAACCCGTAGCCTTTGGAAATTTGTTTTTGGCCATTCCTCTCTGGATTTCTCAAGGAACAGCTCTTTGGGCCTTCCAGTGACTTCCCTGATGGGAAGGCAAAAGGTCTTCAGAGCCAAGTGGATTTCCTGTGTAGACCCAGCAGCGTGATAGGAAACCCAGGCACTGCACCAACCTCCTGGGTTTCTCCTCCTGCTCAGTCTCCACACCCAAAACTCTCCATCCTGAATCCCGGCCACCAGCCAGCAGCAGGCAGGGTTGAGCTGCCCCTGGTGACAGGCCGCTGCCTCGTGGGACTAATGGCACTGCTCTGGGGATGGCACAGGGACGAGCTGGGGGCTATTTGCAAATCGAGTGGACCTGGTGTCTTGTATCTTTATGAACCTGATCCCCCTAGGGGCTGTACCCGGTGAAGCCCACCTTGCTGAGGGCCCTGCAGGAGGCGGTTACCTCGGTGGCGGTCCACAGGGAGTTCTGGACCTTGAGCTGGCAGCTCAGCTTCATCCCTGGGCAGCTCATCCTCTGCACTTCCAGAAGGCCCTTCTCTGTGTTCACCACCGTGTAGTTCCTACAGTTGGCAACAGTTGTGCAGTCAGTACCCAGTGGCTGGGGCCGCCTCCCTCTCCCAGCCTGGCCTGTTAGCCTTGGGCCTCCTCCAACCCCTGGAACCCAGTCACGTCTTGCTGTGTTCTGTGAGAATCAAGAACCATCCTTCATGGTACTGGCAGACCTGGGCTCTGCCTGCCGGGTAATGCTTGAAAGTTACAGGCAGAGAAAGGGTGTTACCAATAGGAAGAAAGACGCTCTTCTTTCTGTGACCTGTGGGGGTTGAGACAGTTGTCCCCAGTGTGAAGGAGGGGCACCTCCACCAAGACCATGCACCGCCCTCCCATTGGACATGTCCTCCCCACCCCAGTAACACTGGAGGCCCTCGATGCAGAGTGGACAAGTCAAGGCTAAAGACAAGATGGGTGAATTCCAGAGCAGACTGGGGTGGTGCGGGGTGGGCTCAAAACGTGCCCCTTACATGGGTGCTCTGAGAACTAAAACTCTGTTGTTTATGATAGCTGGCTGTTGGCCCACTGGAACCCGTTGTCCCCAGCATCACCCTTCCCCATGCCCCTGGCAGGCATCCATGGGCCCATTGTGTGGGAGAGAAGCCCAGAGCTGGTGGGGTCGGGAACTCTGTGCCCTACACGACACAGCTTTCTCTCCCAATCCAGAGAACACGTCAAGCCAGCTGATAGGAGTTCTCAATGTAAAGTTTTTCCTGCCATCAAATTTTGGAAACCTTTGCTACCACTGACTGATAACATGTATTTGCAGATGATAGAAATGATAGAAGAAAATAGCAAACAAAAACTTTTTCAAAGTTGTATCTCTACTTTTTTCAATTTTTTATGCATTGAAAAAACAAAATTAGGATATTCTAAATAGTTTTACTTTGAAAAATGCTAAAAATATAGAAAATCATAAAGAATAATATACCCCTCCCTATTCCCTCCTACCAGAATTTTGTCATGTGTGTACCCTGTTTACCTGCTTGGCTTCCCTTCCTTCCCACCTACTTTCCTCCCTTAATTTACAGACGAATCTCCAGCTCTGCTCCATCCTGACTCCCCAGTTTCCAGCATCCCCCCCCACTTCTTGAGAGCTTGCCCCTTCTTCAGGCTGGCGGTGGGTTTTAAAGGACTTCACAGGTCACAGAGAGAAGCTCTCTCTTCTCACTAGGGAAGAGCTTTCTGTGCCCTGAGAGGAACTGTCTCAGGTATCCGATGTGTACCTGCAAGACTGAAAAGGTAAAGAAGGTGTTCCCAGAGGGGCACAGCAGGGCCTGTCCCAGCATCAACAAGACCAGGTTGGCTCCTGAGTCCCTGTGACACGCCCTCAGAGGTCTCTGATGGTGTCCTTACTTCTGGGATGTCAGATGCTACAGGACCACTCCCTGCCCCAGACCTGGAATCAGCCATTTCATGAGCCCTGGTTCCCTTTGGTCCTTAGAGACCACCCTCTGGGTCCTAGGTGTGCTCACTGGTATTTGGTTGGTCCTTGTTTTTCAGCTTTCTCAATGGACAGAGCTAGGAAATAGGAGTTTACTTTTCTTCAAATATATCATGAGTCCACCCAATCAATTCAGAACTACAGGGTTTTACTTACTCTACATCTACAAGGCTGTCGGAAAGTATCCAGCCATGTAATATGTTCTCATCACATTAACAATAGCTGGATGCTTTCCGGACAGCCCTCATATTTCCCCTTTAGCCCATGATGAAAACCATGGTTTCCAATGACAGCAACATAATTATTCATTAACTTACCCTATAACCACAAGCAACATCTTAGAATAACAGTAACACTACCACCAGCAACGTAATTACCGAAAACTGTTTAATATATATGTTTGCTTTTTGCTTTGTCCTCAGAGTGCATCCCATCAGGAAGGCGTGGCCCACTGCTGTGTTTTAGAATAACTTCTTTCTTTAGGGCATCGTCCCTTGGAGTGTGTCTGTGCCACAATGCTCAGTCCCAGTGGCATAAAATCTGATGTGAACTCACCAAGACGGATACAAAGGACACTGCAAAGCCCGGGTCTTGAGCTTCACTACATCTGAATCTTATCTGATCTTAGCACTTGCTAGTGTATGCCATGAGGCCTACTGGAAGACTATTCTTGCCATAAAAGGCTCTCTTGCCTTTGCGGATGTTACACCAGGTAGTGGAAGAGGCAACATGCACTGGCTAGGGCTGAGGGTTCCCACACAAGAAGGGGATTTCATGGAGATCTCCAAGTCTTTGATGCCATCTTCCCAGCACCCTGGCCTCTCATGGGACCTCCTGCACATTCCTTGGTGATTTCTCCTCCATTCTGCCCCAGCCACCCTCTCCCAAGGTCTCCGCACAGATCCCATCTTTACTCCTGACTGCGCCCCTGCCACCCACCCAGTGTCAAACACGCATCATCTGACCACCAACTCGTAGTTTTTGGTTCACCCCTCCTAGTGCCATAACTCCCCAAGAGCTTTTACTCTACCAAGACCTAGGGGCCTTTGGTACTTTCCATTGTACCACCCCCCACAGCCCCCCAACATCATGGCCTCACTCAGGTCTCACGGTCCATCCCTATAATCATTCCCTTGGGAACACCCTCAACTCTCCTGCCCCTCTCTCCCTCCTGGCAAAGCCCCAACTCTGCTCAAAACCACCTCATCGCCTCTCCTGCGATCTGCAGCTGGAGAAAGACCATAGCCAGGTGGATGGGTCTCATTTCAAACACACGACCTCCCACCGAGGGGGCCTCAGTGCTGCCTGCAGGCGCTTGGCCTTCTCCAGGCGACTCGAACATCCAAATCTCTCCCCACTCACTCATCCTTCCTGCCACTTCACTGAGAAAAAGACTTGCCAATAGGGAATGCCGAGGAACTCTTGTTTTGGGGTGACCCCCTGCCTGGCTCTGCACCCCCTCCCCATCTCACTTTCATCTCACTTCGCTCCGGGAGCTGGCCTCTATCCCACCCTCAGCATCATTGTGCCCCCCCGAATCCAGCCGCAAAGGGCTCTCATCTTAACAAACCCTCCCTTGACTTGTGCCCCCACACGCCTGGCAGACACCACACATTTCTGGCATCTCTTAACTACAGAACTGCACATGTGTATCCATCTGTGCGGACTCAGCTTTCTCTCTCCCTGCTCTCTCTCGAGTGGACTCTAACCAAGCTTTGGATCCCACTGTCCCCTAAACAATTCTCCCTGTGGTCATCATTGACTCATGTTCCCAAGTTTCGTGGTGGCCTCCCACCCCAAACACCAGCAGGGCAGGGCAGGCATCAGGAGGTTACCTGGACTCCTCTTTGCCATCCCAGAATACCACGGTGTACTCCTGACACTGGGACGAGAAGAAGGCTGTCTGCTTCCCACAGGGCAGCATGTACATGAAGGTGGCGAAGGTCGGGTCCTTCATCTGACTCACCACTGACAGGGCCAGTGGTCGCTGAGGGAGAGAGGCCACTGGGGTGTGAGCAAGGTCACTTACAAGCAGATTGGTGCTGATTCCACCCAGGAGATCAGCCGGCTCTAACTAGGGGGGGAATGCAGGGAGCCAGCTCACTCAGGACCAGATCTAAGCAACAGGCATCAGACACCAGAAACAAACCCATCCAGGTGTCTGGGTCATCATTGGCCTTGGCAACTTGAGCTCAGTTGGTCAGGTTAGCCTAAACCCCAAGTATTCCACCCCATACTCAAGGACATACATTCCTCTTTTATTTTTATTTTGTTTTAGAAATGAGGTCTCCCTGTGTTGCCCAGGCTAGAGTGCAGTGCTATTCACAGGCGTGAGCACTGAGCATCACAGCCTGGAACTCCTGGGCTCAGGTGATCCTCCTGCCTCAGCCTCCTGAGTAGCTAGGACGACAGGTGCAGGTCACTGTGCTGGGCTAAGGACACAGACTCTTCTAAAGAGTATCCATTTATTCCCTGATATATTAAACTAGCTCTGTCTGATTTCATAAATGAGTTTTAACTTTGAAACAACTGGCCTCTTCCAAAGGGGGGAAAAAAAAAGAAAGAAATCAGCAACAAAACACGAGCTTTAATACCATAATGTGACCCCTGCTTCTCAGAAGCAAGCCTTCCTCACCACTTTACAAAGAGATACATTCGCTCTGCTTGTGCACAGGGACTATGCTGCTATCAAGAGGTCCATATACTTTGTTTGTTTGCATGATAACATAACACAAAATTTGGGAGGAAAAGAAAGTTCATGTTTCCTAAGAGTGACACACACACAAGGAAAATGGAACTGGGTATGTTAGGAGAGTAACTATCGCTCTCTAGAAGAGGTGAGCAGAGAAGGGTGGCCCAGTTGTTCTTAGTGAAGGGTGGGCAGGCAGCCACACATGCACACCCTGTGCGGAGACCCACAGCCCCACCATGTGGCAGGAGGTCCCGGGGCCCCAGGCTCTGTGCCCCAGGTACCTTCTCAGGCTTCGTGTCCCAGCACTCCATCATGAGTGCCTGGAGTCGGTGGAACTGCACTTCCTCTGGCTGCCCCAGCACTGGGCGGATGCCCTTGGACAGTTTCTTGGCAATCTGAAGCTGGTGGTGGCCCAGTGCAGGACGCTGTCCTGACAGCAACTCATACAGCACCATTCCGTAGGAGAACATATCTACCTGGGCAGAGAGCAAGCCAAGTCAGGTCCCTTGCCTGGGCCCTGTGGTTTTCACAAGCTGGCCCTGAGGACAAGGGAGCAGGGAGACCTAATTAGACAAGGAAAACATGGGCCCTATCCAAAGAGAGACCATCATCAACTGTCCATCCATCTATCTGTCCAAACATCCAAGCAACCATCTGATCATGTCCTTCTGTCCATTTATCTATCCATCCTCCCATCTACCCATCCGTCCATCCGTCTACCTGTCCTTCTGCACATTTATCCATTCATCTTCTCATCTATCCATCTGCCTGTCCATCTGACTGCATGCCTTTCTGTCCATTCATTCATCCATCTTCTTAACCTTCCTTCTTTCCATCCACCCATCCATCTACCCATCCATCCATCCACCTATCCATCCATCCAACACACACTGAGAACTTGCTGCCAGTCACTGATTAAGGACTCCATGGGAGCCACGGTCCTTACCCTTGAATATCAAGACAAGGCAGGAAAACACAGACCCTCAGCTTAACATGCTTGCTACTAGAAGAGCTGTGTGTGCAACTCATAAAGAGGGGAATGCCCCCTAGATCACAACATGATGTCTCCTCTAATTTTAATCATCATAAAAAGGCCCAGCAAGGAAAGAGTTATATAGACCTCTACACGGATCAAGAAATAACTTTTTAGCAGGAGAATGGCTGAGACAGACCTGAGAATTTTTAATGTGAATGTTTCTGTTATAGTCTTAGTTTCAAGGTCAACACCTTGTCTGTGTCACCTGTTCCTATGAAGCTCTTATTTTTGTTGCTCTGATTTGCCTTTTCTGTCTTGGGCAACAGCCACAGGTGCTGCTCTAACCCACACATGTGTAGGTCATTCTTAAAGCAACTAGGCAATGGCCCATCTGAAAATCACCAAAGAACAAGAAATTATAGACAAGGGGAATTTCAGTGCTGGGTGATTAATTAACAAGGCTGACCCTAGATGCAACAATGCACTGTAAGATGATTTTGAGTTGTCTGTGTGCCTGCATCTATCAAACAGCTATCAGAGATAAAGGGGATCAGAAGATAAACATCTAGTCATTGTCTCAACTGAGGCTGGCCGTGCAGTTGCCCGGGGAGGCCATGCTTGTCCTGCCAGAATTCACCCTCTTCTCCTGGCTTGGCATTTGATTTGGATAGCACCTGTGGTCAGTACTTAAGGCCAGGAGCCTTTCCCATCCTATTCTGTCTGCTCCTCACGAGCTCCCTGCAAGGCTGGTCCTGTGTCCCCATTTTGCACATCTAAATGTGAGTTGGGACCCAAATCAGGACACATTTCTGTCTTGGACTCTTCATCTTCAACCTCCACAATGTCTCTGAATCGAGGTTTTAGAATTCTGACGCTAAGGGGAAGTGAACCTTAGGCCTCTGTGCCCTTCTGGTTCAAGCCAGAACCTCCCTCACTGAGCACGGGGGAGGGAGAAAAGTGTGCATGGGGGGACACTGAGCCCTGAAGCCACAGGTGCCACCAGGCCTGCCTGGCTGGCCTCAGATGGGGCCTGGGCTCCTGCACTGTGGGGCTGGGCCAGGCAGGTACCTTCTCATCGTACACAATGCGAGGCCTGATCTCCGGGGCCTGGTAGCCGGGAGTGCCCTCCACGCCTAGGGCGCCCTCGTGAAATGACTGCCTCGAAATCCCGTAGTCGGACAGTTTGATGTTGACGGGCTCCTTGACATCGTGGGACCACACCAGAATGTTGTCTGACTTCAGGTCGCAGAAAATGATGTTTTTCTTGTGTAGGTAGGCCAGGCCCAAGGCAATCTGGTAGGCTATTTTTTGGGTGAGCATGTGTCCCAGGGGCATAAAGGAAGAATCTTGCAAAGAAAAAAAATCAAACTCTGATTATAGCAACTTCCTGTATTCCTTACTATCTCCCCAAATACTTTATATTCTACTGACACGCCCTCACTATTCTCCATGCTGGATGCCAGAAGGGACAGAGAGTAATGCTGGTGAATGAAATCATATTAGGATAGAAATGCTTGACATTATAGCTCCATTCATAGTATCTCATGCCTGGAATCACTGGTGTTCTTACTAAAAGAGCAAGGATTCAAAATCCCTAGAGTTCATCTCAGGCCAAGCTTGTCCTGCTGTCAAGGGGTGAGTTGCAGGTACAAGAACTTCATTTAAAAAAAACATTCTTTTACTGAGGCAGAAGTGGTGATTGATTTCAATAGTATCTCTTCTTCCCTAGTGAAAAGACAGTTACCTCTCTACCTCTGGCAGCTTTATGGAGTTTAGTCACCCATTTCTCAAGGAGAATTACTTTAAAATTTCATTAAAAATTAAGATATGGTACCACTGACCCCAGGGGTCTTAGCATGGTGGGCACGTGTGAAGTGTTACGGTTAAGGGAGTGATTTATGCAGCTAATGGAGCTATTATTATCCTCCTTTTACAGGCAAGTAAATCGAGCAACTTCCCGGATTGTGGCAAAGAGGCAGGACTTGGAACCTGGTTCCGCCTGACTCCAAAGTGTGAACCCATCCGTCCTCGCCAAGGCTACCACGCGGCGTTTAGGCTGGCGGGATGCCTGGCTTCACACCCGGGAGATGGCCACCTGCCGCTCCACACATGTGCCAGGCAGGAGGGAGCCCCCCTCTTCCCTGCGGCCTGCCCGGCCTGCCCCGGGGCTAGGTCGGTTGGGGCCCCAGGCAACCCTTGTGGAATGTTCTCTGAGCTGTGGTACCTTTGGTGTTCTCAGACAGCACAGTGTTGAGGCTGCTCAGCGGGGCGAGCTCCAGGGCGAAGCAGAGCGGGTGGATGCTAATGCCAATGAGGGACACGATGCAGGGGTGCTGCAGGGCATGAAGCATGCTGGCCTCCTGCCGGAACTCTGAGAAGTTCTTCATGGCATCTGTGGCCCGCAGGTGCCTCAGCATGGTGTCTGCGGGGGAGAGCTCCACCGTCAGCCACCCAGGGAGGACAAGGGGGACAGGGGATGGGCTTTCCCACTGGACCCAGGGCTAGCTGGACCCAGGCCCAGCCCCCCAAGGGCCACACAGGGTGGGGGGCCCTGCTGCACTCAGAGCTGCCTCACAGGGACTTGGGGGGCCAGGTAGGGCAGGGCTTTACATTTTAAGGCACTCACTGTATCAGGGGTTGCCTAGAATTTGGCCCCAAAGGGGGGCACCATGGGCTGATATCAAGGCCCCTCCTCCTCAAGTCCTGGCGCCCTGTCACATTTGGCAGTTCCTGAGCACCTGCGGGGGCCCACCCAGGCCCCCCAATGGACAGCTTCCATGTGTCCCACCCTCATCACCCAGGCACAGCTCCCACAGCCCTTGCCCCACCTGCTGCCAGCCACCGAGGGTCCTGGTTGAATCTTATTCCTTCAGCATCCCTGCTGTTTCACACTGAGCCTGGCTCAGGAGATCTGCCTAGAATGTGACAAGGCCCCTTCCTCTTTCTCTACCCTCAGGGGTGCTGAGGCTTTGGGTGCTGCTGGTCACCTTATCCCTTACCAAGTAGCCAGGACCACTGAAAGCGGAAACAAAACCACCCTCTTGTCAGCTGGAGAGAAAACTCTCCACAGCCACCCTGTAGGGCAGCCACCGGCCTGTGACATGTCATCCCAGGCCAGAGGAGAAAGATCTGTAGGCAGTGGTGGGCAGTTCGCAACCCCGTGCTGTGACCTCCTCCCAACACCCTTGAAATTCATCCCCATGTGAGGCGCCCACGTGAGCCACAGCCCACCAGGCTATAGCTGGCACATGGGGGGTGCGCTGGCCCTGAGGCCACCAGGCAGGCTGTGGCCAGGCTCTGCTGGTCCTCTGGGTCCTATTTTTGTCCTTCCCATGGCCAGATTTTAAAACTGGGGACTGTCAGACACGGAGTTTCAAACAGCATGAAAAACCTTGGCAATTAAAAGGCATTGATTGTGTCAGATCCATGTGTGTGCTGCCATTTGGTTTTTAAGTGTAAAAGTGTTGTTTTTCACATTTCATCTTTAACCTATTAAGAATTTATTTTTTGACTATGGTGTGAGGTCACATCCAAATCTCGGCCCTATTTAGCAAATACAGCCAGCCTTTCCCCTCTGACATCCCATGTCACTTCTGCAATGTGTGGCAGAGAATGGGCTATCTCTGTTCCCTACACAGGGCTATCCTTGCCCCAGGAGAAAACAGCCTCAATGCTTGTAGATTTATAAGTTATGACATTTGCGGGTGGTCCTCTTTCCTGTTTCTTCCATTGTAGAATTTTCTCGGCTGTTCTTGGACTTTTATCATTTCACATACATTTGACAGTTGGGCAGATTACACTCACACCTATACCCACCTCACGCCCTGTTGGGATTCAGGTGAGGACTAACTTGAATGATATACTGATTACTCCTCAATGCCTATGGCTTTTATTGCTGCTGTGGAGAACATTTTCAGATGGGTCACTGCTGTACACTGCTGAACTCTGATGTTGGGCTCATGTCTAACAATCTTAGGAAACTTTATGGTTCTGATGTTTGTCAACATGTCAACAGAATCTCTCAGGTTTTCTCTATGGAAAGTCACATTCTCTTCAGACAATCGTAATGTCTCTTCCTTTCTGATCTGTCTTCTTTACGTTTTTCTAGGATTCTAATTTTTCTACCAAGAGTATCAGTGACTTTTGTGATCATAAAGATGACCTATCCTGAGCCAGTGCAGTGGGAAATGTGGTAATCAGCCGGCTGGAGTGAGGAGGCCTCCGCACCTGCCCTGGCTGGGCATGATGTGGTGATAGGTCCCTCTAGCTGGAGAACATCCCTGAACCACACGTGATGGGTGTGCCTGAGTGTGCCAAGACAAAAGGGAGTTCCTTCCTTTGTGGGGGTGTGTGGTGGGGGAGAAGTGTGCCACTCTACTCATCTGGAGTGCCCACCTTCCTAGCTGTGGTGGAGACAGCAGGCGAGGGGTCCTCCTGGGGTCGGGTTGCATGCCCACTCTGTGCCAGGCCTGTGCTGGGCCCGGAGCAGCATGGCCAGGATGGTCCCTGCTCTCAGGGGTTCAGGTTAGACCAGAGGGTCATCTCCAAGAGTGACTTCCAAGCCTCACCCAGCCTGGCCCACAACTTGCCGGGCATGAAGCAGAGGGCTGCCCTGTGGCCCACGCTGGCCTCACCACCCATCTCTGCTCCTGCCTCACGTGTGGCACGGAGCTTGGACAGAGGAAGCACATGTCTGAAAAAAATGGTGTTGGGTTAGGACCCATTTACCTGCTGGGGCATTCGGGAAGTTCTTGAATTTCTTGATCTGGAATCGCTTCACAGCCACAGGCTGGCCCTGGTACCGAGCACAGTAGATGACAGTGCCACTCCCACCTTGGCCCAGGACGCTGCTCTCGTCCTCACTGTGCTCCAGCTTGCTGTTCTCCAGGAAGAGCCTGTCACACACACAATACAGGGTCGGCCCAGGCCTCTCAAACCCTGAGGCTGGGGTGGGTTCATCTGTGAGGTCAGACAGGTCTGTGCTAACCCTGGCCCTCTGCCTGCCAGTGGGCACACCAGGGCAAGTTCTGTAGCCTTGTCAAGCCTCAATCTCCTCCTCTGTAAAGTGGGCTCATGACAGGAACTGCCTCAGAGGTGTGGATGACAATTGGCACAGGGTAAAGCTGACAAAAGTGGTGGGCATAGAAAAAGGGGCTCTCTGAGTGTTTTCCTCTGGAAGATTTTGTGCTTTGAGAGCTAGCACTCATTGGACAAACTGCGTTTATTTACTGCTAGATTAGCTTGTTTCTTGCCTTCCTTTTATTAAGCAAATATTGTATACATTGCCATGCAGAGCTTCTGATTGGCATGGCCAGCGTCCCTACAATCAGTGACCAGGATTCCACATAAGGGCAGAGAGCTTAGACCACCTAGCTGCTCTGTGTGTTCGAAACCTAGGTAAAAGGGAGATTTCTGTTGGGCTTTAGGAAATACTACAGGTTGCTCCTGGATCCCTCAGCCTTCTCTGCAGACCCCTTTGGACCTGAAGGCTCTAGACTGAGAAGCCCAGGCCTGCATGGGCCCAGAGAGAGGCCCAGAGCCTTCTGGGCAGCATGGATGAGGCCAGGCCGGGAGCGTCAGCAGTGTAGACCCTCCATGGGTTTTGGCCCTTGGGGCTCCTGGGGCCGGCAGGCAAGGCTCAGGCTTGGTGGACATCCTTCACTCCCCAACCATCTCTGAGCCCTCACCAGGATCTTCTAACCCTGCCCCATATTCCTTAAGACTCCTCCTTTCCTTCAGAAACAGTGGAAGGACAAGGCAGAGTGTGGAGGGAGGGAGGAAGGAAAGGCAGCCTCGAAGGCCCCTGCAGGCCCTCCCCTGCTCTGCTGCGTCCACCTGGGTTCCTTGCCATCAAAGGCACCCGAGCCCTCCCGGCCCCACGGGCGACAACCCCAGCAGCTGCAGTTACTTTCCACACCTTTCAGGAAGGGGTTCTGCAGCCGCTCAGACTCCGCACAGCTCAACCACTCCACACTCAGCACTCTGCAGCCCTCGGTGGTGCAGCAGAAGATGGGCTGGGACTGTTCTCCAAGTGCCCACAAACCACCTGCTCAGCAAGCATGGGCACTCAGGACCCCACATGGGCGGGCACAGGGGGCAATGGGAATGCTGGGGATCCCCTCTAGGGCTTTCTGTTGGGACTTGTGCAAACTTGGAAAGAGCTCACATTTGTAGGAGCCACAGGGCAGGGCTCCGGGGATGCCAGGTCCCTCTGCCTGTCAAACTCTGAGTCAGGGGAGTGTGATGCTACGTGGCCGTGGCTGGGCCCAAGCTGAAGTCCAGAGGGCCTCTGCTGGACAGTGAATCCTGTTCAGATCATCGGGCTTTACAACTCCCTGCCAAGTAACTTCATTTAAGAACCTTGCTATGGCCTGAGATCAGATCCAAACCAACAGGAACAGTCCAATCTGTCTTTGCAAATTCCATACGGTCAATTCCAAAGCCCAGATGCAGTTGGGGTCTCTAAGTTGAGACATAGAACATAATAAGGTTTAGCAAATACATGAAAATTCTAAAACTTTGGAGGTCCCTAATTGGACACCCCCCAAAATCTAATTCACACACACACACACACACACACACACACACACAATTGCATGTGGTCTCTGAGAACCGAGAATCCTCATGTTGAAGATCTGGGGATGGAGGGAAGTCATTCTGCAGAAGAGTGGAGTCTGTCACCTCCACTGACAGGGGAACTGGGGATAGTGAAAAGAACCCTGAGGGGAAACCACCTCATGTAGGAAGCATTTTCTGAATTTAATAGATTTGTCCTGAGCATACTTTGGAACCCTAGTTCTACAATGTCACAGAGCACTCCATTATCTATTTACAGCAATTCAGAAAGATGAGAATACAAATATTCTTATCCGCCCCCAATTTAATTTTTTTTAAAGGAAACTGGATATAGCATTCCTTTGAATGCGAACACAGCAGGACTTCACAGCTCCAGGAAAGCTGGGAAGCATTGGTGTCGAATTGTCTCCAGAGAGATGGAATCACAGATTCTGGGTTCCATCGATTACAGAAGCTGGAACCTTTTACTTTGGACTTTGTGACCATCTCCTGTTGGATAGGACCACAAAACATTTCCTATTTTCTCCAGCATTCTCTCCATAGTTAGCATCTTAAGATTAGTTAGGTAGAATCAACTCTAAGAACAGATTTAGGGGGTCCAAATGCTCAGCTTTAGAGCTGCAGTTAGTCAGTATTTGCCAAAAAAGGAAATGAGGCTGTAGGTTTGGGAACATTCTCCTTCCTGAATGACCCAGGATGGCTTCACCTGCAATATGCTTTGCATGCTGAGACCTCCAAAATGCAAAGCTGACAGCCTGGTTCCCTTCACGTTGCCTAGGATGGGTACCCAAAAGTCACTTGAGATTTGGTGGGAGGCAATGGGTAGAGTGGCTGCCAAGCCTGATGATGGGCTGCCCCACAGTGTGGTGCTGTGGCTGGGCAGGAGGGATCCTCCCTGGAGATCCCTGGGCAGCTGCCCTGCTAGAAGCACCACCTCATGACCTTATACCTGTGTTCTGGGGGTCACTGGAGCATACCTGGCCGGGAAGTCGGTCATGAACAGCTCAGGGACCAGCTCCTGGAGCGGCACAGGGAGCTCAGGATGTCTGGGGCAGGAGATGAAGTCCCTCTCGATGGCTGTCAGCACACAGTCTTCCATGTCGAAGTACTGTACGTCCTCCGATTTCTCACTGGGGTCCCCGTGCTGGGCCCAGGATGTCTCGCAGACCGGGCAGGGCACGTACTGCTCCATGAGTGGGGTCCCATCGCTCTCTGTGGCCGTCAGGGCTAAATGGGGATGGAGCAGAAGACAGCTCACAAGAAGGCGGCTGCAGGTAGGTCCCTGAGTAGCACCCTGCAACCCCAGGCTAGGCTGGCCTTCACAGCAGGGGGCTGCCTGCCCTCACCTGCTCCTGAGGGAGGGGCTGAAGCTGGGTGCCACACCTGGGTGCTTTTTTGGAGTGTGTGTTCATCAGTCCTGAAAGATGTGCACGGGGAGGGTTCGGGGATGCCCCTGAGACCCACTAGGTGGTCTGGACCCTCAGCAGGCTGGCTGACAGCGGGGAGAGGGGGGCAGGGCTCCCTTCTACATGGCTGGGCCCCAACAGGTTGCTGCAGGCTGGGTCTGAACTACACTCTAACAACCCAACCACAGCTAGTGCATAAGGGGCCATTCTTAAACTTAGAAACACAAGGCTTACGATCACTATGAAGAGCAGTGCAAGGGGAGAGATGAGTACAAATTATAATAGACAAAACTTACTCATTGGGCATGGGTTCCCCTGCACACCTCTGATAGGAGGTGCACAGAAACACCCTCCAAGGTGCCCTGTGGAGGTACCCTCAGGGCAGGCCAACAGCCTGCTTTGTGCAGGGTAGGAGGTGGATGCCTAGAACATTCTGGGCACATCTGATATCTGCAGGCCATGTGTAAGGCCTCCTGCTGGGAGGGGCTCCAGGCCACTGGCTGGTGGTGCTGGCTCTAGGCAGCCCTGTCTCAGGGGCTCAGGCAAGTCCGTTCTATCTCAGGTGATTGTCTAATGGGCCCACCTATTGACCTGCCCATTCTGCTATGGGGGAAACACTGGCTGGTAGGGAGCCACAAACTACCCAGAAGGGTTCATATGGGCCTAGGGGTCCCCCTCAGATGGCAAAGCTTCCCCCAACCCACCGTGACTCACACACTGGATCGCCTTCACCTAAGCTTGCAGGTGGGGTGCTGGGATTCCAAACCTGCTCTCCACTCGCTTGGCCTCCAGCCTTCAGAGGCCAAGGGCTCTCTGGGCAGCCTCCTCCCCAGAGCTGCCTGCCCCATGTGGCTCCAGACAGCCTTCTCCCTGCAGGCAGCTCTGGAGGGTTGTCTCTACCCCAGCAGCAAAACAAACCGGGACCTCAGCAGCTTCACTTCAAAAAGAATTTCCTTTGGGTGAATTGGCAATGAGGAGACTAATCCCAAGGGTCTGAGAAGGGCTGTGTGGGTGGTTTGATCACTGCTGGGAAGGGTGGGGCAGGCAGGGAAGGAGAACAAGGCCTCTTGGCAGCTGTGGCTTCCCTCCCTCCCCGCCCCTGCACAGGGATAACCCCGCATCTGCTGGCTCCCCCCAAAGATTTCAGCCACACTGCCCTCACTGTGTAAACAAGACTATGAGGCTCACACTGAGCATCTCCTTGGACCACACCTGGTACCCAGTGTCATCTTCTGCCCACACACTGTGTGCAGCCACTGGGCCAAGTCCCACACATTCCCTGTGGGGTCCAAGCCCACGTCTTCCCCACAGCACTTCCCGTCCATGCCCAGAGCTGGACTCCCGTGGGGCCAGGACACCCACCGAAGGGCTGTGAAGACCCCCCTGGTTTTCCTGGGCCGAATCCCAGCGGGACTTTCATTCGCCCAAAGAAGCAGCCCCACCTTGATTCATGAAGAACTATAAGCACGAACAGAGGCTTGGTTCCAGGATGTTGTCTTACCAGGAAACCACTGGTCGATCAAGGAATTGATGTGGTCGGTGATGAAGGCCATGGCTGAGAAGTCCCTCACTTCTGACTGGCAGATGATTTTTATTCCTCCACTTTTTTTCTTTTTCCAGTTCACGTCAGAGGACTCCACACTGCAACCAGAAACAGACAAGAGCGTGTGGCGGCCTGGCTGGGCGGGGGGCATCGGGATGACCTCCCTGCCACTCCAGCACCTGCCGCGCACCAGACCCTGGCCCGTCCTTGCCCCCTAGCGCGGTGAGGGGACGTGAGGGACGCTCTGCAGTGAGGAGCGCTCAGGCTAGGACCTGACCCTCAGGTGTGGCCCCGAGGGAGCTCCTTTATTTCTCCAAATGCCTGTGTTCTCATCCGTCAAGCGGCAACTGTGGGCCTCACGTGAAAATGTTTACATGGGAGCACCAGGCCCCGAGAGCGGCCCAAATCAGGCCCTCCGAAAAGTCACTTTCCCCTTGTCCCTTCTTCTCTTCTCACAGAGCTGAAGAATATTTTGAAAAATTCATTGTGAATATTAAAACAATCTTATGTGTTTATCATTCATGAAATCTGTTGAGCTGTGTTTGTCTGTCTCTCTCTCAAAAAATAAAAATCAAAAGGAACCGGGAGCTGAGTTAGGTGTCTGGTTACACAGCAGTGGGAGACGGGGGCTGGGGGGCCCGAGCGACCCCCCCGCCACCCAGCTGGGCTGACTCTCTCAGAACGAGGGGGTGCTGGGTGGCTGCATGGCCCCTCCAGGGCCCACCTAAGTGACTATGGGAGGTGCCTGAGGGGCCCCTCCTGAGCTCAGCAGCCGCCCATTTCCCTCAGGTCCTGAGCTGTGGCCACCTCACCTGCCCTCGCCTTTCCTGTCCTGCAAGGGGAATGCAGGAGGGGTGAGGCGATGGGAACTTCTGGGACACTCATGGGAGGGTCCCACATTTCTAGGGAGTCACCACGATGAGTGGCTCTCAGGAGCAGAATTCTGGACACCAAGAGGATGAAGCATCCAGGGGAGGTGGCCCGGGGGCAGGGGGTCACTGCCATGGCCCTGCAGATCCAGGCAGGTGGGTTTCCAGGTGTTCCTACCTGAGGTAGCCCCCATCAAAAGTGACCAGGAGCCCTTCCTGCCAGTAGATGGTCTGATTTCTTTTCACTCGGAACGTACTACAGCGATTTCTCTGGTTTCCTGTAAAACTATAAATGGTGACTTTTCTGTTCCTGCTTTTAGTATTCTTCTTGTTTTCAAAAAGCTGAAAAACAGAGAAAAGACCCTGCTTAAGTATTCCGGGCTCCTCGCTGGCCCTGGGCAGAGTTCTAAAGAGGCCGGCTGGGCCCCATCTTGATAAATGACTACTGTTTCCCCCCCGCCCCCCGGCCCATCCTCGCTGCCGAATTAATGCTACATTATCTGACAGGGTCTCCGTGATACTCTGGAAACACAGCTTTTGAAAGGACTGAAAATAGGCTTTTATTTTAAAAATCTTTTCCATTCCTGACTTTACAAGCAAAAATTCACATTAGAAAATGTGGAAAATACAGAAAACTGTAAGAGAAAAAATAAAACACCAGTTTAACACGAAGCAGAGAGATAATTAAGATTTTGGTATATATTATTCCAGGATTTTTTTTCCATCTACATATATGTGTAAAGAACAGCTGAAGCCAGATTATATTTCTAATTTTGTATACTTTTAAAAACTTCACTTTTCCTATGCTATTAAAAACACACATAAAATTCATTCTCTCAAGCTTACTAGTCTATTAAGCATAGTAATTTCCTGAGCCAATTCCCTTCTCTTGGATGTTTAAGTTGGTTCCAATCTTTTGCTTCCTCAAAAACACCATAATGAACATGAAAAAAGCACAAAACTTTCTCTGATTTCAAATGACTTCCTTAGTTCAGATATTTAGCAGTAAGGTTATTGGGTCAAAGAATCTGAGTTTTAAGCCTCTGGATACATACTGAGGAATCGCTTTTCGAAATGGTTACACTATCACGTGCGCTGACCACCAGCGTGTGGAAGGCTCCGTTTCATGCCCCTGGGGCTGGGCATTATGGCTCAGCTCTTTGCTACTTTGCTAGGTGGATAGTGGCATCTCACCGCTGCCTGAATTTGCATGCTTTTGATTAGTGATGACAGTGAACTCTCCCCTCCTTCGTCACCCATCTGAATTTCAACAGGACTTCTATCCTAATTTCCAGCCAGGATTGATGCTGCCCAGCCGGTCTCCACTTGTGAGCTCAGCCTCCCATGAAGCTGGTGCTCTGCGACCTTCCACTTAGAACATGGCAGGAGGCAGAGTTCAAAGGGAGGGCAGAGGGGTGGAATCAGGACCTAGCAGAGCCACCGCCCGCGCCCACTCCTCCTTTTCTTACCATTTCAGTAAAATGGGAAGATCAAAGAACATGTTTATTGAGCCAAGAAGTTATAATTCAATAAGGGCTTTCTAATTAGCATGTGGCAAAAGTAAACTCACACACAGAGTTTAGTTATGTCAAGGATTCAATAGTCAGGGTTTATGCCAGGGGTTCACAAACTGTGGAGTGCATCCGAATCCCCTGGAGGGCTTGTGAAAAACAGTGCTGGGCTCCGCCCTGAGTTTCTGATGCAGTGAGTCTGGGGTGGGGCCCGAGAATTTGCATTCTCACATGTTTCCAGATGAGGCTGATTTTGCTGGTCTAGGAACCCCACTTTGAGAAACAACGCTCTAGGCTAATATTGCTTCCATGTTACTGCCTTGCATGAAATTAATGCTGACTGACAGCTGGCACTCCTTTCCCTAACTACAGGTGAACCCACAGAAAATAACTCCTGAGGCTAGGTCTTCACTGTTACCAGATCAACCTAAAATCTACACGCATGGTTCTTCAGCTTGGTTGCACAGTGGGATCACCTGGGAGCCTTAAAAATACCAATGCTGGGTTCCACACCCAAAGATTCTGATTTGATTGGTCTGGGGTATGGTCTATGTCTGTTAGGGTCCCCCCAGGTGAGTCTAGTGTACAGCCAGGATGGCAAAACCATGCTTCTAAAGTCGTGGTTCTCCAGCATCACCGCTGACCCTGTGGCATCACCTGGGGAGTGGTTAGAAATGCAGATTCTTGGCCCCAGTCCACACCTACTGAATCAGAACTTCTGGGGTGGGGCCTCAGAGAGTCGTAACAGACTCTCCAGGTGATTCTGAGGCAGGCTAACATTTAGAAACACTGCTCTAAAAGGAAGTATCTAAGCCAGGTGGGCGCTGATTTGGTGTTCACAGAATGGTTCAAATGGGTCCACCAGCAGCCTGTGCTGTGCTTGCCTCCTGGCCGTACATCAGTGACAGTGCTTCGGGAGAAAGGTCTCAGTCAGGTCCCCCCTGTGAGGGTACAGCTGCAGGAGCCTCCCATGCATCCCCCTATGAAGAAACTGCCGCTACCTGCAGGTCCATCTCGGCCAAGCTGATTAGCATCCGCGCTATAAACCTTTGCCAGAAGCCAACGGGAACGAAGCTCATCTTAAACACCCTCTGAATGGTGTTGGCTGTGGGGTGCCGCATGCCGTGGGTGTCCAGGCCAGGTTTGGATGGAAGGAGGTGTGGCAGGAGGTAGCTGAAACACACCAAGGGGGACTGGTGAACAGTGTGCCGAGCCCCACCGCAGGGTCCAGCCCCGCAGACAGGCTGGCCTGGGGACAGCCCCTGCGGGAACAGCTCAGGCTGCTGGTTCCTTCCTCCCAGGGCCTTCGGAATTCTATGTTTAGAAAGAGAAGGGTGGTTTATATGCTGAGAGCACATGCTCCAAAGGAAAATGAAGATGGGTAGAGTGAATATATTTATCAAGGTTTCTGAGCTAGAGACTAGAGACTAGAATACTGCTACAGGAAGACACGAAAACATCTGTGATCCTAAAAACGTCAGATGCAGCAAATTGGAGTTGATTCTCTGTAAGCTGGCTTGCGGTTGGGGCATCACTTAACATTAACTTTGGTTTGTGAAGGAAAAACAAATACAGCTGCACAGTTCCAAGGACAATGCAGATATTGGGGTCAGAGTAATGTTTTTGGCCTTTGAAGCTATTTATTGTTCTTGGCCAGCTGAGACAACACAATTGCCTTACAATTTAGAATGAGGCTGTTTTGTCCAAAAGAGTTATATTTTATGAGAACACTCTTGGTCATAAAAATGCTGCATCACCATGTCAGCGAGGCGTTCATATCTGTTGTCATTTTAAAACAGCTGAAGCCTGGGAGGTCCCTCCAAAAATGTGCCTGAAAACCAGCATCATCTATGTGCTGTTGAGCTTCTGGGGCAGGCAGGGGACAGGCACAGGGCAGCTCCTTGGGTGTGCAGATTCTGGACTCTTTTCTTAACAAAGGCTTTGCCCTTAGCTCTCCTAATCCTCTTAATAAATCTGTTTTGATCCAGTAAATGCCTTTAGAACCTTCTGGAAGAGACCTCCTAAAATATTATATAAGGAAAATTCAATGACAGCCCAGTGGGCCAAGCACACAGAAGCAAATTCCAGCTCTGACTGGTGTGCTGTCACACAGGCACACATGGGAAAAGAAAGGCTACCTGCCTGGCAGGTTGGTGAAGGGTGGACAGGGGCTGTGCAGGTGACCCGGCTGGTGCGGGTGGTGAAGCACTAGGTCTTTTTTAGCCATTTGAGATTGGGTGAAAGGACATTCCCGACCACCTGGCTAGATGCCTCTCTCCCACCCCAGGCCTCTCCATCATAGTGTCCCGTTTTATTCCTCCACATTCTGAAAATTCCTTCTCTATCTGCTCAGCGTCCGTCCCCAAAAGGGAGGCCCTCATCCGTCCCTGCTACTGCTCCTCCCTGCTTCTCCCACCTCGTCTCACCCAGCCTGGTCTGTCACGTGACCCCTTACACTGGTGCTGCCCATGGCTTCCACACTTTTCTCTCCCCTTGTTGGAGGGAACATTCATTCTCTGCCCCCAGGGGGCCCAGCATGTAGCACGGTGGCTCACAGAGGTGCTCAATGATGCTTTTGAGGGCAGAGAAGATTTAGAAGCCAGCCTGGCAAATGCAGAGATTCAAACCCTGACTGGCCACGGGAGCCAGCTCTCACGGTGAGCAGAGGCCCTGGTGAGACCACTGGCACTGCGTTTGAGGGCAATTACCAGTTGGGCAAGGCTGTTCCAGGGAACAGCCAGACAGTCAGCAAGATAGGACTTAAGAGGTGAATTACTCATGTGTTTGATGAACATAAAGCAATGGAAAGCCCAGCAGGGCACAGTGTCCACACCAAGATGCTGGCTCATGCTACACCACTGAGACGGCCTCAGACAGTGGGGCTGGAGCCCTTCCCAGAGTCCGCTGAGAGATAAGGACTTTCTTCCTGAAACAAGCACAAAGGCTCAAAAGACTATGTGTCCTTTCAAGGGGTTCACCAATCCCTGAAGGTTTTCCAAGGGACTAAAGGGGTTCTTGGACTGCAGGTGAAAGACCTTGCTCTAAAGGAGCAGCGAATGCATTTGTTTGTGTTGATTCAGAGATCCTAAGATCATAGCAGCCTGGTTGACCTTATAAAAGCTTATGATGCAAGGAGCTGGAACTCGCCTAGGGCACAAGGGAATCATAATGCTGTGCTGAGATGAAACATGTTTGTCTGTTCATGGTTTTGTACAGAACCAGACACCAGGGCTGTGAGTACTTAACGGGAAGAAATAGTAACAGTATCAGCACTGCTAATACCTGATGTCTTGGGAGCTTGTAGGTATAAAAGCTTAGGTATGAAAGATACTGTTCTAAGAGCTTTACGTGTATTATCTAATTTAATACTCATAACTTTCATACTTGTAGGTAATAGTATTATCCCCATTTTACAGATGAGGAAAAAGGAAAAAGAAGGTAGTTGGGATTCACACTCAGGCATGCTGGCTCCACGTTCTAACCCACGGTACAATAAGCCTCCATGAGGACTTGGCAATGATCTGGCTGATGTTATTGTTCAACCAAAAAAAAATATATATGTATATTATAAATATATGTATATGTGTATAAAATACATACTTATTACACATAAAAAACTGCCTTACATATAAAGTGAGTTGCTTTTACTGAGGGCTAATATCTTCTCACTCCTCTGACCTGCTGGTAAAATAACCTGAAAGCTGTCAGATCTTGGCCATGTTATAAACTCGCAGGCTGCCTTACCTTGAGCTATTTTGTGGGTCAAAGTCAAGGACACGCCTGGGCTATGGTATGTGGGGATGTGGGATTTTGAAATCCTCTTTGGGGTTTCTCTTTTTAGGACACTGCAGGGCTAGAGCAGCAAGAAGTATCTGAGGCCTCTTCCCACACCTACAAGGCCAAGTGGAAAGCTGGGTGTGGCCTCAAGGGCAGGGGCCTGGGGCTGGCTCCCAGGAGGCTGAGTCTCTGTTGGCTGCACAGGGTCCAGGCCAGCTCCCCAGGGTCTCCAGTGGGCATCCCCACAGGGTTGTGGAGTTGGGGGAGCAGAGTGGCGACGTGTTCTATGGAAGCTGTGTGGCAAAGATCTGTGGATTTGGGATCCTGGATGCAGCCTCACTGCCAACATCAGCATCCAACACAGGAAGTGGCTGAAACTGAAACTAGGCACAGAGGCCCCAAGTACTAAGCTGGTGCAGGATAGAGCATTACCCAGAATCCAACCCCTCATGTGCTGCTCCCAGCCCTGGCCCTCTCAGGGGCCCCATCCCTGGGACGGGGGATCTTTTTGGTTCAGCTGCTCAGGAAGATGAGTAGCACAGATGATAGTGGGAGGAAAGAAGCCAACATTACATGGTTGATGAAAACCAAGCCTCGATAGTGAGAATTTGATGGGAAAGAAATTTAAGTAAATTGAGTAAGAGCTTATAAAGAGTCTGCACGACTTCCCTGGTCAGAGCACACTGCCAGTAAGACTAGGGGGCCTCACTGCCACTCCCCTGTCCTCCACAGGCCAAGTGCTGGGGCCAGAGCACACATCAGCACCAGGAAGGCAGAGAAGCGTGCTGTCCGATGTTCAAGGGCTGACAGCGTACCTACGCGTCTGGGCAGAGGCCTAAGGAGTGACAAGTGGAGGAGTCTAGAGGCTGAAAAGCCACAGGAGGATGGTGGGAGAGCTCTTGGAGGGGTAGGAGGGTTCTCAGAGGTCCCTGGACTGGAGCAGAGCAGGGTGTGACACGGAGTCAGAGGGTCCTTAGGGAGGGTTCAGGGGTGAGGAAGATTGAGAAAGACTTGTCTGGCCGGAAGATAGTGGAATGATGTCTTTAAAGGGGTGGCAGAAAAACTTGGCCCAGAATTCTACATCCAGGGAAAATATCCATCCAAAACTGAGAGTGTAATGAAGACATTTCCACATAAACAAAAGTTTTGTCTGGAAAAGAAAATTTGTTGCCATCAGACTTAGACTTTAAGAAATGCTACACAAAATTCTTTAGGCTGAAGAAATGATGGAAACTTGGATATATAGGAAGGAACGAAGAGCACCAGAGATAGTCAACATATTTTTTTTTTCCTAATTTCTTAAAAGGCTATTGACTGTTTAACTGTTTAAAGCAAAAGTGATAACACTGTATTGTGGGGCCCATAACATATATGGCGGTCCCCCCCATCTTCCGTTTTGCTTTCAGTGGTTTCAGTTACGGGTCCAAAATATTAAGATATTTTGAGAGACAGAGAGAAGCCACATTCATATAACTTTTATTATAGTATATTGTTATAATCATACTATTTTATTGTTTGTTATTGTTGTTAATCTCTTACGGTACCTAATTTATAAATTAAGCTTTATCATAGGTATATATGTATAGGAAAAAACATAGTGTATATAGGGTTCAACATTATTGTGGTGTCAGGCATCCACTGGGGTTCTTGAAACATACCCTTGTGGGTAAGGGGGGCTACTCTATAGAAGAAGTACAGATGACAACAAGAGTAATGGGGTAATGTAATTATATTGTGCTAATGTTTTTACATTTTATGTGAAGTGGTATAATATTAATTAAAAGTAGATTGTGATAAGGTAAGAAGGAATATTCTAATCCCTAGAGTAACCACTAAAACACAATACCAAGAAAAATAGCTAAAAGGCCAACAGAGGGGATGAAAATGCTAAAAATAAATTTCATTAACTCAAAAAAAGGCAGGAAAGAATGAACAAAATAACAAAATAGATGGTATAAAAATAGAAAAATAGTAGGCTTAAACCCAATCATATAGTTAATTACATTAAATGTAAATGAATGAAATATTACTATTAAAAGGCAGAGATTGTCAGATTGGATAATGGGCCATCAGCAAGAGACTAATTTTTAATACAGATACTTAGATAAGTTGCTAATAAAAGGATGGTGAGAAAAACCAAGTTAGAATAAGAAAAGCTGGTGTGGCTATTTTAATGTCAGACAAAATAGATTTCCAGAAAAGGAGTAAATTATCAGAAATAAAGAGAGACATTTATAATGAAAAAAAAAGTCACTTCATTACACACACATGACAGTTACAAATGTGTATTTAACTAATAACAACTTCAAAATATATGAAGTAAAACTTGTCATAACTAGAGAAAGAAATAGACAAATCCATAATCCCCATTAGATATTTTAGCACCCCTCTCTTAGCAATTGATAGCATGAGTAGAAAAAATAAATAAATGAGAATACAGAAGATTTGAACACACTGTTTACTACCTTGAGCTAACTAAAATTTATAAAATACTCCAGCCACACCTTCAGAACACACTTTTTGTGCACTTGGGACTTTCACCAAGAAAGATCATATGTTGGGTCATAAAAAATCTCAGTAAATTTTGAAATGCTGAATAATGAAAAATCAATACCAATATGGTAAGTACAAAGTCCCTAAGTATTTGAAAATAAAACAACACATTTCTAAGTAACCAACGGGTTAAAGAAGAAATAACAAGGTATATTAGAAAATATTTCAAACTGAATGACAATAAAAACAAAACATAGCAAAATGTGTTGTACTTGTTAAATAAAGCAGTGTTTAAAGTTATGGCTTTAAATACTTTTATGGAAAATAAGAAAGGTTTAAAATAAATGACCTAAGCTTTTACCTTAAGAAGCAAGAACAAGAAGCACAAATTAAACCCAAAGTAAGAGGAAAGAAGGAAATAATAAAGAGCAGTAATTGATGAAATAAAAAATAAAAATGATAAAAGAAATCAGCAGTAATAAAGTTTGGCACTTTGAAAAGATTTAAAAATTTGACAAACACTTAGCAAGACTTATCAAGAAAGAATTAAAGAAAAGACATATTAACAATATCAGGAAAGAGAGGATATCACTACAGGTCCCAGAGACATTTAAAGGTCATTAAGGGAGTACTATAAACATCTTTATATCAGTAAATTCCTTACCTTAGATGAAATGGAAAAATTCATTGAAAAAAGGCAAATTCCCAAAACTGACATAAGAAGAGAAAATTTTAACAACCATATATCTATTAGATAGATTGAATTTGTAACAAAAACCTTCTTATGAATTAAACTCCAGGCCCAGATGGTTTTATTGATGAATTCCATCAAACAGTTAAGGAAGATATTACACCAATCTTACACAATCTCTTGCGGAAAATAGAGAAGGAGGAAAAACTTCCCGACTCATTTTATGAAGACAGCAAATGTCTGAAAACCCATAAAGACATTAAAAAAAAAGTACATACCAGTATCCTTCATGGACATAGATATAAAAATTCTTACACAAAATATTAGCCACTGGAATCTGGTAATATATAAAAAAGATAAATTATGAATACCTGATAACTAATCTTGGAAATACAAGGTTGGTTTAATATTTGAAAATCAATCAACATATTCATTTAACAGAAAAAGAACTGAAGAAAAAAATTACCTCAGTGGAGGCAGAACAAGCAATTTTTTTTGGATAAAATTCAATACCCACTCATGATAAAAAAAAACTTTCAGCAAACTAGGAATAGAAGGGAATTTCCTCAGTCTGATAAGGTTTACATTTATAAAAAATGCTTTACAGATAACATCACACTAAATGGTGAAAGACTGAATGCTTTCCCCCTGCGATCACAAACAAGGATGTCTTCTCTCATCTCTTCTATCTAAGTCTTCATTAGAGATCCAAGTCAAACCAATTATGCAAAAAGAGGAAATAAAATATGCAAAAATTAGAAAGAAAAAAGTAAAGCTATCTTTTTTGGTAGAAATATATGTAGAAAATCCTGAGAAATCTATAAAATCTACTAGAGCCAATAGGTGAATTTAGCAAAGTTTCTAGATATAAGGTAGATATAAAAAAATTGGAAATCAAATTAGAGGATATATCATTTACCACAGCAAAGAACATAAATGTGTATACATAAATTTAACAAAAGATTCATAAAATATGAATACTGAAAACAACAAAACATATTGAGAGAAATTTTTTAAAGACTTAAATAAATTGAAAGATATACTATGTTCATATTGGAAAATTCGATATTGTTAAGATGTCAGCTTTCTGATCTGTAGATTCAATGTAAACTCAATAAAAATCACAACAGTTTTTTTTGTAGAAACAGACAAGCTGATTCTAAAATTTAGATGGAAATGCAAAGGATCTATAATAGTAAAAAATAATCTTAAAAAAAAAGAACAAAGTTGGATGGTGTCATATGATAAATAATGACCCCCAAAATATCCAGGTCCTAAACCCTAGAATTGTGACTATTGTCTTATGTGGTAAAAGAGACTTCGTAGATAAGTTAAGGACTTTGAGATGGGGGGATTATCCTGGATTATCTGGGTGGGCCCTAAATGCAATCACAAGTGTCCTTATAAGATAGGGGGAAGAGGGAGATTTGACAAGGAAGAAGAAGGCAATGTGACCACTGGAGCAAGATGCTACACTGCTAGGAAGGTGGGGCTTCAAGATGGCTGGCTAGAGGCATTTTGCCTTCTGCACTAAGAAGAGCCAAGATAGTAACTAGATAATCACACTTTGAATAGATTATCCAGAAAGAACACTAGAATTCAACAGAAAAGTGATAGGAAATACCTAAAGCAAGGGAAGAGAAGGAAGCGAGGCAGCCTGCTCAGTCAGGATCGGCTGGGAACCAAGAGAGACTCTCCAGTGTGAGCAAAGGGTAAGTGAGAGACCTTCAGTGGTCTACATTCCCACCATGGACTCCTGGAATCCTAGCCATGGAACAACCTCTTGACCTTTGTGGGTCCTGAAACCAACATAGGGAGATCCTGGGAGACTGTGTGATGGCACTTCTCCAGGAAGGGAACTCACGCTGGGTCCCACACAATCCCTGAGACCTAAGCTGCTATGGAAAGGGGCCATTTTAGAGCCCCACCCCCAATAGATAGTACACTGTCCTGGGGCCCCGTGGTGTCAGAGCTGAGGTATAAGAGAAGCGTGGGCTTTTGCCCCTGGGTCTGAGGCATGAGTGAGGCACCGGCTACCGCTGCTGGGGATGAAAGCAGGTGGGGAAAAGCCTATGTGCCCTACCCAACCAACACTATAGATACGTCTTCAGGAAAAAAGTTCTTCCCTATGAAAGCAAATTCAACAAATTAGAAGTTACTATTACACCAGATGTGCAGAAGTCAATGTAATGACACAGCAAACGTGAAAAAGCACGGAAATATGACACCTCCAAAGAAATACAATAATCCTTCAGCAACAGATCCCAATCAGAAATGAATTTATGAAATCCAGAAAAAGAATTCAAAATTCTGATAATAAAGAAGCCCAGTGAGATAACAAGAAAATTCTGAAAAACAATACAAAGAACTCAGAAAAACAATTCAGGATATAAATGAGAAATTTACCATAGATAGAGATCATAAAAACCAAACAGAAATTCTGGAACTAAAGAATATATTGAATGAAATACAAAATACATTTGAAAGCTTCAAAAATAGACCAAACAGAAGAACGAAACTCATGAAGACGGGTCTTTTGAAATAAACCATTCAGACAAAAATAAGGAAATAAGAATAAAAAAGAATGAGCAAAGCCTTTGTGGTATATGGGACATAATAAAGTGACAACATATTCAAATTATTTGGGTCTTAGAAGGTGAAGAGAGAATGAAAGGGTTGGAAAACCCATTTAACAAAATAATAGATAAAAACTTCCCAAGTCTAGCAAGAGATTTAGACATCTAGATATAGGAGGCTCTGAGATACCCAAACAAATATAAGACATAAAGGTCTTTTCCATGGCACATTATAGTCAATCTGTCTAAAGTCAAAGACAAGAGAATTTTAAAAATAGCAAGAGAAAAGCATATAGTCACCTATAAAGGAACCCTCATCAGAGTAATGGTGGATTTCTTAGCAAACACCTAATAGGCCAGGAGAGAATGAGATTATATATTCAAAGTGCTGAAAGAAAAAAACCCTTTCAGCCAAGGATACTATATCCAGCAAAATTATCCTTCATAAATGAAGGAGAAATAAAGTCTTTCCCAGACAAGCAAAAGCTGAGGGAATTCATCACCCCTAGACAGGCCCTACAAGAAATACTCAAGGGAGTTCTAAACCTGGGAGCAAAAAGACAACATTTACCATTGTGAAAACACGGGAAAGTATAAAACTCACTGGTAAAGCAAACACATAAATGAGGAAGAGAAAGGACTCAAACGGTACCACTACACAAAACCACCAAACCACAATTACAAAAAATAAGAGAAAAAGAAAGGAACAAAGAATACACAAAACAACCAGAACAATTAATGATATGACAGGAACAAAACCTCACATATCAATATTAACCTTGAACCTAAATGGATTAAATTCTCCACTTAAAAGATACAGACTGCCTGAATGGATAAAAAAATGATCCAACTATATGCCACCTACAAGAAACACACTTTACTTATGAAGACACATATAGACTGAAAGGGGATGGAGAAAGATATTCTATACAAATATAAACCAAAAGCGAGCAGGAATAGTTACACTTATATCAGATAAAACAGACTTTAAGTCAAAAACAGTAAAAAGCCAGGAATGGTGGCTCATTCCTGTAATCCTAGCATTTTGGGAGGCTGAGGAAGAAGGATCACTTAAGGCCAGGAGTTCAAGACCAGCCTGGGAAACAGAGTGAAACCCTGTCTCTACAAAAAATAAAAATATAAAAAATTAGCTGAGTGTGGTGGTGTGAGCCTGCAGTCCCAGCTACTCGGGAGGCTGAGGTAGGAGGATCACTTGAGCCCAGGAATTTGAAGTTGCAGTGAGCTGTGAAGATGCCACTGTACTCTAGCCCAGGCAACAGAGTGAGAACATGTTTAAAAAAACCAAAAAGACAAAACAACAACAACAAAAACAAAAAGAAGACAAAGAAGGTCATTATATAATGATAAAGGGATTAATTCAGCAAGAGGATATAATGATTCTAAATATATATGCACCCAACACTGGAGCACACAGATTCATAAAGCAAATATTACTTAGATCTAAATATTAATTAGATCTAAAGAGAGCGATAGACTCCAATACAATAACAGTGGGGAATTTAAACACCCTACTCTCAGCATTAGACAGATCATCTAGACAGAAAATCAACAAAGAAACATTGGATTTAAACTGGACTTTAGACCAAATGGACCTAACAGACATTAACAGAACATTTTACTCAACAACTGCAGAATATACATTCTTCTCATCAGCACATGGAACATTCTCCAGGACAGACTATACATTAGGCCACAAAAAATGTCTCAAGAAATTTTAAAAAATTGAAATCATATCAAGTATCTTCTCAGATCACAGCAGAATAAAACTAGAAATCAATACCAAAAGGAACTTTGGAAACTAAAGAAGTACATGGAAATTAAGCAACATGTTCCTGAACAACCACTGGGTCAATGAAGAAATTAAGATGGAGATCAAAAAATTTCTTGAAACATACGAAAATGAGAACACAACATACCAAAACCTGTGGGATACAGTAAAAGCAGTACTAAGACGGAAATTTACAGCAATAAACACCTACATCAAAAAAGTAGAAGGATTTCAAATAAACAATCTAACAATGTACCTTAAGGAACTAGAAAAGCAAGAACAAATCAAACACAAAATTAGAAGAAGAAAAGAAATAATAAAGATCACAGCAGAACTATACAAAATAGAGACCAAAAAAATACAAAAATCAATGAAACAAAAAGTTGGTTCTTGGAAAAGATAAACGAAATTGACAAACTGATAGCTAGACTAACCAAGAAAAAGAGAGAAAACCCAAGTGAACAAAATCAGAAATATAAAAGGAGACATTATAACTGATACCACAGAAATACAAAAGATCATCAGAGACTGTGACCAACTGGTGCATATGCTAACAAACTGGAAAGCCTAAAGGAAATGGATAAATTTCTGGAAACATACAACCTCCCAAGATTGAATCAGGAAGAAATAGAAAACCTGAACAGAGCAATAATAAGTAGCAAGATTGAATCAGTAATAAAAGGTCTCCCAACAAAGAAAAGCCCAGGGCCAGATGGATTCATTGCTCAATTCTACCAAATACATAAATAAGAACTAATATCAATCCTCCTCAAAATATTCCAACAAATTGAAGAGGAGGGAATTCTCCCTAACTCATTCTACGAAGCCAGCATTACCCTTATACCAAAATCAAACAAGGACACAACAAAAAAAGAAAACTACAGGCCAACATCCCTGAGAATATAGATGTAAAAATCCTCAACAAAATATTAGCAAACTGAATTTAACATCACACCAAAAAGATAAAACACCATGATCAAGTGGGATTTATACCAGAGATGCAAGGATGGTTTAATACATTACATCAACAGAGTGAAGCACAAAAACCATATGATCATCTCAATAGACACAGCAAAAGGATTTGATAAAATTCCACATCCCTTCACGATAAAAATTCTCAGCAAACCAGGCATAGAAAGAACATACTTCAAAATAATAAAGTCCATATATGACAAACCCATAGCTAACATCATACTGTATGGGGAAAAGTTGAAAGATTTTCCTCTAAGAACTAGAACAAGACAAGTATGCCCACTTTCACTACTCCTATTCAACATGGTACTGGAAGTCCTAGCCAGAGCAATCAGGCAACAGAAAGATTAAAAGGCATCCACATTGGAAAAGAAGAAGTCAAATTGTTATTCTTTGCAGACAAAATGGTCGTATATTTAGAAAAACCAAAAGACTCTACCAAAAAACTCTTAGAACTCATAAATGAATTCAGTAAAGTTGCAGGATACAAAATCGATACACAAAATCAGTAGCGTTTCTATATAGCAATAATGAAACAGGTGAAAAAGAAATCAAGAAGGTAATCCCATTTATAGCAGCTACCAAAAAATTTAAATACCTTGGAATAAATTAAACCAAGGAGGTAAAAGACCTCTACAAGAAAAACTACAAAACACTGATGAAAGAAATTGAAGAGGACACAAACAAATGGAAAAACATCCCCTATTCATTGATCAGAAGAATTAATATTGTTAAAATGACCATGCTGCCCAAAGCAATCTACAGATTCAATGCAATCCCTATCAAAATTACCAGTGTCATCTTTCATAGAATTAGAAAAAACAATCCTAAATCATATGGAGCCAAAAAAGAGCCAGAATAGCCAAAGCAATCCTGAGCAAAAAAGAACAAAGCTGGAGGCATCATACTATATAAATTCAAAATATATCACACGGCTATAGTAACCAAAATAGCATGGTATTGGTATAGAAATAGACACATAGACCAACAGAACAGAATAGAGAACCCAGAAATAAATCCACATATTTATAGCCAGCTGATTTTTGACAAAGCACTAAGAACATACCCTGGAGAAAGGACACCCTCTTCAGTAAATGGTGCTGGGAAAATTGGATATCCAAATGCAGAAGAATGAAACTGGATCCCTATCTCTCACCATACACAAACATCAACTCAAGATCAATAACAGACTTAAATGTAAGACCTGAAACTATAAAACTACTAGAAGAAAACATAGGGAAAACACTTCAAAACAAAGTGGTCTAGGCAAAGATTTTATGGCTAAGACCTCAAAAGCACAGAAAATTAAAACAAAAATAGACAAATGGGACTATATTAAACTAAAAAGCTTCTGCACAGCAAAGGAAACAATCAACAGAGTAAAAAGACAACCTGTTGAATGTGAGAAAATATTTGCAAACTATTCATCAGATAAGGGACTAATGTCCAGAATATATAAGGAACTCAAACAACTCAACAATTAAAAAAAAAACCCAAATAATCCCATTAAAAAGTGGGCAAAGGACATGAATAGACATTTCTCAAAAGAAGACATACAAATGGCCAATGGGCATATGAAAAAATGTTCAACATCACTAGTCAACAGGGAAATGCAAATCAAAACCACTATGAGATATCATCTCACTGTAGTTAGAATAGCTATTTTCAAAAAGACAAAAAAATACAGATGCTGATGGGGATGCAGAGAAAAGAAAACACTTTTGGTGGGAATGTAATTAGTGCAGCCACTATGGAAAACAGTATAGAGATTTCTCAAAAAACTGAAATTAGAACTACGATACGATCCAGCAATCCCACTACCGGGTATCCATCCAAAGGAAAATAAATCAGTATTTCAAAGGGATACCTACACTCGCACGTTTATCACAGCATTATTCACAATAGCAACCTAAGTGTCTGTTAATGGACGAATGGATAAAGGAAATGTGGTATATATACACAATGGAATACCTTTAGGCCATAAAAAAGAATGGAATCCTGTCATTTGCAGCAACATGGATGGAACTGGAGGTCATTATGTTAAGTGAAATAATCCAGGCACAGAAAGGTACTGCAGGTACTGCATGTTTTCACTCATGTGGGAGCTAAAGAACTTGATCTCATGGAGGTAGAGAGTAGAATGATACATACTAGAGACTGGGAAGATGGTGAGGGTGGGAGGTAGAAATGAAGAGAAGTTGGTGAATGAGTACAAATATACAGTTGCATAGACGAGGTAAGTTCTAATGTTCCATGCCAGACTAGGGTGACTGGAGTCAGCAACAACATATATTGTATATTCCAAAGTACTTAGAAGAGAAGACTTGAAATGTTGCCAACACATGGAAATGATAAATACTCAAGGTGATGGATTCCCCAAATACCCTGACTTGATCATTATATATTCTATGAATGTAATAAATACTCAACATGTACCCTAAAAATGTGTAAAATATTTTTTATCAATAAAAGAAAAAAACTGTTACACTGCTGGCTTTGAAGATGAAAGAAGGGGCCATGAGTCAAGGAATGCAGCTCTAGAAGCTGGAAAAGACAAGGAAATGGATTCTAGAGCCTCCAGAGGGAGCATGGTGCTGCTGGCACCTTGATTTTAAACAGGTGACACTGATTTTTGACTTCTGTCTTCCAGGACTGTAAGAGAATAAATGTGTGTTGTTTTAAGCCACAGAATTCATGGTAATTTGTTACAGCAGCCACAGGAAACTAATACAGAGGGTTTATACTGCCTGATTTCTAGTCTCACTCCAAAGCTACAATAATCAATACAGCATAAGGATAGGCACATAGATTAGAGGAACAAAATAGAGTCCTGAAATAAGCCTGTACAATTGATTTTTGATAAAGGAGCCAAGTTAATTCAATGTGGGAGAGGAAAGTCTTTTCAACAAATGGTTCTGTAACAACTGGATAAACATATAAAAAAATGGGTCCACTGCACACCATATACAAAAATTAATTTGACATGGATTATAGACCTAGAAGTAAAAGCTAAACTACAAAGCTTCTGGAAGAAAAATATAAGAAGATCCTCAAGATCTTGGTATAAGCAAATATTTCTTAGGGAAAACATAAAAAGCAATAATCACAAAAGAAAAAAATAAGTTGGGCTTCATTAATATTAAAAAAAACAAGTCACAGACTGGGAGAAAATATTTGCAAATCATGTATCTGAGACAGAACTTGTATCCATAGGATATAAAGAACCACAATAAGTGCCAAGAAGGCAACCATTCTAATGATAAAACAGGCATAAAACTTGAACAGATACTTCACAAAAGAAGATATTCCAATGGCCAATGAGCTCATGCAAGGTGTTCAACCTTATTAGCCATAAAGAAAATGCAAAGTAAAACCACCATGAAATACAATTTTACATCTACTGGAACAGGTAAAGTTGGAAAAGACCCACAGACAACAAATTTTGGGGAGGAAATGAGTGACTAGAGAGTACAATCTCTTCGGGGAACTGTTTGGCAGTTTCTTATAAAATTAAACTTACACTTACTCTATGACCCAGAAATTCCACTCCTAATATTTACCCAAGAAAAATGAAAGCATATGTCTACAGAGAGACTCAAGACTCTATATAGCAGCCTTATTCATAACAGCCAAAAGTTGGAAAGCACCCAAAGTCCATTAACAGGTGAGTGGACAAACAAATTGTGGTAAAGCCATACAATGGAATACTACTCAGCAAGCAAAAGAATGAACTTCTGATACACATTGCAGCACAGAGGGACCTCAAATGTATGATGTATACTGGGAGAAGTCAATTAGAGACCACACTGCGTGACTCCGTGCAGTCATGAGGTTCAGGAACAGGGAGGACTAGGCTCTGGTGAGAAATCAGAGCAATGGTGGCTGGTAAGGATGGGAAATGACTGGAAGAGTATGGGGAAACTTCCACGGTGATGGGAACATTCTATATCTTGCTGCAAGGTGCTGGTTACACAGTTGTATGCTTTTGTCAAAAGTCATTGTTTTAGACACTAGTGATCTTTATGTTTCACTGTAAGCAAACTTTACACCAGTTAAAAAACAGAAGCAGTTATGAGTGGCACAATTTGTTCGACAGAATTGTCTCATTGTGGGGTGGCAGGGCCAGGTGGTAGAGGGGTGGGGTGAGGAGTGGGTGTCCAAGGTACAGGGAGGAATTTTGAGCCTGAAAGTGCTACCTTCCAAGCAGGGCTCTGTAGGGGAGGTGCCTAGTGGGATCAGACAGCAGAGGAGAAAAGGTAGTGGTCTTGGATACTCTCTGCTGAGAGCCAAGCCAGCCTCCCAGGTGGCAGCAATTTGGAAGCTCAGGTTTGAGGCTCTGGAGGGTGGTCCCTGCTGGAAATCTGGGTATTCTTCCTTCAGGGTATGGAGGACCAGGGTGGCTCAGGGAGAGGAGGGAGCCTGCTGAGAACCCTGGAGGTGGGAGGGGAGGGTGACGGGGTCACTGTGGAGAAGGCTGCCCAGAGGCCAATGGTCTGACGACTTGTGGCAGGTTTGGCAGAGGACTGGGTGGGGGGAAGCTAAGGGCACCCAATAGCTGGCTTGGAGACCAGCACAGAGTCATGAGGAGCTGGCCAAAGGGTGGCAGCTGAGGAGTAGCAGGTGCTGGGAAGGAGGGGAAGGAGGAACAGTAGGAGGGAGGCTTGATTTTTTGTTTGTGGTTTAGGTCTGGGGAGACCTGGGCAAGTTACAGACCCAGGAAAGGTCCGCAGAAAGAGGCAGTGACTAGCCACTGTATAGTATGTGTCTACTTGACAAAAAGCTGCCCCATGTGGACCCTCATGCCCATCCACCCTTGGAGCAGGTGATAATGTTGCTCCTGTAATTTAGTCATGTTAGACTTCACCTCCTTGTCACTCACTGTATTTTTATTCACCAAATAATCAAGCAATTAAGGCACAAATTATTTGTAATGCCATCCTGGCAGGTTTTCCTACACCTTTTCAATAAATGGATTTCTTTCAACTCCCTGAAAAGAGAAGCTCGTGGCACAGGAGAGAGTGGCCAGCGGGGTCTGGCCATGCCCACTGCCCTGCTGACCCAGGCTAGGCAGGCAGGTCATCACCAGGTGCTGGCCTATCCCTAGCAGGTGAGGGTGGCAGGACAGATTCCTGGAAATCTTTTTCAGACCACCAATGGCCCCAGACACCACCTCCCTCCTCCAGCGAGCAGCCTGCACAGCCCAGTCCCGTGCGTGTCCTCACCTGTCATTGGCGACGGGCAGGGCGATCTCAAACTTGGCCAGGAACTGGAAGTACTGCTCTTCTGTCTGCTGCGTGAAGCCAGTCCCCACCAGCAGCATCCTGAGGTCCTCTGCTCGGATCACCCCATTCTTGGCCACTGACCGGGAGCCCTTGATGTTAAAGATCCTCTGCAGACATTCGGACAACCAAATGGGGTCAAGGAAGTAGAGGTTCCTCAGGCCGTGGCTGGTGTCGGGAAAGTGGAGCAGGGTGCCAGTTTCTATGAGGAAGCTGATGGCTGCCCCAGGCACAGGGAGGAGAAAGCAGTGTTAGACAAAGGAATGAAAGGGTCTCTGGGGTGGCCCTGTTCCCAAGAGGGGCAGGTCAGAAATTCTTTCTAGGAAGAAATCAACACTCCCGACACGCTGCACCCTGCAGACTGGACGGTAGCCTGCTCACGGGGTCTCTGGCGGCACTTCGTAACTCTCGCCAATGTCCCGAGCTGACTGCCACCTGGGGAACTAGAGTCAACCCTCATTATTTGCAGATTCTGTCCAAATTTGCCTACTTGCTAAAATTTATCTGCGACCCCAAAATCAATACTCGAGGTGTGCCTGCGGTCATTCGAAGACATGAGTGGAGTGGTGAGAATCTGAGTCGCCCAAGGTGTATGTTCCCAGCTGAGGTTGAACAAGGTGAGGCTCTGCTTTGCTGTGGCAGCTCTCATGCTGTAAACAAGGCTCTTTTCATGGTCTATGTAGTGCTGCATTTTTAAAATTTTTGTGCTTTTTGTGGGTGATTTCACTGTTTAAAATGGCCCCCAAGCGCAGTCCTGAAGTGCTGTCTAGTGTTCCTAAGCAGGAGAAGACTTCGATGTTCTTTATGGAGAAAAACGTGTTAGGTAAGTGCTATTCAGACATGAGTTATACTGCTGTTGGCTGTGAGTTCAATGTTAACAAATCAACAATATATATTAAATAGGGTGTCTTTAAGCAGAAACACACATAAAACAAGGCTCTGCATCGATGGGTTAATGAAAATGTTGTGCCCAGAGGCTCGCAGGAACCTAACCTTGTGTTTCCCTCCAAAGCAATGGTTTAGCGCTCGCTAGCTCGGTGCTGGGGAGACTGCAGAACAGAACTACCGCAGATGATGAGAACGGACTGTAGTCATTTAACCTCTGACTCCGCTGCGGGGCTGCCAGCCCTGGAGGGCAGGGACCAGTCCATTTTTGTGTGTCTGCCCTCAGTGGCCAACATGATGCTGGTGCAGAGCAGCTGCTTGTGTTCTCTCTCTCCAAGGAAAGAAGGGAGGGAGGGAGGGATGAAGGGGAGGAGAAAGGGAGGGAAGGAGGAAGGAAGGCAGGGACGTAGGCCAAGTTTTTGATTCTCTTATTCAAAATCTATTACTCTGAGGGCCAGGTTAGACTTACCAAGTGCAGACAGTTCTGTTTCTGACAGGTGCCCACCCCTGCCCTCCCTGGGGGCTCTGGCCCTCTGCCCGACCTTCACAGATCCCTCATGCCTGTGTCCACTGGGTGCCCACCTGGGCCCCAACACCCACACTGAGCAATGCCCACCGGACTGCAGGTCCTCGTAGTCTTTGATGTCATTGTCAGGAGTCTGCTCCACCAGCTGTTCCAGCTGCCTGTCCGTCAGGTACTGCACGTCGTCATCCTGGCTGCGGCGCTGCTGCTCCGCCAGCACAGCCTCCTGCAGGCTCAGGTAGCTCCTGGGGATCTAGGGGACAGGTGGGCGAGGCAGGGCCCCTCAGGTCCCAGGGCAGGCTCGCCAGCTTGGGCAGCCCCAGCCTGGCCGTGAGGCCTGAGGAGGCGGAATGTTCCCTCTCCATCCCTGCCCTCTATCCCTGCCCTCCATCTCTGCCCTTCCTGGCACCACTGAGCCTTATGACACAGACTCGGATTTTACCACAGTGAGAGGGGACTGAGGATCCCCAACAACGGGAAGCAGGCCCCTCTGGTTTTAATGGGATGAGTGAGGTACTCACCAGCCTCCCTGCCAGTCGCTGGCAGCCGATGGTGCTGCCCACGTCCCTCATGTTGCACGTGACGTGGAAAATCAACTGCCGCAGCCCCTCCTGGCCTTCCATGCTCTTACAGGAAATCTCACTGTGTGCAAACAGACCCAAGCTTCCCCATAGCGCCCTGCTCTCTGAGGAAGCACCGCAGTGTCTCTGTTTTCCCAAGTCTAGGGAGCTCATGAAAGACGGCATAAGAAGTTGACTGAGGCCTTGCTTTGTGCAAAGCACTGTGCTGGGCACCCCATAGTATGTTGCTTTAGTCTGTCTTCCCAACAAGCCCATCTCACAGAGGAGAAAAGTGAGGCACAGAGGTACAACTAAGGACACAGCTGGGCAGGAGCAGACTCACTCGGGTTGGATGCGGGTTCTGACCCACCGCCAATGCTCCTATTATCACAGACCCCACGGGCTGTCTCAAGGGCACACCAGGCATTCCCGAAAGCCTCATCCTGCATTCTGAGCCAGGCTGATGTGTCCCCAGGCTGATCCGTGCACTAATGTCTGTGGAACTCCACCCGGAGTGATGGGATCTGAGAGCCACCAATGCAGCTGCAGCAAGGTACAGTGCATTTTATTCCTACCAGGGAACACTTAATTGGCTGAGCCTCAGTTTCATCATCTGCAAAGTGGGCATAACAATCCCCATAACCTGCAGGGCTGTTGTGGGAGTCCAGTGACAGGAGGTAAGCTCAGGGCGGCTGGTCCCACCGGCACTGGCTCATCCTGATCCCTACTCCCCTCAGACTCGATGGCTGCTACCAGGACCACTCAGATCCCACCTGAGGACTGGGACCTCCATCCCCTCCCCACCCCCCCGGTCTGTCCTCGATTAGTGATCAACAATGGGATGGGTGGTGCCCGAGTTCACTCTCCTAGGCTCACGGGAGCTGTGCACTGTCAGCACCGGCCATGGGGGCGGGAGAGGGGGTCAGAAGGGAGGCACAGAGTGGGCACCTCCAGGCCCTGCCTGGTTAGTTGTCTAGTGGGTCTTCACTCTCTCCAGGGTGGGGTCTGCTCAGCTGGCCAAGCTGCCACCCTTGGCCGGGAAGGGGCCCAGCTCCAGCTGCAGGAGCCCCCAGTGGATAGATGCAGGTGTCCTGGGAGGATGGACAAATCAGTGACCCATGCGCACATGAGGTGGGAGCAGCAAGAGGCTGGGGACACTCACTGTAAGTGCTTGAACGTGATGTCCGGGAAGCCGGTGGCCCTGGAGCCTGATGGGGAGCGGCAGAGCGCCAGCACGTAGGCGCGCAGCGTTGCGATCCTCTCCACTCGGAATTTGGCCTCGATTAAGTCCAGGTGTGTCCCGACCACCAGCACCACGGCGTTGGGAGCCTTGGCCTGTGACAGGGAACCCGAAGCTGAGCACCATTTCTGTTCATTGAACAAGGGACGGGAAAGAGCCCCCAGCCGCACAGGTGTGCCGACCCAGGGTGCCTGCGGCCTGTCACCCCGGGCAGCACCCACACTCCTTGCTCTCTGTAAACCCCCAGGGCCTGCTGTACTGAGGGGTGTCTGAGGTACCCATGACCTCCTTTGCAGGGGGCGCTGAGCTTGACTTGTGGGGAGGGATTTCTGACCCTTCAGAAATGACATCAGCTACTTGAAGTGGGGGTAGGGGAGGGGAACAGCACCTTTATACCTGGGAGGGGAGCAGGGATCCAAGGGTGGGGTTCTTAAATTTAAGGTAAACAAGGAAATTACAAGAGTACCACCAACCTTTAGCACTTAAAATTGCTCCCCTGTGAAGCACAAGCAGGACTATGATTCCGGGGTCCTCCGTGAAAGCCCCTCAAAATGCAAAGTGCTTCTCCCTGACATAATTCCTCTTTTCCCTCTGAAGCATACAAGGAACACTTCAGAGATGTGGCCTGACCCCTTGATGCTCTGAGAACTGAGACCCACAGGGCTGGCGTCCTGTGTCCTCACCTCGATGTTGAGCAGCCAGAACTGGAGGTTGGCCACAGCCTCCTCCCCCAGCGCGAGGTTCCAGACGACCACATACAGGGCCTTGTCCGTGAAGAAGCACTGGTTGACGGTGGCCATGCTGGCCGGGCCCCCGATGTCCCAGACGTTGAACTCCACTGAGTCAACCTACTTGAGCAACAAGGCAGCGACAGGGAGGCATTTTAGAGACCAAGGTTTTAGTAAACCTAATGGAGATAACAGATTACTTTGAACACTGTACTTGGGGGCCTGAAAAAAAATGACAGTGGGAAATTATAGTCACCCTGTCGTTTCTGTCAGGAGTCAGTCATCCAGCCAGGGGAAAGGGGCCCTGTGGCATGGGGGTGGCCTTCTGGGGACTTCTATCTACTGCTAACAGAGCAGGGGACAAGCCCCAGACAGACACTGGAGGGTGTGGGCCTGACTCTGTCTTGCTGCCAATGGTTCAGGACCGTCCTGCTGGAGGAAGCCCTGCTCTGATGTCACTGTTCACACTGAGGCTTAACATCCCTCCCTCTGTGGGAGGGCAAGACCGCGGAGATGGGCCTCTGAACTTGTGTAGGTTAGAGGGCAGTGCCTGCCAAGGATGACGGGAAACTCCCCTGATGTGGGAATCAAACAAAGGATGAGCTGTCAGGCTGCCGGGAACGGCTGTGTAAGTGGCGGTTTCTCTATCGCTGCGTGAGGTAAGAGTCTGGCCCAGGCAGCTAAGGCTGCACTTTTCCGTAGCAAGGAGTCATTTCCCCGATGCAGCGTTTTGGCCTTCAAGACAGAGCATGCTGACCTGGTTTTGTATAAAGATGCAAACGGACAGCTGTTCTCAATGGGCTAAAGGCCAGCCACGGGAGAATTGTGGGCTCAGCATTCTCAAGATCAGGTGGTCGTCCTTCCGCTAAAGGAGGGGGGAGCTTTAATCATGGTGGGAAGGAAGTAGAGGCTGAGGGACAGGAAAAATACAAGTACTAATTCACCCCTCAGGCCTCAGCTAAAGGAAGAAAATGAGAGTAATTGTTAAAAAGGCAAAGCAGGAAAGAATGCAGAAGATTCTGGTTACTTTAGAGAACCTTTGGACACAAGTTAGCTAGATTTGCTCCTGGGGTGTTCTTGGATGGTGGACCTGGTATTAATTATTCTATTTGACTGTTATGGCCCTAACAGATGGGGCTCAGAGGACCAGCTTCTGAGCCTATGTTAGAAGATACATTCAGCTTAAATGCCTAATTTCTCAAACGGGATTTGGAAAATGGCTTTGTCTGAGAGACACTGCAGCAAAACCCTCTGGCACTGTGCTTGGGGGCTTTGGAGAAAATCATACAACATCTGGACCTCAAGGCCCCTCAGGTTTCCCACAGTGAAACAGCCTCCATGCACCTTGGATCCCTGAGGAACCAGAGGGCAGCAGAAACACAAACACAGCAGATAAGGATGGGATTATCTATGAGTGTTCATTACTCATGCTCAGAGAAAGAGCTAACTGCCCTGTGCTCTATTCCAGGGATGGAGATCCCACCAATATTCCACAGGCTCTTTTCTCTGTTTCTAGAGCAAGAAATGTTCATTTCCATTGGCCTGGCGCTGAATGGAAAACAGGATGTCTAACAGGTTCAGCAAAGGATTCAAGTGGGGCTTAAAAAATGGGACTTTACAGAACTTAGGGTGAAAGCAGGTATTAGGGAGGACAAAGCATTAATCCCCAGGTTGCTTTCTCAGCCTCCTGGCAGGGGCAGATGCTGGTGTGTTTCGCTGCCTGCAGGATCAGTTAGCTCTCAGCCCTGCCAGGGCCCTACCCTGGACCATCTGAATCTGAATCTTTGGGGTCAGAGAGGGTGAGGCCTGGGCATTGCTATCTTTGAAACCTCCTCCAGGGACTCTAACAGACAGCCAGGGTTAGGAACCACTGGTCCCGAGTCTCAAGTTAACTACAACAGGAAAACTACATGATGATGTTAAGAAATGACTCACTGCTCTTGGCAGGAGCTGGTTTAGAACAGTACACAGTGGCCCCTGCAAACATCCTGGGCTTCAGGCACCACGCTGAGAAAATCCTGGTCTCTCTGGGGAGAAGGGAAGAAGGGAGAAGGGTCCCGAGGAACGTCCCTCCCAGGGACCCGGCACGCTGACCATTCTTGACCTTGGCTCTCGAGCCAGCCGGCCTCTGGAGCTCCCACTTGGTGGTCCTGATGGTGGCCTCTCCGTGCATCACCTGGGGGGCCTTCCCTGTCTGTAAGATCTCCAGGAGGGTGGACTTGCCCTGGCGTGGGGGACCCACAATGATCATCTTCATCTGCTTGCATTTCTCTGCTTTCCGTAGCTGAGCACGCAGGTAGGACAGCATTGCTTTGGGGCCTGTGCAGTCATAAAGGGGAAGAGTAGACACCGTTGCCAACATAGCTATGGAACACACGCTCACCTCTCTCAGGAAACAAAATCCTGTTGTGAAGGAACATTTTCTATGTGTTCTAATGGGGAAAGTTAAGGAAGACCACTGGATCTGGTGGAGGGAAGATGTGATACTAATCACCCCCAAAGTGAAGTCTAGAAGTCAAGAACCTGAGGACAAAGTCCTTGCTGCCTAGGAGGTCATAGATAGTTTCACCACATGGTTATTCTCAATATAGTGACTCTTAGTAACTATCGCTTTAGGGACAATTTTATAGCATATTGCCAAACCCAGAAGCTGGAGCTGGGCTCCAGGGGTCACTTGCCATTTCCACTCCCAGAACTTAACAAGTGAACTTGAGTCGTTTTTCCAAGGAGGTGATACTAGGGGACATGGCTGGGGAAGCCCTACCTTCTTTTCTGATTTCTGTAGGCACATTGCTGATGGTCTGGTCTTCAATGTCCAGCTGCCAGAGGTTGCCCAGCTGCCCCAGCTCAGGAGGGAGCTCTCGGAGACCAGGGTTGCTGAGGACGCACACGTCCGCCATGAGAAAACACACGCACACACATACACATAAGTACACACACACAGCTCCTGTCAGCCTCTGTAGCCCTCAGCCTCTGCAGCTTACAGGGGCCACTGACAGCCTGCACCCCAAACCCCACACCTTGGACCCTGATTTATAGTGTCTCATTGAAACGCGAATTCCAAAACCTTTCTCCTTGGAGAGTCAGTGGTAGAAATGGCAGCTCTGTCTTCTGCAAATCCCCATGGCTTAGAACTGGGTCCCCTCCCCCAACTTTCCTGTCTCTTCTACTAATGAAAGGATGAATGATTGAGTGGTTCTCCTCATTATAACCTAGAGAAGTAGCAAAATCATCGCATACTACCCTTGTCTTCCTCTCCCCTACCTTCTTGACCAAGCCCAGTTCTGAAAATCCCACTACTGCTTCCTGGTAAATATATGGCTCCTTTCTGCCCGGCTTCTGTGTCCCTGGTGGTTTATGGGAGGACATCCTGCCTGCCTGGGCCAGCAGGGCCAGTACAGCCGCTCTCGCTGTGTACTCACTTTCCCAAGTACAGCTCTGATAGGTTCTTTAGCAGACAAACTGAGGGAGGGACTGCGTCGAGGTGGTTGTCGTTCAGACAAAGGACTTCCAAAGACTCGCTTAGGAAGGCCGGAAATTCGAGCACACACGCTGCAAAGAAATGGAAAAGCAGACTGTACTTTATAAATAACTCTGGACTGTCACAGCATGGTGGGTGAATAGACTGGTGCAACCTTTTCCAGAGGGCATTTTGGCAAACCTATCAGAATAAAATACTCATCCCATTGACCGAGCGATGCTAATTCTACAGACATCGTTGCACACATGTGCAACAAAGGATGCTCAGTGGCACACTGTAATAGCAAAGATAAAGGACAACCTACATGTCCATCCACAGAGGGTTGGTCCAATGAGTAATGGAATAATATGCAACTATTACAAAGCACAGGCAGGTCTACATGTATGGGCATGAAGTGATACTCAAGAGCTATCGGTCAGTTGAAAAAGCAGGGTGTGGAACCAGATATCTAGAAGGTTTATTAGTGTGTTAGAAATGTCAGCAGACATGCATATATACACAAACACATTCATGCAGATATGTATTTATGTTGTATGCATGCATGCACACATACCACACATACATATATGTTTGTGTATAGGTTAAATGTGTATGTTAGACACAAACACAATTGTTACCAGAGACATACGAAATTCCATAGTTGTCTTGGGGAAGGGACTTACTAGAGGACTAAATATTCATCCTGAGCCTTTGGTACTGTTCAAAAATTTTTAAAAAAATACATGTATTACTTCTTCAATTAAAAAAGGCTAGTTATCTAAAATACAATACTGTGGGCTAAGTTTTTACACTTCCAAAGATGGCATTCTCTGAAAAACCAGCTAACTCTTTAGTATTTAAGGGATTTCATTAATTAGGCTAATTATGAGATTACCATGAAAATCACGTCAAATCTGCTGTTTTCACGGGCACCAGAGCATTTGAGTTTGAAAGAATGTGGGGGAGAGCTTGGAACGCACACTGATGGGAATCAGAGGTTTGGATTTCAGCAGGATCTCTGAAGTGCCTTTATCCTTTCTGCTAATGCAGGGAGAGCGGGCAGGACAGCATGCCCAGAGCTCGGAGAATTCAAGATAAAAAGGCTGCCTCAAAACCCTCTCATCTGGTTCCCTGCCAGACACGGAAAATAGAGAATCCAGGATTCTTTTGTGGGGCTTGGTCGCCCTTGATCACAACTACCCCCCTAGCTCTGGCTTTTCTCCACACATGTGGCTGCAGTAACAATGGTAATGGGGTGACCTGGCCTCAGAACACTCTGGGACAGACAGTAATGGAATACCAAAAGCGATGCCTGGAGAATGTGCCGAGATAGCTGCAGTGTGAATGGGACTCACCCAGGGGCCCCTGTGGAAATAAAGGTGCAACGCAGCCTTCTAAAGATGGCTTTGTATTAGGCCTTGTTCCATAAGAAAACGTTAAAAAGGTTTTTTTTTCCTTCAATGAAAAGGGATGATCAGCATTAGCCTGCCCTAATTCACATTTTCATGAAAGAACAACAAAAAACGAGAAAGGCTCACTTTCTTCCCAGAGAACACACTCTGAACACCTGGCCTCTGTGCTTCCCAATTTTAAAGTTTCACCTTGGTGTTTATTAAGCCTCTTTAAGTAACGGCTGGCGGGATAAGGAGTGACTATTTCAAACAGAGGTGACACCTGTACAGACCTCCTGGCCCAGTGTCCAAAACTACGGAGACTGGGCCAGGGAGAGCGCAGCTCGAGGTATTTATGAACTGTGATTACTTATTCATAAGTTATTTATGACTCTGCTGGTCTGAATTTTACCGTAAAAATGGCCATCCAAATTATTTTTGGATGAGGCCACTGCACAAATATGACTACTTGAATGGACGTAAATCTACTTGGAATTTTATTAATACTATCCACCTGCAAACAAGTTGTCTTTTATAGGGAATTCCTTACCCAAGGGTCAACAACCCTGAGAAAATAACCCTACTCAGTAAAAAAAAAAAAGGGTTTGCAAGGAACCCCCTTCTTTTCACTCAGGTGTGGGCCTTGACTTTCTAGATAAAATTAAAAAAATCAAGAGGCTTTTGCCATCTGCCAAAGCCATAATTGATCCACCTCTGCCAGGGACCTTCCAGTGGGCATGGCCTCCTCACCCAGCTCCCCAAACAAGCTCCTATGGGCCACCAGCAAAGTCATCTTCCAGGACACTGGTACGGTACATGTTCCTTTTGTGAATTTCAGCGTGTACCTTTGACCTTCCTCTCTGATGGTTTCAGGAGGGAGTGGCTGGTGCCCCTGAGTGCTGGGCCCACCTCCTTGTACGCTTCTCCATGATTCCAGAAAGGATCGTGCATTTCTAAACTGGAGACACATTTCTAACTGACCCAAACGTATGAAGCTCAACCCACCAGCAGGTGGGTTGCATGATGGAGATCTATACTAACTTCTCTTTTCATGCACATCATCCCATTTGGCATCAAGGAAAAGATATTTTGTTTCTCCTTCCTTCCAAGTGAAATCCCCACGTCTGGATTCAATTTCTAAAGTCCTAAGGCCCTTCATTTAAAAGCAGGTCAGTTATGAAATTCATAATTGCATTTCCCTATTCGTGAGGTTATGGATCTTTTCATCTGCTTCCTGGCCGTCTGGACTTCCTTTTCTGCAAACTGTTTATATCCCTTGCCCATTTTCTGCCTATTGTTTTGTCTGTTTTTTTTTTTTTAAACCAATTTGTAAGCATTCTTTGTATATTAAGGACATAAGCCAATTTGTGTTGCAACAATTTGTGTTGCAAATATTTCTTCTCGGTCTGTTTGTGTTATGGCTTTGTTTATGATGCCTTTTACTCAACAAAACTTTTCAATTTTTACAAAGCCAAAGATTTTGGTCTTTTAAAAAAATAATTTCTGGATTTCCCAGCTAGCTTTTAAAGCTCTTCCCCACATTCAAATGATAGATATAGTCTCTTAAATGTTATTGTTTTCTTTTTTTATATACTTAAACCCGCTATCCACATGGAAATTTTTGTAACTGATATAAGGTAGGACATCTAGTGTTGTGTTTTTCCCCCTTCCAGCTGGACAGGCAGTTATACCAACACTAGGTATTAAAACAAGAAAACATTCTTTTCCACTAACCTGAAATTCTACCTTTGCCATATATTACATTCCTACATTTATTTAGGTCTATTTTTGGACTCTCTTATCTGTTCCACTGACAACATATTACTTTTTCAGTCATATGTAAACACGCACACTCATACATGATAGATCTACATGCATATCATATGTGTGCATACCAGTTCGTCAAAAAGTGTAACAGGTGGCAGATTATTTAGTTCACCTCCTGCAAATGTGTCTGGGCCTCCACAGCCCTTCTCATCCCTACCTCACACCACCTGTACTTGCCAACATCCATCTATCAAGCTGAAGAAGAAAGTTACATTACATTTAAAATGACTTAAATATTGATTCCTGTTTTATGGGACAGCATCCTGAGGGATATTTCTGTGAGTGTAGCTGGCTTTAGAAGTCTTAGCTTTGAGGTTAAAAAGCAGGGCTGATTGTTTAACATGAGGGATAGGTCTATGCCTTCCCCTGTACCTCACAGAAGATAAGGAACAAGAAGAGATTTTTTTCCCTAGAAATATTCTGTGCTAAACTGGCCTTGTTGTGTGACAAGTACAAAAGCTCTAGGAAAAGTTCTGTTTCTGATGAGCTTGTGGGGAAAGACCACAAGCCCCTTGCAACCTCAGGCTAGCCTCAGCCTGCAGGGCCAGGGTGGCTGTGATCTATGTGGACTTTGTAAGATGTCATCATGTGGCTGTAAGGATGGAATAGCATGGGGCTTCTGGCCCCAGGGCTGGAGTCCCATATTCTTGGGCTGAAACCTGGCTCTGCCAATGACTAGCCACATGACTTGGGACAAATCAGTCAAATCCTGTGCTACAGACTCAACTGCACCCGCTCAAATTCATATGTTGAACCCCGAATCCCCAATGTGATGGTATTTGGAGATGGGATCTTTGGGAGGTAATTATGTTTAGATGAGGTCATGAGGGTGGGGCCCTTGTGATGGGATTAACATCCTTATAAGAAGAGGAAGGGAAACCAGAGACTCTCTCTCTCTTCCATCTAAGGACACAGCAAGAAGGCAGCCATCTGCAAGCCAGGAAGAGGGCCCTTGCTGGAACCCGACCATGCTGGCACCCTGATCTTGGACCTCTAGCTTCCAGAACAGTGAGAAAATAAATGTCTGTTGTTTAAGCCATGCAGACTCTAGTATTTTGTTATGGCAGCCCACGCAGACTAAGACACCCTGGTACCTCAGTTTCCCCAAGTGCAAAATGGGGATATACCTCATGTTGCGAGGATTAAAGAGACAGTAACATATGTAACCTGTCTAAGGCAGTGCTCGGCATGCAGGAGGTCATCCACACATGGGAGCTGCTAGTATCACTGGCCTCCAAACAGGAGACTGAGGCTTCAGAATACTTGCATATCACACACGTGACATGAATAATGGGCATAGTCCACTTGCAAGTTTTCAGTCGAATACAGATATCTCTGGCATTTCAACAGGGCGTGGAAGTGGAAAGACTGATATAAGGGCGATTCCCTCTTTGGTGGAGTAGGAAACAAGACCACCCAGCTGTCTCATCTGGGAACACCAACACCTCCTCAAGTCAAGGCACACACCTGCCTCAGTCCCTGAACGCTGACGACCTCTGGTGGTGAAAAAGGCAATACGCTTTGTTTTAAGTCCATCTTCATTTCTGTGGGGATGAAAGAAGAGTCAAAATTTGAGGACAGCATGACGAATACATTACTATTTTGGCTGTGACTACATAGCACTGAGCTGTGGAGAAGGGAGGGAATTCCATCAGCAGGTGTTTGGGACCCTGCAGCTCACATGTAACCAGTAGTGCTCAGGAGTCTTTTGGGAAAAACGTTTGGAGAAGGCGACCTAACTCTGGCATTTTCCATTTTCCAGTGTTCCCACTTCAGGCAGTGAGTGTTTCAGTGCCGGGCATGAATGCACATTCCAGTGGCTGTTACATTTTAACTGCCCCCGTGGAAGCCCTCCTGGGGCGTGCACTCTGCTGAGATGCTGCAGAAGCAGCCTCTGCAAACCAACTGGGTGGCTGGCCTCGCTCCCTGCCTTTCTTCTTTTATGAAAAGGCTTTGGGGGTGGGGGCTTTTTATCCAATTCTATATCCATTTCAGTTATTGATTGGCACAGACTTTTGAACAGAATTACAGTTTAGGCTGAAGTGAGAGGCAAGATTCTCCAGGAGCCTTTAAGACTTAGCAATGGAAGGACACTGTTATGGGCTGAACTGTGTCCCTCCCTCAAACGCCTACGTTGAGGTCCTCACCCTTGGTACCTCAGAGTGTGACTGTATTTGGAGACAGGGTCTTTGAAGAGGTAACTAAGTTACAGTGAGGTCACTGGCATGGGCCCTAATCCAATCTGACTGGTGTCCCTATAAGAAGAGGAGATTAGGACACAGATATGCACAGAGGGACAACGTGTGAGGACACAGGGGGAAGACGGCTGTCTACTAGCCCAGGAGAGAGGCTCAGGAGAACCCAACCCTGCTGACCCCACAACCTCAGACTCCCAACCCCCAGGACTGTGCGGCAGTCATTTCTGCTGTCTGAGCCGCCCCGCCTGTGGCCCAGCGGCCCCAGCCGACTCACACGCCACACCCTGAGGGGCTGCCCAGTGGCAGTTACACACGCGCTTTGGAAGTGGCCAGGGACTGGGAGGCCCCCTGCTTACTTGCCAAGTTGGTTTCTGGAGAGATCCAGGGTTTTGAGCTGTCTGCAGGTCCACTTCTCTGGAGGTGGAAGGGACACCAGCTGGTTTCCCTGTAACCTCAGGAACATGAGGGCCTGAGGTAGGGAGTGAGGGAGAAAGAGGCAGAGATGGCATCAGATAAAAAAATGGAGGAGAGGCCGAGGAGAAAAGTCAGTTTCCTGACAAAGTGCAGCCAAACTATCACCGCCGATTCACCTTTGCCATGACCCCAATCGTGCAGGGGCTCAACAGTCTCTCAAAACTCACGCAATCATATCACACAGAGCAGATGGAACGATTTCTCTACAGAAGCTTTTCCCTCAAAATCAATGAGAGGCAATCATTCCAGAATCAAAGGAGTCCACGTACTTCCCAGTGTTAAGAGTGACGATTATTGGTGGGCCTCTCCTGGGAAAAGCGCCAGACTCTGTTGTCCTGGGGTCAACCCCAGGGGAGCCACACAATGCTGCCACCTCCCGGTGACCTCCTGGGGGCAAGCCCATGTCTGGGGCCAGGCAGGGTGGCAAGGACCCAAAGGAGACCTGCCCTAGCCGTGCGCCCTCTGCTGGCCGGCGTGGGGTGCCGAGCTGGGCACCCCAGGGACTGTCCATGTGCCTGGGGAGCCCCTCTCCAGTGGCCCAGCCCTCAGCCCTGCTGCCTGCGGACCCCAAGCAGAACACGAGGGGCTGCGGCTCCACCCTTGGACTTGTGATGTGTTTTACTCTAATGGGAGTATCAGAGACACGTTGTAACCCTTCTTTAGGACAGCACTAGAGACATTTCCACCCACAGTCGGGGCGGCCTCAGGAGGGCTGTAGGCAGTTCGCTGTCCCACATTAGACTCTTTACTCCAGGGGCTTCCGTCTCCTCCCATCAGAACCAGGGTGGTGGTGTCAGCAGCCAGCCCACTCACTGCAATTCTATGGAGGCCCAGCCATGTGCCAGGCCCCAGGGCTGGCGCTGGGGACATGGAGGTGCCACCAATCTTCCCACATACCCGCCCACCCCCCAGTCTGGAGGAGGACACCACGAGTGAATACACGTTCCCGCAGAGCCCAATGGTAAGATTCTGGACAAGGTTTCGTCCCTCCTGATTTGCTGCTTCTGGGCTTTGGTGGAAGCCAGAAAACCAAGTCCGCTAGTTGTTGGTGTGAAATAAGAGAAGATGGACTCCGATGGCCATGGATGAGAACTTACGGCCAGGAATGCTTTGCAGGGAGTAGTGATGTGGATCCTTACCCAGCAGCCCTCCCGAGTGGCTCCTTTTCCCCTGGCAGAGTACGTGCCCTGGGTCCCTTTCTTTGCCCCCTGTTTGTCCAGGCGTCTGTGACTTGATGGCCCCTCCTCTCCCAGAATGCGCATGTTGAAGGGGCCTTTGCTACCGTTTGGGGATCTCTGAACACAGGAAGGAGAGCTCGTGGAGGCCTGGACCATAGCATGGCAGGACTGGGGGCTAAAGCCTGTGCATTATGGCCTGGTCACTCTGCCTGTGCAGTGTGGCCTGTGTGTCCACCACAGGGCCTCTGCTGAGCCTGCCCTGATGCCTTTAGCAAGCACCTGTTGAGCCCCTGTTCTGGGGCTGGCCCAGGGCTCCAAGCAATGAGCATGATCCACAGTCTGCCTAAGGACCTGCAAACAACCTAAAGTGAGAACACAGCCCCGTGCTGGGCTGGCCACACAGGGCTCTGGGGACAGCCCTCCCCCGGCCTCGGTGGGCCCAGCAGGAGCAGGAAGGGATGGCGCTAGGGACAGTCAGGACGGAGAAGCTACTGGGCTGTGCTTACAATTTTTAACATTAAAGTCAGTCCAGGGGAAACAAACCCATAACCACCACCCTAACATGGCTGTTTCTGTTTTCCACATTCCGCACCCCCATCTTTGCTCAGGACCATACACATTTTTGACAGCTGAACTTTTCCTTCACCTTTTTTCCCTTAGTTGTCTCAGAAGCTCAGGAAAAGCCCAGATTTCACTGCAATGTGGAGTGATTTTCTCACAAAAGCCGCAAACGAGAAATAAAGTGCTATTAGACTTACGTCAAGCTGGAAGAGTCCCAGGGGGACTTCTTTTAGTGTGTTTTCTGAAAAATCCACATCCTTAAGGTGAATTTTCCAAAAGACGGCCATTTTGTCTGGCAGAGATTCCAAGGCATTTTTGGATGCTTTACAACATTTCTAGGAGTTTGATGAGAAAGAGAATGAATATTAATTAGCTCTTTAAATACAGTGGTGCGTGGAAGACTGTTTCCAAATTTGATGTTAAAAATAAGACTATTACAATAAGGCTCTGTAATAAATACGATTTGGTGTTGGTTAAGAGGCTACAAGCTCTCGTTGTCCCTGCGTTCCTACCCCTCTCCAAGGAAGGGACAGGGGTGGAATTTCCTGGGGGAGACAAAGGTGGCTCATAGACCTTTTCCTTCATTCCAGAACATCCGGCCCATTGTCCTTGGAAATAATGGAACAATTCAGGGCTGTGCTCTAGAGAGAAGCTGGTTTCCCACACACATATGGTCAAACTAGAAATGTTAGCGCTAGTGATGGAGAATTTCCTGGTTTAAAACCAACAGCAATAAAACACACATATTCTTTATGCCATCCCATCTGTTTTAACAAGCGAAACTCCCAAGAAACAAAAACACCATTTAATCAGCAGTGTTGGGAATACAGATCAGCTATTTCTTACTCTTATTTTATAGTTGTCCTAAAAGAACAGAACCCTCCTTTTTGGGCAAAACTCATCCTGTGCCAGGATGCAAGCTGTCGCTGTGCAAAGCTCTGTGGGGGTTACTGTGAGGCTCTCAAACCCAGAGCCAGGCAGGCTGGCTTTCAGGTGAGTCACCTGCCTGAGGCCTTTGGCACTGCTGCACGCTGAGTGAACAACAATCCTGCCACCCTGCGTGGCTGCCCAGGGGATGAAGTGAGACGATGCTCTGTGAGGTTCACTACGGTGCAGAGTTGACCGTGGCTTTCATGATTTTGCTACGATACTAACCAAAGGGCAGGCCCAAGGATCTGGAAACACCTTCAGGTTGTTTCTGGAGACATTCAGAGAATTGAGTGACTTGAAAGAATGAAGGAAAAGGGCAGGGAGTTCCGTCAATTTGTTGTCAGATATATCAAGTTCCTGTAGCTTCCGCAAACCAATCCAGTTAGTGGCTAGGGAAAAAAAATTACGAGTTGGTAAAAATATCCCTATCAAGAAGAAAATGATTAATTAAGCCACTGATGATAAAACATACCACTTTCTTCTTCAAACAATTTTTCTAAGCAATTTTTTGAAGCTGTCAGTTTTTGAAGTTTTAAGAGATGCAAGAATCCGGGCGGAAGGTGGGACAACTTGTTGCTGGAAATGTCAATTTCAAGTAGCCTGGGGTTGGGGAAGAAAGAAGTTAAGGCATCAGAAGAATGAGATTAAACACTTTTACATATTTTTCCGTGAATATGGAGGTATATATTTTTTCTTTTTTCTCCCTGCACAAGTTAAAATGTGCATTGAAAATGTAGCACATATGATTTTTATTCATTTGAAAAACTGTTACCACATCTTGTATAGATAAAGAAAATCAAATCTCTCTTTGGTGGCCCTGGGTCCCACTGACCAACAGGGATTCAAACCTTCCCATGCATGTGATAGCAAAATAAGCCGGTGCCATGAAAGCTCCTGGGAGACCACAGACCAGGGCTTTTAATCTTTCGGACCCATCTATCCAGCCCAGGTTAAGGGACCCCCTCAAATGGCACTTGCTCTTTAAGTTTTTGGTGTGCTGGCTCCTTTCCTATTTCTGCTTGTGAGTGCTACAAGTTACTGCCGACCCCAAGCTCTTTCCAACTTTCTTCTCTCACTTCACTTAGAGTCTCAGTTTTGAAATCAGCTCAATGCCTTTATGGAATGAGGCCTTGCAGATATGTACCCTAAAGAAATCAATTAAGTATGGTCCTTCCTCTTCCCATGCAACGTCGGGGGGAAGGCTCCAGAAAAAGCAGGCAGGGGCTGCCCACCGTGCCCTCCCGCTGCCGGAGTCCTGTGGAGTTAACCCGTTCTCTGAGACTCTTCCCACTTTCCCTGGGAGGTGGAGGAAAAGCTGGTGCATCAGAGACCACCAGCCCAGGAAGGTTCAGCTGCCCTCCTCTGAGTCTTGCACAGGACTAAGACGGGCATTTCGGGCAGGCAGTTCTGCACGGCCACAGGTGAGCTGTGTACACAGGTCAGGCAAACCATCTTGTTCCCAAGAGCTTACATAAGGGTGGGAGGGCAGAACTTCCTTCTCTCATTTTAGCCAGAATATTTGTTTTCAAAAACACAAAATACAACCAGGGAGCACATGCAGGAGGACAGTGGTGGCAGCTGGGGTGTAGATGGGCCCATTCACATCCTGGGGACCCACCTGGAACAGATGATTTCATCTGAGGACTGCACACCAGGCAGCTCCCCCAGGTGGTTGTCCGAGAGGTTCAGCTTCCGGAGGTTGATGAGTCCCCAGGGGATGACAGAGGGCAGGGATGCCAGGCAGTTGGCAGAAAGGTCGAGCTCTGTGATCTGGCAGGAGATGTCTATGAGCCAGTCTAGATCCACCCAGGGTAACCGGAGATGGGACCATTTCACACGAAGTGCCTGGTGGTGGAGAAAAGGGAAAAGCACATGCGGACAGTGAGCCCAGCGCCAATGTGTGCTTAGAAAAAAGCAATGATTTATTCAAGTGTGTGTCTATGTGCCCACCCCAGCTGGAGTCCTAAGAGGTTGGGACCAGGTCTGCCTCATGCCCCCAGCACCCGCCACCACGCTGGCTGGCACAGAGGGTGCCCCATTCCCCCTGGCACGTCATCTGAGCACAGCTCCAGCGAGTCACCATCAAGCCTGCAGAAGGAGCTGGTGGGCTCAGTGCCACCCCTTCCAGGCAGATCACAGGGAGGGGAGGGAGATCGCACATGGCAGGAGTTGCCGTGTACAGAGGAAGCCACCCAAGCCTGGAGGAGCCTTCCCTAGGCTGAGCACCCAAACCTGGGTCTCTGACTTCCCTTCAGGGGCCTCTTCCCTGTGATTAGAGAGGCTGTTGCCTGCAGCCATCTGTCCTGTACCAGGGTGCTTGGTGGACAGGCTGCTTCCACAGTTAGAGACCAACCTACAAATGGACAATGGCCACACAATATATAAAAATAGAACTTTGACCTACAATGTGCAGCAACCTGTGCAGAAAACCAATCCCCTTATCTGTAATAAATAGCCCAGGAAGCTTCCTGCTGTTAAGTCAGACTTGCAGGAGGCCAGATTGTTATCTCTAGTAACAACCCAGGAAGCTAAACAATAACTTCTGTAACAATCAGTCCAAAATGGCCAGGACTTGATTAATAATTGATAGATGCCTTAATTTTTGTCCTTGCCTTCAATTTAGGACCAGAGAGAGCCACCTATGAACCCCTGACCAATCCCATAGGAGGCCCAGCTCATAGCCTACGGTCAGGGCACATCCGAGGGCTTCCCTTTGTCCCCCTGTAAAGCCTTCCCGCTCCTCTGCCTGCCTTTGGGTCTCTGCCACATGCAAGTGATGGGGGCCGACTCCCTTGCTACTGAAGTTCAGCATAAACAGCCTTTACTTTTTTCATTTGGTTGGCCTTCGTTTATTTCCACAAGAGGGAGTCAGAAAGGCCAGCGGTTTGCTGGTGTGGGGGAGTGGAAGGGATCTAAATACATATAAGCAGGACTTTTCTCTTTCTTCTTGATTCTCAAAGAATTCTGGGCTCAGTTAGGTTTCTGGGGAGAGGAAATCTGCTCTTTGGTCTGTTTCTCCAAAGTAACTGGAAATCCGTATTGAAAAATTAGAGGAGCAGAAATATAAACAGAAATTAGTGCTTTGCAAATGGGAAAATGTAACAACCCGGCAGAGGCTGTGGGAAAGGCACCAATAATGTGGGATAAGTTTGCCTTCAAAATTGGCAGCAGTTGACAGATGTCCTCATATGGCCACTAGATGGCGATGTGTGCCTTGTCTCTATGTTGACCTGCCCTTAAATCCTGGCGCTTGGAAAGGCTGAGTCTACACCCTCTCAAGGCTCCGGTCTTTGGGCCAAGGGGATGAGGGACTCTATCTCTATCTGTCTGTCTCTCCAGCTGTCTGGATGAAGAGGGTCGAACAGGCAATGGTATACTGGATCTAGGGTCAAGAGAGTGGAATCTTAGTCTCAGCTGATTTTTCAAAGACAATATTTTTAGACAATTTCCCTGGGCCTATTTTATTGTTACTGTTTTTCTCCCCCGTTTTTTTTTTTTTTTTTTTTTTGGAAAATTTTAAAAGCTGCAGACAAGTTGAACTAGGACACAGTGAATATTCATACATCAACTGTTAATATGCCGTCACATTTGCTTTCGCTCCTCTCTCTCTCCCCACATGTATAAATACACACACTTTCTACTTTTTGCTAAATCATTTGCAAGTAACTTAAATATCACGACACTTCACCCCTAAATACTTCGGCATGTATCTCTGAAGAACAAGAATATCTTCATACGTCACAACCATACAACCATTTTCAAGAAGAATAACATCAATACAATATTAAGTCCACAGTCCATGTTCGAATATTCCCAATTATCCCAGAAATGTCCTTTATAAGTATTTTGCATCCTGACTCAGGACCCTGTCAAGAATCACACACAGTTGTCTCACCCCTTTACTTTTCTCTCATCTAGAAGAGTCCTTACGCCTTTTAATGTCTTTTTTGACATTACAGAATATCCCATAATCTGAATTTATTCAATTGTTTCTTAAAGTTTAGATTCAAGTTAACTATTTTTGGCAACAATCTCAGAGACAATGCTGAGTCCTTCCACTGGATCCCGCCAGGGGGCACCTGATGTCGAGCTATTCTGCTGCAGGTGATGCCACGTTTGGTCCCTTGGTTAAGGCGGTATCTGTCAGATCTCTCCTTTGTAAAGGCATATTATACCCTTTGTGATTAATAAGCAATCTGTGGGGTAGTAATCTGAGACTATGTGACTATTCTGTGTTCCTACATATTTCTCCCAGTGGGTTTAGCATCCATTGCTGATCCCGGCCTGAAGCAATTGGTACAATGACAATGGCAGTTGCAAAGTGATGATTTTTCTAAAACTGTTCTTCCTACATTGATTACCTGGCATTCTTCTGTACAGAAGGGTGCCCCCCTTCCTCTTTAAGTATCACTATGAACTCATGGATCCTTTTTTATTTCAAATATTATAATTCATTATTATCATTATTTCTTTTGATGCCCAAGTCATCTTAATTTGTCCAGAAGGAGTACCATCCAGGGGGTTCCCGTGTTACTCTGACATATCCCTATCAGTTTGAGGGTACTTCCTTACTTCCTGAAAAAACAAGATGTTCCAATCTCCTCTGTAACTTTCCAAGCCCAAGCCCCGATTCCCTTTAGTGGAAATTGGTATTTAGAAATCAAAATCTGGGTGTTAGGTGTGCTTCTCACTCCTGGAGTGTCACTGCTTCTCTGCCCATTGACTGGACACAGCTCTGTATTTAGCATGAGTGCATTCTGATGCCTCCAATTCAAACCCAGCCACATGGGTTTTTTCCTAATCTTTCCATAATTCTTAACTGTATCACTTTTCATCTTGCTATTGCTGGTTTTAATCTGTTAAATAAGTGGTTTGAACGACATGATGTCTAGGTCACTTCTGGACCCAGGATTTTTTCTGGCTGGTGGTTCTGCAGAGGACAGTGGCCTCTCACGGGGATGCTTAGGGTAAGCACGACAGTCAACCCAACAATAGACTGAGAGGAAGGTTGGCATGCAGCCTTTGCAATGCCAAGTCAAAGAAGGTTCTGCAGGGCCTGGCTGCCCCTCCTTCATGGGCTCAGGGAGACACATCCAGGTCTTGGGGGTCTGTGGACTCATGGATTCCATAGACCCAAAGGGCCAGACAGCTAGACACGAAGCCATCATGTCCAGGTTACAATCCAGTTCTCTCCACACACCCTGTGTGGCCATTATGGTCATTTGATATTGAGTGGTTTGGACCTGAACTGAAACAGCAGCCAAATGTAAGGTGAAAGGAGGCTGGTTTTGGTTTTGACTTTGACAACAAATCTTAGGCATCTATTGAAAGTCTAATAAATAAAACTCTGCAGGACCATCAAAAATAAAACAACAGAAAAGAGATTGTTACTGTGACGTGAACCTATTGTGTCACAAATGAACTAGGCATACTTGGGGATCAGCTCAGATGTTGCTGTCCCTACAATGGCAACCTCCTTCCTGATGCCTCCCCCATGTCCTCTGAGTTGGAGCTGCAGCCCTGAGTGGGGCTTGGAGTGGGGCTTGGCCTCTGGCTGCTTAACTAACTCCATGTGGGTCCTGGGCAAGTAGCAAGGGAGGTGGGCAGTTTCTCAGGCTCTGTCCAGCTCAAGTCCCTTTCTATCAACCTCCCTACTGATTCTGTACGGCACTGACCCAGCCCAAGGGTCATCTCCCCTGCCGCAGCCAGCAGCATGGCCAACCAGAACCTGGACCACACTCCCCTCAGTGCAGGACCCTACCTGGCTGCCTCTGTGACTCACCATCATGCCCACCATGCAGCAGACACTAAATAAATGTTTGTGCACTGAAAAGAATAAAGCCACTGAGACCTGCAACCTGTCCATTCTACAACACCTCTTACCTGATCAATCATCCTAAAATATCAAGGTCTGCTCAAAATCCTTCAGTCTCCCCCACCCCCTCAGCCTTCCATAGAGCATCCAAACTCCTTCTCCTGTGGCCTCACACCTCCCCAATCTGCTCCTAACCCCCTTCCCAACTTTATGTCTCCTTGTCTCCTCCACTACCTCTCCCACCCACCCAGAGCAGCGGCCGATCTACAGAGACACCCTCTGTGATCCTGCTGGCAGGTGGTTTGTGGGATGAATTTGTTCTAGGTAAAAGAAATGGGGGGTGGGGCACACTCCCAGAGCAGGGTATTCAAAGCCAAGGAGAAACTGCAAATCAAAGCACAGAAACTGCCTGTTCATAAATGAACCACGGGGCTCAAAAAGCGGGCCCAGCACTGACATTAGTAGGAAGGCTTTGGGGGCCAAGAGGTGTGGCCCCATTGGTAAGAGACTAGCCCATGTACCAAAGGGGCTGCAGGCACTCCCCCTGCATTGTGGGTTGCTATGGTGACAAAAAGGGCCAATATAGCAGGCAATGTGGGAAATAAGAGGTAAACTGGGCCTGGACTTAAGAGAGCTTTGCAAACACCACTAGGCGCTGGCCTCCTCTGGATGGTGGTGTCCTGAGGTCAGCAAAGGACCAAGATTCTGCAGGTGGGGCAGGTCTCTGTTCATACTATGTCCTGCAACCACGATGAAGGGGAAACACTCTCCCTCCCACCTCTGCACCCTGCTCCATGTGCTCTCTGCTGGAATTCACCACCTCCTCCCTCCCATCTAAATCCTATTACATCTGCAAGCCCTGGGTCAAGAACCACCTTCTTTACACCCAACCAGAGTACGTTACCATAATATACCAGGGATGCCATCTTGTTTAACTTGTGCTTGAACATTCAGCAATGTTTTCTTAAGTACTCCTATTTGTAAACCGTTCTGTTAGGCACTGGGGTGGATATGAAGGTGCAGATGCTGCAGATGGAACCAACACTCAGGGAGTTTATGGTTCAGAGGGAAGATGTGTGTGTGTGTGTGCCTATCTGGCTGCCGTAATGCAAAGGTTTCTTGATCTCCATGGACACAAATGAGCATTTGATGTTGACCACTCAATCAAGAAAGAACACTTGTAGGGAAACCTCCTATGCTTCTTCTGGGGGGATTGTTCTATCAGAAGAAAATTATCAATACGAAATGAGTGGCTGTGTGTCCCACTGACTTCCCCAGACACGAGGAAGAGGAGGAAGCAGATGCTGCCACTTCCTAGAGCTCTTTCTAGGTCTAACACCCATGGAGTTTCTGCAGGACTGACATCTGATAAACTGAAGTCCAGAGAGAAGTGGTAAAAAGCAGAAGTCTGAAAACATGACAATGCACTTAGAATACAGACATGCTTGTGAAATATTTCTGGGCTAGATGGGGGTTGAAAACCATCTAAGATTTCTACCTGGTCTTGGGTTGGTTCGAAAACTTGGATTAACAAAAATAATTTTCTTTTTGGTGCACAGACATTACAGGGTGCCCAGGTGTTGACAAAATGGCAGAGAGAAAGGAGAAAGAACACACAGTTAAAAAGATGTTCATACACTTGACATCGAAACCTAGCCCAGCAAACCCTGAAGTCCTCATTCCTTAATTGTGTTTAGTCCAGGCAGAATCACAATAAACAAGGTTCTGAGGGAGGAAAGCCAGCAATTGTATAATCCAATCCATGAAGAGTGAGCTGCAAAATCAAAGACAGCTGGTTGCGGAGATTTCCCCAATTCAACAGAGCAGTGGTTAAGCCACACCCACCCTGGCACAAACAGATGGAGAATGTGCTCATGTTTGTCTTTCAGCAGGAGCCCTTTAAATTTTAGGCCAAATAAAAAGAGGTACCACTTTCCCCAGAAGGCATAGTGTAATGATTTCAGAGACTTGTTTTCCCAGGCAGTGGTAGTGACTTGGATTGTTTCAAGAAGGATTAGATGTATTTAAGGGCAATTGGTTCAGCACAGAGAGTGATGTGTAAGAAAGGTCTCCTTGTCTGGTGATGGAGGCTGTGGTCCAGGAGGGCAATTAGCCACCTTTATACAATGCTTCTTGGTGACACTAGCCATAAAATGTCACAGTGAATGGGGCACCAGGGCACAATGACATCTCTTATGTTTTTATGTCAGTGCAGCCTTATGGTTGAAGAAAAAATTGTTAAATGAAGAGCTGGAGTCTATAATGCCTTTAGCCTGGCTTTGAACCTCAGGAGATGCAGGCTGGCAACCTGGCCCAGTGCAGACACAGACAAGGATTCTTGGCTCACGTGACACATGCACACAGGTGTGCCTCACTATGATTTTGTTGGGTTGAGAGCAGCCTTGCCAGAGTGAAGCTTTAATGTTAGTCCTTACTAGGTCTCTACTGACCCCACAAAGCAGAATTCAAAGCTCTTTTTCCTGGGTTCCCAACTCCTTGTTCCTGTCAGTTGGTCGGAGCTTCACTTACAGCTAATTGAGTAAGAATCATCCCTCCTGGAGACTGTAAATTCCTCCAGGGACAGACTTTAGCTCAGTGACAGAAGAGAATGACACCAAAAATACAGTTAACAGATGTCTGTTCAGTTAAGACACACATTTTAAAACAGGGGGAAAACACATAGAAAATTCTAGAATTTGTCAATTCTTGGCCCATATAAACCCTAGGCCTTTTTTTTTTTTTTTTTTAGTTAAGTAAATATTCCTGGGATGGTGGCTTCTTCTTGTTGAGTCAGCCAATAAGACAAGAGCTGCATTCTGATATGCAAAGGAACAATAAGAATAACCAAAGAATCAGAGAAGCTGCAAAATCAAGGGGTCTAACCTAAAACGAACAGAATCACTTAAAGGCCTGAAGAACAAGCCAAGAGAAACCCTAAAAACAAAGATGCTCCGTAACAGCACCTGGCAGCTCATCCCAGGCCACCTGAGTGATGCCAATGGCTGCAGGAGGGAAGAGATGATGGCTGCAGACAGCAGTACGTGCACCAAGCCGGGAGTGAATTTCAAGCCTGCAAATGTTCTCTGGGAGCCCACACCTCCAGAAGGGGTCCTGAGAGACAGGGATTCTGTGACAGAATCAGCAATGCTGGAGACGGCAGCTCCATCCCAGCCTCCTTGTGCAGCGAAGGCAACAACAGAACAAGAACAGACTGTGCCTCATTTTTGCCCCAAGGAGAAATCCTCAATGCAAGTCTTCTAAACACCTGCTTCTCAAGTGCCTGCGCTCTGGTGGAGACAGGCTCTCGAGGAGAGAGGGGGTATTTTAAATGGAAGGATAAGAAGGACACTGTACCTTGACTGGCCATCTACCTGGCACATAAGGTGGCTCTTGGTGGGTGGACCCAGGCCAAGGGCAATGAAGCGATGGCTGCAATGACGGTGTCCCTCCAAAAAGATATGAAGTCCCAACCCCCTGTAACTTAGAATGTGACCTTAATCAAAAACAGGGTGTTTACAGAGGTAATAAAGTTAAAATGAGGTTATTAGGGGGGCCTCATCCAGTGTGACTTGTGTGCTTATAAAAAAGGAGAAATTTGGACACAGAGGCAGATACATGCAATGGGAAGGTGATGTGGAGACACGGGGCCATGTGACTGTGTAGGGGCCATGTGTAGGGGCCATGTGGCATCTACAGGCCTACAGGCCAAGGAACACCAAGCATTGCCAACAGCCACCAGAAGCTGGAAGAGGCAAGGAAGGACTCTCCCTCAGAGCCTCCAGAAGGGAACAACCCTGCCAACACTTTGATCTTGGACTTCTGGCCTCCAGAACTTTAAGAGAATAAATTTCTGTTGCTTCAACCCACCCCATTTTGGGTACTTTGTTGTGGCAGCCCTAGGAAACTCACACAGAGGGTAACGAGTCCAGTGAAGGCAGGAGGAGAAGCCAAGACCTGAGAACCTGGAATATTCCATTGACAGAGACCCACAGATTAAGAAAGGAAAAGAAAGAAACAGATTCTTGAAAGCCAAAAGGATGCCTGTTGAGATGAGTAGATTAGAAATGTAATTTTAAAAGGTAATGAAAATGACAGAAAAATCAGCCATTAAATTAGGGGAAAGCCCATTTGCACTCGATGGTATAAAAGGAGAATTTTAAAAAGGACTTTAGAATAAACACTACAGGGAGTGGGGAAGGGAGATAAAGAAAGGGGAGGACAGTTTCATTCCAATCTCCGGAGGTTTTACTCAGTTAAATAAATGACTGAACGAGAGAAAAAAATGAAATCAGTTCTGACAAAAGCATGTCTGCTAAAAGTACTGTAAATACCAGAATTAGTAATGGTTAGCCACCAATATGATACCAAACGAAGAAAGGAAACATTACCATAGAAACCAGATAAATGAGAAATGTACGTGCAAAAATAACTTACAAGATAACACGTCTGGTCGTATATTAAACAATCAACACACAATAATCTGTGGCTCTGAGGGCACAATCAAGACCAGACTCTGTAGGTAAATAGTCTGGAAGCTGAGCTGTGATCAGAGGATAACACCATCCCAGCAAGTGCACACATCCTCGCAGTGCACACAGCACTTTCATGAGCACCCATTCAACAGACCCTCGAGGTAACCTTATCAGGGGCAACAATTTGCACAAAAAGAACCTCAGAGAGGTACCAGACCGGGATTGCAGTCTGGATGCCTGCTGCTCAGTCTGGTTCTCTTTCTACTGTACACTGCGGAAAAGTCAGCAGAGCAATCCAAAGGCAGCAGGAGAGACAACCAAGGCAACTCAGTAGTGACACAAGACAAACAACCATGACCCCCAAATACAACCATGCTACAATCTTTATGTTCCAATACAGGGCAAAATAGGTAAAAGGAAAATGAATGAAAATGTAAGAAAAATATTAACAGAATATGATATATCAAATATGCAAAGAATGAATAGAGGAATTACAAAGCTACACGCTACGATAACATTGGGAGACCACCAAATGGTACGGCGAGAGAACAAATTCTGCTTTCAAATAGATAGGATCCTTCTGTAAAAATTGATTAAATTTTGAGATATGAAGGAAAGCAAATAAAAAAGGCAAGCTTCCTACATGTCTTATCCCTTATCCTACATACCTTATGCCTTGGCAAAGGCAAAGAAGAGGAGGGAATCACAAAATAAAGGAGGATTAAAAGGTGTCCAGTTGCCTGGATGTTAAAACATACTCTTTTAAATAATGCTTGGGTAGGAGAGAAAAACCAATACAATTGCAGAATATGTATTTAGAACAATGAAAGCATCACAAGTAATGGGAAAGAGAACGCACAACTCTGACCACAGTCACAAAAAAGAGAAAGTGAAAGACAAACGAGCCCTGATCCACTTAGAACGGTAGGCTAAAAGAAAGCAGGAAAATGAAAATAATTAGGCTCCAATAGAAAAATCAAAATGAAGTAAAAATAATAAAGTTGATAAATTAAACCAATTCAAGAATCTTTGAAAAAATAATAAAATTGATAATCAATTGACTAAATTAAAAATAAAAGGAAATGTACCTTAATAACTTGGGAGTGAACATGACAATATAACAACCAATGCAAAAATCAATGTTTAAATTATGGGAGATGTTGTCCTCAGCCAGAGCTCACAAACCGAGTAACTACTGTTGAAATGTAAGATTTACTTACCAAAATAAAAATTCACAAAGTGACACAATAAGGAAAAAAAAACAAAGTATAAAACAAACATATAAGGAAAATAACTAAAGAATCACCCTCAAAAGGCTCCTAATTCAATATAAATTATTTTCAGTCAAATCTTTCAAATAACAAATAGTTCCTATGTAATATAAATGGCTCCTTAATACGGGACTCACTTCATTTTATGAGTCAAAACTAGTTATTTTGCAAGGGCCATTAAAATTCCAGGCCAATTACGTGTATGTGCATGGATGCAAAAACTACAAAAAAATACTCTTTAATAGAATACAACAACTAAACTCAAATATTTAAGTTCTGTGGCCAGGTAGGGTCTACACAAAGACAACAGTATGGTGGTAAGTTAGGGAAAACCACAGCACATTCTATCAAAAAAAGGGAAACACAATGATTCTCTTTTAATCACTTGAAGGCCAAAAGGTGTGTTTAGTAAAATTCGTAACTTTTTCTTTACTAAAATTCTTCAAAATAGGTAAAGAGGTTTTTTTTTTTCAAAAAAAAATCAACATTGCACTTTCCCCCACATAGTATTTCAGTCATTCCTTTTAAAAATAGGAAACTTACAAGAAATCTCCCATCACTAGTTCCAGCTTAGGAATTTTGCCAACAGCTATTTAAGAGAGGAAAAAAGCAAGAAATAAAAATACTGTGTCCGCAGTTAACACATTAACTGCCATGTGAGTTGTATTTAAATCATGCTAGTTTTGAGCCCGGGGCCTCAAGAAGCACATGTAAGCATACGGTTGGTAAAAATCTTACTTGCTGATGTTCTTATTGTTACAGTTAATATTGACAATTTAATTGCATATAACTCACGCACAGAAAACAATTAAAAAAAACCAAATTTTTCATTAAATTAGAAAGGATCATTTTGTTTTCAAAGTTTTTATTCTATTTTTGTAATAAAACAGTGTGGCCCCAAGGAAAAATTTTTTTTTCCAGTGTGGCAGTCGATGTGTTAACTAAGCTACTTAACTTACTTTTGAGAGAATCTTCAGTTTCCTTAATTTTTAAATAAAGACAAAACTTCTACCCCACAGGATTGTACAAGAGATTAAAATAGAATGTTTGGCAGAGTACTTTTTTAGCTATGAAGTCCTATGTAAACAGAAGGGAGGTTATTGCATGTGAAATTGTCAACCATCTACCCACTCATTCATCAACCCATCCACCCACCCATCCATCCATTCACCTATCCCTCCATGCAGTCACCTATTACTCCTGTTCCAGGCCCCACACTGAGGGGCAAACACAGGGTGAGCAAAAGTGGCCAAGGTCCTTGCTTTTGGGAAGCTTCTTGTGAAGTGGAGGAATTGACATTAAATAAAAAGTCACTCAGACAATCAGACAACTCAAACTTCGTTATGTGCTATGAACAAATCAGACAGGAAGCCCTGAGAGATATAAGGTGGGGAGCAAGAGGAGTGACAAGGCCTGCAGGTTAAGGAAGGCCTTCCTGAGGATGCTGTGTGGGGATGTGCAGGGTGTCCTGGGGTCAAGGAGCAGCGGTGTGTTGAGTGCTGAGGAGACAGGCTCACTTTTTCCTGGCTAGGCGGGGTCCACCTGCTGGTGTAGTACGGACAGTATAGTCTCTCCCTGCTACTGGACGTGTTGGTTTCTTTCCCCATTTCCTCTAATCATAAATAGCAGTGCTCTGGCCATGTCTGTGGCAATCACTATTTATTTCTTTTGAATTATGTCCTAGAGGTATCTTTCAGAAAGGAAATACCACATTCAGAACAGTTCACTGGGAGAAAAGAATTTTATAGCTTTGGTCACATGATGCCAATTACTTTCTGCATATATGGAACCAATTTACAGTGCCAGCAGCAAGATATTGGTGTGCCCATTGCTCTACAGCCCTGCCAAATGTCTTACTCAGTGTGTATATTTATTTTTGCTAGTTTAATAGGTGTGTGACATTACTTTCAAGTTGTTTTAATTTGAATTTCTGTAATTGCCAATAAGGTTGTATTTGTTTCCGTGCCGTGGTTTACCGTCTGTGTTTTCTTACATGGAAATTAACTGTTCATTTCTCTCAATTTCTTACCTAGTAGAATCTGTGAGCAATGTGGCAGCCAGAGCGAGTGTCTGGCCTGGTCACTGCTGAGTCCCAAGCATCTAGTAGGTGATCTATAAACACTGGCTGAATTAAATCCAGCCATCAACTGACAAAGAATTGCATCAATGATCTATTTTGGATTTAAGTGTTTGTCAGTTATTTTTTTCAAATATTTTCCATTGCCTTTATTTTTTATATTTCTCTTTAAAATTACATTTTGGTATAAATAATTTTGCTTTAATATTTAAACATTCTTATTAATTCTGATTATATATCTTCATATATCTTTAAAATCAAAATGCAATCATTTCCCTTTTATTACTAGGATAAATGTTTTTAATATATATATCTATAGATATATCTATTCTGATGAGTTTTCAGTGCTTGACTCTAACCTGTCTGGAATCTATTTGCATCATAATGAATCTAAATCTCTGTGCTGATATCCAACAGTTCCAATGACATTTGATAATGTTTCTTATTCTTTTCTTATTATGTTTTCTAGTTTCTCATATAAATTCAAATAATAGTTTTACTATTTCTGCATGTCTATTTTATTAATAATTTTCTCTGTTAGCTAAATATAAGTGGTTTATATAATTGCTGCTTTGTAGTATGTTTTAAAATCTAGTAGGACAAGATGAACACCTGTTTGAAAAATTGTGTGGCGTTCTTGCTCACTTATTCGACTATGTGATCCTGGCTATCCATTTTCAATTTCTGTGCAGTACTAGCCATACCTGTGGATAGCATCACAGTTGTGATCCTATTCCATGGGGAGAGCATATGAACAGAGGATGAGGACAGGGAACGATTTGGTATTTGGAAACTAGAGTAAATAGACACACATGTAGCATAATGGGCCGAATTCCTCACCAGGGCACAAGAAAAGTGGAACCGGTGGAAAGGTACCTGGCACAGTTCCGAGCTTACTTTTGTGACTTTCAGGGGGGAGGTGAAGGGCTTTCTCTTCCACTCACACAAGTGAGTATTGAAAAGGCCAGGCCACAGGGAGCCAGAGTCCATGCCCCAACACTGCCTCTTACCCACAGGGGCCTTGCTGGTCCAGAGACTTAATTCTGGGAATGCCAGTGCCCACATCTGCTCCATGCAACAGCTGCACCACTGGGAGGAGGGTGTGAGGTACCAAGATAGTGGCGATGTATGTGGAAGTGCTTTGGAAAGCATAATACTCTTGAATAAAACTCTTTGCACCAAATATGAGGCCTTACCTAGGACAAGGATATTCCCCAGAGGCCTTAGATGTCCCTGGGGAAAGGCTGCCAGCCCAGGGCCATCAGGCACTCTTGTGAGCAAGTAGCCCTCACTCCATCGACTCCATCAGCAGCTCACAAGGCTCCAGTAATGGCAGAGAGGCCACAGTGGCTGCCTCCCCTCTCTGAGCATCCCATAAATACAAATGCTCACACCCACCAGATCACACAGACGGGGGAAGTGCCCGCTTTAGCTCTGAAAATGTGCAGCCAAGATGTCAGTGCTCAGGCACCGACACGGAGACATGAAGGGTAGCTCACCAGGAACTTTAAAGCTATATAAGCCAGAGCTGATACAAAAAGTAATAATAACAATAATGATAATAGATGTCCTTTTCTCTTTAGGTTAGCTGCCAGATTTGAAATCATTAGGGACTTTTAAAAGGAAATTAATAATTTCCCCATTGGGTTGTCTGAAAGTTAGTCTCAGCTCTTGTCTGCTTCCAACATTTAAAACAGCCCCAGCGAGCCGTCCCGCCTGGCCCTCTAACTGCTGAACAGGGCCGAACATTGTGGTTATTCTGGGACCTGATTAGGCTTTTCCTGGCATTTCTGAGTTTTCCTGCTCCTTTCTGGGTATGACAACATCAAAGCATTAAGCTATTTCTTATGGCAACACAGCTAAACATTGACAGGATGTTCACCACGAGCACAGGCCATCTCATTAGATGTTTAGGCGAGTTTGGCAGCTTTAAGAGCAGCACTGCCCAGCCAGGGGAATGGCTTGGCCAGGTCTGACTTGACTTCACTTTTGTTCTTTTAAAAGTGTGTCTGAGCAGTCCAGACCATGCAGGGCAGTCTCTGGAACCTTCCTTAACTAAACACCAACAAAACCCAAGCAGCCAGCTGCTGCCAGTGGAGAACAAACATGGGCTTCTCTGCGCTTCCCTGCTTGCTGGCAGAGATGGATTCCGGCAGCCTGAGAACAGGCAATGCCCGACCCAGAAACATGCAGGAGGGCTGCTGTACCTGGACTAGCTGTGGCTTCCACGCAGGCAGCAATTACACTAAAAAATAGCGACTGACTGGTGGGGGAGGCACAGCACAAACACACAAAAAACAGATGGCACATGGATGATCTCCCTAAAATGTCACTGCATGGCCCGGGAATACCTGCTGCACCAGCACTAAAGGCAACAACCTACATCACGTGTGCCCTGGGGGGACTGTTGCTTCAACAAGGTCACTGCCACGAATGCCAGTAAAATCACAGGAGTTTTCAGGCCATGTATCATGTCAGCAAAACTCCCTTTTAATGGTTTCCTCGTCTAATATTCTGAACCAAAAAATCAGCTCAGTCCCACTGGATACCTGGAAAGGTAAGAGGACTTACCTCTGGCTCCTGAGCCACTGTTCCTGACTGCTGGACCCCTCTGGGCTGCCCTTCTCTCTCCTCTCTTCTGCCAGCAGCACAGACGGAATGTGCTATCACAGGTTAGAGATCACGGGGCAGCCAGACACACCCATTCCAAGGTACTTGTCTTTGAAATTCTCTTGAATGATAAAAATACCACTTGCTGGCCAGGCGCAGTGGCTCACGCCTGCAATCCTAGCACTTTGGGAGGCTGAGGCAGGAGGATCTCTTGAGGTCAGGAGTTCGAGACCAGCCTGAGCAAGAGCGAGACCCCGTCTCTACTAAAAACAGAGAAATTGGCCAGGCGTGGTGGTGTGCACCTGTAGTCCCAGCTACTCAGGAGGCTGAGGCAGGAATATAGCTTGAGCCCAGGAGTTTGAGGTTGCAGTGAGCTAAGCTGACACCATGGCACTCTAGCCTGGGTGTCAGAGCAAGACTCTGTCTCAAAAAAACAAAACAAAACAAACAAAACACCTGCTTTGGGGAAACCCAAGGAGTCCTTATGACTCAGGCTGTGTTGCAATTTCATTTCCTCTTCCAGGTCCACCCAACAGAGCCAAGGAAAGGAACAGCAACGTTGCCTTTTCTTCGGTTCTCGTTCACAAAATGCAGTAATCACGTCTGTGCTCTTTGCCAATCTTAGCACATGTAACAGCAGTTACCCTGCAGAAACGATCACAGACAGAGACACCAACCATTTCTGCTTTTAACTATAGGCCAAGAAAATTGAAGCCACTGGCGCTTAACCTTGGATGCACATTGTGGAGAATTTTTAAAACCCCCAGTGCCAGGTCCCACCCCAGAGATTCACAGATTTAATCAGTGTAGGGTGTGGCCTGAGCATCAGGATTTTAAAAAATTCCCAGGGATTCTGATGTGCAGAAAAGGGTGAGAATCACTTGTCGCAGTGACACCTGGGAGGTACGGTTTAGGAATTGAGAAAAGGGGAAAGCCCTGCATTCAGGAGATGCAGGTTCTGGTCTGGGCATCAATGCTGTTTAGTATTGGTTGTCTGTGGACAAGTAACACGATGTCTTTATACCTCAATATTTTCATCTGTAAAACAGATTTTATTCCCTGCAGTTCTCACTGAGGTGTTGTGAGGATCAAAGAATATAAGAGAGCATGGAAAAATACCAAGTATTACATAAATGGAAGGGCTAGATGATCATTATTTCCTTCTGCAACATGAGGCTAATAATATTAACTAATATTTATTGAACACTTACTATGTTCAATAACTTACTAACTGCACAGCTGCCCTCAATGGTGGAGACTATGGTTAATTATCCCTGTTTTACAACTGAGAAAACTAACCAAGGCACAGAGAAGTAACAATGTACAGAAAGTAGAATATCAGTATTCATTAGACACGAGGAAACCAGCAAGAATAAGGGAGGATAAAGAGGAAATAGTGATGAATATAATTTTAAAAGATGAAAAGAATACACCAACACGACAGGTTCTACACAAATGTGAAGTGGGTGGATTCCTCTTTCAAAAGACCCACGCTCAGATGGAATTAAAAACTCAATGCTGTTTACAAGAAATACACCTAGGACAAAGAAACGAAGAAAAAAACTGAAAATAAAGGTCTGGGAAGATTTATCAATGCAAAGGTTGATGCAAAGAAAAAGAAGTCAGTGTGGCCATCTGAAGAGTAGACAAACTCAATGTCAAAAACTGACTTTGGATGAAAGTGGTTATTAGATATAATGAAAATAGGTACTGATGGGTCAGTCATGAAGCCGTAAATCAGGTATATGAAGCAAAACCTTGTAGAAACATAAAAGGAATGAGAGGAAAAAAATCCGTAGAAGTGGGAAATAAATACATGTACTTCCATACAGACATAAATGTATGTGCACTTGCACATCTCTACCTATCTGTGTATCTCTGTATGTATATCTGTATTTCAGATTCTGATAAAGAAAGCCAGCACAAATGGGCAGCACATAAAGGGCTTGAATAATGCAACTGACAAGCTAAAATTAGAAAAAAAAGACAGAAAGAAACTAATATTCAACTCAAGAAATCTGAAAAAGAAGTACAACAGGTAACATCTATTAGGTACTTACCATTCGCCAGGCATTGTTATTAGAAGGTTACAAATACTACCACATTTAACTGTCAGGCGCCCCCGAGACAGATACTTTATTGTTCTTTCCATTTTCCAGATGAGGAAACCAAGACAAAGGGAAAGAAAGTACGAGATGAAGGTCCTGGAGCAGTGAAGCCTGGAGCCCAGATTAGAACAAGGAAGTCTCATGCCAAAGCCTTAATTAACCTCAACACCACCCACAAAATACTCAAAAAGAACATATGAAGAGGGTTTTAATACAGATAAAAGCTAAAATTAATGAAATAACAAACAAATAATAATAATAAAAACATCTAGCAAGTTCCTTGATGGGACCACTAAAATACATAAATCCCTCACTGGTCTGATTCAGTTTGAAAGAGGAAAAGTAAAACTGTTCAACATCATAAATGTAAAGAGAAACATAGCTACTGATATAGAAGAAAAGAATTATTAATATAAGAAAAATGTCAATGTAACACCATGATGACAAATTCAAAAATCTAAAAGAAATGGATGATTTTCTACCAAAATATAATCTCCTGAACTGCATACAAGGGAAAATAGACAACCTGAATTGACAAATGACTTCAACAGAAGTCAGAGAATAAAGACCTGCTTTATCTAATTAACCTTTAATAATAAATAATTCCTATGAAACTTCTCCAGACCATAATAAGATAGAAAGTTCCCCAAGTCATTTTGTGAAGCTACCATAGTTTTATATCAAACCTCAAAAAAAAGAAAGAAAATTAGAGATCACTTCATCTATAAATAAAGGTACAAAAATTATAAATGAAATATCAGTGGATCAAATCCAGCAGTGAAAAAATTTACAGGAATTCAAGGTTGGGGCAACACCTAGGATCATCATTTATTAAATTAATAAATTTAAGTAGAAAAGCTATATAAATATATCAATAGCTGCAAAAAAGGGATTTGACAAAATTCAACAACCTTTCCTAATAAAAACTCAGAGCAAAAATGAACATGTGGAAATTACCGAGATATAACAAGAATCTATTTACTAACAACCTACAGCAAATGCTCATAAATTGCTGGCATGAAGACCTTTAAAATAAGGAACAAGATAGATATACTTGTTATCATCCTGATTATTCAACTTCTGAGATTTTTGGAGATATGCAATGAGACATGGAATAAAATAAGTTATAGAAATATTGGAAAAGAAGAGACAAACTTATTTTGAATTTGTAGAAGATTTGATCACATACCTGAAAGTCTCAAGGAACTCTACTAAAAACTATCAGAATTAATAATAATTATTATTAATAAAAGGACTGGATAAAACATAAATAAAAAAATAACTTTTCTCTCTACCAGTAACATCAGGCTGGAAATAGAAATGGGAGAGATTTATACATATTTCACTAAAATAGTTGCAAAAAAGTTAAAAAGTCACAGATAAGTAAAAGACAGGTCCAGAACTTTTAGAAAGAAAACTATAAAATCTCACTGAAGAACATAAAAGCTACACAAACAGAGGCACCATGAGAAATACACAAAATATTCTAATAATAGTCAAGATATCTTTGAAAAAAAATGAGTAGAAAACTTGCATTAGCAGATTGTAAGACTTAAATGAAGTGCCTCTAATCAAAACAGTATATATAGCATTTGCCAGAAACAGATTAATAGGCCAGTGAACCAGTACTGAGAATCCCAAAATATATACAGGTATAGATATTTGGGAAAATTCCAATGGTGACATTTCAATTCAGAGGGAAAAGAAAGTTTTATTTTAAAAATTGTGCTGGAATGACTGGCTATTTAGAAGAGAAGAAAGCTAGATGCCACCCCCTGCCCTCACATAACACACATAAATATCAGAAAGGTTAAAGCTTAAAATGTAAAAACTAAAAGAATAAAAATATTACAAGGGACACCAGGAGAATATTTATATAAAATTAGAGTGGAAATAGCCTTCTTATATAACCAGATACCATCAAGGAAAAGATGAACATATTTGATTATATAGTCTTACATTTTTCTTATCACAAAAGATAACAAACAAAAGAAAAATAATGGGTTGGGGAAAATATTGGCAACATATGTGATAAACAAAGGCTGAAAAAAAATCCCTAATGCACAAAAAGATCCAAAGTGAGAAAGACAAAACAACCCTTTAGAAAAATAATCCACAAACATTAATAGGCAGTTCACATAAGGGGAATGCAAATAGTTCATGAACATATTAAAACCTATTCGATATTATTAACAATAAAAACATGGAAATTAAAACTAGGAAACATCACTGTCCCCCATCACACTGATAAAAAGTAAAGGGCTCCAGAGTATCTAATGCTGGCTGAGGTGTGGGGACAGACAGTCCCACATATTGCTGGTGAAAGTGTGAATCACTAGTTTTGGGGGAAATGATTCCAAAGCAGTCCACTTTCAGGACTCTGGTCTACGCAAGCAAACACACCCTAGGAAATCAGCCTATATTACAAGGGGTGAAAAAGAGAAATAATCCAAATGTCCACCAATAGGAGACAAGCTGAGTCAATTAAGCTACACTGACTCTATAGATTGAAGGTACATATTTAAAAGAATGAGTTGTAGCCACATTGAGTGATCTAGAGGAAGTATGATAAAGCACTAAATTTAAAAAACCAAGTTGAAGATAACATAAATAATGCAATATTATTTTTGTTATTAAAATGGGAAATTGACTAAAACTGGACCCTGTTTAGGTTTATAAATCCTTTTACAGCTTTGCATACGGAAAGCTGTGTAAAGATCCTTCCCGGGTTGTTAAATTATTTACTAAAGGGGGTAAATTCATAATTTGTATTATATCTTTCAATTGTTTTCACTTGTTATAATAAGCACATATAACTTCTGTAATTTAAAAATGTAATAAAGGAAATTTTAAAAAGGAATTGCTAGAAATTATGGTATAGTTACCTAATTTGGGGAAAAAGCCAAAGAAAACCTTGAGAAAGTATATGAAGCCCAGATTTCAGATCCCACCCTGCTATGGCTTGAATGTCCCCTGTAAAACTCCTGTTGAAACGTAATAGACATTGTGGTGATATTAAGAGGTGGAACCTTTAAGAGGTGATTAGGCCATCAGGGCTCTGCCCTCATGAATGGATTAATGCTGTTATCACAGGAGTGGGTTCATTGTCTCGAGAGTGGGCTGTGCAGTTTGGCCCTCTCTTTGCCTTCCTGCCTTCTGCAATGGGACGCTGGCACCGTGCTCCTGGACCTATCAGCCTCCAGAACCATGAGCCAAATATATTTCTGTCCATTATAAATTACCCAGTCTGTGGTATTCTGTTATGGCAGCACAAAATGGATGAAGACACACCCCACAGGCAGTGACTACTCACTGTTTTCCCCACGTAACTGCTGGGCAAGGCACTGGCTTCGATGAAATACTTCCTGAGGAGATGTTTGCTGGGGTCAGGACTGTCCAGTAAAATGTAGGAACAGAAATAGGCCCCGTGCCGAAGCAGGAATATGGCAATGTCTTCATTCCCTAAAGGGACAAAAACAGAAAGCTAAGCGCATTCAGATGCGGACAGCATCACAGCTGTCAGAAAGGCAGACTCAGATACATGGGATGGAAACTGAAAAGGTCCTTGTCCCAGTTGCACTTCTCTGTTACTTCCCTGATGCATCAAGTTCCTGTTAGTGGGAGAGTTTTTGTGGGACTTTGCCCTTTGGAGTGCCTCATACAACAGTGCCATTTGCCACAGGTGGTCCCTGTCACTGAAATCCCCTTGCAGGGACAAGTGAGGGTGCAGATATTTTGAAAAAGAAACAGAGAACAGGAGTTGCAAAAGTCTCCCACAGAAGTGACTTGAGAGCCAGGGGTGAGAGTGAAGACACGGCCCCACATCTAGAAGCCACAACTGTTGTCATGGGCAGGGCTGGCTCAGGGTGGGGGCAGGGCACCCACCTGACTTAATGGCTGCATAGAGAGGCAAGCGCACGATGACGGGAAACTCGTTCTTTCTGACCGCGTAGCTCTCCGGGTCAGCCCCGTGAGTCAAGACCAGGAGCTTCACGATCCCCAGGTACCCTCGTTGGCAAGCCAAGGCCAGCATCCAGTTCAGCAGTCGCTGGGGGCTGCAGGGACCTGGCGGGAGATGACAGGACAAAGGGAAAGTGCCACTGAAGAGTGCTGGTTCCTTCCACTCTCACCTTCCCTTTGACCATTAATAAAACCAAGCTGTCCTGTTGCCAACTGAAAGTCGCTTCTGTTGGGTTGATAGTCCTTTCTGGAATAGTCCTTCTGGACTGCATATGACATTTCCCCACATCTTTAATGCCAAGTGAAGAAAAGCAGAGTTCAAAACGGCATGTACAGTGATCTTGGCTGAATATAAATGGATGTGTGGACATAAGACTAGAAGAACTGCCCAGTGTTGCAGTGTCACATCCGGGCAGTGGGATACTCCCCACAGCCCCTTCCACACCCCACCCCGCCCTGCCCCGCCCCTACAGCAGCATTACACACAGGAGTATGGACTTTGCAGACAAGCAGCTTAGGGTCAAAATATTTTAGCTGTGTAATTTTGGACAAATTTCTTAATCCTGGAGCTGGTGAGTTTTCGAGTTGGTTGTGCCAAAAAAAAAAATTCTTAATCCCTCAGTGCCTCAGTTTACCCATTGGTAACATGGGAATAATAACACCCAGCCTCCCAAGTTTAATGTGAGGACTACATAGCATAATGTATATTGAGTGCCTGGATCAATAAATCCTAACTCATAATGTTACGTCATTACATTATTAGAGTACTAGCACTTTTCTGCATTTCCAAATTATCTGTAAAATACGTAGATTACTTTAATAAATAACAATAATAATAAAAGCTTTGATGAAAGAAATATCTCTAACTCACCAGCCTAAAACTCTGAGAATTACTCCCTGAAAGAAATGCCTACTTAATTCCAGGATGAAATAATACTTAGCACATTGAATTAATAGGGACAGTGTGGGCTGAAGTGTTACAACATCTTCAAGTTCAAAATAGCGCAATATCTTTTGGGTCTAGTTGCCATGGAAAAAATTACCTCATCTTCCGCATTGACACTTCCCAACTGGATCCTAACATCGTCTCATTTCCAGATGCATAAAGTCCTAAAGACGCATTAGTCCATAATGCTCCCAAACGCAGAGAGAACGACCTTCCCCTCTGTGATAGGACATAGACCCGGAAATAGGGCAGGATGGGAGGGATCAAAATTCTCCAAATAAGGCACCTGGCACAGGACTTACGCTGGAGCTCATGCTAAGTAAATGCCCCTTCTTCTTCCTCTATTCTTAACCAGAATTAATGATTCAGAGGTATATTAACAGAAAATAAGTGATCCTTAGTTAATTTACTGCAAGGATATCTAGGTAAGAGAAATACAGCAACCATAATAATAACTTCTGTTGAGATATAAATGTGTCAACCTTAGGAGGCAGGACCATGATTTTTAAAATGAGCAAACCAAAACTCAGAGAGGTTTGGAAACTTGCTGGAGATCCCACAGTTGGTAAGTGGCAGAGACAAGACTTAAACCCTGCTTGGTCTCAAACCAAAAGGTGCTCTCTTAACCACACAAACCCCCTACGTGTATTCTCGGAGGCCTAAAGCCAACGGCACTCAGAGAGAGCCCTGTTTTGGTCTCCACCCCTCCTCCCTGCAGCTGCAGAGACCAGGAATTTTGTAAAGAAATTCGTACTTCAAAGGACCAGTGCCCACCAACCTCTCATCCCTCCTTGTCTCACACCCTCCTTTGTTCTCTGGCTGCCTTGTTTGTCTTCTGGTCTTACCTCACTTCTGACCATGGCTGCCTTTCCCTCCAGACTGAGAATTTCCAGAGGCTACCCAGTGTTTTGCCCATTTCTGCATTTCCTGAAGGGCCCAGCACAAGGCTCTGGAATGCTTCAGTCCTCAGCAACTCTGCCTGGAGTTGAGCGGAATACAGGATGCCCCTAGGAGCAGCTGAAAACCACACTGAGGTCCAGCTGAGCTCCCTGCTCTGCAAAAGCAGGCAACCCAAGCTATTCCTTTGCTTGCCTGCCAAGTAAACTCCTATTCATCCTGCAAAGCCCAGCTCAGATGTCAGCCTCACTCAGAAGACCCCATCATGCATCCAGACAAGACCACCTGCTGACGTGTTCCCAGACCTCTGTGTAAATACTTCAGCCTCGGCATGATTATGTTGCACAGAGTTACTACTTTCTGCCTAGATTTCCCCTCTTTGGCCAGGAGCTACTAAAGGGCTGGGACAACTTTTAAAAAATTTTCTGTGTCTCTCAAGTTCTGCAGGGTGCTCAGTACTTGGCAATGTTCAATAAATATTAGCTGTATAATTAGGTGACTGGGTCAACTGGCATAGACTCTTCATCAGAATGGAGCTAATCTTGAGGATCCCTAAAAAGAAGGAGTCAGCCTTTGGCTCCTCAAGAGCACCCAGGCCTCTCCCTGCCTTCCTATGTCTTGCCCCACCCCAGTCTGCTTTATGGGCCCTAAAACTGCCTCATGCTCTCTCCAGACACGTGAAAGGGGCACCAGCTTGGAACTAACTCTGAGCACAGATCTACCTCAAAGCACACAGTTGAACACCCCCAAACACGACTGCTACTTAATGGGTGGGGCCCAGTGCAAAATGAAAAGAAGGAGCTTGATTTAAAACTTACGAAAATTTTAAGATGTTAACTACAGAGCGTTGAAACATGCATGGGCCCTTCTAGGAGCAGGGCCCTGTGTGACTGCATGGTTGCCCACCCAGGAGGCTGGCCCTGCTTCCAAGCAAAATGCTAACTCCTGAAGACCACTGCTAGGGTACGCCTCAACCTAGAGCTGTAGTGATGCCTGCCTGGACTTGTACAGTAGTGCTGAGCCAAGGCCACCATGAGAAATTACAGGAGACCAGGACACCTTGAGTTTACTAGGAAAAAAATTACTTCTTACTAAAAAAGCAACATAGTGTGATATATCCATACAATGGAATATCATTCAGCCATAAAAAGAAATAAACTATCAAGTCATGAAAAGGCATGGAGGACCCTTCAATGCATATTGGTAAGTGAAAATAGCCAGTTTGAAATGGCTACACACTGTACAATTCCCCTGACATGACATTCTGGAAAAGGCAAAGCTATAGAGACACTAAAAAGATCAGTGGTTGCTAGGGGTCAGGGGAGAGAGGGATGAACAGGAAGAACACAGAGGATTTTTAGGGCAGTGACACTATTCTGTATGATACTATAATGGAGGATACATATCATTATATATTTGTCCAAACCCACAGAATGTACAACACTGAGAGTGAACCCTAATGCAAACTATGGCTTTAGTTAGTAATAATGAATCAATATTGGTTTATCAATTTTAAAAAACATACCACACTCAATACACGATGTAAATAATGGGGAAACTGTGGCAGGGGGTGCTATGGGAACTTGTACTTTCCAATCAAATTTTCCATAAACCTAAAACTGCTCTAAAAAAATAAAGTTGATTAATTTTAAAAAAGCAACATCGCTCTATATTCTTTATCAAGAATTTGGTGTGGAAGAATTTACTTGGTGAGTTATTGGGAGTGAGAAGGTGGGATGTGGTTGGCAGGCAGTTTTCACTTTGCTTAGATTGTCAGCTGGATGCCTCAGATTTCTTGATCTCGGTATTGGTAGAAGCATGAAGAAATAACCATTTTTGGGTGAGGCCTAAGAAGAGGGTCCCCTGAGAGGTGGTAAGGAGCTCACGCCCTGTGATTTACCTGGTAAGGACTCGAGCAACTCCTGCACAACTTCCATGTGCCCAAAATGCACTGCCACCACGGCTGGGTTGTCATCGGTGGGCTCTGTCGGCAGCTCCACCCGCCTCTCGGTGAGCAGATACCGGACCATCTCCAGATCCCCGTAGGCCGCTGAGATGCTCAGAAGCTGGCCCTGGTCAAAACAGGACGGGGCTTCAGTGAGACAAGCTCTGTCTGGAACTGCCAAGAGAGTCGACTTCGCTAGGTCCCTGGGCCAGCCTGGAGTTGCATTGTCCAGGATGACAGTGCCCTCCAAGTGCGGCTATGGAGCACTTGAAATGTGGCTGGTCCAAGGTGAGAGGTGGAGAATGTGAATTCACATGTGATTTCAAAGACCTAGTACAAAAAGGTGAACTATCTCATCAATAATTTTATGTTGATTACATGTTAAAGAGATGATTTTTAATATAATCAGGTTAAATAAGATGATATTATTAACATTTTACTTTAATGTGGCTACTAGAAAATTTGATATCCATGTGGCTCGAATTCTATTTCTACTGGGCAGAACTGCTTTTGACCACTAGCTTCATGAGGACGGGGACCATGTGAGTATCCCCTCCTAGCATAGAGCCAGAGCTCAATTAATCATCTGATATATGTTGAGTGAACCTCAGGAGGAAGGCAGGCAGCCAGCTCCATGAAGAACCATCCTGCAAGTTATCCATAAATGCAGTGTGACAGAGGAGAAGAGTCCACAGATCTGAATCCAGGAACAGAAATCCTCCAGCAACATGCAGTGGGGTTCTTGACTTGGTAACCCAGAGGAAGGAAAGGATAGGGTGGAAACTGGACCTAAGCCTGAGTTCTTACTTTGTTCCAGCCATTCTGATATGTAAAGGCTCTATGAGGTGGGCTATGCATTAATACATGGACAAACACATGGAGGTTCAGAGAGGTTTCATAGCTTGCCCAAGATCACACAGCTAGTCATAGTGTGCCATAGTGGCTGTCATAATCTAATATAAAAATGCCCTTGACTTTTCACGAGCTCCCTGGTTCAGAGAAAAGGATGCTCAGATGGATGCTGGATTGGTGTGTGGAGTGTTCGATTGAATTACTGAAACTTTAGACCCTCTGGAACTTGGCTGTTTCCCTTGGGCTTGAGCATCAGCGTGTGCAAAGAGGCAGATGGGGAACCTAAGTTGGAATGGGACAGCCAGTGCCACTGTCAACATTTACTGAGCACCTACTGTATATAAGAGGCAGGGCTGGGCGTTGAGGATGCCAGGGGTGATTTCTGGCACCTATGGATTTACAATTAAGTTGGAGGTGGGAATATGCATAAAACAGTCCCAACTAGCATATTTTATTTGCCAAATAGTTTAGAAAACAAGTGTCTTTGGAGATCACTTTAGGGTGAGTTGGGCAGGAGTGGGTGACTAGAGCCCCCAGGGAAGGACATTTATCAAGCTCTCACCACGTGCCAGGTGCTACACTGAATACCTACTTTATTTACATGGCCACATTTAATCCTCCCAGCAGTCATGCCAGCAATGTATCTATATTTCTATTTTATGGATGACAAAATGAAAGCTTGCTCACAGTTAGGGAGTTTATGGTCAGCAGAATGACCCAGGACTTGAATTGGGGTGTGTCCAGCTCTAAAGCTCATGTCTGTCCATTCCATCCAAGACTTCCTAGAAAAGGCGGGACTTGGGGAAAGGCTCAGGTTCTGTAAGTGGAGTAGATGGTGGTGGGAGGTGTGTCTGACAGGTAAGGCGTGGGACAGTGCAAGGGACTGGAACTATATGGAGGACAGAAGAGTCATATATTTAGTATGACCAGAAAAGAAAAGTCTACCCACCTGCCACTCTGCCCAGGGCGGGGTCCAGTAGCCCAGCCATTCCAGGAAAGCACTTGCATTATGGAGAAAAGCCACAGTGATTGATTAAATGATTCAGTGCACACAGCTAACAGCTGTCTAGACTCCACCAATTAGAGGCTTAAAAACCCCATCCTTACAAGGTGGTAAAGTGATGTCATAGGAGCCAGCCCAAGGCCAAGAGGGATCGAGGGGGTGGGAAAGGTCAGAGCTGGTTCTCTGGCTGGAGACAGCCCAGAGGCTCTATAGTATGTATTTATTTTCACTCAAATAATAAAAAATAGGCCTCTCTCTATGTCTCCACTTCCCAACTCCTCTCTCCAAAGGAACTGCTCTCACAGAACCTTCCAGGACTTTTTTATCCACACATACTCACAGGTACTCCCATATGAATCCCCCTTTTCACTTAATTCATTAAGTACAAACATTGTAAGTGCTTAGTTTCATGCATGGCCACTGGAACACACCCATGTAACTGGCCTCAGACCAAGAAACAGGACATTACCTGTGCCCAGAAGCTCCCCTGTGCCCTTCTTGTCACTGCCCCACCAGGAGGAACCACTATCCTGACTTCTAACACCACGGATTTGGTTTTGCCAGTTTTTAAATGTTATAAAAGTAGAATTGTACTTCACTTAATTTTTTTTTAAACTTTTTGCTTTGAAATCATCAGAGATTCATAGGAAGTTGCAAGGATAGTACTGAGAGGACCTGAGTATCCTTCACCAGTTTCCCCCAATGGTAACATCTTACATCACTGTAGTAAGACATCAAAATCAGTAATTAGTACAATGTGTGTATATAGCTGTGCCATTTTATCACGTGTAGATTTACGCAGCCACCACCATGTTCAAGCTACAGAAGTGTCCCATTGCCACAAGGACCCCTCACACTACCAATCCCCCATCCCTGGCAGCCACCAATCTCTCCTCCATTTCTATAATGTTGCCATTTTGAGAATGTTATATAAATGGAATCACAGAGAATATGACCTTTTGAGATTGGCATTTTTTTTTCACTCAGCATAATGCCCTTGAGATCTGTCTGAAATGTTGCATATTTCAACACAGTTCCTTTACGTTGCTTAGTAGTACTCCACAGTATGTTGAACTGTTCACCTACTGAAAGTTTTTGGTTGTGTCCAGTTTTTGGCTGTTATAAATAAAGTTGCTATGAACAATCACGCACAAGTTTTTGTGTGTACGGAAGTTTTCATCTCTCAAGGATAATTGTTCAAGAGTTCAACTGCTGGATCATAATATAAATGTCTTTTTAGTTTTTTAAGAAACTGCCAAACTATTTTCCAGCGTGGCTGTACCATGTTACATTCTCACTAGGAATGCATCAGAGATACAGTGTCTCTGTATCCTGGTCTGAATTTGATTTAGTATTTTTAATTTTTGCTGTCTGAAAAGGTGTGTAGTGACATCTCATCATTGTTTTAATTTGCATTTCTCTAATGGCTAATGATGTTGAACATCTTTTCATTTGCTTATTTGCTATCTGTATCTCCTCTTCAGTGAAATGTTTATGTATTTCATACATTTTCTATTTAGATTGTCTGCTGTTTAATGTTGAGTTTTGAGAGTTCTTTATATGTTTTAGATATGAGTCCTTTGTCAGATATGTGGTTTGTAAATATTTCTCCCAGTCTGTAGTTTGTTTTTTTCACTGTCTTCACAGCTGTCTCTCAAAGTAAAAGGTTTTAATCTTGATGAGGTCTGGTTGATCAATTTTTTCTTTTATGGATCATTTTTAATGGGTTTTCTGTGTAAACGGTTATGTGATCTAGAGAGAGTTTTATTTCTTTCTTTCAGGTCTGTTTGTCTTTTATTTAATGTCCTTGCCTTATTGCACTGGCTAGAACTTCCAGTAATATATTGAATATATTGAATAGTATTATATTGAATATAATGATGTTATAATTATTCTTGAATGGAACTTTCAGTATTATACTGAGGGTGGACATCATTGCCTTGTTCCTGATCTTAAGGGGAAAGCAGTCTTTCACCATTAAGTATGATGTTAATTTTAGGTTTTTTTATAGGTATTCTTTATCCAGTTGAGGAAATTCCCCTCTCTTCCTAATTTTCTGAGAGTTTTATTTTTTGTAATGGTATTGAATTTTGTCAAATGCTTTTTCAGCATCAATTAATATAATAAGGAAATTTTTCTTTTTTGGTCTATTAACATGGAGGGTTATAGTGACTGATTATTGAATACTGAACAAACCTTACATCCTTGGAATAAATCCCACTTGGTAATAGCTTATAATTCCTTTTATATAGTGCTGAATTCTACTTGCTAATATTTTGTTAAGAATTTTTGCGTCCATATTCATGATGGGCATTGTTGTTTACTTTTCTTTTTTTGTACTGTCTTTGGTTTTGGTGTGAGGGCAATGCAGGCTTCATAAAAGTGTTGGAAATTGTTCCCTCCTCTTCTATTTTCCACAAGACACTGTGTAGCCTTGATGTTAATTCTTTAAACATTTGGTAGAACTCTTCAGTGAAACCATCTGGACCTGTACATTTCTTTTTTAGGAGGTTTAAAATAATGGACTGAATTTTCTTAATAGTTAAAGGGCTATTCAAGTTATGTATTTCATGTTGGATGAGCTGTGGTAGTTTCTACTTTTTAAAGATTGGTCCATTTCACTAAGTTGTCATATTTATGTGTGTAGAGTAGTTCATAGTGTTCCCTTATTATCCTTTTGATATCTGCAGGATCGGTAGTGATATTCCTTGTTTCTTTGCTGATATTAATGATTTTTCTCTTTTGTCTTAGTTACTTTTGATAGAGATTGTCAATTTTATTGATCTTTTCAAAGAACCAGCATTTTGTTGCATTAATTTTCTTTATTGTTTTTCTGTTAAATTTCATTAATTTTCTACTCTTATTTTCATCATTTCCTGTCTTTTGCTTGCCCTGGGTTTACTTTGATCTTCTAGTTTCTTTAGGTGGGAGTTTAGATTATTGACCTTTTCTCTTTTCTAATGTAAGCATTTAGTGCTATGAATTTCCCTTTCAGCACTGCTTGAGCTGCGTCCCACAAATTTTGATGTGTTGGACCGTTGACCCTTGAACAACATGGGGGTTAGGAGCATCGACCCCTGACAGTCAAAATCCACATATAACTTTTGACTCCTCAGAAACTTTATTAACAGCCTACTGTTGACCAGAAGCCTTACCAATACATAAACAGTCAATTAATACATATTTTGTATAATATATATATATTCTTACAATAAAGTAAGCTAAAGAAAGAGTGAGTTTTTCCAAATTTTTGCAAAACTCCAAAAAATTTTCCAATACATTTATTGAAAAAAAAAATCCACATATAATCGGATTTGCACAGTTCAAACCCATGTTAAGGGTCAACTGTATTTTCATTTTCATTCAGTTCAGTGTATTTTCTATTTCCCTTGAGACTCTCTCATGAATTATTTAGAAATATGTGGTTAGTTTCCAAGTGCTTGGAGATTTTACTATTATCTTTTTGTTATCGATTTCCAGTTTGATTCCATTGAAGTTAGAGAGCATATTCTGTATGGTTTCAATTCTTTTTAAATTTGTCGAGATTTGTTTTATGGCCCAGGATATGGTCTATTATGGTATATATTCTGTGGACATTTGAAAAGAATGTGTATTCTGCTGTTGTTGGGAGGGGTGTTTTACAAACGTCAGTTTGATCCTGTTGGTTGATGGTGGTACCGAGTTCTTTTGTGTCCTTGCTGATTTTCTGTTTAGTTGTTTATCAATTGTTGAAAAAGGCTATCAAAGTCTCCAACTATAATTGTGAATTTATATAGTTCTTTTAGTTGTATCAGTTTTGTTTTGCATACAGTCATGCACTGTGTAATGATGTTTTAGTCAATGACGGACTGCCTGTACAATGGTGGTCCTACAAGATCATAATGGAGCTGAAAAACTCCTATCGCCTAGTGACATCACAGCCATCATAACATCATAGCACAACACATTACTCATGTGTTTGTGGTGATGCTGGTGGAAACAAACCTAGTGTGCTGCCAGTCATATAAATGTACAGCACATACAATTATGTACAGTACATGATACTTGATAATGATAATAAACAACTGTGTTACTGGTTTATGTATTTACTGTACTATACTTTTTATTAGAGTGTACTCCTTCTACTTATTAAAAGTAAAAGTTCACTGTAAAACAGCCTTAGGCAGGTACTTCAGGAGGTATTCCAGAAGAAGGCATTGTTATCATAGGAGACGACAGCTCCATGTGTATTATTGCTCTTGAAGACCTTCCAGTGGGACAAGATGTGGAGGTGGAAGACAGTGATATTGATGATCCTGACCCTGTGTAGGCCTAGACTAATGTATGTGTGGCTTAATTTTAACAAAAATGTTTAAAAAGTAAAAAAAAATTAAATAGAGAAAAGCTTATAGAATAAGGATGTGAAGAAAAAATATTTTTGTACAACTGTACAGTGTGTTATAAGGTAAGTGTTATTACAAAAGAATCAAAAAGTTTAAAAAATTTAAAAAGTTTATAAAGCAAAAAAGTTACAGTAAGCTGAAGTTATTTTATTATTAAATAAAGAAAAGTATTTTTAAAATAAATTTAGTGTAGCACAAATGTACAGTGTTTATAAAATCTTCAGTAGTATACAATAATGTCCTAGGCCTTCACATTCACTCACTGACTCACCCAGAGCAATTTCTAGTCTTGCAAGCTCCATTTATGGTAAGTAGCCTACACAGGTGTACCATTTTTTATCTTTTATACCACATTTTTACTGTGCCTGTTCTAGGTTTAGATATGTTTAGATACACAAATACTTACCATTGTGTTGCAATTGCCTACAGTGTTCAGTACAGTAACATACTGTACAGGTTTGTTGTCTAGGAGCAATAGGCTATACCATACAGCCTAGGTGTGTAGTGGTCTATACCATCCAGGTTTGTGTAAGTGCTACGATGTGCTCACAATGACAAAATCACCTAATGACACATTTCTTAGAGTGTATGCCCATTATTAAGTGACACACAACTGTATTTGAAATAAGTTTATTGTAGACAGCATATAGTTGCTGATGCTTTTTTATCCACTCTGCCAAATTCTGTCTTTGAGTTCATGGATTTATACCATGTATGTCTACTATAATTATTTGTATGTTAAGGCTTAAGTCTGCCGTGTTTGTTTTGTTTTGTTTTCTCTCTCTTTTTCATTTCTCTGTTTTCTTTTTCCTGCCTTCCTATGAGTTATTTAAACATTTTTGAATTCCATTTTGACCTGTAGTGTCTTTGAGTGTATCTCTTTGTACAGTTAAGTGGTTTTTCTAGATATTACATTATATGTACATAGCTTACAATGGTCTACTGTTTTCAACATTTTATCGGTTTGAGTGATGTATAAAACCTTATCTCCTTTATGTCACTTTGCCCTCTCCATTTACAAAATAATTCTGTCTTAACTGTTTCCTCTATATACATTAAGAACTGCATTAGGCAGTGTTATAATTTTTTCTCCAATTGTCAGACATAATTTAGAGAACTAAAGATGAGATGGAAAGTCTATTTTATTTACCTATATTTTTGTTCTTACCACATTCTTTTATCTTTCTGGGTATTCCAAGATTCATTCTTTTATCATTTTCTTTCTCTTCAGAGAACTTCCTTTAGGGTAGGTTTTCTGGAGAAATTAATTCTCTTAATTTTCTGTCATCCCAGAATGTCTTTATTTTTCCTTCATTCCTGGAGGATATTTCTCCAGTTATGGAATTCTGGGTTCACAATTTTTTTCTTCCAGCCCTTGAAAAATGCTGTGCCACTTCTTTCTGGTCGCCATGGTTTCTATTGAGAAATTTACTGTCATTTGAATTGTTTTTCCCCTAAAGGCAACATTCCTCTCTGGCTGCTTTTAAAATTTTGTTTTGTTTTGCTTTGTTTTGTCTTTAGTTTTAACAAGTTTGACTAAATTAATAATATGGTTGGAATGATTTCATTGGGTTTATCCTGTTTGCAGTTCGATCAGCTTCTTGAATCTGTACATTTATGTTTTTTGCCAAATTTGGGAAGTTTTCAGCCTTTTTTTTTCTTTTTTTTGAGTACTCTTTCAGTCCTGCCTCCTTTCTACTCTCCTTCCGGTACTCTGATGACATCAATATTGGATCTTCAGTTAAAAGTCTCACATATCCACGAGGCTCTGTTCAATTGTTTTTCAGTCTATTATCTTTTGTTTTGGCTTTTTTTCCAGATTGGATAATTTCTATTGTTCTATTTTCAAGTGCACTGATTTTTTCCTCTGTCCTTTCCATTCTACAGTTGAGCCATCCATTGAGTTTTGGTTTTTTTGTTTTAAATTTCAGTCCCTGTATTTTTAAGTTCTGAAATTTTCATTTGGTTCTCCTTGTGCCTTTTATTTCTGTGCTGTGACTTCTATTTCTTGGCTGAGACTTTCTATTTCTCCCTTTGTTTTAAGTCTATTCATAACTGCTCACTGAGGCATTTTTGTGATGACTTAAAATCCTTGTTAGATAATTCCAACATCTGAGTCATCCTGGTGTTGGCATCTGTTTGTCTTGTCTCATTGAGTTTGAGATCTTTCTGGTTCTCGGTATTATGAATAATTTTTTATTGAAACCTGGATATTTTTAAGATTCTGGACTTTTTTTAAATCTTGTGTTTTAGTAGGCCTTCCTCTGACTCCAGTCTGGCGGGTAAACAGGGTGCCACTTCAGGACTGCCTGGTGGGGTGGGAATCCAGGGGCTCTACTCAGGATCAGCTGACACCTAGTGAGGAGGGGCTCCTTGTTATTGCTGGGGGGGGGTGGGATTTCACGTTCTGCACTAGGCCTGCTTCAAGTCCACCCTAGTAGGGAGGGGAAAGGGTGTCTCATTACTGCCAAGCCAGGCGAGGATGGAAGTCCAGCTTCCTACATGGTGCCCACTGATGGTGGTGGTAGTGAGGGGGGTGGCGGTTGTTATCACTTGGTGGGGATTAACCCCAGCTCCCCATGGCCTTCTCTGATACCTTGGGGGTGGGGATGATTGGGGTACCTTGTTACAGCCTGGAAAGGGTGGAAGTCTAGGCTCTCTCCCCTCCCCCTGGCCTTTGATGGTGAGAGGTGGGGCTGGGCTGCAGGTATATTTCTGTGGTGTTTGGCTGAAGTGAGTTGGTTATTGCCTATGTTTTCTGTCTTGCTTTTCTGCCCCCTTTCCTGGTCCTTTGGCTAGAGAGAGCAGGCTTTCCCTGCGGCTTTTATTGTCTGTGCCAGTTTGTGTTTCTGGGTTGCCAGCTTCTTTAGCACCTAGTCTAAGACACAGTGATAAAAAGAAAACCCAAAATCTTACCATTATGCTTTCCTTGAGTCTTGATGTCACAAGCTGGTCTGCCTTCTCTTCTCCACCTTCCAGAATCGTATGTTTGTTTTATAATGTAATATCCAGGGTTTTTTAGGTGCACTTAGCAAGAGCACCATCTTACTGGAAGCAGAAGTCCTTCACTTATTCATTGAAAGTACATTTGAGATCTTCCCAAAACAGCTGCTAGAGATTATTTTGTCTTTTTTTTTTTTCCTTTTATTTCAGAATATTTATTTTGTCCTTTTGAGTGCCACATGGTATTCTATGACCTGGACACACTGAGATTTATGTAGCAGTCTCCTCCTGCCAATGAAACAGTTAGGCAGTTTCCAGGGTTGTGCTATATTGTAAACACAACTTTAATGAACATCCTTGTAAATACACCTCAGCAATTTTTTTCAAGTACATCTGTAAGGGTAAGTTCCTAGTAGTAGCTTTGCTGGGTCAAAGATGATGAAATTTTAAATTCTGACAAACATTTGTAAACCTTCTGAAGAGGCTGCACAAATTTGTATTTCTACCAGCCTTGGATAAAGTTGTGTGATTTCTCACAGCCGGGCTGCTGATTATAATCAAACTTGAAGATGCCCTTCTGATAAGTTAAAAAATGCTGTTTCATTTTTGTTTTATGTGCTTTTCCATAACTATTAACAAAGTTGAATAGCTTTTCATATGCGTACTGCCTATTTGAATTTCTTTTTTTGTGTATGTGTGGTGTGTGTATCCATTTGCCTACTCACATTCCTTGTCATTTTCATTCCTGGTACTGTTGTCACCTAGTTTTTGGTATTGAGGTTATGCTGGCCTCATCAGAGGAACTGGGGAGTACACCCTCTTTTAATAGAAAAAGACAACTGTGTTGTTATTTCATATTGATTTGTACAAGCTATTTGTCAATTAAGGACATTAGCCATACTTCTTCTCATTTTGTCATAATTCTTGACTCTTATTTATGCTATATTTTTGGAACTAAAATTTTGCATTTTTATGAAAACACAGACTTATCCATCTTTGTTTGTCGACATCATCTCAAAGTCCAATCAGCTGGGATTTCACCAGTCCTGGATCCAAGGGAGAAGCAGCCTTCTAGGGGCCTTCTCAATTTTGAGTTGCCACTGGTCACAATGCGAGGCAGAAGAGACCCACACCCAAAACCCTGTTTTCCTTTATTCAAATATTGGCCAGAGTTCCCTGTCTCACATGATCACCCACTCCTTTTACTGACTCTCCCACCCTCAAGATGAAGTCCCAGCCCCTGAACTCTTCAGGTCCCTGCTCCCAGCATCTCCTGCTGCTGCCACATGCCAGATGGGGCAACTCACAGCTCTGAAATGAGCCACCATCTCTGGCTGCTTGGCCACTTGGCATGGAGTCCAGGTTCTGCTTGCTGTGCACAGGTCCTCTCCACTGGAGGCCTGTTGATGTCAGCCCGTGGCTCTGATCTGCTTGTGTGCTCAGCCCAGCTCTCCCCGGGCAGAAGGATAGCGCTTTGCCACATCTGCCGTGAATTCATAATTGGAGGCACCCCAAAGGCCCTCTCCTCAACGATCTTCAAGCATGTTGTACTGCCCCTCCGGTCCAACCCCAATCTCTCACACTTCTGAGAACAGGCTGCAGGTTTAGGAATTGAATTATTTCTAACTGTTAATTAAAGAGAGACATTTTAACCTATGCAAATCAAACTAATGCACATATAACATCAGTAAAGTGTTTTCATGATAATAGCTAGTAAGAATCCCCCACAAGAGCAAGAATGTGGCAATGGCCTTCTCCAATTGTTGGTTTGAGGATTAATCTGTACAAGTTTTTTGGAAAACAGATTGGCATGTGTTCCAAAATTTTAAAAATGCTCAAACCCACGTTCTCAATCCCTGCAAATCTATGCTAAGACAATAGCCTACCAATTAGAAAATAATTAGGCAAAAATATTCAACACAGAATTATTTATATTAGGAAGAAATCAGAAACAATACAAATATCCAACCGAGAGGAATAGCTGGGTAAATTACGGTTTTTCTATCAGATGGAACGTCATGTAGCCATTGATGGTGATGCTTGCAAGGCATTTATAATCATATGGAAAATTCTTGATAAAATATGTTGTGAGAACAAACAGTATAGGCAAAACTGCATATAAAAAATAGAGAGAGAGAAACCGTATCTATATTAGAAACAACAACGTGTGCTCAGATTAGCAGGCTGGAAGGAAATAAACCAAAACCGTTAAGCGGTATTGTTTGGGTGTTACTAGGAATATGGTAACTTTTTTGGGTTTTTTTCCTACTTTTGTATGTTTTCTAAATTTTTATTTTTGAGCATGTGCTATTTTTATAATGACAAAAAGTTTAAAAGAATACTGTAGGTTAAATCTTCAGATGGCACTTTGTTCTTTACATTTAAGTGACCCCCACCTGCATCCCTCAATGGCCTCCCACGAAAAGGTGGTGAGGTGCCTGCTTAGGTGATGATGTCAGACAAAGAAGAAGTCAACCAGAAAGTCATGGCAGCCACAAATTTATATGCAAAATGAGGTACTTCCAGAATGCAATAAAAATGCTCATTATATATGACAATAACAGGCAAATAATCTGAGCAGTGACCTTCACCCAGCCCAGGACGGCATTCAGACGGAGGGGCCTGAGGGGTAGGCTTTCACCATACCTTTTCCAGCTGGGACTCGCTCTTGTCACAAGCCTCTCTGAGCAGGTCCCAGGCCCTGCTGAAGTCTCCCTGCCTATATGCAGCATGAATGTCTTCCGTCCTGGGGGACCGTGCTGTGGCATCACTGCCTGGCGTGGACGGCTTGCTGCCCATGTCCCTGGCACCTGCATGGGAGGAAGCACACACACAGAGTCACCATCACTGCCGGTGTGCTCTCGGGAGTTACTGGAGAGGACAGCAGAGGGATGTGTTGTCCATAATGCAATTTTGGATGCTGTGGAAAGAGAAAGGGATGGCCCTGAAATGCTGCTGTCACCAAGCACCTGCTGCCCCAGGGACATGCAACCCTTCGAGAAGAGTCTTCCTGGGGCTGGTGCTGAATCTGGGCTGTCTGCAAAGGCACCAGGTAGCTGACCACAGCTCAGAGGATTCTGCAGTGAGACCTGGAGCTGTTCCAGGGCACTGGGGACAGCTGCCTGGTGGGGGGAGCTGCCAGGCTGACGTCACTGACAGCAGCAGAGGAGCAGGGGCTTTGGCAGGAGAGCTGGTGGTCCCAGCCAAACTGTCCCGCTGCTGTGTCCCTCGGGGGGACAGAGTATCTCATGGTGGAAGAATGACAGGTCATATTCTGGGGATGTGGAAATCTATATGCTTCCCCAAGCCCCTCCCTGCCTAGAAAACTCCAGAAAAGGCACAGGATTTAGAATTGGTAGCCCTTACTCCATATACAAACACATCACATTATGGTCCTGGGCATTATGATACTCTGGGCTGCAGGACATGCTTGGTCCACTGGTGTGGGGCTGTTCAGGTCAGCTGAGCACCTGCAGCTACTTTGGAGAGGAGGCCATGATGCGGCACCCTAGGCCATTCAACAAACGCACAGGGCATGTACTGAGTAGCCATGGTAGAACAAGCACGTGCAGAATGCTGCAGATACAGAGGGAAAGGAAGGTACCTCTACCCTCACTGAGCTTCCACTCCAGAACGGGATCCACAGCTAGGGGTCCACAGGTGTGGACCCCAGACAGCTGACAAACAGGCTTCAGAAGTTCTCCAAACATCCTAAAATTATATACAAAACTCTATGCGTGTGTGTGTGTACATTTTTCTGGGGAGAAAATTCAAGCCCTCTACTAGATTTCCAAAGAGATTAGTGAACCAAAGTTAAAAGCCTTATCTCTATAGATATTATAGAAAAGACTACATTGAATGGCGAGTTAAATTCTGATTGTGTTGCGTGATAGCAGAAGTAGGGAGAGACTTCTACTGTGAAAATTAATCATACGAATTGGGTCATTCTTGACATACTCAGCTACAACAGAGTCAAGGAGCCAGGGAGAAGAAGCACTCAAATAACATCACTCCAAAAACATAATTCTCTACAAGTCTGACCACTAAAACTACCTACTATAACCAAAACCAGTTTTATCTAACAACTACTAAACCAACCTACTACAACTCTAAAATTAGTTTTACCCACAATCATCACCCACCAATCAAAACTTGCCAACTACCCCAAACCTTACTAAAACCAATAAACTTTCTCAAAAAAGAATATGTACCATTTCTCTTTTTTATAAAGCCCCCAACTTCCTCTTTATTCTTCAAACATACCAAAAACCACCCAGTCTATACATATGCCCCAAATTACAATTCTTATATCCCAAATAAAACATTACATTTAAAAATTCATCTCTCCATTTTTATTTTGACTTTGACACTATTATTCTTGGCCAAGTTCACACAGCCAGTAGAGGCAAACTGGGACTGAAGTTTGGTCTCAGAGCTCGCAAGCTGGGGCTAAACGCACCCCATTTTCCTGCTGCCTCTTTCTCTTTGAGGGGATGAATAAAGCAGGCTTTAGATTTTTTTAAAATTATTAAATGTAAATGCTGAGCAAAGTTGGCTTACAAACATACACATCACAGAAGTGAATCACATAATAGCAGCTAAAATTTAGAAAATTAAAAAAATTATTTATTTACAATAGCATAAAAATCACATGCTTAGAAATAAATTTAACAAAAGATGGGCAAGATCTGTACACTTAAAACTATAAAACACTGTTGAGAGAAATTGAACAAGACCTCTACAAGTGGAAAGACATCCATGTTCATGGATTAGGAGAATCAATACTATTAAGATGTTAATTCTCCCTGATTTTATATATAGATTCAATTTAATCCCAACCATAATTCCAACAGGTTTTTATTTTGGTAGAAACTGACAATCTGATTTTCAAATTTGTATGGAAATTTGAAGGACCTAGAATATCCAAAGCGATTTTGGAAAAGAAGTGAGTTGGAGAATTTATACTACCTGAATTCAAGACTTTCTCTAAAACTATAGTCATCAAGACAGTGTGGTACTGGCATAGACAAATAGCTCCAAGGGACAGAATAGAGAGTAGAAAAATACTTGTACATCCAATTGATTTTTGATATGAGTGCTAAAGCAATACAATGGGAAAAGCAAAGTCTTTTCAACAAATAGTGATGGAACAACTGGAAATTTTCATTTAGTAAAGAGAAGCCTTGACCCCCACTTCTCACCATACACAAAAATTAATTTCAGATGGATCATGGACCTAAACATAAAGGCTAAAACTATGAAGCTTCTAGAAAAACACATAGGAGAATATCTTCATGACTTGAGAGTAAGCAAAGGTTTCTTAGATGGGATACAGAAAACACTAACCATGAAAGGAAAAATTGCTAAAGTAGACGTCTTAAAAATTTAAAACTTCAGCTCAACAAAAGATGCCATTTAAAGATGAATAGGCAAATTATAGACTGGAATAAAATATTTGCAAAACATATATCTGAAAAGGAATGGTATCCGGAATATAAAAACTCCTACAACTCCATAATAAAAAGAGAAACAATCCAATTGAAAATGGGCAAAGATTTGAACAGCAGATGATACTCAAAGAGCTCTATATCATTAGTCATCAGGGAAATGCAAATTAAAACCACAATGAGACACCACTACACTCTTACCAAAATGGCTAAAATTTAAAAAGACCGACAATACTTTGTGAGGACATGGAGTAACCAGAATGCTCATACCTTACTGGTTACAGAGTAAAATGGTGTAACCACTTTGGAAACAGGTTTAGTGGTTTCTTGTAAAACTAAGCATATACCTACCTTATGAGCCAGCAATTCCATTCTTATTTATCCAAGACAAATATGTCCAAAAGAATTTATCCAATAATGTCCTTAGCAGCTTTATTCATAATATTTCCAAACTGTAACAGGCCAAGTATCTGTCAACAGGAGAATGGATAAACAAACTGTGGTACAGTGACCACTCAACAATAAAAGGAATGAACTATAGATCCACGAAATGACTGATAGGAATTTCAAAAACATAATGCTGAGTGAAAGAAACTTTGCACAAAAATTATTCCATCTATATGCTGTTATAATCTATAGTGAAAAAACAATCAGAAGAGTGGATCCTGGGAGTAGGGTAGGCAGTGATGATTACCACAGGAGAGACATGATGATATTGTCTGGGTTGATGGTTCTATATCTTCTTGGAGTTTTCATTACATAAGTGCTATATTTGTCAAAACTTATCAAATGGTCCATTTAAGACATGTGTCTATTACTTTCATACATTTTACCTAAAAACACTATAAAGAATATTGAACCTTAGTCCATAATATGCAAGCTGAAGTATTTAAGGGTGAAGTGTACAGACGTTTGCAACGTACTTTGAAATATACTAAAAATAGGATAGATAGATGGATAGACAGGTAAGAGAGCAATTTTAGAAAATGCTAATAGTAGAATCTAGGTGTAAGTAGGTACATGGGTGTACATGGTTCAGTTCTTTCAACTTTATTGTATGTTTGAAATTTTTTGTAACAAATTGTTAGGAGAAAAGGTGAGTTACAATATCACACCCTAAATGCAGGACTCGCCATATGACATACGGAATGAACTCTGCCACCAACGCAAAAAAATCCTGCTGTGTTGAAAGGCAAAGGCAAGCTGCTTACAGAGTAAAAGCCCTTAATACCCTCCAGGGTCTTTACAACTCACCCTAAGCCATGACTTGCACCATTTCAAAGGCAACCGTTCTGAAAATCCACGTAAGTGGATGTTCATCACAAACAATCTGTATCATTCCTGAAACATCAACACAGGACTGCTGTGTCTGAGTCGAGATTATTGTTTTTTGGCTATGTATTTTTAGAAAGCTGTATCAGGAAAAGGCCTGCTGTGTAAGTGGTTATAGATGTGAATAAGGTTGCTTCGCTTCCCATCACACACTGACAGTCCACATTAATTATTTACAGTCAGAGACCCTGAGACATCTGAGAGCAGGCTGGAGGGAGAAAAGCCATTAGTAGGGGCAAGAAGGAGGTGGAATCCACTGCAGCATCATCTGTCAGAGGGGGCACTTAATTATGTCATCGCTCATCTTTCAGAATTAAACAAATATGTCCATTACCTAGTAAAAGACAAGTGTATGTGTATGTACACGCGTGCGCATGTGCATGTGTAAGTGCATAAGCAGGCTTAAAGTAACCTCTTGTGTGCATGTTAGGAACATAAATACAAACAGTTAAACCTTTAAGCCCAAGTTAAGGACATTGTGAAGGTGGAACTTAGGACATATATAGGTCATAAGGTGCCTGTGAAATTACAAGGGCAATTTTACTTTAACTTGATTTTTATATAATGTCATGTATGTGGAGTAAACGACATAATAATAATCTAGAACTTGCTCAGTTCTCTTTGTATTTTAAAAATGTTGCGGTGTTTCTCAGTGTCGAATCTGATTTTCCTAATTTGTAGGGACAACGCACATCCACTCTCACTGACCCATGGGCTGGGGGTCTAGTCCAATCAAATTGTTGGAAGAATATTACAGGAAAATACCAGTTAAGGCATATGCATTTAATTTAATCTGCCAACCTCATTTAATTTCCTGAAATTATAAACAGAATGGTTAGCATTTATTTAAGAGAAAAAAAAAAGACCACAATGCTAATAATGAGTATTACGGATGGGCTGCAGGGAAATTAGTGACAGAATCAGAAAAGACTTTCTTCTTATTTCCCAAGTTCTCTGTAATGGAATTACATGACTGCTTCATTTAAAACTTTAAAGAAATTACACAAGTAATAAAAGAATACATTCTCACTGAAAAAAATTAAATAATACAGAAATACATGATATAAAAGGCAGAAATCCTCCTTACCACCATTAGACACTTTTTCCTAGAGGTAAATATTTACTTTCATAGTCATTTTTTCCCCTAAAATACCACAGTGTTAAATTGGAAAACTGGCGACTTTTGATTTAAGCTTAAAACATAGGGAATGTATATTACTTGAGATTATTCAGTTATTTGTGCTTATTCATCAACTATTATCCATAATTATATTCTTTAATACAGTAAAACATCTCAGTTCTAAATATTTTCTTCATACAGATTTAAAATTCGTATTACAAATAAAGTGGGAGCAAATGTATTCTATTTCAATAAAGCATTAATGTCCCACATAAGTAGCTAGAGATGGCAGGAAAACAACAGAATGTTTCAATGGTTCACTTTTGAATAAAAAAAGTCCTTTTCTCTAAACTATAATTTGTGTCATTATTTTCCTATACAGCAATTAAAATTTCATATATATACACACACACACATATACACACAAAGTTAATATGCTTCAACTAAGTACTTAACTAAGTAAAGGAAGATAAGGGTAAACTAATAGCACAGTTCATCTTTTTTTAGGTTGGGCTGGTGCTGCTAGTTTGATTTTAGGAGAAGTAGGAACTAGTAAGGAAAGAATATAAATGCAGTGAATTCCTAGGGTTATGGAGTCAGCACATGTAGAGTTGTTTAAGAATTCAAGAACCATTTACAATAAGTTAATAAATGAACATATTTCTGGTTGTGGATAAATGTTAGCATTGACTGTATCCTGGCACTTCAATGTGCTGGACATGGATGGTAAATTAAGGTTTGTTATGTAAAGATGTATTTGGTTAAAAAAAATAATATATTTTAAAATTGGGGAGAGGCAAAAACCCACCTAATGGGAACAATGAACACTATCTGGGTGATGGGCACACCATAGCCATGACTCAAGCAATACAAAAGCAATCCATGTAAACCAAAAACATTTGTACCTGCTTAATACTTTGAAATAAAAAAAATGTAAAACCTATAGAACCAGAGCATCATTTAGTACTTGATACTTACTTTCAATTTAATATTCTATTTTTAAATAAATCCTTTCAGTAACACTGTATGTTTTACATAGCCATTTCTAGAAGAAATGATTTAAGTTGCCAATAACTCAGTCTCTGAACATCATTTCCATAATTCATGTTTTAGAAAAACAAATTATTCTGACTACAGAAAAACTAACAGAAATTATAATTCTTTGTCAGTGCTTTGGGGAAATAATAAAACAGAATTCCACGACTACGATAGAGTAATGCCTGACTGTAACACCATATCCTCTACCCCAGAAGCTCATTTTGCTCTGCAGGCACACCTCAAAAGAGACCTCCTTTGTCTGTCTACCCCTGAGTCTGTCTGTCCTTATGGCCCAACAAGACATTCTTACCTTTTCTTCTAGAACAGTAACTGTTAAGTCATTCTCTCCTGGAATAAAATTCTCTCTCTACTGTTTTTTCCTACAAATCTAGGACAATAGAGAGGTGATATGAAAGTGGCTTTAATTCCATGAGGTTTAAATGTTGGTCTCTTGCGTGTGTATGTGTATTTCTCTTAATGCCACCAAAGAAAACACATACAATGAAAAGCAGATGCTGTTTGTCAATTCAAAATGTGTGGCATCCTCTGTATATCCTTAAAAAGACACTGCCATTTTATTTGCACACCATGAAATGTTTTTATTGAGTTCACCTCCATCAATAAAATAACAAAAAGTAAAAATGATCTATCTAGCTCACTGCAGAACAAACAAGACTTATCTTTAGGGTGCTACTGACCTGGTCACAGTTGTTTAACGACCTTCCCATGCCATCCTCTACCGAGTCCCCACGTGGCCAAAGCACTGGGGAAGGGAGCTGTCTCTCCCCGGAGGTGACAGCTCCTGGCACTTTGGGGGCTCACCCTCTGCTGCCCTGGGTTTACCAGCCCTCAGCTGTGAGGAAGCTTCTTTCTTCGCCAGATAACACTCTAGGGTTTTAGCCTCAGCAGCAGTTTTCATCCATGGGTTGCATTACAGTGAAATCCAACCTACTGATTTCTTGGGGGAAGATGCAGAGGTTGGCGGGTATGGAGGGGAGGGAGGCGACCCAGCTCCCAGGGTGACCTGTGATGGGCAGTAATTCCTCCTGGGCTCCAGATGGCCGGTGCTCAGCCCATCCCGCTGGGCCACCCCACCGGCATCACACAGGAAAGCAAACACCCGGGCCTGGCTCCCAGCTCCCACGGAACAGCTCCAGCTCAGAGGCCAGCATTTCTCAGACCAGAAAGGCTTCACAGCACAGACTTACAACTTCTTTGTGGATATCCTCAGCAAATCACTGGGAATTTTTGTTAGTAAAAGGGAGATGTGTGGTTATATATACAGACCGGTTGGTCCCACAGGGGGAAATTGCTTGCAAAAGTGCTATTTGTTTTAGTAATAAAAGATACAATTAACCATAAGATGCCATGTTATGTGCACCTGACACAATAAAAAATATGGAAAGGCTTATAACATTCATTGCTGGCCAGAGTGTGGCAAAATCGGTACATTCTTGGGTACATTTGCCATCGTGGGATAACTATTTCAGAAAGCAAGAGGACAATACTACATAACAAAACCCAGGGGAGGTTCCACTGGCTCACTCATGGTTTTCTCTCCTAGGAATTCACCTGCAGAAATAACATGGCACACACTAAAAAAGCTACTCCTGAGCACTGAGGCTGCTGCTGCAGATCTCCCTACAATGGTTAAGAGATGAACTGGCCCACCAGGCAAGCAGTCCACACCAGGGAATTAGGGAGTAGCATAGAGCAAAGTGGGGCCCAGGGCCAGCATGGGACTTGGGGCTGGATTTATGTCATTTAATTGAATGCTCACAGCAATGCCATGAAGGTGACCTGGCTGCTATTTGACAGAGGAGCGAGGCCAAGACTGAGACATAACAAGTTTACCAAATGACAGAGCTAGCAAGGAGCAGAGCAGGAGTGACCCCAGAGCCCAGAGTGTCCCCACTATGCAGCTTTCCAGTTTAACACCTCATGACACTTCAGAATGAGGGGCCATGATGCAGCCATTAGAGCTGATGATAATGATGACTAAGGAGAAGTTTGGAAAATACCAGTCATATAATATTAAGCTAAAAGAGTAGAATATGTGACACAGACTGTAAAACATCGTGGGAAAAATACAGAACACTGAACAACACTGTTTGAAAATATGCAAAATGAAAGAATTTATTCCAGGTTCATGGATTATGTGTGATTAAAATGCTCTGGGGAAAAAAAGGTTCCTAATGAGTATTTTGTTTGTGTTAAATGTTCACGTCAGCTTTATTTGTAATAGCCCCAAACTGGAAACAACTCAAGTGTCCTTCAACAGGTGAATGGAGAAATAAACTGCAGTACATCACACAATGGAATGCCATCTGCAACAAAAAGAAACATTGACACGTGCAATTTGGGTGGATCCCAAGTGCATTATACTAAGTGAAAAAGCCAATCTCAATAGTTTATATACTGTATGTTTCTACCTAAGGAGTACTGATAGCATATACAGTCTATAATTTTTGTTTGTAAAAACTGAGTCTGCCTCTCTCCTCCCTCTCTCTCTCTCTCTCTGTTTAGAAAGAAGACCTGACGGACACACATAAATGACAGCGGATGTTGCCTTTAGCACAGTGGTCCCCAACCTTTTTGGCACCAGGGACTGGTTTCATGGAAGACAATTTTTCCATGGACAGGGGTAGGGAGATGGTTTTGGGATGATTCAAGCACATTACATTTATTGTGCAGTCAAACCTCTCTGCTAATGATAATCTGTATTTGCAGCCACTCCCTAGTGCTAGCATCACCGCCTCAGCTCCACCTTAGATCATCAGGTGTTAGATTCTCATAGGAGTGCACAACCCAGATCCCTTGCACGTGCAGTTTACAGCAGGGTTTGTGCTCCCATGAGAATCTAATGCTGTGGCTGATCTGACAGGAGAGGGAGCTTATGCGACGATGCAAGTGATGGGGAGTGGCTGTAAATACAGATGAAGCTTCATTGGCTCACCCACCGCTCACTTCCTGCTGTGCAGCCCGGTTCCTATCAGGTCTGTGGGCTGGGAGTTGGGGACCGCAGCTTTAGCAGATGAATGACTTGTGTTGTTTTTTTTTTTAATTTCTGTTTTTCTGTGTTTTCCAATATCTTTTTTTTTCTGCACTAAGTTTATATTGCTACTGAAATTTTTAAAAAATATTAAAAGGTGAAGTATATCCAGGCAAACATTAATTATGTTTAACCTGGCTTAATGAACTAGTTCTTTGATGGTATTATCTACACTGAAGCAACTGTTAGCTCTTAGATATACCAAGTCTTAACTCTAGAAAAAAGGACAGAGTGCAAGAAAACCTCATGGAACAATAATAGGTGTCTCAGATTTTAAAAGATACGATAAAGTGGTCTCTAATAATCTTTCATGTATCAGCAATTGGTACCATTTACTATAGGAAAAGTCCTGCATGTGTCTGACTTCATCCCAACACCCACGCAAGGCTGGGCTTCTATTACCACTTACCACAACTTGACCTGTGGTCTGGGTGATTAGAGAAGCTGCCCCCAGCCAGTTCTCAACAGCAGAGCTGAGACTTGGGTCCCCAGCACTTGCCATCAAAGCCCAACCCCCTGCTGCCCATCTGTGCACTCCCACCTACTATGGTTTGAATGTAGCCTCCAAAACTCATGTTGAAACTGAATCATGGTATTAGGCATTGAGGCCTTTGGGAGGTAATTAGGATAAGATAAGGTCATCAGGGTGGGGCACCCATGATGGGGACTGGTGGCTTTATAAGAAGAGGAAGAGAGACCTGAGCTAGCACATTAGCACATTCAGTTCCCTCACCATGTGATGCCCTGTGCTGCCTCAGGACTCCGCAGAGAGTCCCCACAAGGAAGAAGGCCCTCACCAGATGAGGTCCCTCAACTTGTACTTCCCATCTTCCAGAACTGTAAGAAATAAATTCCTTTCCCTTATAAATTACCCAGTCTTGGGTATTCAGTTATAGCAACAGAAAATGGACTAGGACACCAACCAAACATGAGACTCTTACTCAGCACCTAACATACATGGCAAACTAAATGTGGGAACTAAAAGGTGAGATGATCCTGTCTCATTAGATGGAAAAACCAGACAGGGAATGGAAACCAATCCCTCCACGAATTTCCTGCAGCAGCAAAGGAGAAACACAGAAATGCAGAGCTACAAAGATGAATTCTTCCCTAGATTTCATTTCTCTTCCAAAAATTCATTTATCTTTTGCTCATTCATTATACAAATATTTAATACATCCTATGTGCTGAGCTAGACCCTGGGAACACAGCTTACAGAGACAGGCAGGAACAGCTCAGGTGTGCCACTGCATTCTTCCCAGCGTTTACTTCTAAACATCTATAACAGAAACCAACCACACCCTTTACCCAACAGAGGAGGCTTGAGGGACTTGGAATAGCCACAGACAAAAATTGATCTGGTAAAGAAAGCAGAACTACCCTTCTGGAAAAATAAAAATCACAGAAATAGGACAGTTAATTTATTGAATACCCACTAATACTATATATTATTAAATGGTACAATTTGAAGATACAAAAAAAAATCAGTCCTATTCTGATTTGGGGGAGGTGATTGTGGTTATAAATGTCAGAGGGTCAGGACAGCCTTTGATATCACAATCCTGCTTCTGGGGAACTGACTCCAAGGGAATAATTCTACACATTTAAAAAGCACTGTGCAAAAAAAAAAAAAAAGCCATACGCATAAAGATGCTGACCGCGGCATTGTTCAGCACAGCAGAGAGTGCTGGTTATGATGACTACAAAATGCTCTAAAATGGACAGACACTGCAACTACACACACAGCAAACCTGACAAGAAGACCCCAAAGTGATGACACTGGTTTTCTAATGTGATAGAATTTGAGGTGATCTTTTTGAAATCCTTTTCTCTATTTTCCAGTTATTTCCCTATTACTACTATAACAAAAGAATTGCTTTTAGAGATATGTTTTTCAGGTCAACAAAGTACATTTCTAACTGAATCCAATTTCCTCCTAACAAAGATAGGCACAAGGCAAGGAGGAAACGTCTCAATCTAGAGGGGACATTGGGATGGGGCACCAAGATGTTCCCAGTAGCGCCTTCTACTGAGAGCTGTGCTAAAGCATGTGGTGACAGAAAGAGAGCTCTACTCAAGTTGGAAAACGTGGATTCAAGTCCCAGCTCTACTATTTAACAGCTGCATGGTGTTTGGCAAGTATTTAAAATGGCTGAATCTTATCATCTTCTTGTAAAAGAAAATGGCACACATAAAAGATATTGTACAATGCATACAAAAATATTTTAAAATAAATAAATAAAAAGAACTGGCAGGCACCCAAATAGGGGTTATCTCCAGGGGCCTGGCCCCTTCCTCCATACTCCAGGTGCCTATGAGGCAGCCGAACTGCATTCTCCTTTCCCCTGTGGACTCCAGGTCTTCTCAGCCTTTGCTCTTGTGCCTCCCCCATCTGGAAGGAGCCCTTATCCCTTCCCCACTTACTGAAAACCTCCTCCTACTTCCAGCCCAGCACAGAGGGTATTCCCCAGAAAGGACCTGTGGAATTTCCCACTGGGCTTCCTTCTCTTTCTTCTGCCCCCATGTGGTCTGACCTGGGTCCTGGACCACCCTCTTGGCTCAAGTCTGCCAGCCTCCTGCTCTGCCCAGTGCTGCCTACAGGCTGGGCCCCACTTACGGACTACCATGGGTGCCTAGGCTGTGTCCTGCCTACAGCAGGTGTTCATTAAGTTTCTCCACTTCAATTTGTTGACCATACAGAGCTCTCTGCATGTCAGTGAGGGGTCACCTATAATTTTGCCCATCTGCAGTATCATTTAGCAGGGCCACAGGGCATACAATTCTCCCCGGAAAAGAGGAGAATGACACCTCAGGCCTTTCTGGATTTTCCTTTCCAGGAATGGCTTCCATTTGGCCACACAGCCTCACCTCCCCCTTCCTCCCACCCAACCCTGCCCTGTCTGCTTCAGCACAATAGCTGCAGGGTTCATAACCAGTCAAAGTTTACAGTGTTTCAAAATAATATTCAGGGGCTTTCCAATTCATAATGCGTCTGAGACCTTAGTCATACAAACTGCTCGGGAATATATGGCTCCACAGTGCTGCCGGGGATGAGGCCCCAGAGCACAGAGAGCCCTGGAGATGGATGGAGAAGTGTGACCACCATGTTGGCCCCCCAGACTTGGGCCCAGCTCTAGTCTCCATGTGCCTCCTTTCCTCTGCCATGAAACTGGAGATCATGGCAGCACCTACCTCAGAGGGGTGGTTGTCAGGATCAAATGAATGAAAGTGTGGGAAGTGCTTAGAACAGTGCCTGACCCTTACTGGGCTCTAGATATGTGCTTGCTACTATTATCATTCCTTGAAGTTAATACAGAAATTTGGCCCATGTCAAAAACTCTGAAGTCTGGGGTTCCCATCTAATTAAATCATGTCAATTCAAATGAACAAGATGGTGGTTTTGGAATCTTATTTACTTAGCTATGGGTTAAATGTGAGTAAGACTAAAAAGCAGAAGACAAAAGGTGTGCCTCTAGCACCCTTGCTGGGCTTTCTGGGGAGTGGAGGTATGGACATACCCAAAACACCTGAACATCATCTCCAGACAGGACAGTATATACCAGCAGACACAGCCAGATCCCTCTGCATGCTGCCCACACATAGCTTAATAAACATCCTGTATACATGCTACATGCCAAAATGAAGAGCCCCAATTGTTTACTCTGACAGTACCCTTATGTAAAAATGCTGCTTAATACTACTATAAAAAATCTACAAATCAGAAAGGAAGATAGGGAAAGAGGAAGAAAGGAACAAAAGAACTACATAACAATCAGAAAACAATTAACAAAATGGCAAGAGTAAGTCCTTACATATCAATAATTACTTTAAATGTAAGTGGATTAAATTTTCCAATCAAATAACACAGAGTGCTTGAATAGATTTTAAAAAACCCAAAAAACAAAAAACCAAGAACCAACAATATGCTATCTACAAGAGACTCACTTGCATTTTTAAGGACACACATAGATTGAAAGTGAAGGGATAGAAAAAGATATTCCATGCAAATGAAAACCAAATGAGTTCAAGGATGGCTATACTGACATCAGGCAAAACAGACTTTCAGTCAAAATGTGTTGCAAGAGACAAAGTCACTAAACAATGATAAAGGGGTCAACTCATAAAGAGGATATAACAACTTTAAATATATATGTACCCAATATTGGAACATCTAAATATATAAACCAAATATTCACAGAACTGAGGGGAGAAATAGCAATATAATAATAGTAGGGACTTCAGTATCCCACTTTCAACAATGAATAGGTCATCCAGGCAGAAAATTAACAAGGGAACAGTGGACTTGAGTAACACTATAGACCAAATAGACCTAACAGACACACACAGAACATTTCACCCTACAACAAGAGAATACACATTCTTCTGAAGTGCACATGGAACATTCCCCAGAATAGATCATATGTTGGGCCACAAAACAAGTCTTAAAAAATTTAAGAAGACCGAAATCATATCAGGTATATTTTATGATCACAATGGTATAAAACTAGAAATCAACAACAGGAAGAACATTGGAAAATCCACAAATTTGTGGAAATTAAGCAAGGCACTCCTGAACAACCAATGGATCAAGGAATAAATCAAAAGGGAAATCAAAAAGTATCTTGAGACAAATGGAAATGGAAAGACAACCAAAACTTATGGGATTCAGAAAAAGAAGTTCTAAGAGAAAAGTTTATAGCAATAAATGCCTACATTAAGGAAAAAGAAAGATCTCAAATAGACAACCTAACTTTACACCTTAAGGAACTAGAAAAGAACAAACTAAGCCTGAGATTAGCAAAAGGAAGAAAATAAGTATTAGAGCAGAAATAAATGAAATAGAGACCAGAAAAACAATAGAAAAGATCAATGAAACTAAGAACTCTTTTTTTAAAAAATATAAACAAAATTGACAAACCTTTAACTAGACTAACCACGACCAAAACTAGAACTCATATAAATAAAATTATAAATGAAAGAAGAAACATTATAACTGATACCATAGAAATACTTTTAAAGTATCATAAGAGACCATTATGAACAATTATACACCAACAAACTGGATAACCTAAAAGAAGTAGGTAAATTCCTAGAAACACAACCTACCAAGAATGAGTCATGAAGTAATAGAAAATCTAAGCAGACCAAAAATGAGTAAGCAGACTGAAGCAGTAATTAAAAACTTCCCAACAAAAAAGTCCAGGACCAGATGGCTTCACAGGTGAATTCTACAAAACATTTAAAGAGGAATTCATGCCAATCCTTCCAAAACTCTTCCAAAAATCAAAGAAAATGAAACACTTTCAAACTCATTTTTCAAGGCCAGCATTACCCTCCTACCAAAGCCAGATAAAAACACTACAAGAAACAAAAATTACAGGCAAATATCCCTGATGAACATAGGTGCAGAAACCTCAAGAAAATACTGGCAAACTGATTTCAACAGTACATTAAAAGGATCATATACCAAGAATAAGTGGGATTTATCTCTAGGAAGCAAGGATGGTTCAACATATGCCAATCAGTAAATGTGATACACCACGTTAACAGAATGAAGGGTCATCATATGATCATCTCAATGGATGCAGAAAAAGCGTTAGACAAGATTTAACATGCTTTCAAGATAAAAATGCTCAATGAATTAGGTATGGAAGGAATGTACCTCAATGTCATAAAGGCCATATATGACAAGCCCATAGCTATCATCATACTTGCTGGTGAAGAGCTGAAATATTTTCCTCTAAGACCAGGAATAAGACAAGGATGCCCATTCTTGCCATTCCTATTCAACATAGTACTAGAAGTCCCAGATAAAGCAATTAGGCAAGAAAAAGAAATGAAAGGCATCCAAATATGAAAGGAAGAAATTAAATTGTCTATGTTTGCAGATGACATGATCTTAGGTACAGAAAACCCTAAAGACTCCAGCAAAAAACTGTCAGAACTAATAAATGAATTCAGTAAAGTTGCAGGACACAAAACCAACTTGCAAAAATTAGTTGTATTTCTATACACCAACAACAAACTATTAGGAAAAGAAATTAAGAAAACAATCCCATTTATAATAGCTACAAAAAATACTGAGGAGTAAATTTAACCAAGGAGCAGAAAGATCTGTATGCTCAAAACCATAAGACATTGACGAAAGAAATTGAAAAAGACATAAATAATTAGAAAGATATCCCATGTTCATGGATTGGAAGCATTACTATTGTTAAAGTGTCTATACTACCCAAAGTGATCTACAGATTCAATGCAATCCCTATCAAAATTCCAATGGCATTTTTCACAGAAATAGAAAAAAAAAATCCTAAAATTTGTAAGGAACCACCAAAGACCCCCAAATAGCCACAGCATTCTTGAGAAAGAAGAAAAAAGCTGGAGGCATCACACTTCCTGACTTCAAGCTATATTAAAAATTATTAATACAATCAAAACAACATGGTTCTGGTATAAAAACAGACACACAGACAAATGGAACAGAATAGAGAGCCCAGAAATAATTCCATGCTTATACAATTAACTCATCTTTGGGAAGGGCACCTAAAATACACAATGGGGAAAGAATGGTCTTTTCAATAAATGGTGTTGGGAAAACTGGATATCCACATGCAAAAGAATGCATTAGATCCTTATCTTACACCATACACAAAAATTAACTCTAAATGAATTAATTACTTAAAACCTAAGACCTGAAACTGTAAAACTCTTAGAAAAAACACAAGCAAAAATCTCTTGGATATTGTTCTTGGCAGTGATTTTTCAGATATGACACCAGAAGTACAAGCACAAATAAACAAGTGGGATTATATTGAACTAAAAAGCACTGCAAAGGAAACAATCAACAAAATGAAAAGGCAACCTATGGAATGGAAGAAAATATTTGCAAACCACATATCTGATAAGCGGTTAATATTCAAAATATATAAGGAACTCATTCAACTTGATAGCAAAAAACCGAATAACCTGATTTAAAAAATGGGCAAAGGACCGGAATAGACATTTTTTCCAAAGAAGACATTTAAATAGCCAAAGGTATATGAACAGGTTGTTGACATTACATTACTAATCATCAGGGAAATGCAAATCAAAACCATTAGTTATCACCTTATACCTGTTAGGATGGCTATTATAAAAAAGATAAGAGATAAATGCTGGCAAGGATGTGAAGAAGCCTGCACACTGTTGATGGGAATGTAAAGTAGTACAGCCATTATGGAAAACAGTATGAACACTCCTTAAAAAATTAAAAATAGAATTACCATATGATCCAGCAATTCCACTACTGGGTACACATACAAAGGAAGAGATATCTGCACCCCCATGTTCACTGTATCATTATTCACAATAGCCAAGATATGGAAACAATCTTAAGAGTCTGTTGACAGATGAATGGATAAAGAAAATGTGGTATAACACACAATAGAATACTATTTATCTTTTAAAAAGAAGGAAATCCTGTCATTTGCAAGAACATGGACGAACCCAAACAACATAATGCTAAGTGAAATAAGCCAGACACAGAAAGACAAAGACCAACGTTGTGTGGTCTCACTTATATGTGGAATCTAAAAAAGTCCAACTTGAGGAAGCAGAGAGTAGAATGGTGGTTGCCAGGGGCTGGGGCATGGAAGTAGGACGATGTTGGTCAAAAGGTACAAAGTTTCAGTCATAAGATGAGTAAGTTCTAGGGATCTAATGATCTAGTGTATGGCCTGGTGACTACAGTTAATAATACTGTACCATATTTGAAATTTGCTAAGTGAGTAGATCTTAAGTGTTACCACACACACACAAAGGTAACGATGTGAATTGATGGATGTATTAATTAACTTGATTGTGGTAATCATTTCACAACATATATGTATATCAAATCATCATGCTGTATACTTTAAATAGATACAATTTTTATTTGCCAATTATACTTCAATAAAGCTAGAAAAAAAATAAATAAAAATGCTGTTTAATGAGATCAGCCAAGGTTCAAATGAGTGGCCTTAGAGTTAATTTTGGTTAATAGCTCTTGTTAAAAGATCTTGCTTAAAAGCATGGGAAATACCCACTAATATTCCCAAGTAAGATGTAAGCTTTATAATTAATGTAGTTTTAAATCCTGGAGGCAGTGTTTAGAGTTAATTGTCTGGTTAATCACTGTAGAAATCCTTGATGGGAATGATTACTGTGATAAAAACTGGATATAACTGAAAGCCTGGCAAGCAATTTGATACTATTTCCAGGGAAAGGCGCAGGAATGAATACTGTCTCCTCTCAGAGGAAAGAGTGGTCCAGGGCAAGAGTCAGGTCCAGTGAGAAGAGACCCCCATAGAAGAGTGTGCTACTAAATGGTGTTTGTACAGCTAGGTAGCCACACAGAAAAAAGATACAATCAGATACATTCCTCATAAGACACCTTGAAATAATTCCAAAGGGATCGCAGATAGGAATGTAAGTAATGAAACAATATAAGCATTAGAAGAAAACATGGGTGAATTCCTTTTTAGCCTGGGAGTGTGTAACCCTCTTAACTGTGACTCAGAACCCAGAAGCAATAAAAGATTGATAAATTTGACCACATTTTAAAAATAACAGCTTTATTGAGATATAATTCAAATACCATAAAATTCACCATTTAAAAGTGTATAATTTAGTGGGTTTCAGTATAGTCACAGAATTGTATAACTATCACCATTCTCTAATTTTAAAACTTCTTTTATCACTTCACAAAGATACCTGTACCAATTAGCAGTCACTCCCCACTTCCTCCTCCCCAGCGCCTGACAACCACTAATCTTTTTGTCTCTATAGATTTGCCTCTTCTGAACATATAATATAAATGGTCACACATTACATGGCTTTTGTTACTAGTTTATTTCACTTGGCATGTTTTCAAGATTTATCCATGTCATAGCGTGTATTAGTATTTCATTCGTTGCTGTTGCAGAGTGATATTCCATTGCATGGATATACCACACTGGTTTCCCCATTCATCGGGTGATGGATGCTTGGGTTTTTCCACTTTTTGGCTATTATGAATAATGCTGCTGTGATCATTTGTGTGCAAGTTTTTCTGTGACTATATGTCCTCAATTCTCTTGGGTGTATACATAGGAGTGGAATTGTTTGGCCATATGGTAATTGTATGTTTAAAATTTTGAAGAACTACCAAACCATTTTCCAAAGTGCCTGCACCATTTTATAGTCCCACTCGGAATGCATGAGGGCTCCAATTTCTTTGTATCCTTACTACCACTTGCTATTGTTATGTTTTTTATGTTAACTATTCTGTTGGGTATAAAGTGGTATCTTATTCTGGTCTTGCTTTGCACTTCCCTAATGACGAATGTCACTGAGCATCTTTTCATGTGCTTAGTGGCCATTTTTATATCTTTTTTGGATACATGTCTATTCAGATCCTTTGCTCATTTTTAAACTGGGTTGTCTTTTTGTTGCTGAGTTGTGAGAGTTCTTTATATAGTCTCTACAGAAGTCCTATATTATAAGATATATGATTTGCAAATATATTTTCTCATTACTTTCTTGATGACGTTCATTGGAGCAAAAAAATTTTTAACTGATGAAGTCCAATTTATCTATTTTTCCTTTTGTTGCTTGTGTTTTGGTGTCATACCTAAGAAACCACTGCCTAATCCAAGGTCATGAAGATTTAATCCTGTTTTCTTCTAAGAGTTTTATAGTTTTAGCTCTTACATATAAGTCTATGATCCATTTTAAGTTAATTTTTGTATATTGTGTAGGTAGGTGTCCAACTGCATTCTTCTGCATGTGGATATCCAGTTGCCCTAGCACCACCATTTGTTGAAAAGATGATTTTTTTTCCATCCGTCTTTTCACCCTTGCCAAAAATCACCTGACCACAAATGTATTAGCTTATTTCTGAACTCTTAATTCTATTCCATTGATCTCTATATATCCTTTTGCCCATACCACACTGCCTTGATTACTATAGTTTTGTAGTACATTTTGAAATCAGGCAGAGTAAGTCCTCCAACTTTGCTCTTCTTTTTGAAGATTGTTTTGGTTACTGTGGGTCTCTTTCATTTTCAAATGAATATTAGGATCAGCTGGTCATTTTTTGTAAGAATTTCAGCTGGGCTTTGGATAGAAACTGCACTGAATCTGCAGGTGGATTTGGGGAGTATTGTCATTTTACTAAGTCTTCCAATCCATGAACCTAGTATGTTTTTCCATTTATTTAGGTCCTCTTTAACGTCTTTCAACAAAGGTTTTCATTTTTCAGTGTATAAATCTTGCAATTCTTTGGTTCTATTTATTTCCAATTGTCTTATTCTTTTTGAGGCTATTGTAAATGTAATTGTTTCCTTGATTCCATTTGCAGATTCTTCATTGATAGTGTACATAACCACAATTGATTTTTAAATTTTGATCTTGCACCTTGTAAATTTGCTGAATTGACTACTTAGTTCTAATTTTTTTGCGTGGATTACTTAGAAAATTCTACATATGATATCATGTCATCTGTAAACAGAGGTAGTTTCATCTCTTTCTTTCTGGTCTGAATGCCTTTCATTTCTTTCTCTTGCCTACTGCCCTGACTAGAACCTCCAGTATAATGTCGAATAAAGTAGTGAGAGTGGACATCCTTGTTTTGTTACTGATGTTAGGGAGAAAGCATTCCATCTTTCACCACTAAGTATGAAGTTAGTTGTGGATTTTTAACAGATGAAGTTTATCAGGTTGAGATAGTAACCTCACATTACTAGTTTATTGAGTGTTTTTATCATCGAAGGGTGGTGAATATTGTCAAGTGCTTTTTCTGTGTCTATTGAATCACATGGTCCTTTTCTCCCTTATTCTATTAATATATTATGTTGATTGATGTCAAACCAAGCTTGCAATCCTACAATAAATTCCACTTGGTCATGCTGTATAATCCTCTTCATATGTTACTGGGTTTGGTTTACTAGGACTTTGTTAAGATTTTTGCCTCTATATTAGAAAGAGATATTGGCCTGTAGTTTTCTTTTCCAGTGATGTCTTTATCTGCTTTTGGTTTCAGGGTGATACACAGGCTGAGTTGGGAAGTGTTTCCCCCTCTTTTATTTTTTGGAACAGATTGTGAAGTTGATGTTAATGCTTCTTTAAATGTTTGGTAGAATTCACCAGTGAAGCCATCTGGGCCTGGCTTTTCTTCATGGGGAATTTTGTGATTACTAATTCAATCTCTCTAGTTATAAGTCTATTCAGATTTTCTATTCCTTCTTGAATCAGTTTAGGTATTAATAGTTTGTGTCTTTCTGGTAATTTATCCATTTCATCTAGGTAATTGAATTTGTTGGTGTCCAATTATTCATAGTATTCTCCTATAATCTTTTTTTAAAATTATTTCTATAAGGTTGGTCGTGATGTTCCTCTTTCATTCCTGATTTTAGCAATTTGAGCCTTTCCCTTATGTTTCTTGGTCATTCTAACTAAAGGTTTGCCAACATTGTTGATCCAAAAAAACCAACTTTTGGTTTCACTGATTTTCCCTATTGCTTTTATATCCTCTATTTTATTTATTTCTGCTGTAATTTTTGTTATTTCCTTCCTTCTACTTACTTTGGGTTTAGTCTGCTCTTTTTCTAGTTTCTTAAGGTGGAAGGTTAAGTCATTGATTTGACATCTTTCTTCTTTTTTAATATAGGCAGTTACAGCTATAAATTTCCCTGTAAGCACTGCTTTAGTGGTAGCCCCTAAGTTTTAGTATGTTGTGTTTTTGTTTTAACATCTTAAAGTATACTCTAATTTCCCTTGTGATTTATTTTTAATCCATTGGTTGTTCAGCAATGTGTTGTTTAATTTCCATGTATTTGTGAATTTCCCAAATTTCTTTCTGTTATTGATTTCTAATTTCATTCCAGAGTGGTCACAGAGCATATTTTGTACAATTTCAGTACTTTTAAATTTACTGAGGCTTGTTTTATGAGCAAACATAAAATATGAATACACAAGGAAAAAGTTCCCAAAACTCTACTTCTCATAACGCTATGCCCCTGAAGTTGCAGCTCTGACACAGTGCCATGGAGGAACCGCAGCACAGTGCTTTGTTCCTTGCCTGGTTCTGACCATAAGGTTCCACTTGGTGGTGGTACAGAAAGGCGGGACCCATGGGAGAGGGAGAGGGAGAGGCCTGCTTCCTCCTCTCTGCTCCTCATGTCCACTGGTCATACTGCCAATGACTCCCAGGAGGCCCTTCCACGATCCCCATGCAGCCATAAGTCACGTTCAAATGGCGGGGACAAAACCCACAAGGAGGTTCCCCTTTTCCCCACCTCTGCCTTCTCCTCCACCCCTAGCAAAGTCCAGGTGCACCTTCCTGGTGCAGGGAGTCAGAACAGGGCTGCTGAGGGGCTGAGGTGTCTACATTGTACAGGGCAGAAGTGGAGGCAGACAGAAAAACAGAAACACGCACAAACGCTGAGACAAGGTGGCTTTGGGGGCAGCACCGGGGGTCTTTCTTGAAAGCATGAGATTCACGTGTGAGGAAAGAGAATATATTTTGTGAGCTTCTGGGGAAGAGCTGGGCAAAGGAGTTCATGAACTTGGCTGTGTGCTTTAAACGGAATTCCCCAGGGATGCCCTGTCGAGGAATTGTCATAAAGATTTAAACTGCTTGTCAATTTTGTTTTAAGATTCCAGGTTGGAGTTTCCTTTGAATACATCACTGTGTTGACAGAGGTCATGGAATGGCTCACATATCCCTGGATCTCACATAAATATTCATTTCTCCTCATCTTTTTTTAAACAAATGAATTATACTATAATTGTGTTCTGCAACTTGTGTTTCCCACCTAAAAGTTCTGCTGTGTCAGTATATGGAAATCTAGCACCTTCTTCTTCATGGTAGCTTCCCATCCTCACAGATGACATTGAGGGCATTTCTAGTTCTTTGTTAGTCCATGCGATGCTGCCATGAATGTCCCTGGGAAATGCATATGCAGTTCTGCTCACCTGGAAACTATAAAATCCCTAGCAGTGGAAGAAGCAGAGGATCTATTTAGCCCGAAATTTTTATAAATATTGCCAATTTCCTTTCAGTAAGTTGCACCACGTATAGCCTTACTTATTAACTCAATATTAGTTGAAAATAAAATATCTATGAAAAATAGAACCAAAATGATAATCTTGCTATATTAAATAACAAACTTTCTGATTTTTTTTCCTATCTGAAAAGCAAAATAATCTAGCTCATAACTGGTTTCGATTTGCATTCCTTTCCGTAGGAATGACATACAGCATATTTTCTTATGTTTATTGATTGTTTCTACTTTTTTCTATGAACTAAACTCCCTAATCCTGTTTTTTGTTTCATTTGAAAATTGGAATGTTGTTTTTCGCATTGATTTGCAAGTGCTCTTTGCAGATGAAGGACATTAGCTCTTTGTGGTTTAAGTTGAAAATAGTTTTTACCTGCTTGTTGACTGGCACTTGAGAGGAGCTTTGCTACAGAATAGTTCTAATTGGTATGTAGTCATATTCATTAATCTTCTCTTTTATGATGTCTAGGTTTTGTGCTGTGCTTAGAAAAAAGTCCTTCTTTACTCCAAAACTGTTTTTAATCATTTTCCTAGACTTTTAATGGTGTTAATTTTTATGCTTAAGTATTTGATTCATCTGAAACTGATTTTTGTGTGGAAGTGAGACAGCAATATGCTATCCCTATGCTATTACCAAATAAACCACCTTTTCTGGACTAACCTGAAATTCTAAATAGCAAAGCAAAACTGATTTGTGTTTTGGCCTATTTTCAATATGACACTGTTCCCTTCCCTCTCTAGTCTCTAATCCCAGCCATTACTGTGGCATTGTAATAAATTCTAGCATACGATGAAACCAACCTCCCCTCCTCTCTTAGCCCCTCCCCCTCCCCACTTGAATTTTCCTGGTTTTTCTGGTAGGTTTATTTTTCTAGGTAAAATTTATTATACTTTTTTTGTGTTCCAAAAAGAAATCCTGCTTGTATTCTAATTGCAATTGCATCGAATTATAGAATCAACTTGTGGACAACTGACATATTTACAATATTAAGTCTTCCTACACAAGAAGATGATATGTCATTTTATTTCCTCAAATATTCTTTATGTCCAGAGTTTAAAGTTTTCTTCAGATAGAACTTATATATTTATCACTATTTCTCCTAGATATTTTATACTTAACATATTCATCTAATAAGTAACGGTAAAAAAACAGAACATTTCTTTTTCTAGCCCCTTGAACATTCAGAATTTTCATTTCAGTTTTCTGTGTTCTTAAGTGGATCTTGATAGGGCATCTTTTAATTATGTGTTAACAACCACTAGATACAATACCAACACTAAGAGCACCTAGAAACTGATTAGGAAAGATCAAAGAGTTCCTCAAAATTGATAAGCAAAGGATATGAAGAGAGAGTTTTAAAAAAAAGTAAATATAACCAGCTCTTACACAAGCTAAAACATGCTCAGCCTCACTCACCATAAGACAAATGCATATTAAAACTATACTGAGACACCGTTTTTCACATATTAGATTAGGCAAGAAGCAAAAATTTGGTAACAAACACTTGTCAGGCCTCTGGCGAAATAGGCAAGTACACACATCCCTGGGAGTAACCAGGAAAATCTCTCATAAAGGGCAATTTAGCAACATCTGTCAGAGTTTTAGAAGTATATGTCCTTTGACCTATCACTTTGGAAATGTATTTTATAGACATGCTTATATATATGTGAAACGACATCTAGCATTGTTTGTTATAGCAAACATTAGGAATAGTCCAAATGGACATTAAAAGGAGGCTGCTTACATAACCTGAGGTGTACTCACACCACAGAATACTATGGCAGTTGTCCAAAAGAATGCTGATGACAGATATGTACAAATGTGTGAAAGAAACAGACAAGGCACAGAACACTGTGATTAGCTACATTTTGTGTGAAAGAGGGGAAAAAATAAGAATCTATATTTGTTTTGCTTGTTTACATATAAAAAAATTCTGGAAGGATGTAAGTATCTAAGAATTTTAGATTAATACTTATGGATTTTGAACCATAAGACTGTATTACATTTTCAAACAACTAAAGTTTTAAGATATTGGCAAGGAAAAAAAATAAGAGGTCATTTGCTCTTTTTCCTCTGCGTATCTTCAGGCAGAGATACACACCCTCAAGTTCAAACAACAAAAATTGACTCCAGCTGATTTGCCTCAATACCGGGGCTGCCATCTGCTTCCAAATCCAAAAGCAAGCACACAAAATAGAAGCAAAAAAAAGCCAGGATTAGAGGTCCTCTATAGCTGCCGGAGTTGTAGGTTGATGTATTTTGCACATGGATTTGAGGTGAACCTGGTGGGTGATTATAATGCGGCCTCTGAAAGGTTAAAGCAAATGCCACAAACCCATCCTTGCAAAAGACGATGCTTAACAGAAGTGAACACCTGCCTTCCTGCCCACAAACTCTGAGATGTCTGTGGCGATAGTTAACATTGCCTGGGAGCTGCCCTCCTCTGCCACTGGGTTTTTAGTGTGTGGCTGAGTTGGACCAAAGCTGCCCTGCGGTTGTCACATTCACAGCTATTTCTCCCGTGTGGAAAAGCCCGCTTGTGTATAGTACAAACTTCTTCCCTTCCCTGGCTGGACAACAATAGGTCTTTTTTTTTTTTTTAAATAAATGATATTGTGACTATTAAAGCAAGGCGCTGCATGGCTCCTCAGTAACCGCAAACATTCCAAGAATGTCTGGGCCCCACTGCAAGGCTCATGCCCACGGAAACCTGACTGCCTGCCTCCCTTCATGACTCCCTGACCTGCGTTATGGGCAACGTTGAAAAGATATGATCGCTTGCAAAGGAATGATCACAAAAAGGCCAAGAACTGGGGGAGGAACTAAGTATATTTTTAGCTAAGAAAAAAAAAAAGAACCAAGAGAAAAGGAACATTGTCTAAGATTCAAAGAAGCTTCCGACAGCTTATCTTTGCAATTTCCTAAAGCTACTGTTTATTCATTTAAATTTATAGAAATCATTATGGCGGTAACAACACTGGCAGGGGTGGGGAACCTGCAGCCTCAAGGCCATGTGTGGCCCTCCAGGTCCCGAAGTGCGGCCCCAAACTTCACAGCACAAATTCCTTTATTAAAAGGATCTGTTCTGTAAAATTTGAATTCAGTCAAAAGGCTGATCCAAAAGCCACAAGGATCTCAAGGATCCAGAAGGCCATATGTGGCCCCAAGGCCCCTGCTTGAAACAGTTAATTCATTTAATCCCATAAGGTACTAAAATTATCCCCATTTACAGATGAAGAAATGAGGTCCCCAGAGATTAAGTGAATTGACCATGGGGGAGTCCAGATTTGCACCCAAATAGCCTGGCTGCAGAATTTCTGCTCCAAATCACTAGGCTTTACTGCCTCCCTAAGTCGGTTTTTACAAAAGGGGGCAGAAAACAATGACTTATCAAGCTACTGCACCCCACTGGAGTAAAACAAGGAGATTAAAATTATCCTTGAAGAGGCTGGATGCGGTGGATCACGCCTGTAATCCCAGCACTTTGGGAGGCTGAGACAGGAGGATCGCTTGCAGCCAGGAGTCCGAGACCAGCCTGAGCAACATAGCAAGACTCCATCTCTATAAAAAGTAAAAAAAATTAGCCAGGTGTGGTGGTGCACACTTGTAGTCCCAGCTACTCAGGAGGCTGAAGCAGGAGGATCATTTGAGCCCAGGAGTTGGAGGCTGCAGTGGGCTATGATCATGCCATTGTACTCTAGCCTGGGCAAGAGAGCAAGACCGTATCTCAAAAAAAAAAAAAAAAAAAAAATTATACTTGAAGAAAAGGCAGGTGACCTTATCTCCATTTTAAGAAGGAGAAATTAATTCACTTTATATAGACTGTTTCTTTAGGGCTGGAAATCTCTATATAAGCTCCCAATTTGGGACAGTTTGTGCATATTTTTATTAAGTCACCTCTGAGTTACTCTGTGAAAACCCAGGAAGAAGTACTTTCCCAACTTGTCCAAAAGGGATTGACAGTACTACAAGTTGATCAGCAAGTACCGATGGATGGAGAATCCCAGGAGTGGAGAGGCCTAGAAGGGACAGGGAGGCCATCTCTGGGCCAGTGCACACCCCACCTGCCCACTGTGAGCTGAGAGCCCCATGACTTCCTAAGACTGCTTCCAGCAGGACTGGAGGGGGTTCTTGGCACCATGTTGCTGGCTCTGTTTACCCCATGAATTTTAGAACTTCACGATTTACCAGGAGTTTTCTTCCATGAGACATACAGGTTTCATAATTTGGGCTGGGGCGGTGGGGGAGAAGCATTCTAAAGATGAGGCAAGGAAAGACTTTGACTTTAATTAAAACACTGTCATTCAAAATGTTCGTTAAACAGCTTTAATGAAAACAATTTAATTTTGGTGATTATATTTGGGGGTCATCACATTTCAGCTGTACACACATTTGAAAATGAAGACTGACCATGTTTTAAATTCCATGACTTCAATGGCTTAGAGCCAAATAAAACCAAGGAACCCCCATTTTTTAAGGACCCCTTATTTTTATCATAATATTATTGTAATTTTCACTAGTAGAAATACAGTCCAGGTGAGGCTACATTACTTGTACAACAGGGAAAGAGTTTTTAAAAAAGGACATTTATTGAGGGTCTTGCCTACTTGGTGTGGTGCTAAGCGTTCTGCAAACAGATTCTAACCATGCCAGTGTTACAAGTAAGGACTAGGGTGTGGAAGGATCAGGATTTGGACTCAATTCCTTCTGACTACAAAGCCCACGTTCTTCACACTGTCACTCAGTGTTTCTTACAAACTGCGTGTCTTGGAGATGTCCAGGAGACCTTAGAAGACGAGATGGAGACAGCAGACTGAGCCCAGCTATAGCCACCTTCTCCTGCCCCAAATCCTTAGAAATTATTAAAAACATCAAAAAAAAAATACCAACAAGCCTTATTACCACAGGAAGAGACCTAAGAGGACCAGAATCCATGGTGCACACATGAGGTGAAGAAGGCTTGGCTGTGCTCCCAGGCTGCCCTGGGCACGTGGGAAGCAGGAGGGTTCCCAGGCCACCATCAGGAGCCTGCGGGAAGGGGGAGCCACAGTGGGCAGACATCTGTGATTTGGCCCCTCTTCAGCCTGTGCCAGGCAGCAGGGGGCTGTGGGTCTACCCATGTGAGCTAGGGAGGAATTGTGGTGGGCAATGCCCAGGAGGCACATGGAGCCCCTCCTCCAAAAGACATGCTCTGAGTAACCCCAAGGCAGTCTGTGGCAGTCTGCTGCAGTCTCCCTGCCCGCCTCTCTGCAGGCTGCAGTGACAAATGCTGTGTTCACAAACAGCTATGGGGAATCTGAGACACAGAGATCAACCTCCAACTAGGAACCCACAAACATTTGAGGAAGATCAACACCATAAAGGAGAAGCAACAAACTCCACTAATGGACCAGCATACAAGGCAGGCTACAGATTGGTGGGAAGAAACACCCCACCCCATACACACACACACAGAAAATATAGATAAATTAAATTCCCTGTTTACATAGCCAAGGATATGGTCTCACTGGAAGCATTATGACCACCCAGGGCAGAAGATGTACCATATCTTACCACTGCCCCCTTGGGCCTCAGAGTCCCCAAGGGGAACTGAACAGCTGATGGTGACAATGTCTGTGCAAGGCAGGGTCTTGCCAGATCTGAGAGCCTGCATTTCTTGCCTTATCCTTACACTATTACTCAAGGGGAAAACCTACACAAATAACCCAGTCACTGGGATAAGGGAGCTTTGGGTTCTCCGGGTTCAAAATAAACCTTGACATCAGCAACAGCCATCCTCATCCCAGGGGAAAAGACCAAGTCAGTGCCTGAGCTTCCCTAAGCAGAATCTCAGGCTCCAGCTTTCCAGCATCTCAAGGACCCATCTCTACCCAGAACCAATATTACCAGAGCAAGAATGAACTCAGAACAAATACTACTGACATCTTGGAGATTCAAGGAGGACATGGCATCCATAAATAAGAACTAAAAATCTCAGAAATTAAAACTATAAGAGTTGAACTATAAAACATAGCAGGTGGGCTGCAGAGCAGAACGGACACTGCTGAAGGACAAATCAGTAATCTGGAAGATCACATAGAGGATGCACTGCCACAAGACAAAGAGGCTAGAAGTAGAGAATAAAAAAGTAAGAGACATAGAAGATACTTCTTGAAGTTTTTCAAAATGTGTCTAATAATTCCAGAAGTATATGCTCAAATAAGAATAATTCTCAAGTTGAAAAAAGATGAGTCCTCAGAAGTGACAGGATACTAGTCAGGAAGTTGAAAGGGAGGAGAGGAATAAATTTAGAAAAAAGAAGAAAAGAAAACTGGTGAAATAAACAACCTTATGGAAAGATTGATCAACAAAAAAATGAGAGACAGAGTACACATGCGCACACAAAACTATATGAGCAATACCTGGAAGGAGGAGATAAAACTATAGATGAGAGAATTGAAAATCATGAGGAAAGCACCAAAGGAAGCAGGGATCCTTGGAAAAATGACAGATTGTACATCTGGGACAAGAAGTGAACAACCTAGGCCAGAATGTCTTGTCACATTAGAAAGCAAGGATGTTATCAAAGACTCCCGGGATCATACCAAAAGATTGAGGAACCAACCCACAGGGGCCTACTGGCAAAAGACGAATAGTTTTATTATAGCATCAAGAATCAAATCAGTAAAAATCCATGAGTTCATGATACTAAGAAAAAACAAAACCTTCACTGGTTGCCTTCAAAAGGTGCTAGGGAACCTACCACCTTGGCCTATGCCTGGTGCCTGCTCTCCAGGGCTCCTGTAACAGCCTTCTAACTCCCTAAACAGGATCATGCTGTTCCTTGGGTACTTCCATCAGTGTCCAAACAAAATCTACGCCGCTGCTGTGGCCTGCCACAAAGGCTCACCTCTCCAGCCCTATTTGGTGCTTCTCTAACTCTGCTCCAACCACACAGGCCATCTTGCTGTTACTCAAACATGCCAAGTTCATTCCCACTACCCGGCTTTTGAGCTTGCTCATGCCTTTCTGGGAGCACCATTTCCCCAGGTCTTTATAGGACTGACCTCCGGATTCCATTCACTTAATTCTGCTTAAATGCCACCTCTCCTTGGACACCTCCCTGATCTCCAATCTAAAACAGTGCCCTGTGCCCATGATGCTCCACCTCTACACCCTGCATGATTTTCTTGATAGCCCTTTTTGCTCCTGACAGTAGAGTGCGTGTTTATTTATTGTATGTCCCCCCTGGAAAATAAGCTTTATGAAGACATTTTCCTGGTTTTCCAAGGCCCTGTCTGTAGCAAGCTCTGACAAAGTGTGGAATGCATGAATGAGCACAGGAAGGAGGGCTGGGCATATCATTCTCTGCTGTTTTCAATATGTTCAAAAATCCCCTCCTCTTCCCAGCCTTCCTGTGGCTCCCTCCTGGTCAACTGAGCATATCTGAGATTCAATGTCAGCATCTTATCCAATTCAATTAAGAGATACCTCAAAGAACTAAAAGTAGAACTACTACTTGATCCAGCAATCTCACTACTGGGTATTTACCCAAAGGAAAAAAAGACATTCTATAATAAAGACATCTGCATGTGAATGTTTATAGCAGCAAAATTCACAATTGCAAAGATGTGGAAACAACCCAGGTGCCCATCAATACACAAGTGGATTAATAAAATGTGGTATATGTATACCACGGAGTATTACTCAGCAATAAAAAACAACAGTGAATTAACACATCTGGTATTATCCTGGTTGGAGCTAGAGCCTATTCTTCGAAGCGAAGTGTCACAAGAATGGAAAAGCAAGCACCACTGGTACTCACCATCAAATTGGTACTAACTGATCAACACCTACATCACACAGGGCAATAATATTCATCAGGGGGTGGGCAGGCGGGAGGCGGGTGGAGGGGATGGGAAAACTCTCACTGAATGGATGTGGGGAGCACTGTTTGCGGGATGTCCACGATTGTAGCTCTGACATGGGCAGTGCATGGGCAATATATATAAACAAAGTGTTGTACCCCCATAATATTCAGAAATAAAAGGAAAAAAAATGGCCACAGGGTGCCTCTTCCATACGTGATCTTGCTCTATTGCTATCTTCATCAAGCATCACTTGGTTTTCTTCCTGTTCTTTGCTCTCTATTTTTCCTGCTACAGTTTTGAAGCCACATGAGAGCAGAGGCCGCACTCTTGCTACATCCTTAGCATCCAGAACAGTGTCCACCACAAACAGGTGCATAATAATGGTTGAAATAATAATGCTGAATTAACAAAGACAAACAAAAAGCCAGGCCTTAAAAGAACATCAATAATGCAGGTCATTAAAAGGAACTTCAAAAATAAGTGGCAATGAAAAAAATATTTTTCTGGCAGCATTTCTGCTGACTTCTTTTAGCATCATAGGAAGCCGCTTTCCATGTAATTCACAGACACCCTTTGCCTAGAAAGTCAGCTAATTGCAAATTTCCCTAATAATGCTTTGAATCATAGAATTATTGGTTTACCTGGAATTCACTGTAAAAATGTTGATTTTAGAAAGCAAACTTGACATTTTAAAAAAGAAATAAAAATAAAAATTAACTGAGAAGATTGATATCAAAATACATAAAATAAATGCCAATTAGGATCCCCTGGGGAATTCAAGAAAACACTACATACATAGCACAGGAGCAGAATGCTGTGAAAAGAAACAGCCAAGAACAGGAAAGAGCTTTGTGGAAATTAAAATTGAGTGCCAAAATAAAACATTCAACAGAGGGGTTAGAAGAAAAATCAAGGAGATCTTTCAAATATTAAGAAAAAGAAGAAAAGTTGGAAAACATGAGAGAAAAGATAAGTAACATGTATCTTAACTAACAGGAGTTCCAGAAAAACAAACAAAGCAAAAAGGAGAAAAAGCAGAGGTGAAAAATATTACCAAAGAAAATACAAGGAATTTTCCAGGCCCCAAAGGGATACATATCTGGTCTACCTAGTGCTGAGCAGCATGAATGAAAACGGACCCTCACGCAGGCCTTTCGTTGTGAAATTTCAGAAGAACAAGCATACAGAGAAGAGCCTAAAAGCTCCCAGAGAGAAAAAACCAGGTCACCCACAGGGCAGCGAGAACCACACCACACCAGAGGACAAGAGAGCGGGTCCTTCCAAGTTCTGAAGGCAGAGCATTTCCAACTGAGATTGCAGGGGAGGGCAAAATGAAGACGTTTTCAGGAATTTGGAGTCTCTTGCATGTGCCTCTCATAAGCCCTTTCTTTGGAATTTTCTGACCGATGTGCTCCAGTTAAATAAGGGCTCAAAGCGAGAGTTCCGGGTGGGAGCAGGAGGTGGATGGAGGCAGCAGGGAGCGGGCAGTGCTCACCTCCGGGACCTCAGAGAGTAAGGGAAATACTGAGTCTCCAGGCACGAGTCATAGCGAGGGGAACACACCATTTCAAGTTACAAATGCAACCTGGAGATGAGTCAACCCTACAGAACTAAATGCTTAGGGAAGGCAGGGAGATGGGGTGTGAACGTGAAGGAAATATTCATCTATCATAGCGAGAACGCAACAGACTGTCTCAATGAATCAACAAGAGACAGGGGCAAACACGGAGAAATGGTAATTACCTGAACAACTAAAACCAGAAACAGGAAATAAAGACCCTTTTGGGAGCTGACGCTGGGGCAGAGGCTTTGTTGCTTTTCCTATATTGCAGTCCCTTCTGTACGACTGGCCTCTTTAACCAGGGGTGTGTATTACTTTGGTAATTTTTAATGTGCTTATTCTGTAATCCTGAAATTCTACTGGGGCATATGCAGTAAGATTTGACTCTTGTAATAATAAGCAAAATGTAGAAAGAATCTAAAGGCATTTTAATAAAGGATTGATTAAGCATGGTTGTATACACACTACCAAATGCGCTGCACATGGAAAAAACTCTAAGACATAATTCAAATGGAAAAAGCTGTACAATAATACGTATGATTGAATATCATGAACGTAAAAGCAGAAACGTATACAAAAAGAATTGTGTGTGTGTGAGCACGTGCTTAGGAAGAAGTTAGAAAAAACACACTCAGCTAACAGTGATCACCCATGGACACGATGGAAACGGGGCCAAGGAGAACTGTGGCTTTCTCTGTATCACTTCAATCCACTATGAGAATGTGTGTAATTACAGACAAATAACTATTTTCTTAACCTTCAGGGAGGAGTTGGGCACTAGGAGAATGTTCCTTGCCCACATCAGGCAGGGGCTTTTTGCCTGCTTTTTGTTTTTGAACCCAGAGGTGCTAGTGATGTTTGCAGAGAGATGGGGACAACTGCCCACTTGAGCCGTTTGAGCCTGGCAGCTGGGGTGGGGGCAGAACGGCCAGAGGGGCCCTCTCCTGGCCTCCCTGCACCCAGCCCCACCAGCAGAGTCAGGCTGAGTCCTCCACCTCTCACCCTCAGACCACCTGTGACCACCCGCTTGTCTCTCAGAGTTCACAAGGCCATCTCAAGTCCAAAATGAGCTACTAACAAGAACTTTAGAGCACCATTCTTATCTTCTTATATTCAAATTCTAACCTCAAATTTGCAATGTCCCATGGTTCTATATTTAAAACGAAAGAATACAATTTTTATATGCCTTTAAATACCTCTAAGTCTCTGAAAAGTTCAAAGTGCCACATAAATTTGGTTTTCCTGAAATGACCAGGTAGGTGATTTTAAGCTAACACTTGGCAACGTGCCCTGGCTCCTGGGTGCTGGATGGTGAATGGAGGATGAGAAGTCGTCTCTGGGCACAACCCCAGAAAGAATTAGCAAAAGGAACTGCAACCCTAAAAAGTTCTGTACAGTGAAAGTATAATTCTGACTACTGTGTAATTCCTTCTATAACATCAGGGTTATAAGCTCAGGAAGGATTCTATTGCTTGAGAAACATGTTTCTGTTTTTTGGTTTTTCTCTCTTTTCTTCTTTATGACAAATGTCACCCAATATACAGCAAGATGGTTAAGTGGAATCTGGACAAACTGAACAGAGGGGTGGCTTGGATGGTGAAGAGACTCAGACTTGGGACTTCCAAGGAATACTGGGAGCTCTCTGTTTTCATTCATCAGGATTCCCAAAAATGTATGTAAAATTCACACCCTAGAATTTAGACTTATACGTTTTGGTAGGGGGAGAAGTCCATTCCCAGAGAACTAAAGAATTTCATAAAAATCCCTAATTATTGCTTCTTCAAGGTCTGGCTCACATGGATCAAGAATCCAGACAGGTGGGTGAAAATCCTTGTCCCTCTGCACAGAGAGCTGGGGATGTCCACACAGGCATCTCCCTGTTCACAGACCACTAACCTCTTCATGGGGGCCAGGGCAGGTGGCTGCAAGAAAAGCTTTTCTTTTGGCTGCTGAGTGCACGCCAAGTGGGCCTGGCTGTTCCCCAGCAAGTACAGAGGTCAGCAGGTGGGGCTGTCCTGCCCACTCCTCATAAAGGGAGCTGAGTCAGGAGCAAATGTGGGGTGGGGATGGCAGTATAGGGAGTGAGGGTCTGAGGCTCTGGGTGGGCTACCACCTTCAGGCTCGGGCCACCTAGACTGGAGTGGGTGAGTGGGGGTACTCCTGAGAGCCTGTTCATGGCAGGGTTGTGGGAGCAGGTAGGGGTAGCTCTTCTCCTGGATGCAGGTGGCCATGGCCTAATGATTAGTCCACAGACAAAGGTGCAAAAGTACCCAAGTGATATCCAAGTGGAACGCGTGAAGTTGCTTATGGCCTGCCCTGAAGGTAGTGGGATGGGTTACTCGGCCTCAGAAGAAAACCGCAGGGAGGGCAAGGCATCTGCTTTTAGGTTCTCCAAGAAAGGGGTTAAGGGATTCTGATGGGTCTAAATGGGTAGAGCTAGACACAATGACAGCAGGACAGATTCCCACAACATAAACTTCCTAACAGAGTTGTCCACAGAAAGGCTGGCATCGTTTGATAGGTAGTCAGCTCCCCGTTGCCAGAAGTAAGCAAGCATATTCCAGACAAATAATTAGGAGACAATCTAAGTCTCAGATTAAGGTTAATGTTCAAAGCCTCATCAGGCCCAGAGCTTCTGTAGTTGGGCTCTGCTTTGTGGGCATGAAGCCCAGCTGTGTCAACTGCCACCTACATGGATGGATGCTCACAGTCACCTCTCCCTCTATCTGGGCCACCAATCGGCCTCCCTTTTCTTTGCCTCACTCAGTAAAGGACTCCTTACTGGACACGGCCTGCGCTCCCTGGAGGGGCTCAGTGTGCTCCTGCGACCAGCCTGGAGGCTCCTTCCCAGCAAAGCCCTGTCCCCTGTTGGCCCCTCCTCTCCTGTCCCCCACACAACCTAGCAGGGGCAAGCAGGACACCAGCAGGAGGAACAGGTTAAAGATGTGGGCTGGGGTTGCAATGGGGATTTGTCTCTTATAGAATTGCCTACAGTGGCCCCACAAGAAGGTATGCTACCACCCTAGAGCCACTTCCTAATTCAATCTATTTCCTACTTCTATTTCTAGAAGGCAGACAGCCTCCACTTGAGCAAACCACTTGGCTCTTATATTAAGAAGTTATATTTTTAATACAGATTTGAAAAAGTCAAAGGAGGAAAAAGAAAAAAAGACATTGGAAGCAGTCATGAAACAACCTGGGATTTGAAGACCCTCCGGAATGTTCTTTCTCCTCCTTTGGTCCATGCTGGGCCTGGTGGTGAACAGTGCTCTGAGAGGCGTGCAGCTGTGTCAGGGTTTTCAGGGCCAAAGTGACGACTGCTAGCAGAGAGGTGTGGGGGAGCCACTGCCTGGATGATGTCTACCCAAGCACCCCCACCCGGCACAATCCAAGAGTCTTGCCAAGTGTTCTCGCCTGAATTATCTGGAAGTTTCCTCACTTCTCTACCTTCCAGGGTGGCTCACCTCAGCTGGCAGGGCAGGTTTTTCCACTCTGGCTGGTGTCATGACATGTTTGTCAAAGTAGTTCGCCCTGCAGCCCAGTCCCCGTATCTCATTGAGGCTGGTTCTATCAACTTGAAAATTCTAAACTCATCAAAGTTCTCTGGCGTTCCTCCTGCACTTCAGGCAAGCTGACTGCTGACAGTGCTAATGAGGTGAAGGCTGTCACACACCTTCCTGGGACACAATGGTGCTGCAAACACACACAGCAGGCCACCAGCAGGCACACACAGATCCCCAGCTCCCACATCCAGAGGCTTTGAAAGGATTAACCCTAGTTCTAAACAAACATGAGCTGAGGTCAAAATAGGTAGGCAGTTTGAAAGACACACCTGGCACACAAATAAAAAATACAAAATACCATTACCCCAAAACTCAGAAGTAAAAAATGTGTCTTATTAATGTTTAGGTCTTGTTTTAAACCATACTTGGAAGTATATTAAGAGCTTTATCATTTTCAAACATGTTATCTTCCAAAAATTTTTAAAGGGTGAGAGAGCTGTCCCTACATAATTTGAGTGTCCTTGGTTTTCCCTCTGGCAGCCAACTTTTCTCAGCCAGAGCTGGGAATTAGGTCTGGAACAGTCTTCCCCGAGGTGAGGCTGGTGGATTTGAGGGGGGAGGGCTCCCATGATCCCAGGAGGTCTGGGAGAAAGTGGGACGGAACAAATCCAGCCCATCCTCTGGGAACAGACTCAGAGAGTGAGTCCTGCAGGGGGCTCAACTGCAGGGATATCAAGTCAAGTATTTCTTCATTTGTTCCAGAAAGACATTAAGGGCGAAGAGGCCAGCAGAAGCAAATTTGACCTTGGATGTGGGCATAGGGGGTATCCCAGTTAGATCCTAATCACATCAGTGTTTAAGGAAACAGCAATTTTAAAAATAACTTGCAATATTATTTTTCTTATTGCAAAAGAAATGCAAAACAAGAAAAAATAGCATATATTCATTGTAGAAAACACACACGCCATAGATAAGCAAAGCACAGTGTCTATAATCCTAACACACAGATGTAACTACATTGAGTGTCACTTGCCCCTTGGCTGTGGCCTTGGTGTATACACACTTATATTCTGTGAAAATGAAATCCAACATGCAATGTTTTAAAATTGGGCTCTGCAGAGGGGGTGTTCCAGGCTTTAGTCCCTGGAATTACTATATATTATTATTATTATATAATAAATTCTGCTAGTTAGTTAGCTCCAGAGGTGGGGCTCTGCCCTGCTATTACCACCTGTGGGACCTTTAAACTCTCAGAGTATGGGCATAAAATAGTAGCTTTTTCATAAGATTCCTTATGAGGATTTGATTGTTATTGTAATTCCCTAGTATATAATTTCCTTAATGTTGAACCACAGGACAGAATTTTCCAAAGAATTTCAGGCCACTTTTCTGCTCATCTACTTCAAGTCTGTGGTTTCTGTGTTTGTTCCCTGCATAAACACCTCCCTCACCCTCAGGGGTTCACAGGGTCTCACTTCCCTACCCTGTCCCAACCCCAAGCACCTAGGCCAGTACCCAAGGAAGGCCTCAGGTGTCTGTAGGGTCATCTCGAATGGGGACTGTGGGGAGGACCGAGATCCCACTGGGGAAAAGAGGCCCCTGGGGCAGCTGCTCTGTCCGTCTGATCACAGCTGTCAGGGAGAGGGAACCTCCTAAGGAACAGCGCAAGACTCAGACACAGACCTTGCAGGAAAAAAACCAAAACGAAACAGGGGCTGAGGAGTGTCAATGCTTTGGCCTCTTAGTACACATGAACATTTTCAGGTTATCTGCCCTACCCTATCGCGGAGGTGGGACTAGGTTTGCCCAAGGCCCATTGTGTCCTGGTCCCTGGGACCTGTAAGAATGGAGGGATCTCTGGGGACCTTGGAAAGCATTATTTTAACCTTGCCACGCAGCAGCACGACCCAGGAGCCCGTTATAAACGCACACTCTCCACACCCCAGACCCACTGAATGAGATTCTGCATTTCACCAAGATCCCCAGGGACTTGAGTACACAGTACAATTTGAGGAATACTGCTCTATAGGACTCAAACCACTCATAATGGTTGGCTCTCCACTCCAGCTGCACATTAGAATCATTAGGGGAATGTTTGAAAGGTGCCTATGCCTGCCCCTCCCCTAAGATGCTGCTCCAGTGGGGCTGCGTAGTGCATTGACAGTTTGAGAAGCTCCCGGTGATTCTGTGGGGCTCTTTCAGATGACACAGTCACTTCCCCAGCAAGCCCCAAATGGACCCACGTCCCCAGCCCCACCCTCGTCCCTCAGGACTGCTGAGGGGAGCGGCAGGCAGGACAATGGAGCTGTAAGGGCTGTGGAAAGGTAGGGGCACTGCCCAAAACCCGGGCACAGCATTCTACTGCCCATGTCACCTTGATCTCACGCTAACAAAGCAACTGAAAAAAGACAGATGTCTGAAAAACAGAAAAATAAAATTTAAAAAGATGCACATTGAATGAACACTCTGGAAACATTTAGTACTGGGCAATGTCAAGAACAAATTCTTCTCCCATTTCATAATTTGGTTTATGTGAAAAGAAACCTTCCAGAAACATCACTCGTGTTAGCTGCTGGATATTTTAGATAGAGGATGAACACTCGAGAAGCTGAACAAAACGTCCACTGAGCCAGGTACAATGCTCACTGTTACCACGGTTGCGGGTAAGAACACTTGGGCCCCCTCACACCCAACATGGGGGCCCTCTCAACTGCTGCAGGACAGCCTAGAATTTAAGAATGAGAGTTCTGGGGTTAAGACAGGGTTCAGCTGGCAGTTCTGCAATTTATGAGTTGTTGACCTCGAGCAAGTTCCTACACCTCTCTTACCTTCATGTTCCTTAGCTATAAAATAGGGATAAAAGTACTATTTTCACAGGTTCTTCTGAGTATTATTGAGATTATTTCATAAAGCACCGAGCCCAGTGCCTAGTATGTACTGATTAACAAATATTTATTGTTAACAACAATATCAGTGTTATTCTACTGGTGTTAAAAGTGATGCAACTCTAGTGGAAAATCTGGCAATATGCGCAAAGAGGTTAAAAATGTTCAAGCCCAAGAATCTGACTTCTATAAATCTATATTATGGAAATAATCTTGATACTATGTATACAAAGATGGGAATGGAATGCTTTTGGCAAGAGTGGACAACCAGAAGAAACCCAAGTGTCCAACAGGAGAATCAGGATTGGGTCAGTCATATTATGTCGTGCACCCACAGAAAATGTTTCACTAATCACATGAACTCGGTGGTACCCTAGGTAAACGTCACTGATAGGTTAGGAGAAAAAGGCAGGATACAAAATTAGATGCACCTTATAAGGACAATAAAGTTAAAACAAAGTCCCTTCAGCACAGAGAAGCAAACTAGAAGAGAACATGCCGAGATGTTACTGTGCTTGTGTTTGAGGCAGTGGAACTCTGGGTGATTTTGTTTCTAGTTTCTTTTTTATTCTTTTTTCAACTTTTCTTGAATAAACATGCATAATTTTTATAACACAAAAACATAACCAAATCCCCATTAAAAAAGTCCTTTAACCAACATGAAGTAATGCCCCAATTCTTATTGTGAGCCCACAATAACTTTTGCAGATGGCCCCTCAATTTTTAGAATTTAAGTGAGAATCTCAAGATATGTTTTATGATGAAAAAGCACCAAATAATTGGCATTGAATTTCCTTTGGTTGAAAATCCTTGCTTTTACGTAGCCTAGACTCCCTACAGGACAAGCACAGCAGGTTGCGCCCAGGCAGGCATGGCCAACTCTGCCCTTACCGTTGCGGGTCTCCATGGCGTGTTCCGGACACACGGCTGACCCCTCTGGCCCTACACACCAGTACATGCTGGGTGGTCTCTGTGACATGCCAGCCATCAACCCTTGAGGCAGCTGATCTCCAAAGGTAGATCCTGCTGTTGTCACCACCGCCACCGCTGTCCATGGGGTAGACTAAGGCATGGACACACAGTCATGGCAAAGCAGAAAGCTTTCTTGTTCTGGAAGTGAAAAAACATCATAAAATCAGAAAGACTTTTTAATTCAAGTCCTTTCCTGAATCCCTGAAAATATTTACTATTTTTACATTGGTTCATTGAGATGTTCCCTCTCCTTGGCAACATTCCTCTCCCCAGTCCATCCATCCTGCCAAACTCGCCAGGTGGGGCCAGTGAAAGGACAGAGCTCCCTCCATCTCATCCTGGGCTCAGGTCTTGTCTACCTGAGAAGAATCTTGAACAAACCCAAAACAATCACAGAACACCTACTGGTAAAGGGTTCAATCACTGTTCAATCAACACATATCTACTCTCACTTGCAAGGCAGCCAGGCCCTGTGTGAGGCACAGTGATGCCAAGACAGCTAATTGAGGCTCCTGCCCTCAAGGGTTCATACTCCAATTGGAGTGGGGCAGACACACAGTTGGTTATAATACAAGGTCCTCCCTTTCCCAGGACAGATTCTTCTGGAAGCCCAGAAGTGGGCATGTAATCCCAAAGGGGCAGTTAGGCAACAACCCCAAAGAGAAAGGATTGTTACTAGTATAAAGTCAAGTTAGTTTGAGTTTTGGGGGTTAACAGAAATGAGCCCCATAAATTTCTCCCCTCCCTCAAAGGACATTTGGCAATGTCTGGAGACATTTTTGGTTGTCACAATTTGGTGGGGGGAGGGTGCTGCAGACATCTAATGAGTAGAGGTCAGGGATGCTGCAAAACATCTTACAATGCACAGAACAGGTGTCTGCAACAAAGAATTAAGTATATGGCCCCAAATAATTCCAAGGTGGTGAAACACTGAGTTAGGTTAAGACTGATCTAAAATTAACAAGGCTGTGATACACTGCTGAGGCCAGGTGATGCTCTTCCATGCTGGGTTCCTACTGAGCTTGGAGGTCCTCCCAACATGAGTGTCCATCCTGCTATGATAATTAAGGGACCACAAAAGTCTTAAGGGCAAGACCCAGGCCCAGCTCTGTCCTGGCATGGGGTTAACTGCATGACAGGAAGGTATTACCACATGAAATGCATGTGTTCCTATCAATGTTTGTATAGGTAATTAGCAACCCATGTCCATGTCCTCTGAGGCAGACAACTCCGAAGTGTGGAGTGACAGCTCAGCCAAAAAAATTTTTTTTTAATTAGGATCATATAAATAACACCAAAAATGATATGTAAAGGTAAAAGCACGGTGTGGATGTCAAAGGCATGGATTGCCTCTGTCACACATTGCAGTGGCTCAAGCTGAAATATATGTGTGTCTCAGTTTTTTCTCTGCTAAAAATAGACATACTCCCCCATGCCCTGGCAACCTCACAGGGTTGCTGTAAGAATTCACCTAAGGTAAAGTTTCTGCAGCCACTTTCAACAACAGGGCTGGAGTGGTCATTACCTGCAATAGCAGCGTGAAGACTTGGGAGGCCAGCAGGGTCTCCCACCTCCCCTCTAAGTAACAAGCTCAGAATATTGATGCTGGAGGACAGATGCTCAGTTTCCCCAGCGGGTGGGTTCTAGAAGGTGCCCTGAAAAGTGGGGGCATTGGACAGGCTACAGAACAAGGCAATGAGAATTTCTCATCTAAAAGTCTAGAAATCAGGCACCTGGCCCAGGTGGGCTGAACTTTTCAAGGCAGGAGAAGGTGAAGCTAGAACAGCCTGGCACCAGTGGCTTTGCTCATTATGAACCAGCACCTTTCTGAATCAAAGAGGGAAAGGTCGAGAGAAAAGTGTAGGGAACACCCAGGTTTGAAGTCAGGAAGCCTGAAAAGTCCAAGGGGGAAAGGAGAAATGATCAGTCTGGACAAAGTTTAGGAGATGATTAAAGCCTTATAAATTGCAAAACCTGATTTGGAAAATCAACTTGAGTTGGGGAGAGGGAAAGCCAGCAAGACAGAATCTGTTTAAAATAAAGGATCCAAATCACACATTAACATCCAGAAACCGAGAAGCATAGTTGCCATCTGCTTTCAAACACCTCTCCAAAACAGCTACTAAACATATCCAATAACATTTCAAAAATCCAAACGCTAGACATTCCTTCTGATGATGGAAGTGTCTGTTTTTAAGTTAAAAACAATGTTTTTAAGTAAAAAAAAATCTTTAAAATATTTTAGGCGAACTCTCACTCAGTACATTTTGTTCCCCTTTTCATTTTCAGTTTCCTTTTGAAAATCACTTTACCAGTGAAGGAGGGTGCCCCTGGAGCAGTTTTAAAATTATAATTAGTATTTTGGCTTACATTCTAAGATAGAAGTTTTAAGATGAGGTAACTCAAGTTTTGCTCAATTTCTTCCCTCAAACAGATCTTTGCTTCCTCCTGTTTCTTTGACGTTCAGATCAATGCAACAAATCATGGTTATAAATTACATATTTTCTTTTCATTGTACATCCTAAAGAGGGCTTCAAGAGGGTTTTCTGTAGTAATGATTGTTTCAATAATTTTTTTAAAACCTCATCAATTTCCTTTTGCCAACTCTTTATACCTGCATTAACAAATAAACTTAAGTACTTCACAAAAAAGAAAAAAAGGAACCTGACATTCATTCTACAACTATTTTATTGAGCCTTTTCCATGATGAGTGAACTTCATGGGTTTATGAAGCTGGCAGGGAGGGCACACAGTTAAAAAAGTAATTGCTGTGAAGTTTCTGACAAGGAAGAAACATAGGTTTTTTTTTTTTAGGAGGCTTGGGAAGACCTGTCAATACCAAAGACTCGGAGGACCCTTGCAAGTGAAACACGTTAGAAATGATCATATTGTCCAGCTCCTTTTTTAATCAAAAGCCTGGTTGAGATGGTTGGCCCACGGTTCTAGAAATCCCTTCAGTGCCATTAGCATCCCTTGACTAATATTGGCTTGCCTACAAAATGTGTTTAATAGGTTTGTGGACATCAAAATCTCATGGAGCTGCAGGCCAGAGAAATATATTGTTCTCAATTCCAGATGAGCACTCAATGGTTGGGAGACAGAAGTGCCCCATAAGTCTGAAACCACATACAAGTGAAGGCTGTCCATTCACCATTCAGTCACTGGACCACTATGCACTGGGCACCTCCCGGCACAGTTATGTAGTGAGGACACAGCAGTGAGCAAGATAGGTAAGATAGATATGGTCTCTGACCCCAGAATCTCCAGTGGAGACTGAGAGGTAATTAAGGAGAAATTAAACAGATAAAGAAGGAATACACAGACAGCGGGGACTGCAGGAAGGCTGAAGAGTGAGGGATTTGAAAGAAAGAGTGGAGGGTGGCCAGGGAAGGCCTTCTACAGCCATGGGAAGAGTCAGGAGGCAGCAATGCAGAGACCTGGTGCTGGACAGCAAGCTCGGCCCAGGTGGCCGAGGGGCAACGGCCTGGTGGTCTGAGATGGCAGAGGCAAGATCACCTGGGGGTGTGAGGGGAAGGAGCTCCCCTGGTTTTCATGCCAATTGCAAGGAGAAGCTATTGAAAGGTTCCATGAAGAGAACTGACACATCTGATTTAGCCACTATAAAAATCGCTCTGGCTGCCTAATAGATAATGCAGGGAGGGGGCACTGTATTCATATGGGAAAGAGATGCTGGTACCTCGTACAAGGTAGAGGCCTTGAGAAGGAAGGGGACAGACTAGGACACATTTGGGAGGTGGAGGCACCAGGACTTGCTAACAGACTGAATTCAAGGGATGTGGAACGGGATGGAGAATAACTCCCGGGTTTTAGATCTGAGCAACTGAGCTGACTATGGGGCCACCCCCTGAGATGGAGAAGCCTGGGAGAGGCAAAGGTTTGGCTGACCCCAAAACCTCCTGAAAGAAAAAAAAATTAAGTTAATAACATACTAAGCTCACACCTAATTAGTCCCTACTTTCAGGACACAAGCAAAGATAATGAAAATCAAATCATTAAAGGCATTTAATGTTAACATTTTCTAAAACTGCATATTCTAGCTGTCCCTTTAATGCCTGGGTACTTTGATACAATGTGAACAAGTGGCAAGCTCTAAAAATACTGTATTTGGTGAGAGGTTTGCTAAAACCATAAATATATGCTCCTGTTTCTCTACCTGTCCAACCATTGCAGGGGGATGTGTTTGTGGGAGAAAAACTTCATGGCCTCAAACTAGGAAGGGGCAGGGTGAGCTGGCTGCAAGGGTCTCGGAAATCTCCGTCACCATCTCCTGGTCAGCCCAGCCTTCCTAGGGGCCCTCCCTTGCATCTCTGCTAAGGAAGGTCGCCTGCAAATTGTAGAGACTGCGGAAGAGATGGCAGTTTTATCTGAACCAGCCAAAGACGTTACAATACCCTACCCTCGGGCAAGACTTTGAGGGGGTGAATGTGCGCTGGGCCACCCCACATCACCAGGCCGCCCTCCAGGCAATCTCTTCCCAACGCTGCGCACACACACTCACACTCACTCACACACACACCCCCCCGCTCGCGCTCACACTCCACCCGCCCCAAGTTAAAAGGCGGGTTTTTCTCCAAAGGCAGAGGAAATATGTGGACGCGCTGGTGTATTTTCCTATTTTTGTTTCGTGCCTCTGCGCCCCCACCCCGGCCCCGTCCCGCGCGCGCGAGGTTTCGAGGTTCCCCGCCTGGGCCCCCCATCCCCCCAGCCCCCCCTGCCGGCGGGCTGGCTGGGGTCCGGGCACCACGGGACGGAGCGGGGGCGTGAGACGGAAGTCGCCCCGTGCCCTCCGCACCCCTCCGGCTGTGGCCCCTGGGCAAGGGCCACCCATGCCCGACCTACGCGGCCGCCCAGAGCGCGGGCCTGTGTTGCGGGCGCGGAGGCCCGCAGGCCGGCAGAGGCCAGGGCTCCCCGCGGACCGTGGGCGCGGGCCGGGGCGGTGCGGGCGCGGGCGCAAGGTTCCCGGCCGGGCTGCGGGAGCCAGCCAGGCCCCCGGCGGGGCGCGGAGAGCAGCAGCGCTTACCTGCGGCGGCGGCGGCGGGGTAGGGGTGCGGGCGCTCTGGGACGCGGGGCCGGGCGGACACCAGCCGGCCTGGCCGTCCCACCGCCCTCTGCCCCCCGCGCCTCGGGCCGCGCGCGCCGGGGCCGGGCCGGGCCCAGACGCACTTCCTCAATCCAGCGGGTGGGGAGGGCGGGCAGCGGGCGGCGCGAAGAGCGCGCAGGGCAAGGCCGCTGCGCTTCGAGGGTCGGACGCTGCTTGCTCTCCCCTTGGTGGCCTGCCTCAGTTTCCCTAGCTGTAAAACACAGGTGATCACGTTCACTGCTCATGCCCCGGGAGACGCTAGGGTCCTCGGGCTCTTCTAGTGCCAGGTCTCCTCCCGGTTCGGGCACCCTACTCTCTCCATGCGGGCCAGAGGCAGCGATAAGACCAATCAGTTCTCAGCTCAGCCCCGCGTTCACCGTCCCTGTGCTCTAGTAGCAGCACAGTCGGCAGTTTAACTTCTAACGTGTATGTTGGCCATATACTATAGTTGTAAATATTAAAAAGACGGGGAATATTCATTTGTGTACAGCTCTTTACAGGGCAGTATAGAAATATGTAGTTCTAAAGCGTTAATATTTTGCAAACCGCACTCCTTCCACCACTTGAATTTGTTAATTTAATTATGAATGTATGCAAAGATATGCATTAGTGAACTTTTTATTGCTGCTTAGACGGTGAAGTGACCTAAGTCCTCACGACAGCTATTTCCCACCACAAAACCCGGGGACCCTGCAGGGACCCCACCGAGATGCTTGCCCACAACCCCCCGAAAAAGGGGGGGTTTCCCCCTGGTTGGAGGGGCTTCTTGGGTCCCTGGTTGGCAAGGGGACTGCTAAACAGCTTTGCTCTGCTCCCAACAGGCTGTCCCTCCAGCTCTCCCGCGACTGGACGCCCTTCCCAAATGGTGGGCGCAGTTTTGCAATCCTGTCCTCACCATTTAGGTCCTCATACCAGTTTGCAAGAGGCAGCAGTACGATTGCTACCCGTAAACTAAGTCCGCAACAATTTGCAGGGCATGGCGTCTGCAGTCCTGAGGAAGCCCCGCGATGGCAGTGCGGCGCCTGCAAGGCGCACGGCGCGCCACCTCGCGCCACCGTGAGGAAGCGCACGCCCAGTGCCGGGGCGGACACTGGAGGGGACGCGGCCCATGCGCATGGGGGCAACTCAACTTCCCTTTTAAATGAGCTGGAGAATAAGCTAAGAGATGTCCCCAGTGTAGAAAACAGACGGGACATTTGACACACAGATGACCCGTTTTGAGCTGGTTATATTCTGGCATTTAACTCTATCCATTAGGCATGCGTTAGTCACAGGTTCCCATAGGAAGGTTGTTACAGGTCAGTTAAGATTCCTTTCCCCTTCTTATGGCCTGCTGACCCATGCTCCTGTAGCTTTTGCTTGGCATCCTGCCCAGATTCCCAGCACCTCGGGTGGGAATGCCCCCTCCTATGGTGGGGCTGGAAGCTACCTCCCTGAACTAACATTTCTGCCTTCTGAAGGGACAGTTGCAGACTGCTCTTTCTGTTTTCTAGTTGTCTGTCTTCAGCTGAGTACCCAGTTTCCTCAGACATTCCTCCTTAGACAATTTTTTAAACACCCCTCATTATCCACCTTCAAGATGAAATCAGCCACATGGCTAGGAGCAAGGAGCAAAGACATTAGAACGACTTCACCCACCAACAGGAGTGCCTAGGGCATTCCACAGGGTCCACTTTTAGAGAACATGCCCACCCCACAGGCACAAAAGGGTTCACAGAACATGTGTGTCTATTATCTCCAGAATGGTTCCCTTCAGTGAGTCATGCTCTGGTTAACCAAATGAGGGGAAAATGTCATTTTCCTATAGTTTTCTGCTCACATTTGGATTGAGAAATGGGATGTTTCCAAATACATTAATACATACATATGTGCATACATTAAGGAGATCTGATCCAAGCCTCTCAAGTTTTTTCTTGAAGAGGTGGTACTTTACCACCCCATGGTCAAAGTAACCTGGGCTCTCAACATCAAGTGGACAGGTTGAGCTTGGTAAACCTATCCAAGTACAAGGAGTATTCTTGATCCAACTTCAGTGTCAGCTCACAACTTGGTGATTCAGGCTTCTTGCTTAGAAGCCTTAGAAACTTTAGGTCGGTTAAACCCAAACAGATCCTTTCTCTAGATCCTCATTGAGAAAATGGTGAAAACAGATACTTGTGCTCACAGTTGGGGGACACAGTGCTTTCCCTAAATCCTCAGGCAGTCCTCCCCTCCATTTGCTGCACTTACATCATCATCACTTTATGATAAAATGAGACTCAGGCAGCTTAGATGACAGCTTAAACTTAGCCAACTAAGACATAGAACTTCTGAGGCCCAGCTCCCTGCCTGGTCAACCCCTAAACTCACAGAAAAGGGTTTCAGACTCAGGCAAAACACCGGGCCTGATTGATTGAGTAAATATAATTTTATTCTTAAGTCAATGATCCTGCTTTATTACAAGCCATTTTGTACAGGTCTCAGAAAGAGAAAGGCCTGTCACAGAATTAAAATGTTTGTCCTTAAATGAAAAAACATAATGTTTCTCAAATATCCAATTTTATTTTATTGTTATTGCATTGTTGAACACATTCTGCAGTTAGGATCAGAATTCCCAAGCTGATAGATTTTTAAACCATACCACAGGGATAAACCTTAAAAGAAGTGAAATCTAACATTATATAGATTTCCATTTCTAAATACAGTATATTACAGAAGGTTAAATATACCACCTCTGTGTACTTACAACTATAAAAGATACATTAACTATACCAATTATAAATAATGTAGTATTTCATATTAAAGGCATTATTGTACAATGAAAGAATAGGAACCCTCTAATGTATTACTATCAAGGTTAGTGTTTATGGTTACTTGAGACAAAATACTGAAAATTCAGTGTATGAAGTCAAATCCTGATTTAACAAGCTATTGGTAGTATAAGTGATAGGTGTTACCTGATGGACAGAAGAAGGTGAATTTGGTATTGCTTATCTCAGACAAGGATGATAATCCCGTTTTATACAGACTTTCTTTATATACACACTGGTTCTGACATAGAGCTTCATTTTATTATTTTCCTCTCCCAATTAATTCTCAAACAGAAGCACCATTTTTCCAATTAGAAAAGTACTAGTTAGCAACAGTAAAAGTGTCTGAATAACACAATTTAAGTTTGTTTTTGTTTTTAAACCTACATGGGAACACTTTGTTTCCCACGTTAAAACATGAAATTGCACACTATTTGGATACCCAAAGAGGAAAAGAAAAAAATCACAACCTGTTAGTGAAATACTCAGGCCACTTGGATGAAAATCCAGTTCCTCCATGGAATCCAGGTGTTATTTATTAACTAATCAGAAATTGGTATCAAAATAGGACTTTAAAAAAAACAGGACTGTATTATAATAGCAGTCTTTCCAGTTGCGTATGTTTCGCTAATCTAAAATGGATTACAGAACTGGAGAAAAGGAATACTACATAGGCTTATCATAAACCATTAGGGAATATGGTAGAAATGCATAATTTGTAAAAGTGAATTATGGCTCTGATTTGTCAAATGTGGAACTTCATTATCCTAGCATTTGCTATGCTGTTGTAGTGTTAGAACATTGGATCCTTAGCAGCAAAGGTAATACTAATCATGTGTCATGTTTTCTGCCTAAGAAAAATGCCTTGGTTAAGGTAGACCATGACATAGTTTTTGAGCAAGCTCTTTGGGCTTTTGATTCAGTCATTTTCCAAAGGCAGCGTTGGTTTTAAGCTGACTCCCATGTCAATATACAGTCCTCAAAGACCCACACCTGGGCATGCTCAAGGCCTCTGGTACCTTTCCAGGGTATGCACTTCCCAAAAGCTTCCCACTGTGAAATCCTTTTTTTTTTTTTTTTTCAAACTTAGTGCTAATCCTTTCTCACTGAATGGTCCCACCTCTACCTCAGAAAGAGGAGGGGAATGTTCTGTGAGCAGGTAACCCTGAGGAGGTACAGGGCCCTGCTTGCAGAAAACACAGGGAGTTTTTTTCCAAATTCTTACTGGAGTCAGATTCAGCAAAGCATTTTTAAGCAACTGCTGGACACTTCAAATACCACTTCCTATTAACAAAGCCCTGAGTATCTTCACTGTCTCCCAGACCTGGCCTAAAGGGAAAAACAGAAATGGCCAACAGCTCCCTGCCCAGGCAGGACTGCAATTTTGCACACCACATATGGGCATCCACAGTTTGGTCAATAAACATGAGCATAAGAGGAAATGAAACATCATTCAACTCCAGTAGATTTAAAGCCTCAAGAAGAAAAGTATACCAAGAAGGTCAGAAATGTAATTTTTCTTCGGCAGGTTTGCTCTGCCACATTCAGCTGTCCAATGTTTGAGGAAGGAGCTCCCTTTCCTTCAGGGGTTCTTGTCACCGAGTTTGATGGTGACAGTTTTCACTTCTGTGTATTCGGCCAAAGCATATTCACCTCTGTGATCACAGAAAAGAGGAAAATTCAAAATGGGCACATCACTTAGCCATTTTGTAGAAACTGTGTTCTAATGCTTGATTATTCTGTTGGGCAGTCTGAGGTTTATGCAACAGGTCAGAATGTGACGACTTTATAGAATAACAGCAAGGACTGTAACACCAGTGGTCAGTTTCAGTAACTGGATATGTGACTTCAGGGTGAATATCAAGTTTTTTGTGTGTGATGCTTTTGAAATATTCAGAAGGACTAAGAGATTGCCTTTGAAGAATGAAGGGGTTTTTAAAAAATAAAGAGGTGAGTTCCCTGGGTGGGGAGCAGAGAGCAACAAGAGAAGGCCTCGGAGGGTGAATGAGGTGGGAGAGTGGGCGCAGAGATTACTGTGGGTTTATAACTTTTAGATGGCAATTTGGAGCCACTTGGAGACACAGAAGGGGTGAAGGCCCAAGGCTATGAACTGGGGATGAGGCCAGAGGATGAGACAGAAGAACACCAAGGGCCTGCAGTTGGCCTTGGAGCACACAGCTGGGCACCAGCTGTCAGAGAGCAAGGCCACCCTGGAGGGGCAAGGTGAGCACACATTAGCATACACAGGACATAGGGAGACCAGAGCCTTTACACCAGCATTCTTTGTGTATCTCCTTTCTTTAAGTTTTGCAGGACCCAGGTGACCCTTCCTGGGTACCATGGGCCAGCTCCGCATAGCTCCCCTTCTCAGAACAGAGAGGCCACTTTGGGTAGATTTAAATCCCTCTATAGTATTTGATCTGCTGGGAAGTAAAGAAAAATATGTGCTTGTTTAGGAAAAAGAGATGGAAGTAGAGGTGGCCACTGGAGGCTCTGTAGCTAAAAAGACCTGAGACAGAATCCCATCGCCTCCCTCAGACCAGCAGCACCAGCCTCACCTCCCAACTTGCTAGACATGCAGATTCTCAGACCTTACCCAGACCTGCTGTGGAGGTAGAATAAGGGCCTCCCCAAAGGCTTCCATGTCCCAATCCCCCGAACCTGTGACTATGTTAGGTTCCACAGCAAAGAAGAATTAACGTTGCAGATGGAATTCAAGTTACTAATCAGTTGACCTTAAAAGGGGCAGGTTATCCCGGATCATCTGGGTAGGCCCAGTGTGTTCACAAGGATCCTTACGTGGGGGAGGAAGGCAGGAGAGAGTCAGAGGGAAATGAGACTATGGAAGCAGCCAACAGTGTTGGCTTAGAAGATGGCAGAAGGGGCTACCAGCCAAGGAGTGTGGACAGCCTTTAGAAGCTGGAAAAGGCAAGGAAACATATTCTCTCCTGAGAGCCTACAGAAAGGAATGTAGCCTTGCTGACACCTTAATTTTAACTCGGTGAGACCTGTGTCAGATTTTTATCCTACAGAACTATAAGATAATACATTTATGTTACTTAAACCACTAATGTTGTGGTAATTTGTTGCAGCAAGTAATAGAAAACTAATAAACTTAACTGAATCAGAAACTCTCGGGGTGGGACTCAGAAATCTGTAGTTTAACAAGCCCTCCAGGTGATTCTGATGCATGTTTAAGTGGCTTAGAACCTACGTAGCTTAGGCAAATTCATTGCCTTCCCTGCATCTCTCAGCATCTGTAGAATGGGAATACCATCACCTCCTGGTAGTTATAGCAATTAGGGATAATTCATACATAGCACCTACAATGAACTAGGTAAAAAATGAATGTAGAAAGTAATATTTTATTAATAATGTGTCATTGAGATTTTTAGGTAGTTTCCTAAAACAAATAGTTCAAGAACCCACGATAATGAGTGAATTATTCTCTAACCTTTTCTAAACATAACACAAAATATAAAAGCCATAAACAGAATGCTAAATTCAACTTTTGTAGAGCAAAAACTCCATTAACAGAGCCCAAAAGACAAATGACAAACTAAAAAAAAAAATTTTACAACCCTGTCTGAGAAACAAGAGTGTTGTTTTCCTTAATATACAAAGAGCTCTTACTAACCAATAAGAAAAATACAAACCACCAAATGGAAAAATCAACAAAGGATATGGACAGTCAGTTTGCAGGAAAAAAATGCAGATTACCAATTAGTGTAAAAAAGGTGTTCAACTCCCTTGTGATTAAAGAAATGCAAACCAAAACAGTGGTGAGCCCATTTTTCATGTAGCAGATTATTCAGTTTTAGGAATTTATTCTGAAAACAATCTCCAACAAGTACATAAAAATGTATACACAAGGAAATACATCAGCATGGTTTGTAATAGCAAAATCCCTAGAAAATAACACAAAAGTCCATCACAGGAGACCAAGGATAAAAAGAATGGAATGCTATCCAAAATCCATTCTCAAGAGCAAAAAGTAGTTTGCTCCCATTTCATTTGAAAACAGAAAAGAACACACACGTTTACATCCATTGTATGCATAAAAAATGCACAATACACTTTAAAAGTGAGCATATGATGTTGCATTATAGAGATTCAGAGTTGTTAATAATTTATCAACTCAGTAAAGAAAAGAAAAGCAAATAAAGTGATAAAATCATGTTGAATTAGCACATAACTAATAAATCCAGTATTAAAATAATTCCTGTAAGAATAAGTACATAAATCCCTTCATTCTTTCTATTTCTGCAGTTTCTCCCCTAGTTCAAGTTCTTGCTGCTCTTATTCAACCCAATGTGGTGTCTCCTAACTGGTTTCTTGCCCAGTCTCATCCACGCTGGCATTCACGGCCATCCATGAACCTAGCCTTTCTCCCATTAAACCTCACCAGAATGTCAGGGACGGGCAGGGACTGGGGATCATGTTGTTCACTGCCATATGCTCAGCGCCTAGTGTCATGACTGGTGCATCAAAGATGCTCAAAAAATATTGGCCAAATGAATGAATGAACAGATGAGCAAAATTAATGACTGAACAATGTTTACCTCTAACAAATGGGATTGAGGGTTAGGGGAAGGAGGCCTTGACTTCCCACATGTCTCTACTGTGTAGATTTTTTGATTACTGCATCACTTTTATTAAAAAGCAAAACAAAAAACCAAGAAGAAGAGCACCCAGGAGGAAGAGAAATTGCGGGCTCCATACCAAGATCTGCGTAGAAACAGATCCTGGAGGGGCGCGTGCGTGGGTGGCCAGGGATGGGGAAAACCATGGAATCTACCGCATGAGGCTCCAGCACAAAAAAAGGGGAACTTCTTGCAACATGAAGACATTAATTAGAGACAACTGAAAATGGAAATTGGTTTTCAAGGCAGTTTCCAGGCTCCTTGTGAATTATTTTAAAACACTTTATCAAAAGCCTTGAGAAAATATATGCCAAGGGTCCAAAAAACAGACATTCAAAAAAGTCCCGATTGTGGCTAACTGGCAGGATGAAACATGGACCATGTTCAGTGAATACTCACCACACCCTGCCTTGGGCCATGCAAGGGGGTGCTAAGGAGCTGAAGGCCTTGTTAGGGTGGTAGGAAGGTCAAGGTGAGGTCAAATCACAGGGCCTGTCAGCACACATCAGGGATCAGGTGGGCTCCTACACCCAAGGACATTTGCTTTGGGGACTGGAGTTCTTGCTGCTGGGCAAGGGCGTGTCTAGTCCCTGGATTCCCCAGCCCTAATGGCCCATCTGGTTGAAGGCAGCAGATCAAAGGAGACAAATGACCACGCAAGCCCTGATTGGCTTCATGCCAGGTGCTGACAAAGGTAACCCCTGCTGAGTGAGGCCCTGCACTGGGGTGGGTCCAAGGACGAAGCTGCCAGCATTCATGCCTGACTCTGTCATGTACTAGCTCCCTGAGCCACTTCCTCAACTGAAAACAGCTGTACCCATTGCACATATGGTTGTGAGGATGACTTGCATTAACAGGTACAGTGAGCTTAGATGGAGCCTGCCACAGGGTCTGTGCTCGGCAGATGCCAGCTGTTGCCAGCACTGTCACTCTTGGAGGACCCTGGAGGGGACCCTAGTGACCCAGCCCCCGCCTCCTGTGCTCAGAGGGCAGGCAGGTAGAAGAGGTGAATGAAGTGGAAGCTCACAGAACTCAAATACAAATGAGCCACTAGAGGGAGGAAACACGGTTTCTGCAAAGGGTCTTCATGGCCAAGAATTTACGGAGGGGAAATCAGTTACAGGAATAAGGGTGAGACCAGTGGACACACTGCACTCAGATGTTCAGACTGCTCTGGGATATTTGCCGTGAGTCAAGCAAGGATGGCACCAGAAAGCAGGACTGGGGTGTGGGGGGAAAGGGACCCCAATTCCATGCAGACTGGCCAAAAGCATGTGTGCAGGGATGGAAGCCAGCCCTGCCCCTTCATAACATCTTTAAGAATCTCAAAGGGAAGCCATGCAAAGGCCCCCCAAGGCCCAGCTAAGGGGAGGTATTTGAGTCTGTTCCCACTGGAAGATGTGTAAGCAAGTACAAGGTAAGGCATTTGTATATAAATAACACAAACTGTTTAAATAAAAGGAAGAGCTTGAGCCCTTCAGAGATGTCCCAGGAACAGCCCTGGGGTGTTGTCACAGATGGTTCCTTGGGAACATTGATCTTAAAAGATGTTTGTCCACAGAGGCTAATAAAACTCTGAGCACCACTGAGAAGGACATGGACAGAGAAGACAGTGTCCGGCTGGAAACCACAGCATCTCCACCCCCAGGGTGTTCCTTCCGGCTCTGGGCCTGGGCCAGGCACAAGAAGGCCCATCCATTAATCTAAACCTATGGAGCTCATTTTTCCAGCAGGCCAGACAGAAAGGAAATGCGGAGGGGTTTGCAGTGGGTTTGCACACACTGATGGGCCACTGAGGCCCCATAGGAGGGGCTGCCATACGCCTCCCAAAGGGCACTGAGAAGGAACCAGAGTCACCCATGGTATGTCCCTGGAGCCCAGTGAGGCGGGACCGGGCAGGCCCAGAGCCTGACCTGGGTTAGAGTCCATCTTCCCTGATGAGGGTGGATTTGTATAATGACATCCCATGTCTGGCAAAAAGTGTGCTTTTTCAGTTCTGCCTGTGTCCCCAGCTAGGGAGCCACTGTCAAGCATCCACCCAGCATGATGGATGCTGGGCAGGACACCAAAGCTGAGGCGTGGAGGAGGGCAGGCTGAGGATGGGGGTGTGGAGCAGAGAGAGGGGAAGGGAGAGGGACGTGGCTGACCCACACAGAGCAGAGGGGCTTTAGCAGGCTGGAGCCTGAGTCACTGCCTACAAATCTAGTGGATCTTGTATTCAGCCTGTGGCAGGCTCAGAGTGATGGGAACACTTACAGTTCTCTGCCATTTCCCGACATTTTAAAGCCACCAAATGGAGCCTGTGCGTAGATGGCATTGTAGCAGTTGATCCTAGAAGAAGAATGCAAGGATGCTCACGGTTACCTGGAGGAGAGCCACTGGATCCGGCATTCCAGCTGTCAGGCACGTGATGCAGAGCACTGCCTAATGTGTGGCCTTTTGCCAGAGTTGCAGCGATTAAAACACAGTGTGCTGTCCCCTTCTGCCTTCTCGCTCCTCCCACCAGAAACTAAAACTTAAATATACTGAAGTACAGAACTTTTCATTGGGATACCAATGGAATGAGAAGGGCAGGAAAAAGAAGAGAAAAATTATGGCATAGGGGAATTAGAATTAGTTTTGAAATCAGACAGACCTGACCTCGAAGTTCTCCTGCTTCCTAATTATGTGATTCTGGGCTTGTTGTTCAGACTTTCTGAGCCTCAATTCATTCATCTTTACAACGGGGATAACAACACGTAATCTGAAGAATCATTGGTGATGCAGGGACTAGTATCCATACCTTGCAGAAGAGCATTACTGCTTTTAGAATCAGACCCAACAATAAAGTCAGAGGGGCAGTACAGCATGGGGTCAAAGGCACGGGCACCAGAGCCCACTCTGCCATCTACTAGCTGTGTGACCCTGGGCAAATCACTCAATCTCTCTGTGCCTCAGTTTCCTCATCTGTAAAACGGAGACATAATGGTACCTACCTCAGAAGGTGGTCATGAGGATCAAGCAAAGCACTTGTACAGTGCTTGGCACACAATGTACAACTAGAAGTTCTCTGTTAATAGAAGAGTAGAGAAGCTAGCAAGCAAGCAGCTCCCGAGAGCTGAAACACACACACACCCCCAACTCACCAGACCGTTCCAGACTCTAATGCAGAAGCCAACTTCAGGGCTTTGTCAAGGTTTTTTGTGAACACAGCTGCTGTGAGTCCATAGTCAGTGCTGTTTGCTCTTTTTATCACTTCTTCGATATTTTTGAACTTCAGTATTGGTTGCACTGGTCCGAAAATCTATAATTAATTGCAAGAATGGCAGTGAGAGGCATGTTGGAATGGAAATGTACACTCTGGACAGGCATTTCCTTCTTTTTATGCCTCTGTCATATACCCAGAATGCACGCATGCATGAAAAATGGTGATCGGAGAAGAAAGAACATTGAAAAATATTTTTAGCTGCATAACGGCTGAAATCTGAAGGGAAGGATTAAAGTGAAATGAAAATCAAAAATAATGACAAAAATGTATGTTGTGTCTTAAGATCTCTTGTTGTCATCAGGGTTTCTGAAAAACCCCCAGCCCAAGAGCCTCGGAGTAACCCATGCATGTTGGATGCACAGAACAAAAAACCTTTGTATAACTTTCCAGAAAGTTATCTCTAAAGATATTTACAGGCACTTTGTAGGACTGTGTGCCCTGACCGCTTGGTGCTGTGTTTTCTACCAATGAAGATACCCTAAAATGTTTCCATAATCACTCCCAGGGGAGGGAATGAGACAATGGTCACCGTGGTCGGCAACACAGCAAAGCAAAGGAAATGGAAGGATTAAAGGCTTGAACATTTAAAGGTGATTTTGAAGGGAGCTTGTAATTGATTCAATACTGGGCACAATTATAACCCAGCAGGACGGTGTCCAGCCTGCCAAAATACCATCCCAGTGTCCTCAGGACCTCTCGTCACAGAAATTTTTAAACAGCTGAGCTTCATGCCATCACGGCACAGTTAGTAACCCATAAAAATCTCAAGGAGAAAGTCTATAAAATACCCGCACCAGGAAGCCCTCTGCAGTGATTCATTCTTTCATGTGCCCCAAAAGACCACATCCCAGGGTCTAACCCCCAGCATGGGTTTCCTCTGTCATAAATCCTGGGCGGGGGGAACCTGCTCCCATCTAGCTAAACAGTGGCCTGAAAGACATAGTTAGATTTACACTCTTATGGGAGTCTCCTAATGTCCATCATCTCCAAGATGTCTGTGATGGAAAACTTCAATGTGAATTCTAGCTGGGACATGTTCTTTGAATGAACACTTTTCATGGAAGTTCAGTCTGGGGGAACTGAAGGCAGTTTTGGGCCCCGAATCAATCGCTTCCTGACAAAACCCACAGGTGGCGACAGCTCTCCAGCCAGGGCTGCAGGACTAACTGAGGGGCTGTGTCAGGAGGCTGAAGAGGGCTTGGTACTCCCCAGAGGCCAGAGCAATGCGTGCGAATGGAGGGCTCGAACAAACTCCAGGGCGCCTGCTGTATAGTCCTTGGGGTTTGCCAGAGGTGGGGGGCAAGATGGCTTCCCTAAGGGCCCCAAACGAGAGGGGAAAGGCCACACCAAAAAGGAAAATGTTCACTCACAAAGACTTCTGGGATCCCTGGGCCCTAGAGAAGAGCTCCTGTGTGAAAGGCCCCAGCCCCCAGGTACCTCCTCTTTGGCAATTCGCATGTTGTCGGTAACTTCTGAGAAGACAGTGGGTGTGATGAAGAGCCCCCTGTCTTCCATGGCTGAGCCCCCACATTCCAGCTTGGCCCCTTCCTTCTTCCCACTCTCGATCAGCTCGAGGATTTTGTCGAACTGCTTTTGATCAATCTGCAAAACACAAATGCGAAGCACAGCCCAGGTTTCTCCCGGGCAGTGGCTGCCACCTTATGTTTTCAATGGCCCTTCAACACAATTGGCTGCCCTCCCCCTGCACACTCTTGCCAAGTCATAATCCACATAACAAATGTGCCTTGTAGGCAGATATTACTCCGATACACAAGTCTGGGATCTTCAGAGCAGGGGAGAGATGGGGAGATAGTTGAGACTTGTGTCATCCTCTCGAGGTCTGGGTTTATTCACAGGCCTGGGACTCCTCTCCATGCTAGGAAGCCAGTCCGTGGGTGATACAAGGTCTGAAGTGGTCACGCTCTTGGTCTCCCAACACTTTACATCCTACTCAGGTTGCCAGATTTTTTTGTTTTTAATAGGGTCTTGCCATGTTGCTCAAGCTGGTCTTGAACTCCTGGCCTCAAGCAATCTTCCCGCCTCAGCAGGTTGCCAGATGTAGCAAATAACAATACAAAACGTCCAGTGAAATTTGAATTTCAGAAAACAACACATGATTTTTTAGTGTTATGAGCATGTCCCAAACAATATTTGGAATATATTAATACTTATACAAAAAATGCATTCATTGTTTATCTGAAATTCAAATCTAACTGGGTGCCATGTATTACCTGGCAACCCTGCACCCTGCTTACTTGGCACCAAGGATCAGGGTAACAGTAACTGGCATTCTCCTTTCATGCTGCAGAGAAGAGAGCAGGAACGCTGGCCTCCCTACTCAGCAGCCCTGGAAACAGAGTGGAGTGAGCCTCAAGGTGGGTGGAGGGGCTGCTCCTTGGTGGGTAGGGAACCAGTTCATCAGAGAGGCTCCACCTTTTGCTATCTTGTCTAGAGGAGTCTCCATGGCTGGAGTTTGCCCTGTGCCACCAGCCTAACACCCAGCTTGCAGACATGGCACCAGCCAGTTATCAAAACGGCACCCTTTTGGGAGCCTACTCAAGGGGGACATGCTCCTTCTGCCTGCCTTCTGCTGACCCTTCTTCCTGAAATCCGAGGGAGCCTTGTTCTCTATCATGACCTGTTGACTGACAGTCCCCCTCCTCTTTGGCTAGGAGAGACGGAGTTTTAATAGGTTTACTGTAGCTGAGACTTTTAGATTAAAAAACTAGTTTCATTCTAATAACTTTAAATAGACAAATAAGCAGCCCCAATGGTGCATTGTGGCTGACTGTCTGTCTCTGAGGAACAGGCTGGCTTTCTCAGAAGGGGAAGGCATACATCATACATGTTGCTTGGCCAACCATCTCATGAAATATGGATCCAGTATTAAAATACTGACTTGGATCCTCCTCACACCTTATACCAGGATAAACTCCAAACAGATCAAACATACCACCATGAAAAATAAAACTACGAAAGTTTTAAAATTCTCTCATGTGGGAGATTGCCCCTGCAAACTCAGAGCACTGATGGCCTTTCTAGGACTTGAAGTGCAGAAGCCAAAAAAGAAAAGATTGACAGATTTGAGTATTTGACTATGTAAAAAAAAAAAAAAAAATCATAAGCAAAGTCAAAGGGGAAAAAAACAAACTGGGGAAAAATATTCATAGAGAGCTACTCTCTCTATAATGTATGTAAAGAGGTCTTAGAAGTAATGAGAAAAATGACCAACAACACAAAAGAAAAATATGCAAAGTAAATGCACATTTGATAGAAAAGGAAATACAAATGGCTTGTAAACATAGGATAAGATGTTCTACCCTATTCATTATAAGAGATACACATATATTAAAACTAAAAGAGATACCATTTTAAACTCTCAGATGGGCAAAAATCCATATTTTGTTGGTAAGGCTGGAGACACAGACAAACTTATAACAATGTTGGCGGGACCACACGTTGGAACATCCTCTATGGAAGGTAATTCGGCAATGTTTATAGAAATTACAAATGTGTTCCCATGTAGCAACCTCTCTTTGGGGAATCTGTCCCACGGATTTCCTTGAGCGTGTGTGAAATTACATACTCTGTGGCCTTGTGTGTGATTGCACATACCCATGTTAATCAGATGTTATTTAAATTCTGGGCACTTCATACAGCAGAATTCTATGTACATATGAAAAAGAACAAGGTTCCCATGCACTGGAATAGAAAGTTCTTCAAGTTAATGACCAATAAACAAGGTGCAAAACAGTATAGCTATCACGCTAGCTTTTGCGTTAAAATAATAGAGGAAATCAGAATACATATTCATATTTGCTAGTGTATACATAAGGAAATCCTGGAGGTATACATGAGAAACTAAGAACATGGGATACCCATGGGAGGAAGGGTAAGAACCAGGTGTATGAATGGGCGGGAGGAGAAGAGGGAACCCTTTCACTATAGACTTTTTTATGTTTTGAGTTTTTGACCCATGTGCATGTACTCCCACACCAAAACAAGGAACGAAAACCACTGCAATGCATCTAGTAATAGCTCAAGGTTCTCTCAACTTTTCTCTGTGAACCAAGTCTCAGGTTAAAAGTTCCAGGTGTTTGGCTGGGCTTGGTTGGCTCACGCCTATAATCCCAGCACTCTGGGAGGCCGAGGCTGAGGCGGGAGGATCGCTTGAGCTCAGGAGTTCAAGACCAGCCTGTGCAATGTATCGAGACCCCATCTCTACAAAAAATAGAAAAATTAGCCACGCATGGTGGCATGTGCCCATGGTCGCAGCTATTCAGGAGATTGAGGCAGGAGGATCGCTTGGGCCTGGGAGTTTGAGGTTGCAGTGAGCTATGATGATGCCACTGCACTCCAGCCTGGGTGACAGAGCAAGACCGTGTCTCAGGAAAAAAAAAAAGTTCCAGGTGTGGCTGAGCCTCTCTCCTCCTCCTTGGGGACCAAGAGGGCCAAAGGGGCTTCATCAAAATATGGGTTCTGACTGGCTGCTGACCACATTCTACCTGGAAGACCCCATCTGTCCTGCAGGCAGCACTGAGTCCCCGTGGAAACCCTACGTATCCAAACTCAACACTCCCCGGTCAGTCTGCATGAACACATTGTTTAAATCTAATAATCCTCCACGAAATGTCAGCTGGTGCCTTACAGTACAGGAAGAAGGACCTGCCAGGAAGTGAGATGACGCAGCAGGGCACAACACCAGAAACAGGGAAATATGGCCCCCAAAGGACTGGCCCAAGGCTGTGCTCGGCTCTCGGCCAGGAGGACGCTGCCGGATCCTGCCCCAGCCAGGTGGCCTGCATAATGTTTATGTGCCTCGTTGCTCAGTTGCCAAATAAACCTGAATGATTTTGGAGCATTCCAGCGAGCAGCTCGCCTGCCGTGGACACCGATCTAGGTCAGCTAGCTGTTTTACAGGCAGGAGACAGACAGGACTATTTAGACAGCTGTAAGTCCTCTCAGAGTAAAATCTTATTACCCTAGATGAAAAAGCACTTTGGGACAAAAAATCCAATGGCGTCCTAAAATAATATGCTGAGGTTAGACAGCTTTACTGAGCTTTCAAAAGGACTCTGAGCGGCGGCACACAGACACTGATGAAATCAACGCCCATTCTGCCTCAGTTTGCTCTCTTGGAAGAGATTTGTGTATCTGGCTTCAAAAGTCAGGACTGAAGAACTTGGAAAGAGACTTATAAGTAATGATGGGGTAAAAAGGTTTCCTTGGTGTGGGGATCAGCTCACATATTTCCTGCTGCTTCTGGATTAGCTTTAAAATCACGGTGGATTCAATAATGACTTGTGGTCGTGTTTGAGTTCAGATCTGAAATCCAGCCAAGCCCATCAGACAACCTTGTGTCACTGGCTGCTGGGCTTGAGGCGGAGGCTGGGCAGGCCATGACTGGGGACAAGGAATGTCGGACGTAAGCAGAAGTGCGTCTCCAACCAGGGTCACGTGGCATCAGAGCATGTGGGCTGGGGCAAGTGGGGTGGGCGCTGTGGCCAGAAACACACCCCTCCTCCATGAGGTCCTCTCCTCCTCCCCAGCCAGAGCTCCCCCACAGGACTGTTAAGCAAGACTGGTCAACATGGCCCGAAGTCTCACTCACTGCCACCTAGATTGGAGAGTCTGTCATTTAATGCTCTTCCCTCTCAAAAACAAAACCTAGTCTTTATTGAGTCCTCCCTGGATGCCAAGAAATTCTCATAATATTCATCTATGACTCCCATTTTCCAGATGAGGAAACTGAGGTGTGGAAGGATTTTGTGACTTTCACAAAGCCACAGAGCCAAACTGGAGCTCAGCTCTGTGGCCTCCCGTGTACATGCGGTGCTGACGCCTTGGGGAAGCAGCAACCTCCCGGGATAGACACAAGTGGGTAAGTCACAGTTTCACGTGATTCAAAATTTCATGGCTGGGGCAGGACTTTGGCTAAAAGCAAAGTGGGTTGCTGTCAAGTCCATTTCAATAATGCATGGGATGGTCAGGCTGCCCTCTTTTAAATATTTATCCATCTGCTTCACTTCATAATTAGCAAGAAAGTGATACAGGATGTGCCCTTTTAAAGAGGATATTAAACCTTGTGGTTATGATCATTTTCCTCCTGTCCTTGGCTTCCCAAACCAGGCTTCCAGAGACATGCTCCTACTGCCTACAGGCGCATCTCTATCCCCTGAGACCTCCCCATTTGGGATTCTATGGTTTCTGATGGTTCACCTTGTCCTGTAACACACGTGGCTACAGGCCCTGCCCCTGCCTGCACTCTGCTGCCTCCAGCCAGGGTTACAGCCCCTCTTCTGTACTTAGACCATCTAGGTGAGTCACCTCTGCCTGAAGCTCTCTCCCGGGGGCTGGGTGGCGCAGAAGAAGGATGGCACTCTGAGAGGGCTGTAGGGTGCAGGCAGATGGCCTTCTGCCCTGGGAACAGCTCTCTACCCCCCACCCCTGTGTGTGCATCCCCATTTTATAATGCCATGGGGGCTTAATGAGGTTGTATTGTTGATGAGCTTCTAAACAAAAAGCTCAAGCACAGCAAGTCAACATGCCTTCCTTTGAGAGGGACCCTGCGCTGGGCCGCGAGACTGCCTGGTTCAGCCCCCAGACAAACACCATGGGTGCAGACACATCAGTAGGTTACCTGGGGCCCCTGCTCGGTCCTGACATCAAAGGGGTCTCCCACGGGCCTTTTCTTGGCATATTCCACGCTTCGCCTGACAAACTCGGTGTAGACCTGCTCCTCCACGAACACCCTGGAGGCGGCCGTGCAGCACTGGCCTTGGTTGAAGAACACTCCCTGATGGGCACACTCCACTGCCAAGTCCACTGCAGGGGGAGGGGAGGAGGGCGGGAGTGAGAGGAAGCGATTAAGTTGTTAAAGCAGGACTGGCGACAGCTGCAACTTTAATTGCCCCCACAAGAAAACAGGCCCCAGGATGGCTGCATTTCAGAAATTAATTTTGTTCTCAGCATTTCCCAAACAGAGAGGAAAGGAAAAAGGATTTTCAGGTTCACCAAGTTTGGGGTTAAATCAGTCCCCTGACTGCAGGACTTCTCAGTACCTTTAATATGCTAAGGAACACAAAATTGTAGCACTCCCCATTTCACTTGCCCATCAAACCCTCCCCTCCCCTTTTTCTGCAGGACTAATGATATATGGAATAAACTTCGGTTACGTATTGATGTAGGTCAATTGTCAAGAACTTTTAAAGGAGCCAAAATTTTCCACCTTGAGTGAAAAAAGTGTCTTATTATGTAAGGTAACACCATGTATGAAAAAGGTTTTTAAAAAAGACACTGATTCTGCCTGGGGAGGGTTGAATCTGAGTTGTGGAGCTGACACTGAATTAAAACCAGTTGCTAAAAGGGAGCTAGAGGGTGCTTAGAAAGTAAGATCTTTGGGGATATGCTTAATGGATAAGAATAGTAATAGGATGTCATTTACACTTATAGAGGGGCTTTTAGTGCTAACCCTTGGCTGGTTTTTCAGCATCCCCCACCCCACACTAGGGCTTGCTTAAGAAATGTAGCTTTCCTTTGCACAGAGCGAAGGCAAGGGCCCCCGTGGCTGATCAGAGCTCTGGGCATTGGAAAGTGATCCATTCCAATTCCATGGGGGCAGCTCCAAGACACTCTGCCCTTGGCTTTGAGAATGAGGCCATTGCTGTTCAGCTGGGTGGTCTATGTAAGTTTCGGTGGCAGCAGGACAGCGTTATAAGGTTCTTGGCCCTTTCTGTACCCCTGACTCCTGCGGTTAGTCAGCACAGGTGCCCACTTGAAACTGTCTCCCCTCCAAGATAATGAATTCATTTCCTGGACCCTGACAGGAGTCAAGGGTGGCGGCTGAAGAGGCAGGGGAATGGTGGCTTCTTACCCTTGATGCCTGGGATGCCATTTAGGATGTAATTTTGTGGACTGGCACTGCCCCAGTGAGGGGTAGGAGACGGCTACATAGCACGTTTTTATGACCCTTATAAGTAAAACCCAGCCTTAAACAGAATGAGCCCTGTGCTTTGGCTGCAGTTTTCCTCTCTGGGAAAACTCCTGTGCTTTGGGGACATGAGAATGAAAACCAGGAGTGTTGGCTCTTTGGCTTGGAGTTTGGGACTCCAAATGTGGTTCATAGTGCCAGAGATGCTCCACATGGCCCCAGAAACATGGTGCTTCCACAAGGGAGCACCAACCCAGGCAAAAAATGGGCAGTCCATCCTCAGGCCCCACTCCCCTTGCCTTCCTGGGAACTTGTTTCCTCCCCTGTTCTCTCTCTGATTGAAAGCCAGCTGCAGAGAAAGGAACTGATAGCAGTCATTTTCACCTTAGTGAGAAATTGCGCCAGTGTCATTTTTCTCCAGGATATTTGCAATTCCAACCTTATCTGAGTGTGGAATGCAAGGCTTTGTTCTCCATGACAGGAATTTCTGGACAGGTTGGGGAGGCTATTCTTTAAGGTGAAGGTGCTGCAAGGTATTTGGGAAGTCACACCTTTTGATAGGTGACCATATCAGTAGGCAAATGAATGCCCAGTGTGGCCCTTTCTGCCCTCTTCTGGACATGGCAGCCAACAATAGCATATATTTTAATATTGTGTCATGTGTCTCTAGCAAGACACAGGCTGCTCCCCAGCTGCTGGGCAGGTTGTGTTCCCAGGGAAGGGGTGGTGTAGGCAGAGAACCAGACCACGAGGGCATTTGTAAGGATCAGCTGCCATGGGCCTCCTCTGATTTGACAGGCCTGAGAGAAACAAGGAAGAAACATCTCAACTCTCCAGAAAGCCTGAAAACATGGGAGGCAATACTGGTGTGGAAGGCAGAAAGATGGATGCTTGGTAGTGGGCAGCCCCCACCCTCCCCCAGGGACCCTGGAGGAGAAGCTCTGCAGGGACCGGAAGGTAAACTTAATCTTGAAGGACAGAAACAGCTAACCCCTCTGGCTGCCACCCAAGCCACGTCCTTTCCAAGGCAGGTGTTCGTCAGCAATAAAGTTGCCTGTCTGTGGCTGGATGACCACAGACAGGATGACCCAAGGTGGGAGCATGCCCCTGTGTGGGTATCTCTCTCCAAGTTGGTTCTGAATTCAGGCCAGAAAGTGGGGAGAGATTGACAGGTGTCCGGAAGGTCCTGCACAGCCCAGAAGGGGAAGAGACTCACGGTCGGCATCAGCACACACAATACAGGGGTTCTTCCCCCCAAGCTCCAGCGTCACCCTTTTCAGATTGCTCCGGGAGGCAGCTTCTTTAACCAGCTTTCCAACCTTCAGGATAAAACACAGACCAGAGTAAACCTTGGATGTGGCTGAACCCGGCCCAAATGCACACATCCAAGAACTCTGGACAAGCCCAGGAGGCTGTGCTGCCACCTGCCTCTCTGCCCAGGGGCACTTCCCTCTGCTGGCCTCGCCAGCATCTCCTCCCATGCCAGATGTTGGCATCCTGGAAGCCTTGGTCTGACTGCTGCACTCACAGGTGTGGATGGGAGTCTCTGGAAGGCCTCACAGCTGGCTAGGAGCAGAGCCACCTGCTCACCTGTCATGGCTCCTGCCCCTCTGAGTCTAGCTAGTCTGGCAAATGGCTTGAGGGACCTAAGGGTGACCCTTCCACCCCTTGGTAGTGACATCTGAAACTCTGAAAGCGCAGTGGGGAAGGGGGTTCTACGTGGCTCTTTAGTGTAATCTGAGGGAGCCTCCAAGAGTTAGAGAAATAGTGAGTACAAAATGAGAAGGAGCCAATTCTCTGGAAACAGACTCTAAGACTGAGGCTTCCACAGGTGGGCAGGGAGAGAACTGGTGCACTATGAAGTAACAGCGGAACCATTCAGACAGGAATTCTCAACCCCCAGAGTGTGCCTGGCTGATGGGGGTCTCTCCTACTGTCCGCCACGGCACCAGAGGGAGGGTTGGCTCAGCCTAATTTGGTGACTTATCCTGGGCAACAAATAAAGCCAGGTGCCATGGACTTCAGAGCTAGGAAGACCCTCAGAGACTGCTGCAGACACCGAGGCCCAGAGCCGGAGAGCCAGCAAGAGGAAGGGCTGGGCTCTTCAGGGTCTGAGACTGTTTCCCCAACACTCAGGTGTGCATGCATTTTAGAAATCAGCAAGCTCACGGGTGATGGCCTGAACAAGGTCTGGAATTGATCCACTGTGACAATGTTTGTCCCCAGGGAGAGTAACAGCATCCATCAGGGCTGCAGGAGGGGGCACAGGCTCCTGACTGAGCTAAACTAGGAGGGAGATGCGGACACTGATTGTGCTGATTGCATGGGAAGTGTTTATGTGTTCCTTTCCCAAGTATAGAAGTACTTTCTCGCTAAAAATAATTCCACATACAGATGCATGTAAATTAAAGCAGGAAAGAAAGTCTTTAGCTCCCCCCACCCCACACCCCAGGACCTACCCCAGAAGTAGCCATGTTAATAATTCCTTGGGATCCCTCCAATTTCTATTTCTACACACACACACACTCACTATTGAGATCAGATTGTAGATAATTTCCTACAGTTCACTTTTTTGTGCTTCAACAACAGATCATGGACAGCATTCCCTGTTGTAATGGCCGTAAAACATTTCATAGAACGGATATAACATACTTGAAAATATGTCCCTGAAGGTTCATGAGAATATTTCTCTAAGCAGTTTGAAATGGAACTTCTGAATCAAAAGTTTTTCACTTTAAAATTTTTGATGGGTGCTACCAATCGCCTTCCACTTTAGGGACAATGTTGGCGAATGCCTGCTTCCCCATGTTCTCAGTAAGGCCATTTCGGTTTTTACCAATCTGACAAACAAAAGGAAAGTCTGATTTACATCCGAATTTGCATTTCCCTAATTACCAGTCAACTAGGTTAAGCTTATTGAGCATTTGGTGTTTCTCTTCTCTGAGGTTCCCATTTCCCTATTTTTTTTCATTGATTTGTAGGACTGCTTTATATATGAAGGATATAAATTCTTGGAGAGCTACATACATTACAACTGTTTTTCTCCCAGCTTGTTATGTTTCTCTTAACTGTAATTATGATGATGTTTGCCATATGGATATTTTACATTTTTATTTTATCTTATCTCTCATTCTTTTCTTCTGAGCCTTCTGAGTTCTATTTATTTGGTTTGGAAACTGGGCCAGTGACTTTTTTTTTCACTGGTTGTTATGTACTAAAACATGGTCAAATTTAGAAGAAAAATGAATTATATTTAGCCCTGTCAAAGGAAGAGTTCATGCATCTCCAGTCTCTGATAACGTATTCACTGTGATTTTTGCCAGCAGCCTGTGAGGAGGGTTACCTCTGTGGATCCAGTGAAGGCTATCTTGTTGATCTGAGGATGAGAAGAAATTGCTGCTCCCACTGTGGGCCCAAATCCTGGCACGATGTTCACTACACCTGGAGGGAACCCAACCTGGGAAGAAATCAAAATGGCATTCAGAGGAGGAGAAGGAACCACTGCCTGCCACAGACCTGCATTTGGACAGAGAGCCGTGGCTGTATGATGTCCCTAAGCAAAGCAGCACCCCCACAGGGAAGCCTGGGCCCGGCTCAAGTGTCCACCCCAGGACCCTACCAGTGGGCCTCAAGTCCCCTGGGAGCTGACCTGGGCTTCTCATCTCCCGTCACCAGACCAGGGTGCAGGCTGGGCCAGGGCGAGATGCCCATCCCTCCTTCCAGGCAGGGCTCCCCACCCCAAAAGGGCCCGTGAACAAAAGTACAGTGATGCTGCAAGGTGGCCGTGGCCCTCCCGTAGTAGAGCACCATTCTGTGTGTGTGTGTGTGTGTGAGTGTGTATATGGGTGTGTGCATGTATGTGTGCATGTGTGTGTGTGTTGAGGGGAAGAGAAGTACCTTGGTCACAACCCCTTAGGCTCAAAGGCACCTACAAAATATCCTTCCTGGGCTTCAGGTTTCATTTTTAAATGAGCCCCATTAATGTTCCAATTTTTAAATCAGCCCCATAAATGTTCCAAGTGGCAACAGAATATCACTCCCTTAAAGTTTTCTGCTTGTTCAACCTGGGTCACACCTGGAGCTGGCTCTTTTGGAAGGTGGGACTGCTGTTTCTTTCACATTTTTGCCTCCTGTTTTGCACATACTAAGCCTCTTCATTAGCCAAGAACACCACAAAATGAACAAGGTGGAGGATGCTATCCCCCACATGTCCTGTGTCTTGCTTAGAATGTATTATTTTAGAAAGTCAAGATTTGGGGACATGGTACTTGAGTCTTTAGTTTTATAGGCACTATTTTTTAACAGTTGTGATTTTGGAAGCTGTAAGTCTCATATCAAGTTGACTTAATCACATCCTCTATCACCAGCTAAAGGTAAGTGGAAAGCTGGTACATTATCAGCTATTCCAGCCTTGCATCTAAGCAGTGCAGGACCTGCATTCCAGTTGTACCTGCCTGGCTGAGAAGTGAAAGGAAGGGATCTTTTCTTCTATCCCTCTTTTCTTCCTGTTTCTTTTTCTAAATCTTTGGTGATGGGATGACTACAATATCTTGCCAGGTATGTCTGGAAGGAGGTGTCCCTTTGGGCCGCTGTTTCCCTGAGTTGTGGCTGCGCAAGGGAAGAATACGATTGCTTGCAGAGTGAGGGCACTGATGAGGAGGCGCCTGGGGGACCTGGCATGGCTAAAGCTACTCAGCTGCAGCTGGCAAGGTCACCCCTCCAGAGAAAAAAAGACCATTTCATACACCACCAAGGCAAAGCCCAAAGAACCTCCTGAATATTTGGCTCCCTTTTGGGTGACCCTCCTGCAAATTCTCCAGACAAAACATTGGGTCCTAAACCATAGGTTTGAGCCCGTAATAAGAGTTAAGTGTTCTCATTAGGACCACTGGGAAGAATGGAGTTTCTTCCAGCTCAGCGACCACAAGCAGGAGAAAGAAAGTGCAGTTGCCAAACAAAACACAGGGAGTCATTCCCTTCCCACTCGACTGAGCAGGCTGCCACAGTCCCATCTCATGATGGTGGCCTGGTTTCTAGGAGTGGGAACGTTATCAAGAACACATAGTATTTTCTTTTTGGATGTCTTACCTCTTTGATCAGAGAGCCAAGATACAGGGCGGTGAGAGGTGTCTGCTCTGCCGGCTTCAGGACCACCGTGTTCCCACAACAGAGGGCGGGTGCCAGCTTCCACACCAGCATCAGCAGGGGGAAGTTCCACTGCAACAGAGCACAAGGGCCTTGGGGACCCGGATCCAGCCCCTCAAGAACAGGAATGGGGTCTCATCCATCTCAAGGGCACTCAAACACGTAGCGCCATGCCACGAAGCAAATGCTCAATCAGTGCTGGTGCAATTGGATAAAAACACACCAGAAGTTGGTTCTAAAGGACACAGGGAAGTGGGGTGGGGTCTTCATAGAATCTACCAAGAAGAGCTGCCATACTTACTGGAGTGATGGCCCCACAAACGCCGATGGGTTCATGCCTGGTGAAGCACACAACATTGTCATCTGGAAGAGGGTTACATGGTGGGGAAGGACACACTCAATCAAGGTTAAGAGTTTCAAGTAGTAAAAAGAGAAGAAAGAAACCCAGAAGCCCACAAAGGTGCCAGCTCCATGTCTTGTCTATTACACAATGAAGTGATGTGAACTCAATTTCAAAAGTGAAGTTGCTTAGAAGAAGAATTGGCACAGTGCCATTTGGACCTGAATTACAGAGAAGACAGAGCCCCAAAGAGACCCCAAAGGAGGCTACAGTCCGTTCTGCTCACCTGTGGGGATGGTCTTGCCCTGGATTTTGTCTGCCCAACCGGCAAAGTATCTGAGGGTTTTAATACAGCCCTCCAGGTCGATGAAAAAGGCATGAAGGAAGGGCTTCCCTGTGTCCATTGTCTCCAGAGTCTGCAATAACAAGATGACATCCATTTCAGATGCAGCTTGCTTTTCTTTTTCTTTTGAATGGTCAGGTTATTAAAGACGGGGGATGGAGGGGTGGATAGGGAGCGGGGGGTCGAGGAGAGAACACAGTCCTAGGACATGGCTCTCTATACCTTATAGTTGTATGAGTCTCTTCAGAAAGCATGACCCTAAATTTAAAATGAGCCCTGTCCCAGATTGCAAGGATGGTTTTTATTTCAAAACACATAGAGCAGGGTGGGGTGGGAGGTTGGGTGTGTGGGGTTGTCGGCCAGAGCATGGGCACGTGTCCCCCTTAAGGACCCCTGGTTGCAAGGCCAATTTGAAGTCTCGCTGGGAAGGAACACACATTCGCATCTGATCTTCCATCCGGAGCACAGCAGCCTCGGCTGTGCGACCTGGGCGCGCGTGCTTGTGCCTTCCCAGGAAGCTCTCTGAAGGTTAGCTGGCTTCAGGGTGGCTGCAGAGGGGCTGGCTTCCTCTGACAACAGAGTAAGGGAAGATGTGGGCTCTTCCATCTTGGCTCAGCTGGCCAGTGTGGCTGTGGAAAGTGACCGAGCCCAAAAGGGTCGCTCCCCGAGTACAAAGATGCAATCCCTCTCAACCGCATTGGGAAGCCGGATGTGGAGTCGGAAGGGAGCAGACTCGCCCTGCTGGTGAGGGAGGTGCTCACCCAGGGCCAGTATGCAGCGACTCAATGGCAGGGATTCTTTTCTATTTCTAGCCCGGGTGGAAGAGAACCCCTTTGTCCCTCAGACAAGCAGCCCCAGTTGAGCCCAGCACTGAAACCACCAGTCACCCGTCTCTGCAGGAAGTGGCCATCCTGACACATAGCCCAGGGCTGGATTCTTGCTGAAGAGTCAATGGAGTGATATGATGACTGGACAAGGAAGAAGGGCCCCTCCCCGTGCCCAGGACTTTAACCCCAGCACACTCCTGCATCTCACCCCTGAGCTGACGTCTCTAGTCCCATTTTAAGGTGCACATGCTCAGGCTATCAGAGCCCAGTGGTTTGGCCAAGGCCACCCAGTGGGTCAGCAGCACTGCGGCACCGAATCTGGGGGGTCTGACTTCCAGCCAGCACAGTGACCGCCCTTTAGGCCACTGCCCCTGGACATTTACATCTGGAAAGACTTTGCTGCAGGAAGCCACATCCCTTCCACACAGGGGGCAACTATTTCTGATTCACTCTAGTTGAGTGGCCTTGGGTAAGTCCCTGAATCTCTCCCTGCCTCAGTTTCCTTATCCGTAAAATGAGAATAATAATGGCAACAACCTCGTAGAGCTAATGTGAGAGCAAAAGGAGTCAATGTACATAGGGCGCTAACCAGAGCGCCTGCCGGCAGTGAGTGCTGTGTAACTGTTCAGATGACAACTGCGACAGTTGCTATTATGATCCTCCCTTTAGACACCAGACAGATGTGTGGCAGTCCTCACCTGGGGACCCCAGGAGATGGGACTGGTCTGGGTCCAGGGTGTGTGTCCCACACCCAGCAGCTGCTACTCAGGGACCGAATCAGGCTGATGTGACATCGAGTGCACTGTTCTGTTGGTTCCTGTTGATTTGCGTTCTGAGTTGGAACTTGTATTTTTCCAGGGAAAACCTAGCAATTGCAAATCATGCCAAAAGATCTCCAGAACCGGGCTACCTCAAACAGTGTCTACATATCTGTCAGTGAAACCAGGGGTTTATTCTCAGCCCCTTTCTGGAATCGAACAAGAAAGAGCACTTCTGTCCCCCGTCCTGGCTTACCACCTCTGGCTGGGTGACCTTGGAGAGCTTACTTAACCTCTCTGGGCCTCAGTTTCCTCATCTCTGAAATGGAATAATAAATACTACAGGTCAAATGCCTACAACAAAGCTGGGTACATGGTGAGCATGTACAAGCATTGGCTATTATTTTATTAATTTATTGTTAACTTGGACAAGTTTTCTTACTGGAGTGACAAATGAATTTGCCAGGTTGGTTTTATGGAATCTCTCCAAGCAAAACCCAGATCACGATAGGTTTAGGCAGGAAATTCTTAAGAAGAAAAAAAAAAAAGATTCCCAGATGAGCGAGTACACAGGACGACTGAATCGAGAAACTAAGCGTTAGATACTGATTCAAACAGTCGCCTTTTAAACAACTTGTTACCGTGGCCCCATCATGAGCAAACCACAGCCACTCCTAAGTTCACTTCTTTAACATTTTGAGAGAAAACTGTGCCTTCTGAAAAATGAATACATGGTAACCCTCAGATACTAAAGAACAAAGAAACGTGCTGGGGGAACTGCCCCTGCACTCCCAGCACGAACGGCTTCAAATGACAGGGGCCAGAAACGGCACCTAGGTTGACGAGGACAGTAAACAGGGAGGGCCTCCATTTGGGGGCTCCCCAAATGAGCACCCAACAGCCAGAGCCTGGGCAGAGGGTGACTCAGCAAAAGAGAGAAAGTCGGGGGCCACCGGATCCACCACATCTGTTTGCAAACATTCAACACAGAAAAGTAAATACCCAGCTCTGTCAAACCACTGAGCCAGCAAGAGAACATGCTGCATGAAAATGCTAGGAAACCGTATCAAGGTAGAGTGTGAGGGGAGCTTTCCTATGATGTGGTCGGAGTTTTAAAAACCATATTTGCAAGTAATTCTCTTGTTGTGGCAAAGAGCTGGATCTTATTTCTTGCAGGCAGCGAGGTCCCAACGCCAGAAGCGATTTGCCGGGTTGGGTTCTGAGTTCCTCCAACGTGCTCTGTGTGCTATCAAAACACAGTTGTGCCGGGACAATGGGGTGAGCTGAAGATGAAGGTGGCTTTGCAGCCGCTGCTCCTAAGATGATACTGAAGCTTGAGGACAGGGTGGGGAGGGGTGCCCAGGGCACATCCTCTCTCGCTGGCTATTAGTCCACAAGGACATTGCCGACTGATGAGCTCATGCTGGGTGAAAACAGAAATGTTTTTGAAAAAGCCAGTTTGGCAGCTTGAGGGTTGAAGCTGGCTTTCCTTGCAGGAAGAAACCAGAGGCTCCTCAGAGAGAAGTGCTTACCCTGGGAGGGAGCTACCCTAACCTGGTGAGCATGTTGGACTGGGAAGGAAGGAAGGAAGGTGAGCTCAAGTTTCTGTGCAGATGCACCCTCAAGGAAATGCACCCAAAAGCAGTGCCTGAGAGTTGCTCCACCCCCAAGAAACACATTCAGGGACAAAAGCAATTTCAGCGTCCTGGCTAACACTCTCCTTTAAAACAGTGGCCACTCTACTGCTTGTTCCCAATACCAGGAAAACCATTTTTCCAAATCAAAGGCCAAAAAGGAGATTTCCTTCCCCACAAACTGTGCCGCAAGGTCTGGAACAAGTTTTAGAAACAAGAGTCTGAGCCATACAAGGATGCACAGATGCTAAGGATCTCAAGGCCCAAGGTAGCCCCATAATGTCCTCTGATTACCCACCTTGAGACCAAAGCAAGGCCTGAGGAGCCTGTTAATTAATGCATTAGCAACTTATTAATGCCGTCATGCCCAACCTCATGGGGTGCGCTGCATTAACATACCCATCTTACAGCCAAGGAACTAAGGTATCTAGAAATTACTGGCCAGCAGGGCATGTATGTGGGATTAGAGCCTGGGCCTTCACATAGCATCATTACAATAACTGCTATCATTAATAACAGCTATTATCTATTTAATGCTTACTACATGTCAGGGACTCTGCCAAGAATTTTAAATGGATTGTTCTCACAATACTTAGATATCATTATTAATGACATTTTATGAAGAAATAAATCTCAGGGAGGTTGAGCAACTTGTCCAAAGCCACACAGCTAGTTAAGTGGCAGAGGTGGGATTTGAACCCAGGTCTTCCATACTCTGAGGTTTCCTATAACCAGGGTATCCTGCCCTTACCACTGTTCCACACACACTTGCCACTGCCCAATTCCGGAGTGATACAGGAATGATTTTAGGTCATATGGGGACAATTTTTTCTATGTTAAGTGGTGGCATTTATTTTAATAAGTATGTAAAAAATAAAACCAACACATTAAACCCGTGATTTCATGAATATTGAAATTAGGATGAGGTTAAACGTAAGTTTAAAGGGGAGTTAATATAAAAATATAACCTATAAAAAAGGTTAAGTACATAAATGTACAGGTGGGACCAGGATATGGCTCAGCCTGTGGTGACCATCTGTGAATGTCCCAATCCCAAGTCTGAGAACGACTGTATAGCTGAACTTCCTATAGGCAACTTCTTGGTCAAGAAGCTGAGCTGCAGGGGAACAAATGTCTGACTTCAGAAGGAAAGGGATGCAGTCCAGGGACATAGACACCTGCCTACCACCTGAGAGCTGTATCTCAAAGGACAGAACAGACCCATGGCCACACAAAACCAGGGCCCTCAATCTTTTCTCTCACACCCACAGGAGACGGGACTGTCAGTGAGGCTGGCTCATCCCACACTGGCCCCCATGTGTGTGTACTCACGGCCAGGATGGCGCGGTCCCTCTCGACGAGGTCGGCCAGTTGGTGCAGCAGGCGACCACGGCTCAGGGCATCCAGCTGGCGCCATGGCGAGCCCCTCTGGAAGGCAGCCTGCGCAGCCTCCACGGCCCTGTCCACGTCGGGCTGAGTGGCCAAAACAACAGAGAGAGGGTGTCATCTTTTGAAGCGACTGCAGTTTGGGACTACCCGGCTGTCAGTTATAGAGAACAGCAGAGTGGTGCCTCTGTCTTGGGGTGCAGCCGAGGGAGCAGGGGGTGGCAGACAGGCCGCAGTAGCAGTGAAGTCTTAAATCACATGAATGGCTGGGGGCTTTCAAGTGATTTTTTTCTTTTTTATGTCTTAAGTCTTTTTTGAGTTTTCTAGGGTGGCCAAGTATCAACATTCTTTCTGATTATAAAAAGCATTTAAAACTATTTTTTAAGTCACCAACCTTGAGTATTTTTCTTGGTGACCCAAGTGTGAAAAGGTTTTCTACTCTCTTGCTCGGTCGTTCACAAATTAGGTGAGAAGTGTCTGTCTTGGCATTTTACTCCCCCTGGGAACTGTGGCCCAAGAGTGAGAATGGGGGCATTTGTGAAGATGGCAGAACTGACCACACTGGAACAGTCACAGACAGGGGGGCGCAGGGGCTACCACGGGAGCCTTTTTACTCCCTGCAGCCTCACCCACCCTGTGGGGGAAGAGCTGGATCTTTTGTGCAATGGAACCTTCTTCGTAAAAGGAAAGATGTGATAAATGTTTAGAGTAGCAGTGTTCTTTCTTATTCTCAGGACAACGGGCTTCAAGGCTCTGGTTGCTGATGGGCCACGGCTCATTTCGAAGGCCCCTCTACGCCTCTCTCTCTGGGGAGGTGCAGCAAGCAGACCCCAGTCAGGAGGGGACGCCACTGAGACTCTGTGTCTCCAGAGCTTGCCTGGGGAGGAGCAGAAGCTTTGGCAAGGGAGATGCTGGGACACTAAATCCCTTGTCCCAGGTGCTGGGGTGGAGGCCAGGACCTCTCCGGATGCAGGGGCAAGTCGGCTTCTGTCTCCAGGTGCTCAGAGCAGTCACCCAGACCAAAGTAAAAACCGGAGCCTGGGGCAAGGGTCTTGAATGACCTTCCCCAACACCAGTATGGGGCACTTAGGAATCTTCAAGTAGGAATCCCGTTCCACCTCACGCCTTCCCACCCAGGCCCTCACATTTTCCTATGAGGTCCTCTGTGCTTTCTTTGTAAGCAGAGCTCAGCACGGGATGCCACACAGAGGAGGGTCTATACAGGTGGGGCCACTCCGCATTGCATACCTATATAAAACTCACAAGTAGGAGAAAACCCAAGTACACGTGCCCTTCCCCATCCACAGCCAACATCACACTGGTTAAGAGTGTCAGTCCAGCACCCCAGCGGTTGAGGGGAGGTTTACGTCTTCCTTCCCTCCGTGGAAGAACTTTACCTCTAACCTTTCCCCCAGTGGCACTGATATTCAAAACAGACTTTATGGTCTTGAAATGTATAAAGGACACATCCAGAAGTCCCTTAGCTTCTATATCATAATACAGACCCTGCCTTAGCAAATATGGTTATAAAGATGACAGCTTTCCATGCTTGTGTAAGTTTCTACTAGAAAAGAAATCTGGTGGCTACGTGATATTATTACTACCCCCACATCACTGGGGTAGCAAGTCTTTTCTCCTTCAAGTCTACTTTTCTTTTAAAGTGTCTCCTGCCAGAATGCTGCATTTGGTGAAACACACCAGCCAGAAACGCTTTCTGGAAAGATTCTTTAATGCCTCCAGGTTCAAATAATTGATAAAAATCTTTCCTTTAGCCATGTGAGGAGGGATAGCTGAGGTCATCCTTATAGATGGAAAAACATCTATCAAAGGAGAGGGACTTTTTGCAGAGGATTGTCCGTAATCAATCCCATTCTGGGCCATGTGTCTGAACAGCACATACCAACTCACGCAGCTAGCCCGGGCACTGACCGAGGGTGGGCCAGTTCTGTCTTACAGCTACACCTAACTGCTTCCTTATCCTTTGGTTATCTATAATTGAATTACTTAGAGGCAAAAAAAAAAGAAAAGCACCCACCTTATCTCCTTCTTCCACATCACATGTTTTCTCTAGAGTTGAAGGGTTATATGTGGCAAACTTTTTTCCACTCTTGGATTCATGCCATTCATTGTTGATAAATATCTAACCAGGAAAGGAAGTGTAACGAATTAGGTTTAAATCAAAATCATATAATTTCAACATGCTAAAGACCTTAGGTAACGTCTTATCCACCTTCTTCCCCACTGCTCCCCACACCCTCTCGAAGTTTTACAGATGAGACCTAGGGGCGGAGGTTGGGGGGACAGAGCACCAGGGTCACGTGACCAACAGATCACCGGGGACAGACTGAGAATTAGAATCCAAGTTTTCGTCACAATAAAACTAAAGTCATTTAGTCATTTGTCTAAATTTTTATTATTACTATTAGCAATCACATAAATTCACAAGGGAATAGCTGAGTTAAATAGTTAAGTAGAGAGTGGGAATTGGACCCTACACACTCATAGACCTTGGGGGAAGTTTAAATAGGTTGATATATAGAAAGTCTCAAGCAATCCGCCTGCCCCTGAAAGGTAAGTAAGCACTGAGCACTCCCTTCCTCCTTCCTGATGCACCACTGGCAAGATTGCCAAGGAACCTGCTTTATAGGAGGAGCCCACCATTACCCTTCAGCATTTTTTAATGCATATCAGCACACCCTTCTCTGCATTCCCTTTCAAATGTGTATTTTCATGTTGGGTTTGAAAAAAGCCAGTGTTGGAATACAAAGTTAAATATCTGGGTTAGAAAATGTCCAGATTATATTAAGAGATGTAGCAAATAATGGTTTATATCCAGGAACCCAAGAAATAACCCACAAAAATCACTTTACTGGGAACCTTGATTATCCAGAACACAGCTAAGAATAAGAATGTTAAAAAAAAAAAGATGTCATAAGCAAACTAAAAAGAATGTACAAAGTCCACACACTGAAATGTATGTACTATTTATTGTTAGTTTATGCTAAGTTCTAACTGCCTTAAAAGCACCACATTAAAAGAGAGGGCTTTTGGAAGAGAACTAGGACCAGAGGTGGCAGACAATATACAAAACACCTTCTGACAGCATGGAGATCCAGCTGCCCAGTGAGAGGACAGACAACCTCCTGTGGCACCAGCTTGGGATAGCCTTATCATCGTGGCCCATCATGGCATCAGAAAGACTCCATTCGCAGAAATGGCTAACACACATTTCCATCAAATAAAATGCTGTCAATAATTTCTAAGTATGGAATTAGTTCATCAGTTTCCATTTCTATATCTATATGCATATAGTAGAAATAGCTTTATGTTGCTTCTCTTTGAACTGTTTAAAGGAAGAACTGCATCCCTCAAGGGCTAATTTCAATTATTGTGAAACTGATTCATTTGGAACATTTGACTCCCCAATAAAGACAGATGAGATAGGGGAGTCGTCTCCTAAGAGTGCAGCTTGGTTATGTTCTCTGTATCGGGCTGTCTTGTATAAACCCAGCAGCTCATCAGGAAGGAAGCCCAGTCTGAATCTGGTGGGGACCAAGCACAGAAGGCAGCAGGCTCTGGCTAGGCAGGTGGGCAGAGACCACCTGCCTCCAGTTTGGAATCCAGAGCTGAGAGCACTGAACACTCAGCTCACCAGTGGGACGAGCCCATCTAGCTTCTGGAAGCTCAGCGCCTTCAACGTGAGGCCAGGCCCCCAGGGAAGTGCACGAGGAAAAGGCCAGGCTACAATTACAGGTTTATTCTTCCAGCTGAAACCAAATCCAAGAGTTCACTTTTGCCATCCAGCAAGTCATCACTCTGTAACAGTGAGAAATTAATAAGTGGGGAAGAGGAGTTAAGTTAGTGCGGGGAGGAAAGTGCAGCCAGGAAGAGAGGCCCATTTGTAGAAAGATGAAATTTCGTGGGTTAGATAATAGAGACTGTCAGTGAAAATTGCTGATTCTAGGTCCTTCCTGGTATCAATTCCAAGGGGGAGGGAAAATGAGAAGGTGGCAGAAGAGAATATAAATAAGAGGGCTGGAAACAGACTGCAATGATCAGATGTCTGCTATACCTCATCACCAAGCATGCTCTTCCAAAGAAAAAATTACTTGGTGTTCATGACATTGATCTGCAGTCCTTTCTAACCAGCAACCTTAAAAAAAATTCACTGCTTGACTCTAACCATATTTTCCCATCACAATGTTTCTAATTTAGCAAAATCTTTTTCTTTATACCACACTAGTAAATAACTTTTTTCTTTTTGAGACAAGTTCTCACTCTATTGCCTGGATAGAGTGCAGTAGCATCATCATAGCTCACTGCAACCTCCTACTCCTGGGCTCAAGCGATCCTCCTGCCTTAGCCTCCCAAGTAGCTGGGACTACAGGCCCATGCTAGCTACCATACCAGGATAATTTTTTTCTTTTTTGTAGAGATGGGGTCTTGCTATGTTGCTCAGGCTAGTCTTGAATACCTAGCCTCAAGCAATCCTCCTGCCTCAGCCTCCCAATGTGCTGGGATTATAGGCATGAGCCACCACACCTGGCCTAGTAAATAATCTTGTAAGTGGTTTCTACTGTTGATTTTTTCCCCACTAAAACAAAACAAAAACACAAATATAAGGAAAGGGTCAGTGAATGTGGCCTACTGATGATGCTGGCTGTATTGTTCTGAACTCCAAATCAGGGTAAAGGGTCTAGAAAGGAATTGTTGCCCTTGACTTGTGAATTGGCATAAAACAAATCTTACAGAGGTATAAAACTAAGCTACATTGAGCTGTGGACAGAATTCACATTTTACTGAAGGAACAGAATGACATGGAGTCAGGACTGAGCTGGAAGGTGTCTTGGGCAGAGGTGAAGATGGCAATCATACAAGTGAATTCTGCTGATGCCATTTCCAGTAACTTCCATTGGATGTCAGGCCACTCAGTTAAACTCAAAAGGAATATATTTTCAGAAAAGGAGATTTGGGGGAATTTTATTTTTCATAAAAGAGATAATAAGAACTGGTGTTTTAATAAACCAGAAAACCTTAAAAAGAATCTCTGCTACTAGAAGAAATTTTATAAGAAAGAGGCCCCCTAAATTGGAGGGGGCTTCTATCCTCTGAAATCTGTGTGGGGACCCTTGAGGGGCCCTTCCCCCTCCAGAATCACAGAGCATGACCCTACAGAACCCAATGTCAGAATCTGAGGACAAATGAGGCGGCTTTGACAAAGTCCTTCTGGAAGCTGGACCACCCTGGGAAATGGCACCACCGAGGCTAGTGCTCATTCAGATCGTCTCTGGTGTGTCCCCCATTAGCAAGAAGCACCATGAGTCAGTTTTGAAAATAGCAGACCATTGCTGGCTCTCATGCTCCACCCACCCACCCGCCTCGGGCCTCAGCTATGAACTTCAGTTCCTCCTGCCTCTTTCCTTGAGGGTACTGTCATCTGCCTCCCCAGCCACGGCTCCCTGAGCACTGAGTGCCTGGGTGCCCACCCTAAGCCACGCAGGCTGCCAGAGCCCCAACTGCTCTGGGGAGGCCCCTGAGGAGATGGGCCAGGAACAAGGACACAGCAGGCAGCAGCATTGTCCCCCATGGGTAAGGAGGGTGCAGTCTGGTGTCAGGTAGTTGGAGCCATCATCTCCTGGGAGCCCCCTCAGAATCCTGGTTCTCCAGACCCCTCATCTACCACCTTTCTTAGCTTCAATCCTACACTCGTTCCGTTCAACTGGCAAGGGGGCAGGGGTGGCACCCACCAAGACAACGGTCACTCATTGCGCTGTGAATCTTCTAAGATCCTCCTCCCTAAGGGCTACATTTATACTTTTAAAGGGTCCCAAAGAATCATAGAGAAGGAGATAAACTTTTCCTATGAGGCCAGATTGCTCTGATAGGACTCAAAAACGTAAAAAGGAAAAGGACAATAATATATTTACTTTCTAGTTTCTATATTATTACAAAACCCTATACAACCAACATAAAACAAAAGAACAAAAAACCCACCACCGTCAGCAGCCAAGCACCATAGGGTTAGGGTCTTAAAAAATTAAAATACTATTCTCACTGAATTTGTGTTGGAATTTTCACTCTAAAGCTGATACTACTAAGAAAATTACATTAAAAATAATTTCCAGCATTTACAGTGACGTGTCTCTGTTGATTACAGAGCCTTCTGAAAACAGTTAATTTAAATGTCATGTGATCAGAGGCACAGCCGACATTGGGAATTAAGTGCCAAGAGACCAAAATCTGAAGGCCACACATAATGTCCTGCAACTTTCTCTGCTTGATTAAAACTATTTGAGAAAGATAATTGCTACTTTTGAAAGTAAAATTGATGAGGGAATTTTCTAAGTGCTGTGTCAGCTGCAGTCGGGGAATATGGATTAAGTGGCAAAAATAACAAGAGCCAAAGTTGGGGAAAGTGAAGCCAATGGCTCGCGGCCTGTGCCCCTAAAGTGCCCCATACCCAGCCTACGGAGAGCAGCGCACCCCAAACAGCCTGGGGTGTGCTCCCTTCGGACGTGCTCCCGGCCTGAGTCTCCTAGCCTTCCTCAGCCGCAGCTCAGAGGCCTCGCCATCTTCCTTTCCTCCTTTCTGCCCCAGGCAGGTGATCTCACTGCTCTGCCAACGCTCCAGCCTCCCAGCCCACAGCGCAAAGAAGCAGAGAGCTCTGCACCTCCGTGGTGCGAGGGACCCCGGGCACTCGGGCCTTGGGCTTCCCAAGGCCCAGATCTGAGACTTTCCGGGAACGCACTCCTCTCCCATAAACACCAGGACCTCTGGGCTCCAGGGCAGTTTCATCAGTGAGCGCCTTCCTACTCCCCCTAACTCTACTGGCAAGCTGGGTATAAGCTAAGCTTAGAAGGTGCCCGGTGCTTCTCCGCGTGACCCGAAGACCTGTTTCCCGAGTCTCTCAACTGCAGCTCCCAGATGTGGCCCGAGCTCTCAGACTCGCTCTTGGCGTTCTCGGGCACCCTCTGACCCTCCCCAAACCAGACTCGTTCACCCCGGAAACCATGCCCAGGGGCCTGCGGGGAGACCACCGCGCTCCGAGTCGACGCGGCGCGTATCTCCGCTCGCGTTCAAAGCAGGCGGTGCTGGGACACGTCGGGTCTGCTCCGGGCTGCAGCCTGGCACCGTGTGGGCGCTGCTCGGCCTCCCTCGCCCAGCTTCGAGGCTCCCAGCTCTGAGCCCCGCCTTCTGCGAGCCCGCCCAGGATGCCCCGAGAAGGGCGCGGTTTCCAGAGGGCCAGGCCAGGGCAGGGAGTCTCGGGTCTCGAAAGCGCCCGGAGTACTCCCGGCCCCCTGGCCCCTCGCCCCCACCGCCCCGGGCCAGGCTGCTCAGCGCAAAGGCTGGCGGCCGTCGGGTGGGAGGGGCGCCCACCTCACCTTGGTGAACTTGACCTCCAGGTTGCGGACGGGACGCGGCAGGGCAGGCGGCTTCCTGTCCGGCTGCCCGTTTTCCACGGCCCCGTTAGTGGTGGCCATGGCTCCTCCGCACTCCCCAGCCCGAGGCGCCCGAGTCTGCGGCGCACCGGCTCGGCCTGGGCACTGCGCAGCCTGCTAGCGGGGTGACAGCTCCCCACCGCTTTATGGAGCGCCCCACGCCTCCCGCCCGAGGGGGCCGTCTAATTGGCTGCAGGACCAGAGGAAGGGAGGGCGGGCGGCGGGAGGGAGGGGAGGGGAGGGGACCGGCCCGCCTCACCCCACCCCGCCCGCCGCCCCTGCGGGAGCCCGGCCACCTCCCGTCCCGCCCGAGCGCGGGCTGCGCCTCCCGCAAGCTGCCGACAGCCAGAGCGACTGCGCCGTGCGCTCTCCAGCCCCGGAGGCTGCCCTTGGACCAGCTCCCCAAAGCACCGCCGGGCCCCGGAAGTCCCAGGGCTCGGACACCAGGCCGGGGCAAGTGAGTTGGGGCGCAGGGGCCGCAGCAGCCGGTTCTCCCCCGAAGTCGGGCAGGTTCGGCCGCTGCACCTGCAGCCGCGTGGGCCCTGCCGCTCCGCGCACTCGCCCAACTTCGGCCGGCGCGCGGCGCTCCGACAATGCGCGTTCGCCCCGGGGCCCTGCGCCGTGCCTGCGGTCCGGTCTCAAGGCAGGGCGAGCCCGCGTCGCTGGGCACGTGCGGGCACGACGCCCGACGTGCCCTACCTGGAGCAAGCCGGGACAGCCAGCGGGGTGCACCCTGGGCTCAGCTGGCCCGTAATTTCCCCGCAGCCCTGGGGCTTCAACGCCGAGGGGCAGAAGGCGAAAGCAAAGCGTCAGGCTCTTCCAGCGCTGCGCTCCGGAGCCCGGCACCACTGGGCCCCTGGCCTTCACAGGCGCACACCACCCTGCAGCCCAGGGTCCTGAGGGAGTTTTCTCTTCTGTGTCAGCTGGAGTAGGGGGCTATGGATAAGCGGCAAAAACAAGAAGAGCCAAAGTTGAGGAAAGCGAAGCCAATGGCTCGTGGCCTGTGCCCCTAAAGTGCCCCATACCCACCCAGCCCACGGAGAGCAGCGCACCCCAAACTGCCTGGGGTGTCCTCCCTCGGGAGGTCCTCTTAATAAATTAAGGTCCCTGTGATGGTGGAAAGGTCTTGTGCTGTTAAGGGTTGGAATGCCCAGCTGTGCCGGGACAAGGGGTCAAGGGGCTCCAGAATGGGTTAAGGGTGACCAACATTGGCGAGTCTGTGGTTCACGCCAGGCTCACGAACACTGGTGAGTCCCAGAGTGATGTCACTTCTGTCCTCAGCTGCTCCTGCCAATTCCTGTGTTCCTTGCCCTCAGCCGGCCCCATGGCTCCCACTTAGGATGGATGTCACTCAGCCAGAGCTTTAAAAAAAATTGAAAATTTATAGAAACTGTGTTAATTAAATAATTGCTGGATTGATGGGGGGGAGGAACATGGGGTTGGGGCTTAGTACTTAGCTCCTTTTGGGTAAGAGAGCACAGCCTGTTTGTTCGAAGGTGGACAGCCACCACTTTGCTGGCCAGGAATGAAAGCCACCTCACCTCATACCCAAAGACACCCTCGTGACCCGAGGCATCTGGCGTCGGGAGTTGCAATGACGCCGACTGGCTTACCTGCAGCTCGTGGGATTGCTCCCCACATGATCCTTGGAGTCTGAGATCAGAGTGCAACACTCAGCCATAGACCCTGTCACAGCAGGCGGCTCCCAGAGAGCCTGTCACGAGGATGGGCTGAGCTCTGGGCTTGTCCAGACAGGCAGGCTCTACCTCTGCTTCCCTTGGCTTGCCACTCAGCAGGAGGGGTGGGGGCAAGATCCTCTTCTTCCATTTTACAGGTGAGTAAACAGAGGCATGCGGTCACTTGTCCCAGACATCACCGTCAGTGGAGGAACCAAGGCCAGACTGTGTGGGATTGGGTGGTACAGGGCGTGGAGGAGGGGTTTCTCTTATGTTCCTCTGTCCCGTTTTTACCAAGGTAAGCACCTGTGTCCCTGGGTGGCCCCATGTCATTGGGGCCACGCAGGGCATAGTGAAGGTACCAAGTGCTTTACAGGTACAAAAGTAGTGGCAGTGTCCCTCCTGGCTGTGCTTTTCCTAGGAACCAAATCTCGTAGCCCTGGCCTCAGAAGTGGTGACAAAAGGAGATTGGGGAGGAGGAAGGACTCATTTTTTCTCCCAGTGGGTTACTGGGTGTCTGGGAGGGGGGTGGGTTCCCCGAGCACCAGAAGTGGCAGAGATCTGGCCGCTTCTGATTGCATCCCTGAACTGGATCCCAGCTGGGTACCCTTGGGCTGGACACTTGAGCTCTCTGAGCTGCAGTTTCTTTTCTGCAATCTCCTTGTCACTTTGCAGTGTTTGGGGAGCTCAAGCAAGATAGTGCATGAAGGAGTGCTTTATAAACTTTGAAGTGCTACCTACATGCCAGTTCTTAAGTTTCCTGTACTTTGTAGAGACTGGTTCCTTTTAGTGGGCTCTTCTTCTTGGCAGTCAGCAAGTTCCCCTTGCTTCTCTCTGGCTTGTGGGAGCTTTCCGAGTCAACAGTCCCTCTGCTAATTTCATTGTGGAAAAATATTTTTATTTTGTGTTCAACTCTGGGGTGCTGCCATTGCCTGCTGCTTGACTTCTTGGCATGTCAAATGGGCTGAGTCCCAGACATTTCAGGCTGAGGGCTTGTTTGCTTGATGAACGCTTAATAAGCATGAGTGAAAGACTAAGACAAAACAGAAGTCGGGTAACCTCCCGCTAAACCTAATTCCATTTTTAAACCCATAAGCATTTGTGGACGACGTTAAGGTCTGTGGCAAATGTAATTAATGATGATGACGATAGTAATGGGGCCCCCACTTTGTTTTACTGTATTTCGAGTCTGGTACCTTAGCCTCACTGTGGGGTGCCCAGGCATGCTGAGAGCCCTTACTGCCCCCAGAGCCCATCCAGGCTGCACACCTTACTCCGTGCCTGAGAGCCGAGGCCAGCCCTGGGACAAGTGTGTGATCTGTACACAGGCTTCTTGGGTGAGGGTGGTTCTTTGATGTAGGGAAGCCAGTGTGGCCTACCCCACTGGGCAGCTCTGAGGAAGGTTCTTTGGTGACTCAGGGCAGGTGACCTAACCTAAGTTTTTTGGTTATAAAATGGGGGTGACACTTGTCCCTATGAGCACCTCCCTGCTGGTATCAGTGAAGCAGTTTCCATGTTTCATGTGAATCACCCAGTGACTTGACCCAAACTTGACTTGAATAGGGAACTACTTACCTTTCAGGCTCACTATAAATTAAGGTCTGTCAAGCCTGCTCTACACTGCAACATGGTTCTGTCCTCAGGGAACATGCAAACAAATCTGTTTCCCTGCGAGTTTCCTTTGGTGATTATAACCAGAGGCAGGAGCACCCCAGGCTGAAGAAAGATGAGCTGGTCGACATCCAACCAAGACAAAGAGAAAGGAGCTCCCCCACCTGCCACAAGGCTTCTTTCCACAGCTTTCTCTTTGGCCTTGCTGGTCCTTTCTGTCCCTGAGGGAAGGTCTTCCACATGTCATATTCATTTGAGGTAAATCAGACTTAGACCAGGCAGAAGCAAACAGAGAACTAATTACACAAAAGCAAAGAGGGTACATCACAATATTTGTGGGTCAGGCCTTGATTAGGCCACACACACAGCCCGACAGTTCACGGCTGCTGGAACTTTCCCCTGGGTCTATCTTCCAGTGGTTGAGCATTGTGACAAGGCCAGGAGAGAGCATGGTGGGTAGGGTAGAGACAGCTGGTTGACTGCCCAATTCTTTTCTTTCTTGCCAGTGGGACCCCATATTATTGAGGGCAGCGATGTGCTTTGATAAAACATATTTCCCAGCCTCTCTTGCAGACTGGGGTGGTTAAAGAGATATAAGCCAAAGTCTTTGGTTTGGGCTTCCAAAGAAGCTCTTTACATGGGTCTGAGTCAGCTGAGAGGCTCTTCATTCCTGCTGCCTGGAATACAGACATGAGGGCTGGGTCTACAGCAGCCATCTTGCAAACATAATATAATTTTGACATGGAAGTTACATGGCAAGGAAGTTGGAATGGACACATAGGGAGAGTTTAGGTCCCTGATGACCCTGGAACCAGCCTTTCATGCCTGGATTTTCTTTCTTGTTTTTAATTTTTTAATTTTTAATTTTTTTCATGTGAGCAAAGGGTAAATCCTGGTATTATTAAAGCCTACCATTTTGGTTTTCTGTTATATGTGGCTGAACTTAATCATAAGCAATATAGCCGGCTGTTGGCCATCGCTATGACAAGAAAAGCAAACTTCTAAACTGAAGTGAAATAATTATGTCATTTTTATATAAAAAGCAGCACATTAAAAAAAATCTTATCACCGTCTCACCATCTGTGCTATTTTGACCTTAATCAAATGCCCTAGACATTCTGTGGCCAGGTTTATAGTAAACTAGGGAAGAGAATCTCTGTGGTACAAAAGTCCCTGTGGAGGCGGAAGGGTAGCCTGCCATCCTATGGTGCCCATGAGTGTTAATTGTGCCCTCAAATCTACTGAGGAAGGTATCAGCACTTAGCTGATATTACTGTACAGGTCCCAAGGCCACCCGGACCTGGAAGATGCTTGGCCAGGCCAGTGTTCTATCCAGGTAGCAAGAAGTCAGATTCTTGGTTTTAGAAGTATAGAAAATGTGACTCTATATAATCACTGTACGTCACTCATAATGCTCCACACTTCTCAGCACCACCACCAGACATTCGCAGTGACATGGCAAGTTGTTTGCAAACTTTCCAAACCTCTTCAAAATTCAAGGATTCTGAATTTTGAACCAAGCTTAAATCTTTCTGGGGGTTGAGTTCAATTTACTCCAGACAAAACACACTTCCTGGTTAAAAGGAAAGTCATTTAAGAGGGCTTATAAAAGAGAGGGTTCAGGAAGATTCTTGGACACAAAGGGGCTCTCACTAAACAATTGTGCTGAGTTAAGCCTAAGTGAATCAGAAACATACATATTAAATTTCCCTTGAAATTCACATGGGTATAAAAATGTCGGGAAAGGGGGCTTAGCAAAATACATTTTGCCAAACCCAAAATGTTTGAAAAATAATTTGAGTGTGTTAAGGTTTGGAGAATCACTCTTGGGTTCATCTACCCCACATTGCCCCACAGTGACAAGACTTTCCCCATGTCCTTTAGCTGGGACCCCCTCTGTAAAGAAGCATCAATTACCAAAGAATGTTGCCTTGGATTTTTGCCATTATTTGAATCCTGGGGTGGACACAAGGGTAGGGGATGGAGAGGTTGTTAAAGTCTGTGTTCTCATGAGATTGTCTAGGGATCCTCTTGTAGTTGTGTCTTTGAGGTATGAGAGTTACTCAAGCAGAACTCTTGAGGTTCCCCTGTAATCAAAGAGTCTCTATAAAGCACATCATGTTCTTTCATATGTTTAGGCATAGCAGACAGGAAGCCTATTTATGTATATTTTCATCTAATTTTTTCATATGGCATTATGGCGATCCTAAAACATCCATCCACTCCACCCCCAGGAGAATAGATTAATTAGTGACTTGTAGCATTTCCAAATTTATAATGTTTTTCATTATTGAGTATGTTTTCAAAGATTGAGTTTGCATTATACTATGTAATATAATATAATATGGTATAATATAATATATATTATTGTCAACATAATTCATCCATTAAGAGACAATGGATTGGATATGGTGTATTTTCCACCAGAGATAGTAAATAAGCATAACTATTAGGAACAAAGCAGAGATTATAGGCTTTACGTGGCTTAAGTGTGCATCTCATAGAGTCCATGGGTACTTTGGCTATTAGGAATTTTGGCCCATCTTTTAGCTCAGGAAGTACCAAACGTTTGCACCTGTTCACAAGGTCCAGCGATTCCACGGCACTTCTTGTGTTGGCCACTAGATGTCACGATACCAAATTGAGTAGGAAGTTGCCACTAAAGTTGTTCTGCTGTGAGAAGCCAGCGTTTGGAAACTTGTAAATAAATGGAGTGCAAGAGCTTCCCAACAGCAGAGTGCCCAAAACTTCACTTGTATCCTAGACACAATGCTGGAACTGGTGATTAGCACCCAGGCTAGCCCACAAAAGTCCGCTCACTTCTTCATCAGCCTAAAATGGGTTCCTGTCTGTCTGAGATCAGACAGACGTGGGCGCCGCTCTCAGCGCTGGCAGAACTTGGGCCTGGCACCTGATCTTCCGGAGCCTCCACTTCCTCTTCTGAAAACTAGAGTAACAGATTCCTGCCCAGCGGGGGGGACACGGGGATTAGTGAGAGTGCAGGTGTGGCATGCCAAGCACATTTGCAGTAAGACAGTCAAGATGTCACAGCGGCCTGAGTCTTGATGAGGCTGACAGGAAGCACCACCCAGAGCCCTGTCCTGCCTGTCCTCGGCTTTCAGGCGTCACCCCCACCTGGCTGCTCTGTTGGGCCCTGGGTGCCCACCTGATCCTCATCCCTTCCCTCCCACAGGCAAGACAACCAAGGACCCTCTAATGGAAATTTGCCAAGAGATTGCAAAAGGGTAAATAATGCTGAAGGATAAATATGGATGAGCTGAGGAGGTCAGCCCTGCAGGCAAGCAGACTGGGGAGGACTCTTGCTAGGGCATTTACCAGCCTCAGCATTTAAACTCCCTTGGTCTCAGATTCCTTGTCCGTAAGGAGGAGATGATGGTACCTGCTTCATGGGATAAGAAACCTAAACACTGATGTGACAGGGCCATTCCCTGCCTGATGCACAGTGGGTGCTCTGTTTATGTCACCTGGGACTTTTTTCCTAGGGAGACAGACTCCTGTCCCTTCCATCAGCCCTGGCCAAAAGACCTCCAGCAGTGTGGGGAGCTTCTGAACCCTTCTAGAACCTTCTTCCTGGTCTTTTTTCTGCTTGATGCCACAGGTGGCTTTCAGTGGTTCCAGATCCCCGGGGACAGAGACCCTTCTCTTGCTGACGACAGGCCCCACTCCCCCAATGCACATCCACCTCACTTATATTTATGCTTCACCTCTACATTGCAGACACTTCCTGGGCTCCTTCTAGAAATCTTTCTGGCTTTGGGCTTCTCAAAGTCTGACTTGTTTCTCTCTCTCTCCTGTTTCATTAGCCATGTATCAGTGCTGATTCTTCTCAATCTTTTTCATTTCTTCCCCAGGCTGCCTCTTGGTTGGGCACTTGCAGCGAGCTCTGTGTAGAGAAGGATCCTGACTCATCGTCAGAGTGTCCTGATTTATTAGCTATGTCTGCCACAGGCGCAGGATGCAGGCAAGCTCTACAAATCAGCCTTCTTACACTGCAACATGTGCAGGAGTCACCTGCGGTCTTGTTAATGGGCAGGTTTGATTCACAGGTCTGATATAGGGGCTCAGAATTCTGCCCTTCTAACAAGCTATAAACAAGTATTTAAGACGTGTCTTTGCTAGATTGGCAGCATCAGCATCTCCTGGGAGCTTGTTAGAAATGCAAACTATCAGGCCCTGCCCTAGACCTACTGATATGGAATCTGTAGGTTGATAAAAGCTCCACCCAGGAGCTTCAAATGAATGACATGGTGTGAGAAGGGCTGCCAGGCTCTGGTCTGGCTAATACCTGGCCCCTCATGAAAAGCATCCCCCACCCCACCACTGCCCAGATTGTCAGGATGGCTGAAATGAGTCCTTCTCTTTCTAGTTCTCTGTTTATTTTCAGAGTGGAGATGACATCATGTTTCACCTTGAACCCCAGGAAAGTCCAATACCCGTCCCAGCCAAGATCCCAACTGCCCGCACTCTTTGGAGGCACCTTACAGCTATCCCCAAGGGAATGGCTTTGCAGAGTTTTAATCAACACAGTTTTACAAGATCAAAGTCTAGAAACGCCAGGGCAGTACTCTTAAGGACAGGTTATACTTTCATTACATTGAATACAACTTGCTCTTTATACTGATCTTGAATTCTGAGGCCTGAGTAAGGTAGGCTTAACGGGCTGGGTAAAGACTCCGCAGAGGAATGTGGAGGTCGGGCCCTGTGCCCATGGGAGGGAATGAAATGGATCTTACCAGGCCAAGAGCCTCACTCTGGGACATGAGGCCCGGGGGGCAACAGGGCATGACAAGGTGTTTCCCCAGAATGGCTGGGGTGGGAGATCAAAGGGATGAGTGTAGACAGTGGACAGTTGGAGCAGGCACTGGGAAGGCAGAACCAGGAGACAGAACCAAGCCTCAGGCCTGAGGGGCAAAGGGAGGTCAAGGTGGGGCCATCCACGTGGGCTCAGAGCAGCTGCCCTGACTCAAGCTGAGTGGTTTGAGATGAAGGCTGCGGGCAGGCCAGTGGCTGTGGGCTGTCTCAGGTGCCTGGCCCTGCCCTGCAGTGGCTCAGGCTCCTTTGTGAGAACATTGACTTTAGGTGTTGTGCATATTCCAACTCATGGGGTAGCTACCTTATAATATACATATGATTTTATAGACATATGATTATATAGATTTTATGGATAGTTTATTAGTAGGTCTGAAGTGACTGCACAAGGACTAATAGTCTTTCCAGAGCAAATTATAATTATGTATTTATTTGTGTAGTCATTCATTTGGCATTGGTCTTCTTTACTAGACTGAGCTCCCATTTATATTATGAATTGAGAGAGATTGGGTAACCAGTTCCAGTCACGCTGGCTCCAGCACTCGTCTCTAGGTACCTGGCGAGCTCTCTAACTCTCAGCTTCCTCCTCTGTAAAAGAGGGTGGTTTGGCAGCTCACAGATATGGGGATAACCTGAGGTTCCAGTGCTGGGCTGTTCTGGAAATGGGCCTCTCCAGGTGAGGGTGCTGGTGCCGGATCAGGCTGAGTGTATGGTCACCCTTCATCTACTCAAGGAGGGGGTCTCCAAGGCCACAGTGCATTTATAGGCCAAGGCCAGGGTTGTTTTTTGCTCCCAGTGGAATGGAATGGAAGGTTGATTAAGAGGAGAGAAATTTTTCTGAGACACCTGAACAAGGGCTGGAATAGAAAGAAATACTGTCTAAAGTGGAACTGACTCAAGTATGAGGAATGATCAAGAGAAGGAAGGAATATGACATAGTACCACACCACTCTTCTGCCCAATTCCTAATCCCTTCCCACTTTTTTTTATTTTTATTTTTTTTAAAAACAGGGTCTTACTCTGTCACCCAGGCTGGAGTGCAGTGGCACAATCATAGCTCACTGCATCCTCGAACTCCTGAGCTCAAGTGATCGATCCTCCTGCCTCAGCCTCCCAAGTAGCTAGGACTACAGGTGTGCACCACCATGCCTAACTAATTTTTTTAAAATTATTTTTTGTAAAGATGGGGTCTCATTATGCATGATCTGGTCACAAACTCCTGGCCTCAAGTGATCCTCCCATCTTGGCCTCCCAAAGTGCTGGGATTAAAGGCATGAGCCACTGCACCAGGCCTAATTTTTAAATTTTTTGTAGAGATGGGGTCCCACTATGTTGCCCAGGCTGGTCTGGAACTCCTGGGCTCAAGTGATCCTCCTGCCTCTGCCTCTCAAAGTGCTGGGATTACAGGTGTAAGTGACCCACTGTGTCCAGCCCCTTCCCACTTTGAATCAACTCCCCCTGGCCAGACAGGCCTCCCAGGATTGACACTCTGCCTCTGTGCCACATCTGTGCCATATTGAGTGCACACCAGGTGCCGGCGGCTATACAGGTTGTCTTTCTGTTCCTAAAACACAATCGTCTCGTTTCCACCTCAAGGCCTTTACGATTGCAGTTGCCTCTGTCTGGAATGCTCTCTTGCTCAGAGTCTTGCATGATTAATCTCTTCTCATGAGAGTCTCAGCTCAAATGCTGCCCGAGGCCTCCCCTGACCAGGCTGTCTGAAACAGCATCCTCACCCTTCCCTCATAGCATCCTGATCTATCGTCCTTATGGCACTGATTATACCTCCTATGGACTCCTGCTTCTAGAACGGAAGTGCATAACTGCAGGGACCCCCACGGTAGCTGCCAGGTGGCATCATTAACCCAGGACAGCCTGGGTACTGGATATCCCAAGGTCCCCCAAAATATTCAAAATGCAAATGGCCATTTATATACTTGGCACATTCACCAAGTGGAAGTTGGATAGTTTATTAGTAGGTCTGAAGTGAATGCATAAGGACTAATAGTCTTTCTAGGGCAAATTAAAATGAGGCCTTGGGTTGGAGTAATGAAAAACAAGTTCTGCTTGTTTTTCCGCCTGTGCCTGGGACATTTACAGAAGAAATAACATTATCAATGCTTGACCTGTAGAGCTGGTACAGATCACAGAGATCTCTAAAACCTATTTCTTTATTTTACAGGCAAAGAAACTCTAGACCAGCAGGACAAGCCGTAGAGTTAGCCGTGACCGAGCTAGGATCGAGGAGCCCAGGCCACGAGACTCCCTGTCCAGGCTGCTTTCTTTGACATAGTGTGAAAACCCATGGCACCTAGGCCTATGCCAAAGCACTCTCTTGGTTTGTATCTTGTAAGAAGCAGAACCCTGAATGAAGTGGACTTCTGGTAAGCCAAAGGGCTTTATTCAAAAGCATTTTATGAGCTAGGCACCATGACTACCTGGGTATAGGGAAGATTTTTTTAAAAGAGGGAAATGTCCAAGACGGTGTGCTTGGTCCTCTATGTTGTAACCCTATTTTGGCAAAATAAAAGCTGGTAGCATTGGCTCAACAGTACCGAAGGTGCCAGGGAGTCCCAGCTTCATGTCTGCGTCAGGCCTGTGTGGACTGTGCTGGAATCCCAGGGTTGGGAGGCTGGCACCTTGTCATCCTTTGTCCCGGCCTGCAACATCTCCCACAAGGCATTTTTAGTGTGTGCTTCAAAGATGAACAACTCCTCAGGGGGTCACCTTCAAACTCTGGAAGGGCTGAAAATAGGCCTGACAATCGGCTGTTGCTAGGTAGTGTCTTGTCTTCAGGTTTGGACACACAATAAAGGCCACCAGCCTTTTAGAGGTAGTAGAGGTCCCTTCCAAAGGTGGTTTAGAGAGCCATCTACACCCCCAAATCATCAGGCTGTGTGGCGCACCCCATGTGGACATATCATTAATGTATTTGGGGTGTTGATTCTCAAGAGGTGAAACATTTTAAGTGATGCTTTTGTTAAAACATAACTTGCAGCCATGAGCTAGTCCACAGAACTATTTCTACTCAACTCTGTATATAGGGACTAATAGACAAACTTACTTTTTCTTCTTAAGTTGTGTGGGATTTATTATCTATTATGCACATTAAATATAAAAAAAAAGCTTGAGGTAGGTGGTCTGGTACACCATCATCTGTAACTGCTATTTCTTACCTACAGGCCTCTCTCATCTTTAAAGCAATCTAGCAACTTCCTTTGTGCTAGCCTTTGTGATTGAAGGAACTTGTTTTTGGTAACTTTCCCAATCCACAAAACAATCCCATTTTAAGGTGGAAAAGTACAGTGTAACAATGGCATCGCTGTTTTTTTGTTGGTGACACGAAAATGTTTAAGCTTGACCCTAACACCAGTTGCTATTGAAAGGTACTGCCTTGTACAGAATAACAAACCAAATCCCAAACTGTCTGTTTATGGTTATTACGGTTCACTTCATTAAGCCATAACTCTGATTACATTCCTTCTCCTGCCCTGCCCTGAAGGCTGAGCTCTGAGGCCAGGGGGCCAAGCCTGCTCTTCTCTGGGAACTGTGTGTCCAAAAACATGTCTGGGTGAAATCGATGAGGTATAGATAAAGGCAACTCTCAAGCTTTGAGGGGACCTTCCCCGAGGGGCTCCTGCTGGGCCCTGGAGTCGTGCTCCCCACCCTGGGCACCTTGTCTCTTGGGGCCTCTGGTTCCTCTTGCACTTGCAGAGATTCGACTGCGGAAGCCCTGGTTGAAGAAGGTAAGGTGCTTGTGGGAGTACGTTTCAATCTGGGATGATGATGCACAGGCAGACATTTTAAAAGAATGGGAGGGAGTGAAGAGAAGAGCCCATGGCTGGGGGTGACGGTGTGTAGGTGTCCCTGACCCTCTATGTGTCCATACCCCTGTCAAGCCACCCTTTATCTTGGTGACATTTTCCCAGGGCTCCCTCACTGCTGTAAATGACAGACACAACACATCTGGATGGGAGACCATCCTCAACCCAATGCATGCAGCCCTTGACAATGCGTGCTTTGGGCAGAGTTCTGGCCTTGAATGCACCTTCAGGGGCATTCCTTCGCTCGACAGGCTGATGAGGGAAATGGAGGCAGGCAGGCTGGGGAGGTGGGTTGCCCTGGGTTCATCCTCAACCTCAATGGTGTGGGGCCTCGGGCAAGCCTCTTACCTCTCCCAGCCTTATCGCCTATAAAATTCAATCACACCTATTCGTGAGTGCAGCGAGGACACAGAGACGGCCCCCATGAATGGCACCTCTTTGTTTTCATGTCCTGTGCTAACTCTGGGCTGGCCCTGCCACTGCCTTAACTCCAGAACATGCCAAGTGATGCTGGGGTAGCTCAGGGCCTGAGCCTTAAGAAGGCCAGCAGCTTCTACCTCTGTACATTTGGAGGCCTGAGCCCCCATGTAAGAAGTTCAGGTATCTTTCTGGAGAGACCATGTGGAGAGGCCACGTGGAGAGGAAGAGGCCCTGAGACCCCCGAGAGGGACAGGCCCAGTTGTTCCAATGTCCTGGCTGATCCTGGCGTCCCAGCCATTCCTGCCAAGGCTCCAGGCAGGTGAGTGTAGTCACCTTGGATGTCCCACCCCAGTCACCCCTCAACTGTAGCTGGGTGAGAGATCCCAAATGAGACAAACAGAGGGACCCTCTAGCTGAACCCTAGTCAACCCTTAGAATCGTGAGAAATTTAAAAAATGCCTGTTGTTTTAAGCCCTGAGCTTAGGGGCAGTTTGCTATGCAGCAATAGATCACCAGACATGGGCATACCCTAAAGCAAGGAGTGCCAGCTGCCTGCACGATATCCACTGTGGGGATTGGAAAGATTTTCCGTTAAGTCCCAATACAGTGCCTGGCACATAGAAGGTGCTCAAAAATAGCTGGTCTTGTTATAAATAAACAGGTGGTTTTCCCTCTCCTGTGCTCTAATTAGTCTAAACGCTGACCTTGCATGGGCCCTGGCTCTTCATATCCTGGAATCTTGTTTAACACCACGCAAGGCAGCTCCAAGTGTAGCTACCCATTGGCAGAGTCATATTTCAGGGCATCTCGTTCAACACACATTTCCAGGCCTGTCATTATGTACCAGGCACTGGGGCTCCCACAGACAGCACAACAGATACACCGCTGATCTCATAGCTCTTACAGAGTTGGGAGAAGACAGATATGGAAGGAGAAATTGTAAGTGTGAACAGTGGTGTGGAGAAGTGAAGAAAGGGTTTAGTTCAGCTTCTAGTGACAGAGACTGGAAACCAGGCACTTAAAGGAGATAGCGGTTTATGTTCACATAACAGAAGCACAGAGAAGGGAAGTCTAAGCAGTTCCGACAAGGCAGCTACACAGTCACTAATCAGAGAGTCTGACGTCTTCTTTCTTTCTGCCCAGCCATCGTAGCTTGTGACATCCATCCTTATGTTGGTCCCAAGATGGCTGTTGGAGCCTCAACAATCACGCCCACATTCCAAGGGGGAAAGGCAAAGAAGAAAGCCTGCCTCCTGATTTAATTATCCCCCTTTTGAAGATCTTTCTCTGAAGCTTCCCCCACCCGCAAAGTCTCTGCAAATATCTGTGAATTTGGGAAATGTAGTGTTTCAGCTGGATCTACTACTGCCCTAACAATACAGGGGTCCCTCAATCAAGAAGAAAGGGGAATTGTTTGGCAACTAGCAGCCTCTACCACGGGGACCACTCCTAATCACAGAAGGCCATCCCGGGGAAGTGACATTTTTAAGCAGAAAGAAAGTATGAGTCAATTAGGCAAAGAGCATTGCAGGTGGAGAGAACCAACTTCTACATAAAGTCCAGAGGTAAGAAATCTCATGGATTCTTAAAGGAACTCATTGGAGTCCAGTGTGGACCTCTTACCCCTAAAGATAATTCCCTTGTCTGTTTAGAAAGAGATTACTTTAGCTTCAGACCTGTGAAAACATGAGCCTCCCGTGTGCCCTGAGAAGAAGCTAGGGTTGCCATTCACACTTGGGTGTGAGTTTGCACTCTTTGCCTGAGAGGCCTAGGACATGAACGGGGAACAGAAACTCCCAAAACAAGGAGAAATGCATCTCTGCTTTCCTTTCATGGGCTGAGGTGGCTTCTGAGGGTTTCAGGGGACCCCCTAAAGCAGTGGCCGGAGAGGCTACAGCCGTGAGACTTGTGGTAACTTCCAAGACGCCCCAGCATGCTGTTGCCTGTTTACTGATTTAGTATAATAAATACATGAAACAATATTTTAAAAAATTACAACCTCCTTAGCTCTGGGCTCTACAGCAAAGACTATCCTAAATTCCTTTTGTTCTGGTCCTACACATCAGTTCAGCATGTGAGGGGTCTGGAGGGAACCCAGCTAGGTATGCAGGCCAGACAAATGTAACACATGTTCATTTTTTTCTTTCTTTTTCTTGCTTGCTTTCTTTTTTTTTTTTTTTTTTCCTTTCAACAACTGGGGCCTACCAAGCCCACTTCAAGGAAAGAAGCTGCATTTTAAGTTAGCCTCGTTTTCTGGAACTGGTGGGAATGTCTTCATTTTTCAGGTTTCTGCCTGTGGTTACCTTGCAAAGCTTTTCAGGACCTCTGCGTCCCCTCTCTTGCCACATCCCAGCTCCTCCTGGCTTGACTCCCCAGCGCATCTGCTGTGGGCTGAGTGCCCAACAATTTTCCATTAATGCCTCTGGACAGAGAGGCCTACACAGCTGCACAGCTTGTGATGCAACGTACCCAACACACATACTCCCTGCCCGGCCCCCGCCAGCCCTGGCCAGAAAGCCATCGGAAACTGGTGTTTACTGGGAAGTGATTTGACTTTGTAACACGGTGACCACAAGCCCGGATCCACCAGCCGACACAGCCCCAAATGCTTCCTTCTCTCATGAGCTTCCCATCCCTCACACAGTTGCTGTTTGGAAAAGTGTGGCTCGGGAAGGGGAGGAGAAAGTGGCAGCCTCATAATCTGGGAATGAAAGAGTATTTACACACTGTCAGTAGAGGTCCAGGCTTCTGTACATACTGGGCAAAATGTTGATTGTTGTTCCCTTGAAAAGTGAGCCATGACTCTTTAAGTTTGCCCAAGTCATCGCTTTTAGGATCCGACTCTGGTTTCTTAGAAGGCATTACATTGCTTTAATATGCAACAGTCTAACATAACATTAAATCATTTTTTAAAGTTTCATCTAGTTGAGCCTGAGCCAAGGTATTCTTGGGTTGGGTTTGCACATCCACCCTTTTTTTTTTTTTATAAATATAGTTAAAAAGAAACAACGACAAAAACCTATCAAGTGATTTATTCTTGCTGGTGTCCAAGAGTGATCTCTTGGCTAAGTAGGTCCCTTGGTTCCTAAGGCCCCAAAGAATGGCTTCATTTTCAAGATCAGCAAGTGTTCTCTGAGTGTCCACCATGCACACCAGACTGCAACAGGAGAGCGTGGGAGGAGGTGGCTGGGTCGGGTGCAGATTGGAAAAATCATGGTTTTCCAGGGATGCCAAGACTCGGAGAGAGCCGGGAAGATGTCAAGCGCTTTTGCCTCTTTTATAAGCGATGCTTCAGCAAAGCCTTCACCTCACACATACTCCGTTTCCTCAGCAAAATCCTACTCATCCACTGAGAGCCTGAGGGCTGGATGGAACCTTCCTTCCTCCTCCACCAAATCTTCCCTTTTGTTCCTCCTTCAGGCCCTCTTTGAAACCTTGAAGATAGCCCTCAGGCAGCCCTGCCGTGGTTGTTCACGCATTGGCCTCCTCACGGGAAGTAAGCGTGGTCTTGGTCCCTCTAGGATCTTGGTGGCCTTCCAGCATCCTTCGGTGACTCAGTGAATGCAGCAGAACCCCCCAGATACACAGCCGGGGGAGATGGGGAGACATGGCTTCCATTGTAACCTCCTGTCCCCTACTCGGTGGGCAGCTCAGACCAGCCCCCACACCCCACCAGGCCCCCCATTGCTCACTTCCTGACTCCACTCTTGCCCAGGTAGGAATGAGACTCATCTTCAGGGCCTGGGTAAATATTTCCCAGGCACGTTCTGAGGGCTCACTAGGTAACCCGCACTCGGTCCTCCGCCAGAGACCTGGGCCCTCAGGAGCCTCTCCTGGGGCCTTGCCGTAGAAGGGCACTATGGGGACTTGAGCCACCCTGGCCCCTGCCCAGACCATGTCCAGCAGGACCGGCATCCGCTGCCTCCCAGCTACCCACGAGATGCTGCCAGCCGCCAGGGTCCTGTCGCAAGCAGGGCCTCTTCCTGGTCTCCCTGGGCCCGGCCTCTCCTCTGCAGATGGCCTGGCCAGTCTGGAAACAGACTGAGGAGAGAAACTACTTCTAACGGGGGTTTTGGAAACCACAGCTGGGCATCAGCAAACAGCCTTTGCACAGGGCAGTGGCTCCCGGGTAGATACTTAAACTCTAGGAGGGTGGATGGGAAGTGACAGGGACAATAGGAGGCATTGTGTCTTCTCCCAGGAAGCTCTGCTTGTGTCGCTTCCAGGGAAATTGACTCTCGGGCAGCTTGGTCTGTTCCAAAGCAACAGCTTTATGTGATTATGTTAGTCCCGGGCTCAGAGGAACCCTCCCTTCCACCTCATTAACAATGCCAGCAGGGCCCAGCCGTGCCATGGGGGACTCTGCGCCCTAATTCATCAGGCCAGGGCTGAGCATAGGAAGTCGTGGCAACAATGTGTATTAGAGCAGAAGCTGTCTGTGGAGGGAGTGCAGCTTTGATGTGGGTCCCGGCCCTGATTAGGGTTGACGGCTGGGGACTGTCAGTGCTCAGGAAGGTGGCATAAGCCCAGATGGCATTTGGGATATGGGTTTTTTGCACCTGGGTCTGTTGAAGTTTGATGAGGTTTAACACGTGCAAACAGTGGCTTTTGTTCTGCAGGACAAAGGCCTTCCCCGACCTGGGCCCAGGCAGAGACCTCGGTGGTGGCACCGTTTCCTCCCCGTCGCCTCTTGTCACTCTCCTTGTGGAAGTTTAATTAGGACAACAGGCTTTCACAGGCTCATTTCTCACTCCAGCAACTTTCTAACACTTCATAACGAGGAGGCTGCAGTCTGAGGACGGGGGAGGGGGAGGAGGCCTGGGGAAGGCAAAAAGGACCAAAAAGGACCGTTGAGGGGGCGGTGGGGGGGCGGGGAGGGGTGAGCGGAACAGGCACAGAGGAAGCTCAAAACCACAGCAGGTCCTTGGGGAACTGTGGACTGATCTGGGAAGAGAAGAAAATAAAACAAATTCTAACTGGCCTTTGTTTTCTGGGTGGCCAGACAGTAATTTCCCCAAATTCTCTATGGTTCTGGAAAAGAAAGCAAAAGATCAATCATTGCTGACTTTGTGACTTTCAGAACTGGATTGCACGGGCTGTTACTTAACACCTTAAACTCTTCTCACTCCCATGCCAGCCTTTCCCATCCACTGGGTCCCAAACAGGGAGTGGCGGTGACAAGGCCGAGCCCCCAGCCCTCTCCTGAACCAGGTTCCATACTTTTCACTCAGGCTTGGACATGGTGGGGGGCCACCCCCTGTGTAGATGACAGGGATCCCATGTTAAGGGTGTGATCCTGCTGCCCTGGATGGAGATGCTGGCTTTGTTGGGCCCCAAGAATGTGAAGAGATGGGGGTAGAGGGACAGAGGGTCCCTGAGCATCCTCACCTGCATCAGTCAGTAGAGTGCAGGTCGTGCTGCAGTAACAAGTACCCAACATGTGGGTGCTTAAAAACCATGAGAGTTCTTCTTCGGCTACATGTCCATGGTGGGTCAGCTAGCAGCTCTGCTCGTCCCCTGCCTCCTGGGCCCCAAGCTGATGGAGCAGTGTCCCATCATTCACAACAACCAGCAATCAGTTTTCTAGAGGGGGAAAAAGAGATGGTGATGGCATGCCAGCTCTCGAAGTGCCCTCCTAGAGGTGACATATACCGTCTTGCTCAATTTCATTAGCCAAAGAAAGTTGCATGGACACACCTAATTTCCAAGGAGGGGAGATGAGTCAGGCTGTCATGTTTCTGGAAGCTAGAACCAGAAATATTTAGTGAGTAGCACTAATAACCTGTTTTAGTTATCTTCTGCTATGTAACAAATTACCACAAAACTTAGTAGCTTAAAACAATAACCATTTATTTTCTTAGTCAGGAATCTGGGAACAGCTTGGCTGGGTGGTTCTGTCTCAGGGTCTCTCATGAAGTTGTAGTCAAGGTGTCATCCAGGGCTGCAGGCATCCAAAGGCTTAACTGGGGCTGGAGGAATTGCTCCCAAGATGGTACACTCGCCTGGCTGGTGGCGGTAGGCATCATCCTCATCGGTGGATCTCTCTACTGGGCTATCTGAGCTTACTCATGACATGGTAGCTGGTTTTGTCCAGAACTAGTGATAAGAGAGAGAGAGAGAGAGAGAGAGAGAGAGAGAGAGAGAGAGAGAACAAGCAGGAAGCTGCAGTGCCGTTTATGACCTAGTCTTGGAGTTACATATTATCTCAGCTTTGTTTTATGTGTGAAAAGCAAGGCACCGAGTGCAGCCCACACTTAAGCAGAGGGAAATTAGGCTCCACCTCTTGCAAAAAGGAGTGTCAAAGAATCTGGGGTCATATATTACAACCACCACACCTGTACAAGTTCCCCAGGTAATTGTGAGGATATGAGGACCAATCTGCAGGGCTGCAGGCCCATCTGGTCCTGATTCAGCCCAGGCTCTTCAGTTGTAGCTGGGGCCTCTCCATCTGTCCTTGTCCTCTCCAGCTGGATGGGGGAAAGGCCCCAGGAGGGTGAGAGGAGGAGAGTGCACACCTTTCAAAACAGTCTCATGGTAAAGAGAGACAGAGAAAGAGAAAAAAGGGAAGAAAACAAGCCTTTAAGTCTGCTTAACTTCTTCCTGGGCTTAACCCAGCTTGCTCTGCCACTGGTGGCTACGGCCTGTTGGAGTCAGGGGTCTCTGCCTGTGCAGACTGAGATGCCCCTCTGTGCAGAAATTGAGCAAACAGGTGCGCTCCTCACTAGCTAACACACTAAGCACATGGGGGTCGATTTTGTGCTACAGCAAAATGACAAACCACTGTGCACCTATCCCTTTGAGTTATGAGTGAAACTTCAGGGCCAAGGGTTCTACCGACCATCCTGGCACACATGCAACTCCCGGAAGAGATGCCAGCCAATCGGCACCAGAGATGGAGAGAACGGAGCAAAGGCCCTGAGAGAAAACGGGATAGGAAGTCGGCAAATGGAGCGAGGGAGGCAGGGTGTGGGATAGGCAAGGTTTGCCCAGCCACAGACCTGACCCAGAGGCCCTGGCCTCCTACGTGTGGGAAGACTTTTAAGCTCACCCCTTGACGGCCCACACAGCTGTCAGTAGAGGATTCTTAATTTGGAGAGTGGGCCGCAAGAATATTAAATTTAAAAAATGACATTGCTCTGGTTGTTTAGAAAAGTTGTCAGTAAGGACGGTGGTCTTCTATCAACCTCCATCTCCTGCATTTCTAGAATATCTGGGGTTGTGTGTTTTGGGTTCACGCCTCCCCTGGGATTCTGGCCTAGTTAGAGCTCAGGGTCTGAACCCTTCCTGGCCGCTCGGAGGGTCTGCATGTGAGGAGGACGGGGCAGTGCTGCACACAGAGGGCAGCAGGGCCACAGTGGGTTGGGGAGGGTTGCTGGCCATGAGGGTGGCAGATTTCCTTATATAGCCTTACTATTTACTTTTTGGACAATAATTTTAAAAATTATTGGAAAAAGAGAACATATGGAATTTGGCTCAAAGAAGAAGGGCTCAGGTGACTTACTGGATCCAGCAGGCATGTCCTACAAGTGATGTTCTACGGGGCTGAGAACTGGGCTGGAGGCAGCCTGACCCCAGGAAAGCCTCGCTTGTCCAGGCAGCCCCATGGCTGTGGCTGTGGCTGTGTGGATTTGGCCAAAGCCCGGAGGGAGTGAATGTCTCAGCCAGTGCCCTGCCCCTCACCCTTACAGCCAGTGCCCTGCCCCTCACCCTTACCAGCGAGGGTGGGAATCAGTCTACCCAACAAGGCCCCAGGACCTTGCCAGAGCTTGTTCAGCCTGGGCCAGTTCCTTCTCTGGGGGGGTAGCTTTTTTGTCTGTCTTTCTGTCTTTCTTTCTTTGTCTTTCTTTCTTTTTTAATTTTTTTTCTACCTTTCTTGCTGCTAAGTCTCACTGTCCTACCTTTGGGGAACAGTTGAGACTTTCTTTGCTTTCCATGGTGAGACTGAGCCCTTACTACCCTTCAAAAAGTGGCAAATGGACTCCTGGTGGGAGTTATGGTTGGTATGACTCGTTGGAAACAGTTTGGCAGAATCTAGCAAAGCTACACATTGTTTCTGCCCCAGGAAGTCCACTCCTAGGTATACACCCAAGGAAGACAAATGCTTACATTCACCCAAAAATGTGGACAAGAATGTTCATGGCTTTATTCCTGAGAGCCCCAACTGGGAAATACCCAAATGTCCACAAGAGGTAGAATGGATAAATACGTTGTGGTATATCCACACAAAGGAGCACTTATCTGCAACGGAAATGCGAGAGCCCAGCTACACAGAGAAATGCAGATGGATCTTAGACACATACCCTTGAGAGACAGAAGCCGGACAGAAAGAGTGTATAATTCATGGTTTCATTATATGAAATCCAAGGATAAGCAAAACCAATACTGGGGGTAGAAACTGGGATGGTGGCACCCTTGGTGGGGTCGTGACAGGAAGGGGTCTGAGAGCCTTCAAGGGCTGGAAATGTTCTTTTTCTGGGTTTTGGTGGTGGTTACACAGGTGTATACATAGATGAAAAATTCATCAAGATATAAGATGTGGGCACTTTACTGTATATCTGCTATACCTAGAAAGAAAAACAAAGTTAAAAAATAAGTGGCAAACAGGTTTCTTGTTTGTTCTGGGTATTTCTGGAGCTTTTAGAGATGTTTCCTTAACACTGAAGAATTGATCATTCCATAAAAAAACAGTACAAGTGTCACTTTACCTCCTGGACTTTGGAGTCTTTCCAGGAAGAAATAATTTTAGGGGGAAATGACATTCTAGTTGTAGAACTTTCTCCCTCTGAGGAGACGATCCCTGCCCCCTCCCCCCGTGTGGAGGTTTGAGCAGCAGCAAATAGTTTCAACTTTCAGATGTCATCTTCCAAGCAAAGAGTTCTCATTATGGTCTAATTACCTTGGCTATTGGAAACAGGAAATGAATAGCTAAGCTATTGAACTTGGGGAAAAAGAAGAGAACAGCTTCCTACCAATATTTTTAAAGTTTCAAAAAGATCAATGCTCAGTCTCCTCAGGGCTTTTAGGTATGTTCAAAATTTGCCTAATTACATATTTTAACAAGAAACCAAAGAAAGAACTAATCCAAGAAAGTGTAGTTTCAATCTTTTGGATAAATAAAAATAAATGTGTGGATGTAAGCTATAAATAAATGCATTTTATATTTTAAAAATGCCTAATTACATGTTTGCTTAAGGAATTTCTGCACATCATGGTAAAAATAATATATACATAGTATATTTTCCTGCAAAAGATATAAATATACAAACAAATATAAAATGCTCAATTTTTTCTAACTGTGCAGTGAGTTCCGGTCAATAGGAGTCCTTTTTCTTCACTAATATTTATGGTTTGTGGGAACATTCCAGGCAAATGAACTTTGTGAAAAGAGATAGAAAATCCCAAGAAGTAGAGAGTGATTTTTTTTTTCTGTCAAGAGCTTAATAGTCATCCACCCTCTGCCCCTACTTCTATGCCAGACAGCATTTCTTCTAAGGGAATGACAAGAAGTGGATCCCTAACTGATTTCTCATTGTTCTTGTAAAATATATGTTATGCCTCCAAGCCCCGAGAATGGGCCCCCATGAGAAGCATTTCCATGTTGTTCTGCTGCCAGCCTCTGTGATATCGGATACCACATGAAAACTAAGAAAGCAAGGAAGATAGACGTGGAAACACTGGGAAACAAAATCTGTATATTTTATTTCAAAGGGAAACTCTTCATTAATGTCTCTCCTTGCCCTTGTGAGACATGCTGAACATAGGCGTACTTTTAATCAAGTAAATTAAACTTGCTTTAAAGCAGGGTGAAGCAGCCAAATTGCAACTTGCTAGAGAGATCAGCTTAGATGAGTAAAAACACACTAGGTTTCTTGAAACAGAACACTGGGCAGGAAATAATTTCTGGTACCCCATTTTAAGGAAATATTCTACAAACAGATAGAGCCCTTTGTCCACAGTTTAGAAGTAAAGGAACGCATTTTAAAAGGGTCAACGAGGCATAGACTTTTAATCACATTTGTGCAAAGGACAGAGCCCCAAGAGTAACTTTAAGTGGTTTTTTGTCGCTCTCCAAGCACACACGTGTATTTAGCAAAAGTTAGTGATTTTATTAAATTTATTTAAAAGTGTTAAAAATAGCAATTGCTCAACAGTAATGTACTCTCCAGCTTTTAGTCAAAAAGTGTGTACTTGGCTTTGTTTTTGCAAATAACCATCTAAGATGCTATGAGAGCTGGATGGCTGATTTATACTGAATTCTCACATGTAAGCTCTTGAACGAATGGCACAGAATTAGCACATGGACACAATTACACTGCTCTTATTTGGTGGGGTTGGAGGAAGGTTATGTTTTTGTAACTGTCTTAGATACCCAGAGTCAAAAATGGGCATTTTATTGGATGTGGGAAATGGCCTGTTCTGCAGGCAAATAACTGTCATTAGGACATCCCATTTTAACTTGGTGTGGCCTGGCATAGCAGCCGTGCCATCTGCTTGGAGCCTGCTGGGAATGTGCTGTCTCAGGCCTCACCCGTACCTCACTCAGAATCTTCCTCTTCCGGGCCCTAGGGCACTGCGCCCATGAAGGGTAGAGGAGAGAGGCTCTGGCTGACATCGGTTGAATACCTACCACAGCCCAGTCCAAGTGTTGGTCAGCGAGAGCCCCAGGGATGAGCAAGAAGTGCTCCCTTCCAGCAAGGACCTCGTATTTCATTAAGACTAAAAGGTACGAACAAAAATGGGGTGTTATCTTCAAGAAGTGATATTGGTGTTTGGATGTGCATCTGTCGTGGATGTCCCTGGTTCTCCACACTGGGGAGTGGTCCTGTCCTTCCATCAAGGAGGGCTGAGGTCACGGTGGGCCCACACTGCGTTCTTGGAGCCTTCCCTTTCTGTGACTGCAGCATTGGCGTTGGCTAAGGATAAAATTAGCAATGCAAGGTTTTCTTCCGAACAGTCCATGTTCTCAAGGAAAGGTGGAAACACGGGGTTTCGATGGTTTCCACCGGCAGCCATCTGCAGACATGGCACTGATTCCAGCCAAATCAGTGCCACGTCTGGCATGCTTAATTGCCGATGGCTTCAGGAGGGCGCTAGTGTCCTTAGCCCTTCCTCTTCTCTGCTCACCAGATGTTGTCTCGAAGTCCCGTGGTCTTTACCAATGGGGTCCTTCTATATAGAGGCAGGGCACCCTATGCCATTTGACTGCAGCTGGCTGCAAGAACCAGGGTCAAACGCAGCAGTGGGAGGCAGCTTGGGCGAGTGGCCCTCCACAGGCAGGGCGCGGCCGGGTCCTCGCAGACCTCTCTCCACCGTGCCGGGGAGGCTGCTCCGAATAACGTGTTCCAGGTGTTCCTCCTCAAAACAAAGAAGCTTTTCTCTGTTGCCTGAGAATGAAGTGTCCTCGCTAGTTGCATAAGGTTTTTCCGAGATGGTAATATTTGGTTACAGTAAGATCTGTTATTTCACAGGAAACCCAGCAGAGGTGCCTGTAATTTGATTCATGTAGTAACTGGGAAACTCAAAGCAGGGAGCTGGGCGGGTGGGAGGGGAAGACCCTAGCTCCTTAGTGCAGTGTTCAGCGAGGTCAGCCTGCAGCCCTCTGAATAGAACCTTGTATGAGAGTCTGCCAGGTCCCTGGCCACCTCCTGAGGTCAAGGTCAGCCGTGGAAGCTCTGGGGCGTTTCTCTAAGTAGAAAACCCCAAACAGTTTCCATGTTCTACATTATTCCATCTGATTTAATCTTTCTAGTGATTGCTAATGTGCAACTCTAAAGCTGGAACAAAGAGCATTATCCAACAGAACTAAATCCAACATTTGAGAGTGTCAAAAGCCAATTGTTACACATTTGCTGGGGGGAGCTATAGTATTTGGTACCTGAAGAAAATAATTTTATAAAGTATCCATGATGACTTGAAAAAATACCTGTAGGTTTTCCTAAACATCTTATATGAATTCATAATTTCCAGGAATTTTTATGTATATATCACTATTGTATCAATTAAATAAATCTATAGGTCACTATAAACATTTAAATCAATTAACATGAATGAAATAAATATGACTGGATATTTAACTTGTGATATGTATGAATGGCTTAAAATCTATTGTATTGGGATATATTTTATCCAAGATCAAGAGAATTAAGAAACACATACTTGTGAGTGTGATTAGATAAGGTTCTTATCAGCTCCCAGATCTGATGACGTATTTATTTAAGCACTCTCAAAGAGTTGGTTCTTGCTGTCCAGGGCCAGGCAGCAAAATGCTGAAGGAGTGAGAATCTATCAGGAGCAGCTCTACAAGCCACTGGATTCGTTCTTGCTCCCAATTCCAGGAGGTACCTGTAGGCAGTTTCTCAGATGTAGAATAGGGACATCAGAGAACTTTAAAATATCTGGGTGACAGGTATTGTGGGAAACTAAGAGTTCTAATGATTATGTCTTTGTTCCTCATTCTTATGAGTCCATTTGTTGGGGAACCAGGGCTGTTGAGTGATGGGCCTTACTAGTGACTGGCAGTCACCGACTTGGGGGTGGGGGAGAAGGTTGGGGTTGGGAGCAGCATACATGGGAGTTTTGGAAGAAGATGGAAACCAGGAATGTGGGGACTTTGAGTTATTGAAAACTTCTTGATCCATGTGCCCAGCCTCCCACCTCTACCCTGGTCCTCCAGGTGGGCACACTCCATGCTGGACACCAATATGTACCATACTGGTCTAGCCAGGAGCACATTGCTCAGGTCACAAAAGCTGTCATCTGGAAATGCAAGGCTTATGACTGCTGAGACAGGCTTCGGTCCATTCATGTTGGACCCAGATTCCCAGAGCTATTTACCACAGCTTGGAGTAGCGGATATAAATAAAGTAGAAGTACTTGATAAAACAATCACATACCACCCTCTCTCCATCCCTTTTCCTGGGTTATTCATGTTTTCCCCCACTAGCTGTGCAGAGCTAAGTCTCTGTGGGAGTGAAGCGCTGCCTGTCCCACTTTCTCTTTCTCTGGTAAAGTCCCAAGACCTTTCTGTTCTTTGCTTTCGTTTGTAATATGAGTCAAATACACTAATTGTATTTATACAGTGTGATTATCTATCAATATTATTAACTCATTAAAATTGCTCAATGTTTTAAAAATGATTAGTAAAATATTTAGATACTTTAAGTTTTAATTTTGTCAACTTTGTCAAAGTTATGAAAACCACTAAAAGGATGTATGAACTGTTTATATTTAATCTTTAATTTAATTTTTTTTAAGTTGACAGATAAAAGTATGTGTACTTATTGCATACAAAATGATGTTTTGAAACATGTACATTGTGGAATGGCTAAATCTAGCTAATGAACATATGTGTTACCCCACAAAGTTGTCATTTTCTTGTGGTGAGAACATTTAAAATCCACTCTCTTAGCACTTTTTGAGAAAACAGTATATTATTAACTATAGTCCTTATGTTGTACAATAGATCTCTTGAAATTATTCTTCCTGTCTAACTGGAGTTTTGTATCCTTTGACCAAAATCTCCCCAACCACCCTCTCTCCCCCAGCCTCTGGTAACCACCATTCTACTCTCTGTGTCTATGAGATCAATTTTTTTAGATTCTACCTGTAAGTGAGATCATGTAGTATTTGTCTTTCTATGCCTGGGATAAACAAACTCTTAATTTATAGCACTTATTTTAAATAGCTTTTAACTAGTAAATATGCTCACTTTCCTCTTCTTTAAAATGAGAGCAGTTGAACTCTAGGAGACCTCAGGTTCCTTCTGTTCCTAAAATTTTATGTTCTAAGTGTTTGGTTGTGAGTCTCTTTTTAGCCAGCACGTTCCAAAATAAGAATAGCCAGATCAACAGTTTTTTTCCCAATTGAATTTATGAAAAATTTTAAACATACAGAAGAGGTGAAAGTACAAGGCAATAAATACCTGCATACTTATCACATAGATTCAGCAGTTAGTACCATGTGCCATGTTTGCTTATCTCTGTGTATATGCTTGTCCTTGTCAAACCCTTTGAAATTAAGTTGCAGACCTCCTAACCCTTTACTCCTAAAGATCTCAGTGTGCATTTCCTAGAAAGAAGGACATTTCTCTATATGACCTGACATAGTCATCACACTTAAGAAAAAAACAATACTGAACTATCATCTATCAGTACCTGTGACACTGTAATATCATCTAAGAAGATACACAATGTCCTCTTTGTCTCTTTTCATCTAACACAGTCTCCCCCACAGGCTCCTTGCACTTTCCCCTATGACATTGGCTTTTTTAAGAGATTAGACCTAATGCCTTGTAGAATGTTCTACTTCCTCATGGCATTTTTTAATTGTACTTTGAAAGCTCCATCCAAAGACTGGCTGAGATTCAGGTTCAATGTTATTGACAGGGATCCCTCCTGAGTGAGGCTGTGCTACGCCCCATAGTCTGGAGGGACACTCAGAGCATTCATGGAAGCTACTCCTGAATGCCCCCGAGTCCCCTGCAAGTGGCTGCACAGGCCCGGCAGAGGAGGCAGCCTCGGGAGCCGATGAGTCCATCGGCTTCAAACCTTAGCTCTCCCACTGACTTTGGCTGGGTTACCTACCTCTCTGTGCCTCAGTTTCCTCATCTGGAGAGAATAGCAGTCTTTCTCATAGCTTTTTTGAGAGGATTCACTACATAAGACCAGTAAAGTGCCAAATAACCACGATCATCAGAAGATGTAGGCTCCTTTCAAACAGCCTCTGTGAAGAGACCCAGATAAACACACAGTGGGGCTCTTTGGAGGCTTTGTGTTTAGTGGATACCACATCATGGTTCTGCATATTCAGCAATGAGGCAGCATGAGCAGCTCCAGGGACCCTGAGTTCGCTAGTGGGATATATCACCCTCTTCAGCATATGCAGACTCTATACACACACCTGCATGTTGCACAGGCTGCACGACTGCAGATTGCAAATACTGGTCATCCCCACATTACATCATGAGACATAAGCAGGTAAATACGATACTGGGAACCTGTTGAATATGGTTAATTATGTTTCATTACCCCTATCCGCCTGCTGCTATGTTTACTGTACTTTTTCTTAGATGGCAAATAAGAAAGCTTTTTATTTTACATGACAGCCAGGAGAAGAATCAGGTTGCTAATTTCCCTGAGACACATGAGGGTGTAATGACAGACAGAGGCTGGAAACCAAGAGTCACATTCCTTAAAAGACTTAAATGACTTGAAAGTCATTCTTTCAATGACTTGGATCTATACTAGTGAGTTCCAAGTTCCTAATTAGAAACAGAAAGCAGGACGGTGAAAGAGGAAGACAGACTGTGGGATCCAAATGGATCGTGTCCAGGCCATGTTTCTTGATGGAACTCCTAGACTATCTGCAGTTCCTTTTGAAATGCTCGTTGACACTCTGGAATCACCAGAATCACTGTGTCCGGATGTCCTTTCAGAGGCAGTGGGTGGCAGCAGTAGATTCACTCTGGGGTTTTTGCCTGAAATGGAAAAAGGAGGTTGGCTGCCTCTCAGCGTGGTTTGCCCACCCTGTTTTCTTAATGACCTGATTTGGGACTTCAGACAAATGAGTCTCAGATTTTTCACCTGTTTAAATAACGGATGAGGGTGGAGTGGGTCCTCCTTCCTCCCCCTCCTTAGGTCTTTTTGAGCTCTAAAATTCTATAACTGGCATCCCATCTAAATTCAGTTTTCTACTTCTTTTAATGTTTTATCATTCTCCACTTTAATCACCAGAAAATACAGAACATTTTGAATGGTTAAGGATCAAGCAAATCAGTATTATTGGGAGATGTGCCCACTTGGGATGGCAAAGTTATGATGAAACTGGTACTGCTTATGGGTGCCGCTGCTGGTGGCACTCACTGTAAATTGGGTCTATAATTTTGGGAAAGTAACTTTGTGATAAGTATAAGGATAATATTCCACACTGTTGGACTAATGTCTCCCCTGGGGATTTTATCCCAAGATGACAGAAGAAAAATACTGTATGTGTGAAGTGTTTATTATAGTGTATCATATAATAGTGGAAAAGCTGAAAAAAATATGTATGTCAATAGGTCAAACTTACGGTATGATACCCAGCAATTAAAAATTATGTAAATGCTATAAATGGGGAAAATATTTACAATATAATATTTTTTGAAGGAGAAAGCAACAAAATTATGTCTATATTGTGATTATAATTATGTAAGTATATGTCAGGGAGTATGCAAAAATAGAAAGCAGTTAGGGTAAAGTAGTGAAATTATGGATGCCTTTGTTTTTATTCATTATTCTTTATCCTTTTTTGTTTAAAAAAATTTTTTTTAAATTATTACCTTTGTCCCAGGTTTGGTTCACAATTCTGTTCTGTTTAAGACATACATTAGAGAAGAGTTATTTACTTTTTTAAGACATGCACTAGATTTATTTACTTTTTAAAATACCCAGCAGCAAGGAGCATAAAAACACAAGCAAGCAAACAAAGTAAGTCAGACCATGTCACCGACTATAAACAAGTGAACCTGGTTTCCAGTACATGGTTCACCCAAAGTGTAACACATAAGAGCGGCACATGTGGCAGCTTTGGGTCAGCCAGAGGTAAGCTCAAGTATAGCTTGGACTTTTCTCAGCTGTGTGGCTATTTGACTTGAGCCTCAGTTTCCTCATCTGTGCAATGGGAAGATAGCACCTGCCTGTGCAGGGCAGAGGTGGAATCGGAGATCATGGGCCTGGTGTGTGTGTACTCTTAATAAATCCCTTTTAGAGGGATTGGATATGCTTATTTTCCCCCCTTCATTATCTTTTGGAAAACATATCAGTATGTACACCAGATGGTGTGAAACGTGGGTTAGCTATAAAGGTCCGTAGTGATGACCACTCATGGAGTATGACCAATTACTTGATGTGCTCCTCTCCTGCTCACCCCCAGGGATCAGCTCTTTCCTCTGTTTCAAAATAAGGTTAAAATCCCAAAAGTACATATGCCCGAACCATATCCGAAGACAATGGCTAAGCATTCTGAAATGTCAATTCCTGACACTAGAGCAACCTGGAGACAATGAGAGGAAAGAACTATTTCTGAGTGAGGTGACTTCATGAAAGAAAAGGGAATGTCTTCTAAATTAAAAAAGATGTAATTTTGTTGTTTATGCATTGGGTTGAGAGTTAGCTTAGGTAAATAAATAATTATTCTGATTAGGGTCTTGAACAGAACCTAACCATGAACCAAAAAGCAGTCTGGTAATTCCTGATGCCTGGCTGTTTTTCTGAAATATGCAAGTGGAGGGTGGTGGAGTGTCCAAGCTCTGCTCCTTGAGAAGGTGGTGAAGCAGAAGGCTATGCTCAGCTGTCTCTGGCCCTTCCCCAGGCCCCTCCGCATGCCTCTTTCTCCTACTTTCCCTAGTGATGCCAAAGGACCTCCCCGAGCTGCCAGAATCAGGTACCTGTGACCTGGGCCTTTCAGGGGTAAGTCTTGGTCAGCAGATGGAACCCTCTTAAGTGACTGACTCCATCTGACCTTGGGACGATGGGCCTAAATGACCCTGTGACAATAGCTAAGTGTGGCTCAGCTTAGAAAGGCAAGGGAGTGTACCGATGCATCCTTCCCAGATCCATCCTTCACTAGATCAGATTGCAGAGACCTGACACCACGGGAGCAGCGTGGCCCTCCTACTGTACAGGTGTCAACTGAGGTCATGAGGCCAATGCTTAGAAAACACACTGCTCTCACAAGAGCAACCAACGTCGTCTGTAGTCCTGTTAGGAGTGGGCCCACATTTTCCTCCCACGATCCGGCCCTGTCCAAAATGTACCCAGATGGCTCAGGGCTGGGGGAGCAAAATTTTGATTTTCCTCAGAAGTGACAAATCTTTTTCCCTTGCGGGTGGGTTTCGTGTTTGAAAACCGTTCTAAGTCACTCAGATCTGGTGAAACAATAATCATAGTAGGTAACACTATTTTTTAGTTTTTTAAAAGTCTTATGACCATAAGCAAAGTAATGAGTCCATTAAGGGTGAGATTTACAAACCTTTTTTGGTGAGGTTTATTGGCGAGGTAAATTCACACTCAGCAATTCTAAGTATATTCCAAAGCAGCATCGTGGGCGTGGGTGTCCAGCCTCCCTAAGAGACTGCTTCGAAAGGCAGCCCCCAGTGGAATGTGCCAGTTTGGATCTAGGTGTCCAGGATTCTGTTTCTTCCATCATGCTCGGAGCTTTTCCAACATCGCTGTGTTCTGAAAGAGACACTGTTAACTGGATGTCCATCCTTCTTCATGGCGTTTCCCCACAGACTAATCTTCAAGCATTTTAGTTGCTTCCAGGTTCAAGAAGCATTTATCTAAACAATAAATTCTATAAATTATTAAATTTCCTCATCCAGAGAGCATAGTACAGGAATTATTTGAATTATTTTCTGCTTTTCTTGAAAATACTGTCTCAGGGCTATTGTTAGTCATTGACATTTACAAATTATCCTCACATCAAGAATACTTTGGATTTAACAAAAAAGAAAAAAAAACCCAAAAACAAAACAAAACAAAAAACCCAAACAAATCCCATCTTTTTTTTTTTTCTTTTACTGCTGACTGCATTTCAGATCCAGATGGTCTCCATAGTACCAGAATCTTCTGGTACTTTGTCCAATATTACCAATCTCTTTCTTCTTAGTTTCCCATAACCTACATTAAAGTAACAAGAACATGTCCCAGTTCAGTGACTCGTGCTTGTTTTTATGAACACAACTCTTGATGCTAAAATAGGCAAGGTGAAGCTGGTGGCCCCGCTGTGGAATATTAAAAGTTTCACATATCTTTTGTTACATGAAAAAATACTTCCTTTCCAGAGAGACAGCTAAAGCTCAGTGGTCCAGCAGGAGGGCTGATCAACTTCTCAGCCAGTTGTAAGATGCCATCATTTTCCTCTAAGAAGATAGTTAACCCCTCAAACTCTCATTGCTGGTTTTAGATTGTATGTGCATATATTTTGGGGAATTTTGTGCAAGCTTCCATCCTGGCTGTGTTTATGGATAAGATTTATGTCAGTTGAGTAAAGTGGTAAGTTTACCAGAGCCAGTCTTCAAAAATGCAAGCAAGACGGAGTTGCTCCCGAAAGCACTATGATGATGGTATGAAAGGAAGAGGCTCCCATCATAAAGAAAACTAAAAACAGAATTTAGCCAAAACATGCAAAATATGTGCACATAATGGGAAATGACCCAGGCCAAAATTAAACAAACCAGGCAGGGGAAAGGCTTTACAGCTTGCAGAGAGTTTAAGAGTTTAAAGCCTTCCTTCTCTGATTGTTATCTACTTGCTGATTACCTGGTTTTGAAGGTAAAAGCAAAATGTGCTCACACCTCCGAGGATAACATTAATCCCCTTGGCAGAAACCCTAGCACCCAATCCAGTGCGGGTGCTGCAGCTCCAGAATTTCACTTTTTGCGTTATCTCTGCGTCCATCTGGGCTGTCAGGGCTGTCACATACCTGCAGCCCACAGCCTGGAAATCAAGGACTTTGATGTTCTAAAGGACGCTTTATCTCGGGTAATTTTCACCAATTCTTAACGTTATTGTGTAGGATACTCAGAGATTCTGAGATTGAGCATGGCTTTGTCTACTAAGATCAGAGCAATTTGCAAGCTTTACTGAGGGACAAGGTCTCATAAAGGGACTTTTGAGCTGGAGTCTGTCAACACCACTGAGAACTGGCATGACATCAAGCTCTATGATTATGGATAGCTTAAGCATCAGTGGGCAGAGAGAAAGCCGTGGGCATGAGGAATTCCTCCTAGCCAGGGCAGGAAACCTTTCAGCTTATTGCTGGCTTAATCCTAGATTTATTTTTTTAATTAAAAAGGTAATTCATACACATGGGGAAATAGTCAAATTGTACAATGAAAAACAAGTCTCCCTCTTATCCTAAATTCCCAATTGAGTTCCCTCCTCAGGAGGAGTCATTGTTGCCCAATTTACGTGGGCATAAATATTCCACAAGTTCACAAAGCATGGTCCTCCTCCACTTTCTACACGGAAGGGAGTGGCTACCCAACACCTTCTGCCTCCTGCTCTGTTCATGTAGTGTTTTGTAGGTTATTCCCTAACTGTGATAATGGCTAACTCTTACGTGTTCTTACTATGTGCAGGACACTGTGCTTGCTGCTTACGCCTATATTTTTAATCCTCTCAACAATGTTATGAGGTGGGTATAATTATTACAAGCCCATTTTACAGATGTGTAAACAAAGGCATGGAGGGGTGCATGACTTTCCCAAAACCACCAGTTTGAAAATGCCAACTCATTCTGATCCCAGAACCTGTTCAGGACCACTACCAATGTTGTCACCCTTGAGCCACCTCATTTCTAAAAACAGTTATTATTACATAATACGTGGTAGATACAATAGAACAAATAAGGAGTATGTAATATTAAGCACAGTAATAAAATCTAGACCCTTAAGCCCATCAACACAGCTTAGAACCAGACCATGTCCAAACTGTAAGTGTTCTGTGTACTCTCTTGATTTATAAAAATCATTTTACTCCATATGTAGTAATCTCTGAACAATATCTCATTTAGTTTTGCTTCTTTTCTTTTTATAAAAATATTGTCCTAGTTCCTCATTTATTTTCACCACTCTGTGATATTCCATTGTGTGCATGTACCATAATTTACTTAATCAGTCTCCTAACTGATGGGCATTTAGGTTGTTTGGATCATTTTGCTGTTACAAATATTGTTCCCATGACCTTCCTTCTATGTATGTCTTTGCATACCTCTGGGAGTATCCTGAAGGATAAAATCCCAGGTCAGCAGGGTCAAGGGAGAGACAGTACCAAATTTACCATACAAGGAGTTACACCAATCATACCTTTCACAGCTGGTGAATGAAAGTCCTACATCATCACAAAAGTTTGTAGAGTTAAAATTTTTTAATATTGCCAGTTTGAAAATTAAAAGCTTTATACTTTTAAATTAAATAACATTTATTTAATTATGATTGGGGTTGAGTAGCCATTTGTATTCCTTTTTTTTACAGAAAAATAGCCTTACTTATTTCTCTGTTATTTGTCTGTTCTTATTGAATCTCAACAGATCATTACATATTATGGAAATCAGCACTTTCTCTATCTTATCTGTGACAAATGTTTTCTCCCAGATTGTCATTTATTTTCTGACTCTGTTTATGATGATTTTTCCTAAACTGGTTTATGTGGTCAGACTTATAACTCTTATCATGTTGGGATATTACGGTTTGTGTAGAAAGGCCTTCCAAAAATACTCAAGGGTATTTTTAAAAATGTTCCCAAGTTCTATTCTAACATTTTGGCAGTTTCATCTTTTGTATGTGTTTAAATCTTTCATCCATCTACTAGAAGTTTTTGGTAGAATGACATGAGATAGGATCTTCATATTATTTTTTGCAGATTGCTACTCTGGTACCCCAACTCCACTTTTGAATAAAAGGGTATTTTACCCACTGATTTGAAATGCAGTTATGATCATATGCCAAGTTCCCTTGTGCATTTGGCCTGTTTCTGTACTCACTACATGATTCCATTGATTTTTTGTCTATTTGCACATGAAAAGCAAACTACAGCTTTATAATATTTTAACATGTGTTAGGGCTGATCTTCCTTACTGCTCTTGAGTGTTCACAGTTTTTCTGAAAATGATCAAGTGTTTATTTTTTTCTATGTGAATTTATCATTAGCTTGTGTACTGTAAAAAAAGGGGTGTGATCTTGTTGATATTTTTATCAAGATCATATTATTATAATTAGTTTAGGGAAAATTACCATCGTTACAACATTGAGCTTGTCTATCCAATAATAAGTTTTTATTTTATTCTTCTCTTCTGTTCACTGGTATCATATATAAAATGTATTTATATAGGACCTATAAAGTATGGTCCCAGATATCCCCTTCTTCTTTTCTTCCATTATATTTTCTAATGAGTTATTGCTTGCACATGAGAAAGCTACTGATTTTTTATTTAATTTTGTCACCAGTGATCTTACTAAATCTCCTTATTGTTTATAACAGTTTTTCTGTTGATCCTCCTGTGTGTGTGTGAGCATGTGTGTGTGTATGTGAGGCATACTATTGTGTCATCTGCAAATAATGAAAAATTTACTTCCTTTCCAATTTTATGCATTTTGTGTCTCTTGTCTAATTACATTGGTGAGTAATTCCAATACAATTTTAAATCATTGTGTTAATTGTGAGCATCCTGGTCTCTTTCTTGACTTCAACAGAAATACTTTGTCGTTAAGCAAAATGCTGGTGCATACACTTGTGTAAATTCATGATGTGAGTGTCTTTCTATTTTATTAAGACATTAAGTTATGAATTATGTTGAACTTTGCCTTTTTTAAATCTATGGAGAAACTAACTTAGTTTTTCTCCTGTGGCCTATTCTGTGTTATATTAATCAATTTCCTAAGTTGGAACACTCTCACATCTTGGACTGAACTCCAGTTGACTGTGGTGTATTTTTCTTTTAAAGTATGGTTGGATTAATTAGACTTTTTCTGAGCTATGTTCATGAGTGAAATTTATATATATTTTTCTTTTGGGAGGCCTTATCAAATTTTGTTATCGATACATATATATTTTTTCTTTGCTTCATAAAAATAATTTGCTAATGCAGCACAGTATCTTAGATTGGATCTGGGAATAGAAAAAGGTCATCAGAGAAAAAACTGGTGAAATCCAAAAAAAGTCTGTAGGTTCGTTAATAGTTTTGTACCAGTGCTAATTTCTTAGTTTTGACAAACGTATTCTGGTTATGGAAGACATTATCATTAGCAAAAGCTAGGAGAAGCCTACATGGAAACTCTCTGTGCTATCTTTGCAATTCTTCTGCAAATCTAAATGTATTCCAAAATAAAAATTTTGAAATAAAAAGTACTTTGTAAGCTTTCCTTTTTTCTTTACCATCCATAGCAATTTAAACAACATTGAAGGTCTCTGTACTTTGGGTTGTTGATAGAATTCATCTACAAAGCCAGCTGGTCTGAGTACTTTCTGGAAAGTAACTTTTGAAAACTTTAAAAATCCCTACTATGCAAATTAGTCTGTTTCTATTTCTACCTGTTCTGGTTTCTGTATTTAGTAATTTGTATCTTCTTAGGCAATTATGGGATTTTCACATTTATTTTTGTGTAATTGAGCAGGGTAATCATGTATTATCTTAAAATTTTCCCTTGTAGCTGAGAATTTTCTCGTTTCCGTATTTTTCTTTCTTTTTGTGGTTTTCTGCCATTTTCTTTGATTGGGTTTATTTTATTTAATAATAATAACTTAATGATTTAATTACTCAGTTTGCACTTTTTCCTAAGGGGGAACAGCTCTGAGACTGACTGGGCAGTTCCACCACTCTTCTTTTCTGTCCTTATTTTTGTTATCACTCCCTGAATTTCCTCAAGTTTATTTTGTTACTCTCTCTTTATTTTTTTAATTGAGTGTATATGCTATTAATTTAAGTACTTAAGGCTATGAGATTTCCTCAGGGTATTCCTTTAGCTGTATCATATAGTTTCTGATACATATATTTGTATTATTTTTAATTTCACAAGATTCTGCAGTTCTGTTTTCTATTCCATTTTTTACCTGAGATCTGTGTAAGAGAAAGTTTAAAAATTTTTAGGAATGTGTTGCTTTTTAAAACAACACTCACTAGATTTATTGCATTTATTTGCAAAAAAGTCTTTACAAGTGAGTAAACACCATTAATTTATTTCTGTATGAATGTTCTTATTTGATCACGAATACTAACAAAAAAACAAAAGCAGAGACAGTAAGACTCTTTATCTTCATTTCTGCCATGCCTTCCCACACTTTGAAAAGTTCAAATTCCTTTTCCTAGCTTATTTAATTTTATTTTGCCACTTACCAGGGATAGCATTGGACTTGCAGTTAAACGAAAGGAGCTACATAGTTAGCTCATGTCATTTTGAGAGGTTGTATAGGTTAGAAGTTTAGGTTCAGTAAGGATTTAGGAAAAAAAAGTATAATGATAGAGACATATAGGACACAAAGGGGAGAAAGGAGTGATGATGAAATATGCTCCTAAATCTGTGAATTTCCTATCCCAGGAAGCCAAGATTCCCAAGCCCACAACTAACCTAGGATGCTCTTGGAATCCCCTTCAGAAATAATATGGGCCCTTTGGCACAATGCAGGAGGGCATCACTTCTATCATTAAGGGAGAGGGGTCAGAATTTGTAGCCCCATTTTTTCAGCTAATTGAAAATCTAACCAAAAACTTCAGAACAGAAGATGTTGGCCTTCTGGGGGCACCACCTCCCACAGACAGGAAGAGCTTCCCGCACCCTGGGTGTTCAGAGTGGCCACACCCCATCCCTTGTCTTTTGTGTGGCCACTATAGAGTCCAGAGCCTCTCCAACAGTTCCACAAGCTGAGATGCTGCCCGCTCTGCCAAGTGTCTCAAAGTCAAGGCATTGCTGCACATCATTCAGAAACGTGGCCCATAAAACCCAACGTGGGTTTTATGAATATTCACACGCAACCTATGAAACTGTGACTTTAGCCTTAAATGCTTCCTGAAGTAATGGATTTTGACTTGTTTCCCCAAATCTTCCCACAATGACTTAATCTGATGAAAATGATATAATTCTCAAGGGATTCATTCGGTTCCATTGCCCATACCATTTGCCATTTTCCACCCTGTCCCAATGTGGTGGGTCTTTTCTAGTTGTTTCACTTGGCTGATAGCTTTCCACATCTTATGTGCCAGCCCTTGGGTGTGCATTCTTTCTTGAGACACATCGCCAAATCAGATTCCTGTAGTGAGGTTCCTCTTCCCCCTGGGTATTTATTTATTTAGATATAAGGAAAAATGACAGATGTGTTTTGTATTATATTACATGCTATCAACTATAGCGGGCCACAGTCCCAGAGGGCTGAGAGATGTTTTTCATTAAAGCCTCAGAGTTGCCCCTGTGAGCCTGGAGTTCCTTCCATTTCTAGGTGGAGGGAATGACTTGAGTCCCTTCAATTGGTCAACTCAAAGTAAAGGATAGAGTATATCACCTTCTATGTTTACCCTGGTAATTCCCCTCTTATTGTCTTTTCGTTGCTGTCTTCCTATGGCTTCTTTTCTTTAGAGCAAACACAGCTATAGATGTATTTCAGGGCAGTAGGCTCATGTTCCTTATAAATTCCATCTGTACTTGACTTCAGTGTAACATAATAATAACTAGTATTATTTTATAATAATTACTCTTAATTTATTTTATAGTAATTTACTCTTATTTTATGAGCCAAAAGGAAATCAGGTGTTCTAATGTTTAATAGCTTATAATTAAACTCAGTTCTGTATGTTGTACGTTTGTGCATTTGTGTGTGTGTTTGTGTGCATGAGACAGACAGAGAGGGAGAAAGAGAGAGAGAGAGAGGGAGGAAAGGGAGGGAGAATGGTTTGGCCAACAGATCACAAAACAATATACTGTTTCCCAATTCGAACAGCTCCAACGTGTTGCCAAATACTAATCATGGCAATAATAAAACTAGCGAAATTGTGTTGAATCTTCACACTGTGCCAAGGCACTCTTTGCTAAGTGCCTCACACATGTTACATCAGTTCATCCTCACAACCACTTTATGAGACAGGAATTTTTATCCCCATTGTACACATGGGGCAACTGAGGCTCAGAGAGTGACTGATTCATCTACTGAGGGAATGAGATCACAGGCCAGATTATATAAACAAGGAGGGTCAGAATGCCACGTGGAAAATGTAACCATCTTTACTAAAGGCTTTTCTACAGCTTCCTAAAAGTCCTTTCTCCCAGCGTGGCAATGTACCCCTTTTCAGAGTCAGGTAAAGCGTTTGAGGATTCAGAAAAGGATCGAGCGATGTTTGGTCGCTGCCCTTCCTTTCTCAAGAGGCCTCCCCCCTCTACTTTTAGCAAATAAAATTGATATAATTATAGGACTTTAAGCTATTTTTCTTGTTATGAATGCTAATTTTTGTGACCTGCCATTCCCAATTTTGTCTCATTAAAATATGTATTATTTTATTTCCCATATTTATCTAAGTTTTAGAATGTGACATTATTTTTTTAAGTGAATTTATGTTTTCCACTGTTTAGTTTACTCTTGGGTCATCATTTACCAAATAAATAGTAGATCAAAGCTAAGAAATGTTTCTTAGAGCGTTTCAGCCAATAAGTCATCACCAGTTTTCTTGGATGTAGGCCCTTGACTGTGGGCTCTGGGCATCAGTGTTTTTACCTGTTAACCTTATGATGGGTACCAGAGATGTAAAAATCTCTTAAACTTAAAATTTTTATTAGGCGCTAAACATGCCTAATCGGCAGCTCTCTGAGCCTGGCTGTGTTTAGGAATAAGTTTGGGGGCTCCTGTTTGTGAAACCCTTACCATAACTACTTCTCTCCAAAGGGTCATTATGGAGAATGATCTTGCATAACAGAAACATTTCAGAGCACACCAAGGAGACAGTGTTTTTTTCCTTTAGCTCACAATCAAGAAAGACACTTTTAGTCTTTCGCATGTGCAGTTATATGTTCGGAATAATATTTCCTGTGGCTGAAAATCTCAGGAGACAGTGATCTGGAGCAACAAGGTGATGCAAACAATTATTTTAATGAGAGCAAAGGCATGCAGCTCACATGAGGGGATGAAAGCCTTTCTCTGGCCGCTTCCACACAAGCGAGCATGGGAGGGCAGCTCTCGGGAGAGGTGCAGTCTGAAATCCTGCATTGTAATTGTCTGGGTTGCCCTATAATTTAGGGTGCTGAGTGTGATATAAGAGGGCTATTAAATGAGGACATTAACCATGTCAGAAAGTAAATGAGCGCCTTTGTTGAATGGGTTTCTGTGGCCCTGAAGTCACCAGGATAAATTGTTCACATGAATACAGCTCCCATGAGGGGTCTGCACGGGTGAAGACCTGTAGGAGTGGGTTTCACACACATCCCAAGTGTGTGCACACATTCACACACAGTTGCACACAAGCTACACTCCACAACGCAGGAGGACAGTATTCCCCTTCAGCTGAGGGCAAGTCATTTTAACAGCGAGCTCATCTGACCACTAACTGGAGCGGATGAGGGACTGGCCTTGTTTTTATAGAAAGGCAAGAGACATTTCTTCTTTAGCAGGCTACCTTGGAGCCAGTGATCTTTAGTGGCTTTAAGTTAGCATCACAACTTTACCCTGTGACTCCAGAATTTGTATTTGAGATCTTCATCTTTGACTTTATTTTGTTGCAATACGTTTTTCTATGAGACTGTGCGTGTGTGCGCACATGTGTATGTTTTAAACTAATATTTATTAATTTACTTTTCCATGAATCACATGCCAGTCACCTTTCACATATATCTTCTCATTGTAGGTTAAAAAAATCTTTAATTTTTAGAGAATAAAAGTTGATATAAAGACGGGGGTAAAAACCATTCATGTTAATATCAGCCAACAGGTAGAACAATTACACATCCATAAGCAAAAAACTAAAATTTCCCTGACCTGAGCTTCATACCTTATTTTAAAAATTAACTCAAAAGAAACCATATGAAACTACAAAACTCTTAGATGAAAACAGGAGAACATTTTCATGGCCTTGGGTTAGGCAAAATTTCTTACCTTGGGCATGAAAAGCATGACTGAGAAAAGAAAAATTTCATAAATTGGATTTCATCAAAATTAAAATCTTTTGCTCCACAAAAGCACTCTTAAGGGAATAAAAAGACAAGCCATAGACTGGGAGGAAATATTTGAAAAATCACTTATTAGGATAAGGACATATCCAGAATATATAAAGAACTCTCAAAACTCAATAAAAAGGAAATAATTCAATTTTAAAAATGGGCAAAATAACTTGGAAGATATAAAGATAGCAAATAGGTACATAGAAAGATTCTCAACATCATTAGCTGCTAAAGGAATCAAATTAAAACGACAGTAACCACTCCCTACCTATTAGAATGGCTAAAATAAAAAATACTGACAATACCAAGTGCCAGCGAGAATGTGGCAACTGGCACTTTCACACGTTGCTGTGTGAATGCAAAATGACGCAGCTACTCTGGAAAACAGTTTGCCAGTTTCTTATCGATTTAATCATACACCATAGGACCCAATAATCCCACTCCTAGGTATTTGCTCTACAGAAATGAAAACATGTTAACACAAAAACCTGTTCATGACTGTTTATAGAAACAATATTCACAATTGCAAAATACTGAAACACCCCTAGTGTCTTTGGATGGGTGAATCAATAAACAAACTGTGGCATATGTACACCATGGAATACTACTCAGCAATAAAAAGGAATACTCTATCGATACACACGACAACATAGACGAATTTCAAAGGCATTATGCTGAGTGCAAGAAAAGGTTGCCTACTGTATGAGTCCATCAAGCAAAACTATAGCGATGGAAAACAGACCAGTGGTTGCCAGGGGTTGGGGTGGAGGAAGAGTTTGACTATACAGGGCAGCATGAGGGAGGTGTCTGGGGTCATGGTACACTTCTGGAACATAATCGTGAAGGTGGTTACAGGAATCTACATGTCTTAAAACTCATAGAACTGTATACTAAGTAGAAGTCAATTTTACTGTTTGTAAATTTAAATATTAACAATAAAAGCAAATAAACAAAAATACTGGCTAACACTTACTGAGTGCTTACCATGTGCTAAGTAAGCCTTATTCTAAGTGTGCTATCCAAGGTCAGGGAAGGAAATTCATTCATCTCCATCTTGGTCTCTCTGAGTCCAGCTTCCCAGCACCCCTCAGCTACCTGCCCTTTCAGCTAAACTGGCAGGAAGCCAAAAGCCCAGAACAACTTAATGTTATTACTGGTGATTGCTCTTAAAATGACTTTTCCACTTGGTTTCTACTTTAGTTTCATAAATTGGTGCATGTGATTTGTCTCCTACCACAAGACCTGGCCTTCCCTGTTTCGGCAGGAACTGCGGGCTGGCTGGGATCTGCAAGTAGCACTGAGGTGCTCGCGACAGGAGGCTGAGCAGATGGTTGCCATCCCCAGGAGTCAGTCTTTTGGGATCACAGAAAGTATAAGAATCCGATTCTTGACACACTCATAAGTAGGATGGAAAAGGACCACCCTGGTTCACTCAAGGGTGTTCCTGGAGCAGGACTGCCCCAGGGTGCCCTGGAACTGGTCATCCCACAAGTGAGGGCTCAGTAAGATGAGCATTGCTCTGATGTAGGTAAAAATTAAAAGCATTCTGCACAAAGCCTGTGATTCTTCCTGCACACAGCAAAGGTGGGGGCTTTATCTGGCCAGAGTCAGGCGCTGATTTCAGAGCCTTCATGTGTTTCAGGGAAGGTTCTGGAGTTGGTTTGTGGCTGCAGATCACTCTGCCCTGACTTGGATGAGGCCAGAGGAGGTGTGCGGGGGGCTTCCGCACCCTCCAATCCTGAGGACAGTCAGACGTCTGCAAGCTTGGTCTGTCTGCCCTCTATCCCCAGGGCGTCGCTGCCCTGACCTCGAAGGTTGTAAACGAAGCCCTCCCCGTTTTCTGCAAATCTTCCCTGATCTGCCACACAGGTAGTGGGGCTCTGACAAAGTGTGAGGGAAGGGACCAGGTTGGAGGCCAGAAGCTTCCCATCTGACTGGAAAGACCACTGTGTATGGACCAAATGGAGTGAGGTAAGAGACGTGTAAGGCATGTTTTCTACATCGAGTGGAATTTCAAAGAAATTCCAGAAATAACCATGGGAAGACAGATCCCTGCTTGAAGGGTCTTAAGACTTTTTCTCAAACAAAGACTGTGAAGGCAGGACAATTAAGTGGGTTGGGGACTCAGAAGGCCTTGCTTTAATTTATATTTCTCAGGAAAAGCACAGAGCAGATAGGATTACCAAGATCACACGGAGCAGAAGGTGATGTCATCAGGTGCACAGAGAGCCTTCTGGTGGGGGGTGGCTCGCCTAGCTCTCGGCCACCCCACAGCTTCCAGGGGGAGGGGAGCCGACCGCTGGGCAGGCACAAGAGCAGGGGTGTGTCGTGAGACAAGCCTGCACCATGTGACTTGTGGGCCACACAAACTGCTGTGAGTCTCAGTTTCCACGCCTGTAAGAGGGGAAGATAAGATTCTTACCTACCCCATTGTGAAAATTCTATAAACCAGGCCATAGCCTGTGTTTGTGCTAGTGCATATAGCATTAATGCAAAGAAGGCAGCTGGCCGACCTGTTCCTGCCCCAGCTCTTTTCTCCTGGTGGCTCTGCGAGGTAGCTCACTCATCCTGGGCCAACGTGCATCTCGAGCTGGAAATCCAGGAAGAAAGTGGGCACGTATCTACTCACCTGCCTGCCTGAGTTAGATTTACAGAGGGTGGGGGGCTTCCCGTCTGCAGGCCCCTGACTGCTGCCCTGGGCCTGAGAGCCTGGGTTTGGATTTGGACTTAATGTTTTGGTGGCATCAGCATCAGTGAGCACTGGGGTCCCTCTGGACCTCTGTGAGGCCCCAGACAGCTGCTCCTGCTTGACAGCGTGAACTCCCAATACTCTTGCAGTTTGAAGAAGAGAATGCCTCCAACAGGGCTGGAGCTTTATTTGTCAGATCAGGCTCCAGCCTACCCAGGAGGTAGCTGGGAAGAGTGATGGTTGGCAAAGACTTACATTTGATGTTGACGTTAAGATGATGCCTGTTGAGAAGATGATATAGTATTTCCCCTTTAATATGTTAATGTGATGAAGTGTATGTACTGATTTTCTAATATTTCTAGGATTGAAAAAAAGATGATACTTAACACGTGATGTTAACATTTTATGACTGAACCAAAACATTGAAAACAACCAGCACTATCAAGCTTATGATGAAGCTATTTACCCTTTAGTATTTTCTCAGTATTTTAAAATTTAAATTTAAACACTTCTAAATTTTAGTTTTAAACATCCTCTCATGATTTTCTAGCTCTGTTTTCCTCCCCTCCCTTATTTCCTTTCTCTGTTTGCCATTCTGATTCCAAGTCATGTACCTTTTTTCACATTTTAAAATGTCTGAAAATAGGATATGACAATAGATGACATTTTGTCTCTTAATCGGCAGCATGTTTTTTTTCTTTTCTTTGTGGTGCATTGTACAATCAACAGCATACAGTAATTATATATCAAATTTTGGTTAAACCAATATTATTTATTTTGACTGTAAAAATGCAAAGCCGAACCATGTAGTAGATGGAATTACATTTCCTGTCTTGTGCAATCTTTGTTCCTTAGGGATTATTTTGTTTTGTCATTTGCTTAGTTTTTTATGTACCTGAATTAAGTATTTTTCAAACATTCCAAAAGAGCCATGTTAGTCCTTCAGTGCAGACACGTTAGGTGGGGTGTCCGTCTCATTATTTTTTCTTCAGAACTAGTGGCAGACTGGTCAGTGTTTAACAACTGGCTCTCCAAAAGAAAGCGTATGCATTTATATGCATATACATTTACTATAAGTGTTAGTGACATAAAGGACAGGCAGCACACTACATACAATTAACAATAAAATATGCAGTACTCTTTGCTGTAACCTCCATATAGCTGTTCCTTACATAATACTTTCACTGATTTTTGCCAAACTCTTGTATCTATAATGAACTGGTATAATTCTTCCTTCTTCCATGATTGTTCATTGCTATTTCCACTTATGTTAATGAATAAGACAAAAATGAAACAAGAATTTTGAAAAATTTATTTTGTTCATCAATGATGTGAGCAACTTCTTTACTGAATCAAACATTAGTTTTCAAAAACCGGAAGAATATTTCCTTGTCTTTTTCCTGCTATTCACACATAATAGCTTCAGACTTGATCCACTTTAAAGTTTAATCTGCATTATTAACAATTTATGCATTAGTTTCTTAAGTATAGACAAACAAAATAATAAATCAAGCTCTGATTTGTAACTTTTGCCAATTTCCGTGGTGTAAATACTCCCACCTTGGCCAATATCAAGATACCAGTGTGACATCACTGAAGATGGAGTTGGCAAGAGGTATGTATTATACTTCTACTGTACAAATACAATAAACGCAAATAACCTCAAGAGCATAGATACTAGTAAGACATAGTATAATGATTAGAAAGAGATGAATTTTGAATATTTATCACCTTTGTTTCTAATGTATTTTAAGTTATATAATTTAATTTTTAATAATGGGTGTGTTTAACATTTGGCTTGCAAAATTCCTGAATATTTAACAATTGACTCCAATAGGCTGACACTAGCACCTTTGCTGGATAGTGCCCCCCATCCTCCTGTACCACATAATTCTTGAGGCCTGCTGCACAGCTTCTGACCTCAGATTTCTCTTCGTCATGATCCTACAAATTCCCTTTACCTTCTCCTGCATTGGATACCATTTCCTAGACCCCACCTCTTCCTCTTTCTTGGCTTTCCCTCTCATGTTTGTGGAACACATCCTCTAGTAGCTCCCTGAGAAAAGGAATATGGAATTTCTCTTGTCAGATCATCCAGGCATGTGTGGAATGCAATGTCACTTGTCTTGGGTGCTCACCACTTGGCTGAGATACGCTTCATCGTCATTAGTAGTTAGAAGTCATCACTCACTCTTTCTTGCATTTCTGATCATTTGTCCAGCAAGCACTGACAATCTACTATGGTGTATTTTTCTTACCCTCTTGATTATAGTAATGAACATTCTTTTGCTACTTAAAGTCTTTCATGTGGAACATTGTGCTTTTCAAGTTTTTGGCTTTGATATTTTTACCTTGCAAATTCCATTATGGAACAACCATCACTGGAGGCTCCTTCAATTCCCTGTCCTTTCCTACCCCCTTCTGAAACACCACACCCCACACTTCACTCACCATAACTGGTTGTTAGTGTGATAACATCTTTAAAGACAATGGTAAAGTCTTTATGCATGTGGCTTGTGTGATGGTTTCTAGAATGTGCTTAGGTGAGACAAAGCATATTTATTTGCCCCGTATTCCTCACTCAAGCACAAATTTCTCCAACCCTTACCAATGACAATCTAGGGACTTCTCACTGTAAAATTCTAGAATATTCTGTTGTGTGAATAATCTCTGGGTGGCTTTACTCAGGGAAACCTGTAAAGGTGAGGAGGACTGGGGAGGGGTGGGGAGGGGAAGGTGAGAGCAAAGGGCAGGGAAAGAGCATCAGAAGCAGGTTGCTTGATATGGATGTTTGAAATAAAAAGATTCACTGAAACTAGTATGCTGTGAAATGAGCTAAAAGAATTCTAATGGAGTTCCAAAAAATGGAAAAAAAAAAGCCAACTTCTACCTTTCAGAAAATCCAGCCTAGGTCTATGATCTATTCATTTACCGAGTTACATCCTGAGAATCTGGGATCAATGAGAAAATTTTAACACGCCAGCCTTGTTGGAGATCATCCTTAGGGAATATTCCAGAAGGGTTAAAACTGCCCGGGAATTTTGTACTGGTGTCCTGTGCTTCCCAGGGTTGGTGCCACCCCTGGGAAAGAAGCTGCGTAGGGTGGACGAGTTCCTCGAGGGCATTTGGCTCTGTGCCCTATGAGGCTGGCACCCTAGTGGGGGTGGCAGTTCCCTGGGCCCTCATCCCTCACTCCCCACCAGTCCCTTCCTGTGGAACCCACCGTCACGGTGTCCCCGCACCCATGGGGCAGCCTGCTGCCTGCCTGACCCCTCTGACGCCCGATCCCGTTGGTGCTCAGGGCTTCTCTATCCACCCCAGGGTGGTGGCGCTTGGGTTGCGTTCTCCCTGTTCTCCCCCTTGACCTCTGGGCTCTGCTGGCTCTGCATCCATCGTCCCTGCTCCACGCCCTGTTCTGAAGCACCCTGGGTCTCAGACCGGCCCCTGTGGCTGAAGCTATGTCTGGGTCAGTCTGGGGCTTGGCCAAGGCTGGGCACTTGTTGAGGGGGGTCAAATGGCCCACAGAGGGGGAAGACCCCATGTTCCTCCTCTTTCCTCTATGCCTCTGCTGTACTCCCAAACAGGGAGGGCTTGGCTGGGGGCTATGCCCCATTCCTACTGAAGCCATTACAGGAACCAGAGGGTGTGGGCTGCCACAGGGGGGACCCATGCCAGAGGGAGACAGGGGTGCTCAGGGTGGTCAGGAGTAGGCAAGTTCAGAAGGTCAGAGAAGAGGGGTCAAAGTAGAGAAAGCGAGTTGTCCTTGGGCCTGCAGCTGAGCACAGACAGGATGGCACAGGAACGGGACAGGGGAGGGGAAGGTGGGAACAGGTGCCAGGAGTGTGCTGAGATGGCTGCAGTAGCCATCGTCTCTTTCAAGTGCCTGGAGGAGACACCTGGCTACATGGCCCAGGCAGGGTTGGGGCCAACAGATAGGCACCTGTCCCCCAAGAGTGCCTGTGATCAGGGCACCCAGGGAAGGGTTTGTTGGGCTCATAGTCCCCCACTGGAGACCTGTCTCTGCTGTGCCCCCTTCCCCCTATGAACACACCTCCTCCCCCAGGGGAAAAGCCTGCTCTTCCTCTCTTGGGATCCAGTGGCAGGTCCTGGTCTGTATAATTAATGTGGCAATTTTCTTCATTCTGTGGTGTCTACAGTGGCTTTGAGCTATGCCATGGACGTCTGATCTTTATCTATTTACTAGTGGATGTTTTCACTCCTCACTCACCTCCACTGCGTTGCAACACCATGGCTCTTCCAGGGGCCTCTTGCTATGTGTTCACCTTTAGAGCCTGCACGCATGTGTCCATCTTGCTAACTGGACAGACCATCTTGGCCTGCTCAGCTACTTACCCTGACACCGTCATCGACCACTGGCTCCAGGCTCAGCCCGGGGTCCCACAGCTCTTGTGTACACACATGAGTGTGTACAAGCTGTTGCCCCAGCGTGGAAGAGGGGATCCCTCCATGACCCAGGTCACTGGTGGTCAGGAGGCCCCTTGTCTTGCCTCTATGGCCACAGGAGACAATCCCAAAAAGACCACAGTCATAAGTCAGGATGTTTCCCAGGGTCTGGCTGCCCAGGTTTATCTGTGGCCATCTGATTACATGCTTTAAATCATTACAAAGGTAAATTATCCATGTTACCAGCCTGGTGCTGGAATTTACGTTTCTGTTGATGGAAACCCTGCAATTTACATTTATTATGAAGGGAATTCAAGGTTGCTTATGAGAGGTTTTGCCCACAAAGAAAAGTTTGGGAACCACTTATACCCCAAAAATCAGGGACAAGGGGTGTGGCTCCCAACAATCAGTGATTTGACTTGATTTGCTATTAATCAATTTTCTTCACTTCTTTTGAATTTGACCTTTATCTAAAGAAAGCAAGTGAGTGGACAAAGTCAATTAAGAAACAATTGGAAATTTCCCACCAAAATGACGGGATTTTCTTTTTAAAGTCCCCCTATTTATTTTCATATGCAAGAAGAAAATTCTAGAGATGCAGGAAAAGCAGAAGGATGGTTAGAAACTATTATGGACCTTAATAGTAATTTAAAAAAAATTTTTCTATCTTAATTTTGTTCTGTACCAAAGGATACATTTTCTACTTTTACTGTTGTCTACCTGCAATGACCTGACTTTTAAAAAAAAAGTTTTTAAAGGGTATCAGATCTTATGCTGTCCCATATAATCTAAGCCTGTGGTCCCCAACCCCCAGGCCATGGCTAGGAACCAGGCTGCACATCACTGCCTGAGCTCTGCCTCCCCCGCCCACCCCCTCCATCACCCCACCCCCACACACCATCCCTGGAAAAATTGTCTTCCGTGAAACTTAGGAATGCGGCCACACAGCAGGAGGTGAGTGGTGGGTGAGGGAGCAAAGCTTCATCTGTATTTACAGCGGCTCCCCACTGCTTGCATCACAGCCTGAGCTCTGCCTTCCCCATCCATGGAAAAAATATCTTCCATGAAACCAGTCCCTGGTGCCAAAAAGTTTGGGGACCGCTGATCTAAGTCACAAGCAGGAAGCTCCAGAGTAACCACTGATCCTCAATGGTTACCTTTGAGAATTCCTGGGGAATGGACAGAGTAAAAGAAAATGAATTTCCACAACCAAAGAGAAGGGCAGCTGAGGAAGGGATCCCAGGGAGCCTACTGCTGTACTCACGTCGTCAGAAGAGATGTATCAGCTGGAGAGCTGTAGGCATTTCCTCAGTGGAAACAGGTAGTTTCCTGATAGATCGACCTGGAGGTAAAGAAATCTGAGCTCTATGAATTATAGGATTTAAATTCTGCAGATTTTTGGAAGTCTGATATGAAACATTTGGGGAATTAACTTCTAAATCTAACAACTAAAAAAAAAAAAATGAGGTGATAAAAGATTACCTATAGCAATAGTTTCCTCTGTGAGAAAATATAATTATTGGAGTCTCAAGTGATCTTTCCTTTTTAAAACAAATACTTTATTACCTAGGTGTGATTTTTCTGCTCTGGGACAAAGGTACAGATTGAGAAAAACTGCAGGCACCTGCATTTATAATGATTTGGGAGAGTTTATTTTATCAACTGCTCACAGGATTGAAATAGCACCTCTGGGATTGATTTTCCTGTCCTAATTTTTCACTTTTGTGGTCTCCAGATATTGAGGGAAGAATCTCAATACAGCTCTGTGGCACACCTGTGAAGTTCAAGGTACAGAATATTGCAATGAGGACACTGCTACTGATCCAATGCCTTGCCCTCAACCTCCCCAGAACAGTGTAGGGCAGGCAGGTAGGCAGGCAGAGTGCAGATAAGCAAGCCAGGATGCTTCTGGCTGGCAGAGTCCTTTTCAGGTATGGTGGTGGAATTCAGAAAGTATTCTGTGATTGTTCCAAGACTTCCAGGAACTTTGAACCTTCAAGAGGAGAATTCCCAAGTCAGGAAGCAGCTCCATGCCCCTGGAAAAGGTAGAGAAAATTACCAAGTGCAAGGCAGAGGCAAAAGAGGGCTTGGTTCCTGTCACTCAAATTGTGCCCAGCCTAACCTTGTCCCAGAGAGGCCACTATAGGTAATGAACCAGACAAAATAGAGTAGGTTCATTTCCCCCCATCCATCCCATAAGGACAACTAAAAATCTTGGCTATAATACAACAAATGAACACAGGAAGACTCTGCAAGTGGAAAGAGGGCAGACTGGCTAGGGATCTCGGGACCTGAGGAATGACATGGTGGTGATTTCCCTGGGGTTTCTTTTTCTCTCCCATATGTCTTGGATAGGGTGCTGGAGAAGCCTGCAACCGAGAAACACAAACAGGTACAGTTTTTTTTTTTTTAAAGCCCCAAGAAAAGCTTACTCTCTTTAGCCAAAGGACTGGGAAAAGGGCTGCCTAGCAAAACAGAAACCATTTTGAAAGTACCCACCCAACTCCAGCTCCCCATAGCCACCCTCCTGCCCAGCAGTAGCAAGGGGCACTCTGGTTCCCAGGCCAGGGTGGTATCAGTGAGGCTGACTAGGAGCCTGGACTTCTGTCACCTACTCAGAAGTAGCAGATGGTACTCCTCCCTTCCCAGCTAGAGAGGATTTCAGAGTGGCGGGGGCTAGAGAAAGGGACTTTTAAAACCTGTATATAAAATTCTGTGTAGACCCCAAGTGACCCACACATGAAACTGATAAGAATTAACATGAAAAAGCCTTGAGACCTATGGTATGGAATACCACCAAAGTTTTTGGATTGGCCTCAAGGTAGCACACAAATGAAGCAGATTGGACATATGTACTAAGCCTGCTAAAAGGAAGATTTAAATAGGACCCAGAGTCTCGTAATATAATACCCAAATGTCCAGGATGTTAAAAAAAATTATTCATTATACTAAGGGCCAGAAAAATCACAATTTGAAAATACAATCAATAGATGCTAACACTGAGATGATTCAGATGGGATTTTCTGACAAGGATTTTTTAAAGCAGCCACCATAAAAATGCTCCAATAAGCATTTAGGAACACTCTTGAAACAAATTAAAAAATAGAAAATTTCAGAAAAAGAAAAGAAGATATAAAAAGAACTAAATGGAAATTGTAGAACTGAAAAAATATAATAATCAAAATTAAAAACTCACTGAATGTGCTTCATAGCAAAGAAGAAACAATAGAGAAAAGAACTTGTGAACTTGAAAGCAGATGAATAGAACTTACCCAATTTGGACAACAAACAGAAATAGACTGAAAAAAATGAACAGAGGCTCTGAGACCTGTGAGACAATAAAAAAAGATCTAATATTTGTGTCATCAGAGTTCCAAGAAGACAGGAGAAAGAGAGTGGGGTTGAAAAAATATTTGAAGAAATAATGGCTGAAATTTCCCCAAATTTGGCAAAAGGCAGAAAGCTAGATTCAAAAAGGTAAGTGAACCCCAAACAGGATAATCCAAGAAACTCATGCTCAAACACATCATAATTAAACTCCTGAAAACTAAGGACATAGAAAAAACACTTAGAAAGAAATAATTTTCCCTATAGGGGAACAATAATTCTAAAGACAGTGGCTATCTCATCAGAAATCATGGAGTCCAGAGGAAGGTAGTACCTTTTTTAAGTGCTGAAAGAAGAACACTGTTAACCCAGAATTCTATATCCAACAAAAATATCCTTCAGGAATGAATAGAAAATAAGGGCACTCTCAGATAAAGGAAAGCTGGGAAAGTTTGTTACCAGCAGACCTATTCTAGAAGAATGACTAAAGGAATTTCTTCAAACAGAAAGGAAATAACAGAAGGAAACTTGGAACATGAGGAAGGAAGAAACAACAATGAATTGGGTAAAAAATGAAGTTAAATAAAATAGACTATCCTTCTCCTCTTTAGTTTTTTAAATTAAATTTGATGGTTGAAGCAAAAAATTATAACATCATTTGATGTGATGCTCAATGTATATAGAGGAATTATTTAAGGCAGTTATATTATAAAGGAAGGGGATGACTAAAAGCACCTAAATGGAGGTAAGCTTTTTATATTTCACTTGAAGTGGTAAGGTATTGACACTAGCAGACTGTGATAAGTTACATATGAATATTTTAATACCTACAGAAACCATTAGAAAAACAAAGAGATATACTTATAATATTTCAGATAAATAAAAATAGAATTCTAGAAAATATTTAAGTAACTCACAAGAGAACAAGAAAATGGAAACAGAGAAACAAGAAACAGACAGAACAAACAGAAAACAGTAATAAACTGGCAGACTAAAGCCCTAACATATCGATAATTACATTAAATGTAAATGATCTAAATACACCAGAGATTGGCAGAATGGATTAAATATCATGACTCAACTATTTGCTGTCTACAAGAAACTTACTTCAAATATAGTGATATAGGTAGGTTAAAAGCCATTAAATATGAAATGTCTGATTTCAAATCAAAAGTGTAGTTTATTATATCTCAAACAAGAAGCAGTACAATTAATCAAAGTGTGCACCTAAACTATCCACACAGTTTTGTCATCTTAACGGTAGCTTTTTTATGCCAGCAGTGAAGAAGCCTGGAGAGCAAGTGGTGATGAAATTGCAAAAGGCATTTTCCACAGCTTGTTGAGAATTGAATATTTTCCTTGCAAGAAGTGGTCTAAAGCCTGGAAGAAGTGGTAGTCAGTTGGTGCAAGGTCTGGTGAATATGGTGGATGACAGAGAGTTTCCAAGTCCAGATGCTGTAGTTTGAGCAGCACTGTTTGTGCGACATGTGGTCGAGCGTTGTCTTGCAAGAGGATTGGCCTGTCTCTATTGACCAATCTCGGCTGCTTAATCACAAGCATCCTCATCATTTCGTCCAGTTGGTTGTAGTAGACATCTGCTGTAATCAATTGACCAGGTTTCATAAAGCTGTAGTGGATAATACCAGTGCTGGACCACAAAACACACACCATTAGCTTTTTTTGATGAATATTCAGTTTTGGACTGTGTTTCTGCACTTCGTCTTCATCCAACCATTGTGCCAAACACTTGTGATTGTCAAGAAGAATCCATTTTTCATCACACTTAACAATACAGTGTAGAAATGGTTTGCCTTTGTGTCATGACAGCAAAGAAAGGCAAGCTTCAAGACAATTTCTCTTCTGATGCTCATTTAATTCATGTGGAACCCATCTATCCAGCTTCTTTATCTTGCAGATTTGTTTCAAATGGTCCAGTGTTATTGGAATAGTAACACCAAACCTTGCTGCTAACGCACATGTAGGTTGAGATGGATTCGCTTCCACTACAGCTTTCAGCTCATCATTATCCACCTTGGTCTCAGGTCACCCACATGGCTCATGTTCAAGATTAAAATCACCAGAGCAGAACTTCTCAAACCATTGATGTACTGTGTGTTCATCAGCCACATCCTTCCCAGACACTTCATTGATATTTTGAGATGTCTGAGATGCAATGGTTTCATGACAGAACTCATATTTGAAAACAACACAAATTTTTGACTTATCCATGGTTTCACAAAAATTGCTCTTAAAAAAATTTGAAAAATAATCACAAGCCAAAATGTGCATTTGAAAGACTGAGGATGTACCTTCATGATAAAAATAAAACAAAAGTGTCAAAGTGAAATGTCAGAGATATCAACTGTCAAACTTACTACTTAAGGAAATAGGACATTTCATACTTAATAACCTATACAAGGAGAGGCAGCAAGATGGCCAGGGCCTTGGGTGGGCAGAGGACAAGCTGAATTTGGATGCTAAGTCAACAAATCAGAGATGTCATCAAGTTCAGAATCAAAGTCAGGGGGGCAATTCTGAGCTCCCACTGTGAAATGAGTGTTTGAAAAATATTGTCCTCAGTGATCACCACTGCCCCCTAAAGTTCGTGCTATTACCATATTTCATTAATGAAGAAACAGTCACTCCAAGTCTTGACTCAAGACTTGCCTGAGACCAGGCAGCTAATAAGTAAAGGACCAGGGGCACCTACCAAGCACATCCAGTTTTTTTTCTATTAAGACAAGGAGAATGGACAAGGTAAGGGGGCTTGTAGGTTGGAAGAGTGGGATCTGGCAAGGGTGTCAGATTTTGAGGATGGCTCCATCCTGAAACCCTGAGCCTGAGCCCTGATGTCTGGGATTTACTTTGAAATAATACAATGTGTGTGTGTGTGTGGGGGGGCATATAGGAGTATAGCTGAAACAAGATTATAAATGACTCAATATTTATTGAAGCTTGTGATGGTACATGTGCATCTATCGTCTGGCCTCTCTACTTTTGTGTACATTTGAAAATTTCCATAATAAAATTATTTTCAAAAATGGTTGCCAGAGATAATGTGGAAGGGGAAGAGAAGTCATGTGCCTGAAGGAGAGGGAGGCCAGGCCAGGTTCCCCAGGGGTGGGGGGAGGGATGCTACTGATGGGCTGACTAGGTGTGTATGAGTCTTGGGTGTTGCTGGACATGAAAAAGCTGGGTTTTCCCACTGTTTGTTGCAATGTTTGTACACTTAGCCCAGGATGCCTGGAATCCCAGGCCCAGGCAGAGCTGTGCCTGCCAGAGGGAATCCTGATAAAAGGCCATTCATTCCTTTTTAGGAATGGGTGATCTGAAATGGTCACCCCAAGCCAAGTGAACATCAAAGTCTGTTCCACACTGAGCCACATCCTTTTGTCCTTCATCCCCCCACCTTGCCTGAATCCACCTGGCACCTATATTCAAGCCTCTTACCCTTTCACATTCTGCTCCTGTTCTACCCTTTTCCCAAAGCCATGTCTGTGCTGGGATGTCCCCTCCCAGCTGCATTGGTGGCAGCAGTCTGCTTCCACACTCTTAGAACAATTTCTCAGCTACCTACCCGCTAAGAAATTCCTCTTAATTATTTAGATAAGGGGTGATGAGTTCCGCCACAATTCCTGTCTCACAAATCCCTCCACCAAATACACTGACTCATTTGCTTTTCATTAATGTAAAAACACGAACTCCCAGTTTATTAATTTGTGTCTGTTTCTAATATTTCAATCTGGCACAGCATGGTCTGTGCTGATTTGTTAGCTGCCAGGAAGCAGAAACCGGTTTCCTACCTCACTCTGTGCAGTAACTCAAGGAGAGGGCTGCTGACAGGCACCCCTCAGACGCTGCGGGAGAGGAGGGCCGTCCTTGTGCAAGCGGTGGTGAGAACGGTGAGGTGTGGCGTGCACCCTCCCCTGCCCCGGGCTGCCTCCGCCTCTCTCGGACACCCAGGACGCTGAGGCAGCCTCCTCAGTAGGACCCAAAAAGCGCAGCTGCTCTCTTCTGTGATGTCAAAATTTCTCAGTCCCATCTCCCCAGGACTCCCCTCCAGGATGGAGGAGCCAACCGCTTGAGTGGCAATGGCTTCATGGGTTACTCCACCCCAGTAACGTTTGCATTTTAATACCTTGGTCCAAAGGGTAAATATTGTAGGCATTTGAGACACCTTTGAAAACTGAAACAAGAGATATTTCAGAGTGTAGGTGGTTTCCAGAGCTTTCATGTCAGTCTTATGTGGGCTGTTCCAAGAAGCTGGCTCTGTGTTCAGATTATAAATCACCCAATAAACTGTGACAAAGAAAAACATTAGCAAATCACCTCCAGCTAGTTGATGAAGGCTTTATGAGGATACTCGATTCTTACCCACTCATAAGGAATATGGGCTCTTTGAGAAAAGTGGAGTGAACACCATCCCTGGACACAGCTGGATTTGCCTATGAGAGGCTGGCATGCATGGGGACCTTTCACCTTTGGGTTCCATAATTTGGGATGGATTTCACTCCTCTTGGAGAGGAGACATAGTGTTGGAAAGAAGACAGAACAGAAGCCTTCCAGCTCCTTAATGCTGGGCTCCTTCCTAAGTACACACTGGGATTTTTGAACTTCTGCGTGCTGTATCACAGTGAACTTATTTGGAAAGGTAAAAATTCCTATCCTGAACAGTATGGGTCAAATATTTCCTTCAAGGCAGCCCTGGATGCTGGGAAGATCCCCCCCTGTCCCTCTCCAGTTTCGGCCTCCTGACGTCAGTGAAGGTTTTACTGGCCTAGAGGCCTTGGCCTTGGGCCCAGAAAGCATCATTGTGGACAGCCCAGACCTGAGGATGATGGCCCAGATAATTGAACAATCTGGGCCCAAATGCCAGTTTCTAAAACCAGAGAGATTTCTGTGTAGCTTGACCTATCATTTAAGCCAGACAGAAAAGCTTTGACATTTCTTCCCTGCTCCTTCTTTTTAAACAATGTAAAATGCTGTTCCACATCTAATTATACTGGAGAAATGTGACAACTATAATTTTAGACATCAAATGCCCACAAAAAATTTGGTAAATCTTACAGATTCTATTCATCAATAAATTATGTACAATTAAGCATTCTAAAATGATATTTTTTTTCCTTATTTAAAAAAATTTCTAGCCCATTGGTAAAAGTTTCATAATACAGAATTACTTCTAGAAATTTGAAACATGTATTTAGATAAATAGATAGATAGATATCTTAATGTTTTAATCTAATTAAATTACATACATAACTTTCCTCATGAACAGTTCTATGTGCATAGATTCTTGTAACCACTACCACCTATATAGGATTCAGAACTATTCCAACATCCTACAGGACGTGTCCCTTAGGTTGCCTCTTTGTAATCAAACCCTCCTTTCACCCTTAACTCTTGGCAACCACTTATCTGTCCTTCATTATAGTTTCTCTTTTTCCAAAAAAAAGTCATATAAATGGAATCATACAGTAGGTAACTTTTTAAGCATAACTCTTCTATTAATGACAATACCTTTGAAATTCATCTCTAAGTCATCATGTGTATCAATAGTTTGCTCCTTTTCATTGCTAAGTAGTATTCCATCGTGTGAGTATACAAGTTTATTGCCCATTTACCCATTGAGAGACACTGGGGTTATGAATAACGCCGTAAACATTCATGAACAGATTCTTGTGTGAATGTAAGTTTTCATTTCTCTGTAGTAAATACCTAAGAGTGTGACTGCTGGGTCTTGTTATAAGTATATGGTTAACTTTATAACAAACTGCTCAACTATTTTCCAGAGTAATTGTACCATTTTGCATGCCCATCAACAATGTGTGTATGAGAATTCCAGTTTCTCCTCATCCTTGTTAATACTTGGTATTGTTCAGTTTTTCTTTTTTTTAATTTTGTCACTCGAATGGGCATGTAGCGGTGTGTCATTGTGGTTTGAATTAACCACAATGCTAGTGGTATTGAGCATCTGTTCATGAGTTTATTTGCTGTCCATATATCTTCTTTGGTGAAGTGTCTTTTAAAATGTTTTTCTCCTTTAATTTTTTTTTCTTGTTGTTAAGAGCTCATCATATATTTGGGTACAAGTCTTTTATCTTATATGTGATTTGCAAATATTCTCTCCCAATCTGTGGCTTGTCTTTTTATTCTCTTAACAATGTAAAGTTTTACATTTTGATTAAGTCCAATTTATCCATTTTTTTCTTCTATGGGAAAAATTTCTTTTTGGTGTCAAATCTAAGAACACTTTGCCTGACCCAGGGTCTTGAAGATTTTTCTCCTAAGAGTTTTATCATTTTGTTTTACATGCATACATTTTGTGAATTGATCTTATGTGTTATGACCTTGCTCAACTCACTTATTAGTTCTAGAAGTTTTTTTAAAAGTAGATTTTCTACATAAACAACCATGTCATCTCTGAATAGGGATGGTTTCATTTCTTCTTTCAAATCTGAATGCTTTTTATTTCTTTTTCTTGCCTTATTGCATTTGCTAGGGTTCTAATATGTTATTGAATAGGAGTGGTGAAGGCAGGTATCCTTGCTTAGTTCCCAGCCCTTAGAGGGAAAATATTCAGTCTTTCACTATCAATAATGAGGTTAGCCATAGGTTGTTTTATATATGCCCTTTATCAGGTTGAGGAAATTCACTTTTATTCTTAGTTTGTCAAGATTTTTTAAAAAAATTATGCATGAATGTTGAATTCTATCCAACACATTTTATGCATCTATTGATATGATCATGTGGGGTTTTTTTGTTAAGTCTATGTGATGGTTAATTTTATGTGTCAACTTGGAGGGTGTTTTGGGATGAGATTAACATTTAAATCAGTAAATTTTGGATAAAGCAGATTTCCCTCAGTAATGTGGGTGGGGCTTATCCAATCAGTTGAAAGTCTAAATAGAACAAAAAGATCAGCCTCCCTGAGGAAGAAAAAATTCTCCAACAGATTGCCTTCAGACTTCATCTGCATCATTGGCTCTCCTGGGTCTTGCCTGCTGGCCTTCAGACTAAAACTGCACCACTGGCTCTCCTGTCTCTTGAGCCTCCCAGCCCATACTGCAGATTTTGGACTTCCCAGCCTCCATAATCTCATGAGCCAATTCTTTATAATAAAACCCTTTATATATATAACACACACACACACACACACAAAATCCCCTATTAGGTCTATTTCTCTGGATAACCCTGATTAACACAGATTTTGGTATGAAGAGTAGTTCTACAGGAACAAAATCTTAAGAATGACTTTTCCAAATCAGTCCTGGGGTTTGTGGAGTTGGTTCTGTAATCTGATTAGATTTAAAGACACTAATGACTGTTTCCAGTAGTAAAGAGAGCACTGGTAGTTCATGGAGTGATCGGGTAATAAAGATATGCAAAATATCATCGTTGGATACTCCTAATCAAACACTTATAAGAAGCAAGGATCTGAGTGACTGTGTATATACTTTTCAACATTTTTGTCAAACTAACAAGTATAATCAGATTGGCTGGTTGCCTTTGCTAATGTCGTTAGACAATGTGGGGAAAGAAAAAGATAAGCTCAGGGATATGAGGTCCCAGCTCAAATGCAGAATTAATAACCTGAGGGCATCTGTGTCTGCCCTGAAAGAGACTGTTATCTTCTATAGCTCCAGGGGTGAGACTGCCTAAAAACAAACCCAGAATCTTATCCTGCAAAGCTGACTTATCAATGTAAGTTGAATTCCCAACCTGGCAGACTGTTAAATGAGGGAATTTATTAGAAAGGAACAAGATCCTAAAAGTTGAAATGGGATGTATGGAAAGTTGAAATGGAACCCTGATGGAGCTGAGGACATAGAGCCCCAAGATTCTGATAGGACGTCTTTGTCAGTAGAAGCAGCATTTCTGGCCCCAGTACAAGCAGTCTTTCCACCCTAGTCTGAGATTAACCCTGCATTGTCTGAGGAAATTGTAGTGGCCTCCCCTGAGGCAGTTGCTTTGAAAGACAATGCTGATTCTCCTCAGGATCCACCTCACCACACTTCTTTGTTTCTAAACCTATAACTAGACTTAAGTCCCAACAGGCTGGTAAAGGTGAGGTACAAAGCATGACCCATGAGGAGGTGTGCTACACTCCAGAAGAACTATTTGAGTATTCTAATTCATACATTCAGAAATCTGGAGAATATGTGTGGGAATGGATTTTATGGGTGTGTGATAATGGTGGAAGGAATATAAAATTGGATTGGGACAAATTTATTGATATGGGCCCACTAAGCAGAGATTCTGCATTTAATGTTTCAGCTCAGGGAGGTAAGAAGGGCTCTTAACAGTTTGGCTGGTTGGTTGGCTGAAATGAGGATCAAAAAGTGACCCAGAGCAAGTGAGTTAGAAATAATAGACCTGCCTTGCTATACTATAGAGGAAGGTACTCATTCAAAGGCTTAGTGAGATTGGAAAGTTAGAACGGATTTGTCAATTAAGGCCTAATCAAACACCCTGGAAGGGTCCAGAAGACACACCTTTCACCATGACTGTGAGAAATAAATTTGTGAGAGGAGCCCCAGCATCCTTGAAGTGCTCTGTGATCACTTTTCTCTGTAGGCCAGAATTTACAGTGGGAACTGTGGTCACTGGATTGGTAAACCTAAGTGCAATGGGAGTAATTGGATCCCAGGGTAGCAGGGCCAAGTTATACACTCAACTGCCAAAGGCAAGGTGGGCATAGTTACCAAAATGCACAGCAGAGTCAAAGCAGCAATCAGAACAGTCTGACTCATGTGGAATTACGGTGCGGGCTGGTAGTTATCATAGTGTTCTTAGAAGTGAAATAGACAGGAAGCCTACTAAATTCTTACTTGATCTCTATAAGCACAAAAGTTCTAGTTCAAGTAAACAAAAGTGTAATCCAAATCATAAAAATAAAGAATCATGGCCCCGCAATCGATTCCCAAACTTGAGCCAGTTTATAGACCAAGAACTCCTTGAATGAAGGGGAGGCTGGGTCCCCTTGAGGAAGGACCCCAGGACACTGCCAAAAAATTTATACTGTTAATATTTCTCCCAACCTTTTGCAAGAGACCTATGGCCTTTTACCAGGGTAACTGTGCATTGGGGAAAATAAAATAATCAGACATTTTGGGGATTCTAGACGTGGCTCTGAACTGGTACCACTAATTCCAGGAGACCCAAAACATCACTGTGGCCCACAAGTCAAAGTAGAAGCTTCTGGAGGTCAGGTGATCATGAAGTTTTAGCTCAGTTCAGTTTCGCAGTAGATCCAGTGAGTCCCAGAACCCATCCTGTGGTTATTTCCCAAGTTCCAGAATGCATAATTGGAACAGACATACTCAGCAGCTGGCAGAATCCGTACATTGGTTCCCTGACTTGTGAAGTGAGGGCTTCTATGGTGGAAAAGGCCAAGTGGAAGCCATTAGAGCTGCCTCTGCCTAGGAAAACAGTAAATCAAAAGCAATACTGCATCCCTGGGGGGACTGTAGACATTAGTGCCCCCATCACAGACTTGAAAGATGTAGGGGCGGTGATTCCCACAATGTCTCCGATTCAACTCGCCTTTGTGGCCTGTGCAGAAGACAGAGGGAACCTGGAGAATGACGCCTAATCAGGTGGTGACTCTCATTTTAGCTGCTATACAAAATGTGGTTTCATTGCTTGGGCAAATTAACACAACCCTGGTACCTCGTATGCAGCTATTGATCTGGCAAATGCTTTTTCTCCATCCCTATTAAAAAAGACCACCAGAAGGAGTTTGCTTTCAGCTGTCAAAGCCAGCAGTACATCTTCACTGTCCCGTCTGAGGGGTATATCAACTCTCCAGTGCTATGTTATAATTCAGCACTGGATTATAACTGCCTTTTCCTTCCACAAGATATCACACTGACTGGTCCATTGCCTTGATGACATTGTATGCTGCCTGGACCTAGAAAGCAAGAAATGTGATTACTCTAGACTTATTGGTAAGACATTTACATGCCAGGGGGTGAGAAACAAATATTATAAAAATTCATGAGCCTTCTACCTCAGTGAAACTTCTAAGGATCCAGTGGAATAGGGTATGTTAAGATATTCTTTCTAAGATAAGGATAAGATTTACATCTGGTCCCTCCTACAACCAAAAAAAGAGGCACAGTGCCTAGTAGGCATCTTTGGATTTTGGAGGCAACATATTCCTCATTTGGGTGTGTTACTCCAGCCCATTAACTGAGTGCCCCAAAAGCTAGTAGTTTTGAGTGGGGCCCAGAACAAGACAAGATTTTGCAACAGGTCCAGGCTGCACTGCAAGCTGCTGTGCCACTTGGGCCATATGATATAGCAGATCCAATGGTTCCTGAAGTGTCTGTAGCAGATAGGGATGCTGTTTGTAGTCTTTGGCAGGTCTCTATAGGTCTTTGGCCATAAACACTGGCCTTTAGGATTTCGGAGCAAAGCCCTACCATCCTCTGCAAATAACTACTCTCCTTTGAGAAAGAGCTCTTGGTGTGCTCCTGGGCCTCAGTAATGACCGCACGTGTAACCATGGTTGCCTATCATGAACTGGGTGTTATCTGACCCACCAAGCCATGAAGTTGGGCGTGCACAGCAGCACTCCATCCTCAAATGGGAGTGGTATATACAAGATAGGGCTCAAGCAGGCCTTGAAGGCACAAGTAAGTTACATGAAGAAGTAGCCCAAATGCCTATGGTACCCACTCCTGCTGCGCTGCCTTCTCTGTCCCTGCTGCACCCATGGGCTCATGGGGAATTCCCTATGATCAGTGGACAGAGGAAGAGCAGACATGGGCCTGGTTTACATGATATGCAGGTACCACCTAAAAGTGAACACCTGCAACTCCTTTCTGAGACATCCCTGAAGGACAATGGTGAAAGGAAATCCTGCTGGTGGGCAGAGATCTGAACAGTACACCTGGTTGTGCACTGTGTCTGAAAGGAGAAATGGCCAGATGTATGATTACATACTGACTGTGGGCTGTGTCCAAAAGTTTGGCTGGATAGTCATGTACTTGGAAGAAACATGAGGGGAAAATTGGTGACAAAGAAGAGGTATGTGGATAGACCTCTCTGCTTGAGTGAAAAACATGAAGATATTTGTGTCCCATATCAATGCCACAAAAGAGTGACCTCAGCAGAGGTGGATTTTGATACTCAAGTGGATATAATGACTTGTTCTGTGAATACCAATCAGCCTCTTTCCCAGCCACCCATGTCATCACCCAATGGGCTCATGAACAAATTGGCCATGGTGGCAGGGGTGGAGGTTAGGCATGGACTCAGGAACATGGATGTCCACTCAACAAGAATGGCCTGGCTGTGGCCACTGCGGGGGGCCCAATCTGCCAGCAGCAAAGATCAACACTGAGTTCCCAATATAGCACCATTTCCTGGAGTGATCAGCAAGATACCTGGTGGCAGGTTAATTACATTAGACTGTTTCCATCATGGAAGGAGCAGCATTTTGTCCTTGCTGGAACAGACACTCTGGATATGAATTTGCCTTCTCAATGTTTCTGCCAAAATTACCATCTGTGGACTTACAGAGTGTCTTATCCACCGTCATAGTATTCCACACAGCATTGCATCTGATCAAAGAATTCACTTCACAGCAAATAAAGTGTAACAATGGACCTATGCTCATGGAAATCATTGGTCTTTCCATGTTCCCCATCATCCTGAAGCACCTGGCTTAAGACAGAATGGTGGAATGGCTGTTTGAAAACTCAGTGACAGTTCCATCTAGGTGACAATACCTTACACGGCGGGGACAAGGTTCTGCAGAAGGCTGCATATGCTCTGAATCAGCACCCAATACATGGTGGTGTTTCTCCCATAGCCTGGATCCGAGGGGTGGAAACGGGAGTAGCATCACTCGTCATTACCCCAGTGACTCACAAGTAGAATTTTGGCTTCCTGTTCCCATGACCTTATACCGTCCCGGCCTAGAGATCTAAGTACCAAAGGGAAGAATGCTTCCACCAAGAAACACAACACTGATTCTGTTGAACTGCAAGTTGAGACTGCCAGCTGACCATTCTGAACTCACACTTCTGAATCAAGAGGCAAAGAAGGAGTTACTGCGCTGTCTGGGGTGGTTGATCCTGACTACCAAGGGGAAGTTGGATGGCTGCTGCACAAGAGAAAGAAGAGTATGTCTAGAATACAGGAGATTCCCTAGGGTGTCTGTTACTATTACGAAGCCCTGTGATTGAAGTCAAGGAAGAACTAGAACAACTCAATCCAGGAAGACTACTAATGGCCCAGATACCTCAGGACTGAGGGTTTGGGCACCTCACTAGATAAAGAACCACAATTGAGGTGCTTGCTGAAGGCAAAGGGAATACAAAATGGGTAGTGGAAGAAGATAGTTATAAATACCAGCTATGATCGCGTGACCAGTTACAGAACCAAGGACTGTAATTATTGTGTTTCCTCCATATTTTGTTATGAATAAGTTTGTGTGTGTGTATGTGCATGAGCATATCAAATATCTTTGTTTTCTTCCCTCTCTTATCCCCTTATTATGTAACATAAGATGTATTGACGTTATATCATACTATCTAAGTATTGTTAATTTTACATCATAGTATTTAAGTTACAGGATATCAAGGAAAAGAGTAAACATCATGCAAGGACTTTGCATCCTATTCCGGGGAAAGAGTTAGTGTGTTTTCAGTTGTGTGCAAGATAATTGTATCCTAAGGAGATGCATATGTGTGCCAAGTTGACAAAAGGTGGACTTGTCATGGTTAATTTTGTGTCAACTTGGAGGATGTTTTCGGATGAGATTAACATTTAAATCAGTGAACCTTGGGTAGAGTAGACCGCCCTCCACACCGTGGGTAGGTCTCATTCAGTTAGTTGAAGGCCTGAATAGAACCAAAAAACTGGCCTCACTGGGCAAGAGAAACGTCTCCAGCAGACAGACTTTGAACCTCATCTGCACCACTGGCTGTGCTGGGTCTCAAGCCTACTGGTTCACACTGCAGATTTGGACTCCCCAGCCTCTATAATCATTTCCTTATAGTAAATCAATCTCTCTCTCTCTGTCTCTCTCTCTCTTTGTCTCTGTCTCTCTCTATCTCTCTCTGTTTCTGTTGAGTCTGTTTCTCTGGAAAACCCTGACTAATACAGTGGTGAATTACATTCATTATTGTCAAATGTTGAGTCATCTTTATCGTAGGATAAACTTCACTTGGTTATGATGTATTCTTTTAATAGATTGCTGTGTTCAATTTGCTAATATTTTATTGAAGATTTTTGGGTCTATATTCATGGGGATGTTGGTCTGTGGTTTTCTTTTCCTGTACTTGTCTTAGTCTGGTTTTGGTATGAGAGTAATATTAGCCTGCTAAAATGTGTTGGGAAGTGTTTTCTTCTTTTCTATTTTCTGGAAGAGTTTCTGAAGAATTATTGTTATTTTTTCCTTAAATGTTTGGCCAAATTCACCAAAGAAACCACCTAGGCCTGGAATCTGCCTTTTTAGAAGTTTTTTCTTTTTTTTTAAAGTACAAATTCAATTTTTAAAATAGATACAGGGCTATTTATGTAGTTTACTTCCTTAATTTTGGTAGTTTGTGGCTTTTAAGAGATTGGCCCATTTCATCTAAATTGTTAAATTTGTGTGCATAGAGTTGTTCATAGTGTTCCTGTATTATCCTTCTGATGTCTTCAAAGCCTTTCTTTTTTTCTTCTGATTTTGATAATTTGTTTCTTCCATTTTTTTTTTTCTTGATCAATCTGGCTATAGGTTTATAATTTTTGTTGACTTTTTCAAAGAACCACATTTGGTTTCATTGATTTTATCTGTTGTTTTTATGTTTTAAATTCCACTGATTCCTGTTGTCATCTTTGTTGTTTCTGCTCTTATCCTTGCTTTGGGTTTATTTTGCTCTTTTTTTTTAGTTACTTGAGGCAGAAGCTTAAATTATTAATTTGAGGCCTTCCATCTTTTATAGTATTTGTACTTAATACCATAACTTTTCCTGTAAACACTGCTTTAGCTCCATTCCCACAAATTTTTATATGCTGTATTTTCATTTTTATTCACTTCAAAATATTTTCTCACTTCTCCCAAGACTTTCTTTTTGGCCTATAGATTACTTAGTAGTATGTTATTTGATTTTCAAATATTTGGGGATTTTCCAGATATCATTCTAATATTGATTTCTAGTTTAATCCCTTTATGGCCACAAGCCATAACTTGAATGATTTAAATTCTTTTAAATTTAATGGGGTTTTAAAAAAATTAGAACATGATTTCATTTTGTGAATGATCTATACATACTTGAAAAGAATGTATATTCTGCTCTTGTTGGGTGGAGTGTCCCATACATGTCAATTAGGTCCAGTTGGTTGATGGTGTTCTTTGTGTCTTCTATGTACTTGCTGATTTTCTGTCTGTTGATTACTGAGAGAAATGTTTAAATCAAGAACTGTAACTGTACATTTGTCTACTTCTCCTTTCAGTTCTATCTGTGTTCAACTTACGTATTTTGAAGACCTATTGTTAGGAACATGACATTTAGGGTTGTTATGTCTTCTTCACGCCTATAATTTTTTAATATTTAAAAATTTAAATATAGAATAAGGTGACATTCAATTAAAAAGAAAGCATAAGGGATTATTCTTTTTTAAAGATAAACTTTATTTTTAATATATTCTCTCATTTACTTTTTTAAGGTAAAAGGCCTCTAGAAATCATGTTACAGTATAGGCTGCTGTGAGTAAATTTTGATTAAATGTTTTTTTCTTTTCTAAATATCTCCCTTTGTTATAGCAGCTAAGGGTAGGTCCTCATTTTGCTCAATGTAATTCCTAAAATCAAGGGTAGGATTTTTTCCCCTTAGGGCCCCAAAGCCACAGTCGAAAGTGGTCAGTTGTCTCCCTCTCCCTTTGCCCTCCTTCTGCATGTGTCTGTGCGTCTGTGTGTTTACTTCTAGAAGGTCCCACCTCCCAGGGAAAGACTAAACACTGCCAAATCTCAAAACTGCGGTGCAAAAGCTCTGCTTTTACCCCCAGCTTCACTGCCAGTTGTTTTCAGGCAAGTGTGGGGATGTGCTCCCCAAAGTGAGCAACTGTAATGTGTTGGCCACGACAGGGGTGGGAGGGGAAAGAGGGGGCAAGAAAGGAACTTTCTGCCCCGCATCAGGCTCTGACACATGAAATTTAGAAAACAGACTGAGAAAATATTTCTTCAGAAGAACTTTTCTAAGCATTGTTGGAATCTGGCTTGAAAACAGCACACTTAACATTTTAAATTTCTTCATATTATGCCAGTGGTAGTCAACTAAGAAAGGTGTCACCTTGGGTAGGAGATTTGAGGCCTAATGACTCAGTCCTGGAGTGATTCCCTCCTGCTCCGGTCTACTGGGCCTTCTCCATTTTTCCAGCCTCAACGGCCGGAGGCCCCAGAGCTGTCACCCATGTCTCCCTACACATTGGACATCTGCTTCAAGAACCACCCCAATTAAAAGGGCAGGAAACCCCAGTGGCTGTTTACCAGGTCCCCCACAGACCATGAAGTGAACATCTGATACCTGGCCAGGGGAGGAATAAACTCACTTTAGCTCATAGCTATGTGTTTAACAGGTCCCTGTGTATTTATTCATGGAGTCCCTGTTGGTTGGACTTGAGTTTAAATAGTTGACAGGAAATAATGCCTTCCAGCTTGATATCCCAAGTTCATCCAGAGCCAGAGGATGGAAACTTGGACTACACTTTCCAGGTTGGTTTACCATCCCCGTAAATAAGCACGATGTCTGTATTCATAAAGGACCCACTGCCTCCAAATAAGTGCAGCTCGAATAATTGATGTCCTTGAGAAACAGCCAATGTGGGGGAAACAGGCCTCTCAGCCCTGGAGGCTCTTAGTGACCTCTGGGTGTCTTCAGCTACTGGTGACCAGGATGGACAAACAAGTCCTGTGGCCACACCATTGAGGTCACAGGAAGCTGCGAGCTCACAAATCCTTGGGCCAATGTAATTACCCTGAGGAAGGCCACAGCACATATTCTTAAGCTCTGCTTTAGGGATAGCTTGGGAGAAATAGCCCTAAATGGCTTAAATAGACTCAAGGAGGGGAACTGCCTAATGAAATCAATAGGCCTTTTGTGTGATAGGAAAAGAGCAAGTGTGGTCAGGGCCTCAAGAGGTCGGTGCTGTCCTGCCTCGGTACTTGCCGGGGGAAAACAAGGAACTTCCGACCCCACTGTGGAGGGCGAGCCACAACGTGTGATAGGTGCTGCCAGCAGACCACATCCAGGACTGGTGCCTGAGCTATACCTACCTACATGGTGTCTGCAAGCCCAGCCTGAGCACAGCTGGGAATGGCATATTCCAACCCCAAAGCCAAAATTCCATCACACCATCCTATCTGGTGCTCCTGCGTCTGTTTCCAGATTCAAGCAAGGATACGGAGAATGTCCTGGACCGCTGAAATCCATTGATTGCTGCCAACCTCAGGCGAAATGGTCACTAGCCTTGGCCATGACTGAATGGCAATGCCACAAAGGCTCACTGCACCCACCCGCTGCATGGCTGTGAAGGAGCCTTCCGATTCACCTCGCAGCACGCTGACCAGGGATTGGCCTCTTGTTCCTCGGTAGCTATATACATGATGTTGGTTTCAAAGATGAGTTTTTCCTTTGTGTCCTTCTGTTCTTTACTTGGTTGTTGTTAAATACATGACATTGTTTACTCTGCCTTATTTGGGCACCAAGGGAAATGCTGCAACCTATTTGTGGGGATAAACACAAAAACACACATTTGTAGAAAGGACATTCGAGGACACCTGAGACTGTTTAACTGGTGCCTGTGACTAAGGGGAAGTAGATTCTAACCTGGCTGCCTTTGATGTGCTGTGGAAAGGAGCCCTGGACAGCAGGGCCAGTCACGCAAGGACATCTATCGAGGCCCAGGCCACCCTTCCTAATTGAGCCCAGGAGATGGTGATGCTGGAAAAGGCACCCAGGATTGCTGCTCCATTTCTGGCATCAGCTGGGCAGGCAGCTGAGCGGCCCACTGGGCGAAGACAGTGGCTGACTGTCTGGCTGAAAACAAGCCTGTGGGATTGTGTGTCGTGGGGAAGGGATCAGCATCTGATCTCCGTCCACAGTGACTGGGGGCACCTGGAGGCCTGTCAGAGCTCTGCTCCCAGGTTTCCAGCTGAATGGCACAACAATGTTTACATCCCCCACACCCCAGGGGTGGCTGCCCATAAGACCCAGGTGCCTGGAGGCAGAGAGGGCTCACACTTGTGTTATGAGACCCCAGGCTGCTGGGCCCTGCTTGTTCCAGGCAAGCTGTGGACAGGTATGCACCAATAGACACATACACAAAACTGGGCCATTTTCCTCACAGATACAAAGCCACTTCCCTGGAGGAGGCTTTCTATACCTGCCGACAGTGATAATGACAAATGTTTACCCAGACAATGATAAGGAAAACCCAGGCATGGCTGGGTTTCTTGTCAAAGAAAATGAAGCTTATTCCAGGGTACCAACACCTCTCCTATAGGTCTGAAGCAGTCCAGCTCCAAAGGCTGGGAATATTTTGTTGAGAATATTCTGGAATTTTTCAACAATCATTAGAGCCCAGATACAATATCTGAAATGTACGAACAGAGCGGAAAACACTCAAGTGTCGTGTAGAGCAATTATGTCCTCCGTATACCCAGGAGTCTTGGTTTGGGGGTGTCATGGGAGGATTCCAGCTATACTCAAACCCCGCTCCCCCAACCCACCCCACCTCCTTGGGACCACAGTTGACGTTGCCAAATTAACTCTGAGTCCTAACAGATGCTTGGGGTTTATAGCTGTTATTCCTGGACCCTGGACAGCCACTGGGTCTTTTTTATTTTGCTCCACCAGGCCCAAGATTTTTATCCGCAGAAGGATTCGTTTCTCTCCTTCTCTGTTCGTTTGGCGCTGCCTGAGCCCCTCCAGGCTGTGCCTCTCTCCTTGGCCCACCCAGGCCTGCCAGGGGGATGGCAGGGAGCCCGCCATGCCTCTGCTGCAGCAAAGCCCACAGCCTCCCAGTGCTTCCTGCACGGCTCCTGCCTTGCTTGCCTGCCTTCCACTCTCTTCTCCCTTCCAGATATGATTGCTGAAACGGTCATCCCACTTTTGACTCTTGGGGTGCTTTCTAGAACTTAGGTTAGCTTTTGCTCACTCTCTGGCTTCACTCTATGGCTGCTCTGGGTCACATACCTTCCCCTGGTCTCTGCCTACAAGCAGCCCCCTTTTGTTTGGTCCCACCGCCGGGACCCCTGCCCAGTGCGGTGTGTTCTCCCTTTGGGCATAAAGTGAACTACAAGTGAAGGCACAAGTGGGACTAGTTAAGACCTTCCATCTCCTGTGGAATCACATTTTACAGGTCCCACCCCGCATTATATCACACCTACCAAATGCACCTCACCTCACTGAACACATTCACATTAACCTCTACGGAAGCTGAGTTGCATTGCATGTGCCGCTGTACTATTAACTTGGGTAGATATTTAATGGATCACGTAGTGATTTCTGTCATCAGCATTCCTCACTTATTTTCAAGCCAATGATTCCCCAACACTCCATCCTGTCCTTAAGTGGCAGCCCCTGAGTGTAACCTTCCTAGGCGTGAAGGCAGTGGACATAGCTCTTGGTTTTCTCTCCTCTGCTGAAAGCAACACCACCACCACCAACACCACACCCTCCGTTTCTTTGGTTCCTGCTTCCCTACTCTCCCATGGAGTCTCTGGTTTCTACCCATCCATTCTATCATGTAGATGGTCACAGCTCACGAGGGAAATTCACATAGAGCAGTGGTGGATAAAAAGACAGAAGCATTCTCCTCTTCCCAGGCCAGATATCCAAACCTGCCCACTCTCCCCAGCCCTCCAGCTCTCCTCCCCGCTGCTGTGGACGCTGTCTCCTCCCGAGCTCTCCAGAAACTTACCCCCGAGGCACCCCTTTCCCTCTAGTAAGCTCACCTTCTGCTTCTCACTTGTTTCCTTCCTGCCGCCTTCTTTGCACTCAGATTTCTCCCCGTTAAAAAAACCAACCAAACAAAAACCCAAAATACCGAAAACTGCCTTGTTGCCACATCTCTTCCAGTTCCAGCCTCTCTGTCTTTCCTTGATAGCATTCATCTGGAATTTGTCTTTTTGTGTCCCAGCTCCTTTTCCACAGGCATACGAGGCTGCCTCTATCAAACCCAACATTCTGATAGATGCCCACACCTATTTCTGAGTGCTCTATTGTGTTCCAGTGCTCTGATTGTCAGTTTCTGCACCACTGCCACACTATTTTAATTGCTCTGGCTTTATTTAATAGCTCAATGTCTGGTAGGGTGAGGTTTTCTCTGATAATGGTGTTTAAGATTGATTTAGCCATTCAAAGTCCTTTTCCTATGAATTTTAGAGTAAGTTTCCTGAGATAAATCAAAGAATCAAAAAATTTAATTGGAATTGCACTTATTGTTTTGGTTTATTTCGGGGGAAATTGACTAGATCTGTACAATGTTGAGTTTTTCTATGCATGACAGTGAATATCTATTTCTTTGTTTTTATCTCTTATGACTTTCAGTGTTTTGTAACTGTCTCTATAAATTTTGCACACTTCTGTTAGGTTTATTTTAGTAATGTATGTGTGTATGTGCATGTTTTGCAGTTGTAACATTTCAAATGTTACATTGCTAGTTGCTTATTGCACACTTAAAGAAACATCATTAATTTTCATAACATTATTTTGTATCCATATACCTTTCTTCACTGTCTTACTGATTCTATTTTTTTACACATTGATTTTCTCGTCCTTTTTTATGGCGATGATCATGTATCATCTATAATTTTGTCTACCTTTCTAATCCTTATTCTTGTCTTATTGCATTGTTTAGAAACTCCAGTACTCTACTAAATAGTGGTAATGATAATAGGCATTTTCCCCCATTAAATATGTTGTTTCACTATTAGATAAGCTGTCTGCAGTAGGTTTTTGATAAGTACCAATTATTATTTTCATGACGTTTTCTCCTATGGTTAGGTGCTGTAAGTTTTCTTATGAATGGGTTTTAAATTTTATTGAATGTTTTTTCTGTATCTTTTGAGAGTCAATATGATTCTTCTCCTTTAATATATTAATGAGATGAATTATACATACATTATGTCCTGATGAACTATCTTTATATTCCTGGTATAAGTCTAACTTGGTCGTGACAAATTATTTTAGGACATTACTGGATTAGAATCACTAATATTTCCTGCAGGATTTTTACATTTATACTTTTAAGTGATACTGGCCTGTAATTTTCTTTTCTTATGGAGACTATCCAGTTTTTATTTTAATCCAGGTATTTGCCTCAAAAATAGACAGCTTTACTTATTTCCTATTATCTGGAAAAACTGTAAAAGTAGAGATTATCTGTTATTTGAAAATTCGATAAAAATATACCTTAAAATATCAAAGGTTGTAGATTTGCCCCTTGATTTTCTTAATTGCTATTGGTTTAATTCAAAATTTTCATTCCTTATCAGTTTTGGCAATCTATATTCTATATTTTCTTTGCTTTTTCAAAAATTTTGACACATAGTTGTTTATAACATCTTCCTTGATTAAAAAAATTTCTTTGGTATCTGAGTTAGTTCCCTTTTAAATTGACAGATTTTGGTTTTTGTATCTTGTTTTTCAATTGATTGGCCCTGTCAAAGGATTTTTAAAAAATATTATTAGTCCTCTCAAAGAACTTTTGGTTTTATGAATCATCTCTATTACCCACTCTCCACCTGATTTTCATGTATTTTATTAATTTTTGCCCTTTATTTTTTTCTAAGCTCATTTTTTTCAGTCTTTCTTATTTTCTGCTAATTATATTAAAACTGTAAGTCTTTCTCTAAGTTTTATTTTGGCTATATTCCATAGTTTTTGATAGTTAGTAGTTTTATTTTCATTGTGCTAAAAAATTATAGTTTCATTATGATTTCTTTTTAATATATGAATTATTTAAAAGCGTGGTCTTTGGTTTTCAAACATGGAATGTGTTAGCTAACTTTTTTCGTTGACTCCTAACTTTATTGTATCATGAAGAGGGAATGTAGTCTGTATGATGTTGTCTATTTGGAATTTGTTGGGACTTTCTTTGTGGCCAAATGTGTGATCAATTTTCATAACTCTTCTATGTGCTTTTCGTGTGTGGGATGCAAAGTTATATCAAGTTTGTAATTATATTATTCTGTTTTCTACGCCCTTCCTTATTTTTTTGGTCTGGTTGGTGTTTCAGTTTTTGAAGAAGTTTGCTAACATCTATCATAATATGGATTTGTTTATTTTCCCTAAAGGTATATCACTCATTTTTTCAGTATAAAATATACATCTTTATCTTTTTTAGTACTTTTACTTTTGCTTTAAACTTTGTGTGACATTAATATTTCTATTCTAGCTTCCCTTTTGTTCGTATTTGCCCATTTTTATTAGTTTGTCTTTCCATTATTAAGTCATAGGAGTACCTTAAGTATCCTGAGTACTAGCTTTTTATTAGATATATGTTTTGTGAATATTTTATCCCACTCTGTGACTTTCCTACTCATTTTTCTCACACTGGCTTTTGATGAGCAGAAGATTTTAATTTTGATGAAGTTTAACTTACCAGTTTTTTCTTTTGCTGTTATTGCTATCTGTTTTGTCTAAGAAAACTTTGTGTATCCTAAAGTCCTGAAGATATTCTGTTTTCCTCTAAAAGCATCATGTCCATTTCAAAATAATTTTTATGTATGGTATAAGATAAAGGTCAAGGTTAATTTTTTTCCCACATAAATATCCAGTTATTTTAGCACTAATTGTTGAAAAGATTTTCTTTTCCTATTGGATTGCTTTGGTAACTTTGTCAAAAATCAAATGACTGGACAAATGTGCGTCCCTTTTGAATCTGTTATTCTGTTCCATCAATCCATCTAGTACCATATAGTCTTGATTACTATAGCTTGAAAAGAAGTCTTGGAATCAGGTGGTATAAGTCCTACAACTTTGTTCTTCTTTCCTCAAGATTTCTTTGGCTGTTCTAGTTATATGACATTTCCATATTCATTTTAAAATTAGCTTGTCAATTTCTTCGTTTTTAAAAAAGCCTTCTGGAATGTTGACAGGGATTGCATTGAATATGTAAATCAATTTACAGAGAATTGACATTTTAGCAATGTTGAGTCTTCCAATCCATGAATAAAATACATCTTCATTTAGTTAGGTCTTCTTTAATTCCTCTCAATGATATTTTACAGTTTTCAGTATGGAAGTCTTACATGTATTTTGTTAAATTTATTCCCAAATGTTTTAAGTTTTCTGGTGGATGATGTTATATATGAAATTATGTTTCAAATTTTAGTTTCTAGTTGTTTGCTGCAACTGATTTTTTATATTAACCTTATATCCTGTGACTTTGCTAATATACTTATTATTTCTAGTAGTTGGTTTCTAGATTACTTTAAATTTTCTATGTAAACAATCATGTCAGCTGCATGATAGTTATGTTTTTTATCTCTTATTCTTGCCTTATTATTGGAATGTCTAGGCTTTCCAGTATAACGAATGAATTGACATTGGGGAAAAAGCATTCAGTCTTTCACCAATGAGTATAATATCATCCAAAGGGTTTTTTATGGATGCTCTTTATCAGATTAATGAAAATCCCTTATTTGGCTTGGTACTGAGAGTTTTAATGTAAATAAGTTTTAAATTTTGTTAAATGTTTATTTGGCTTTGATTGAAATAAAATAATTTTGTCTTTTCTTTCCTTTCTTTTTGTTTTATTTTTGGTCTGTTAATATGTTACGTTAAATTGATTTTCTAATGTTAAATGAGATAATTTTATTTGGTCATGAAGTAGTAATCTTTTTATATATTGCTGGATAATATTTGCTAATATTAAGATTAGCAAATAGTAATAGTAATTGTTATTACTTATTAGCAAATTAGTAATAGTAACTGTATTACTGGGATAAACTGTATTTGGTAGTGAAGTGATATCCTTTTTATGCATTGCTGGATAGTGTTTACTAGTATTTTGTTAAGTATTTTGCATCTATATTCATGAAGGATATTGGACTGTAATTTCCTTTCCCTTCCTTCCTTCCTTTACTTGTTTTCCTTTCTTTGTAATGGCTTCGTGAGGTTTTTATTTGGTATTAGGGTTGGGATGGCATCATAAAATGGATTGGTAAGTGTTTCCTCCTCCTCTGTTTTCTGAATAGGTTTGTGTAAGATTGGTGTTATTTCTTCCATAAATGTATAATAGAATTAATCAGTGAAACCATTTGGGTCTGGAATTTTCTTTATGGGAAACTGAATTCTTATGGGAAGAATTCAAGTTCTTTAACATAGGGCTATTCAGAATTTTTGTCTCATCTTGTGTTAGTTTTAGTTAGCAGGTTTCTCAAAAAATTTGTCTGTTTCATCTAAGCTGTTAAATTTTCTGGCATAATGCTATTTATATCATTTTTTAAAATGTTTTCATATCAATTTTTAAAATATTATCTCCTTTTTCATACCTAATATTGGTAATTTATGTTCTCAATCTCTCTCTCTCTCTCATCAGTTTAGCTAACATTTATCAGTCTTATTAATCTTTTCAAAGAACCAACTTTTGGCTTTAAACTTTTTCTCTATTATTTTCTATTTCATTGATTTCTGCCCTTATCTTTATTATTTCCTTTTGTCTATTTATTTTACTCTCATTTTTCTAGCTTGCAAAGGTAAGGTCATTGATTTAAGATCTTTTTTCTTTTCAAATGCAAGCTCTAAGCTGTAATATTTTTCTCTAAATACTGCTTTAGCTGAATCCCAAATTTTGATGTGTAAGCTTTTACAAAAAATCAGTTAGTTTTAAATATTTTTAAATTGTTATTGTGATTTACTCTTTGACCCATGGATTACTTAGAAGTGTGTTATTTGTTGCCAAATATTTGAGGTTCTCCAAGATATCTTATTCTTAATGATCTTTAAGTTAGTTCCATAGTGATCAGAGAACATATCCTAAATGATTTTAATCTTTTGATCTTTGTAAATTTATTGAGATTTATTTTATAACCTGGCTTATGGTCTGTCTTGATAAGTGAAGTATGTGAACTTAAAAAGAATGCAGATTCTGCTGTTTTAGATATATTATTCTAAAAACATCAATTAGATCAGAGTGGCTGATAATGTTATTCAGTTCATCCATATTTGTACTGATTTTTCAGTCTAGTTTTTCTAACTGTTTCTGAGAGAATGGTGTTAAAATTTTCAACTTTGTGGAACTGTCTAATTCTCTCCTTAATTCTATCAACTTTTGTTTCATGTATTTTGAAGCTCTGTTATTAGACATATGCTCACCTATGATTGTTACGTCTCCTAATAAATTGACACTCTTATCATTGTCATGTGCCCTTCTTCATCTCTGATAATACTATTTGTCTTGTGGCCAATTTTATCAGGCATTAATATAGCCATTCCAGTCTTCTTATGCTTCCTGGTTTTATGGCATATCTGTTTTCATCCATTTACTTTGAAACTATCTGTGTCTTTGTATATAAGTTGTAACTCATATAGATAGCATATAGTTGGATTTTGCTCTTTTATCCATAATGACAATATGGGTCTTTTAATTTTAGTGTTTATTATATTCACATTTATTGTTATAGTTGGATTTGGGGCTGCCATTTTATTGTTTTGTGTTTGTCCCTCTGATTTTGTTTGTTCTCTCTTGCTTTTAAAAATTATTATTTAAGTGCTTTTTAGAATTTCAAATTTTCAATTTAGCTTTTGGCTGTTAGCTATATCTCTGCATTTTTAGATGCTTGTCTTAGGGATTACACTATACATTCTTAACTCTTCACAGTTTACTTCCTATTAATGTTGTGCCGTTTACCATTTCCCTGTCTTTTATGCTATAGTTGCCATGCATATCACCTCTACATACATTTCCTCACAAAGCATTGTTACAGTTTTTGCTTTGATAGTTCTATGTATTATAAAGAAATTAAGAGAAAAATAGTATTTTATATTTACCCAAAAATATGCCATTTCTGATGTTCTTCTTTCCTTGCTAAAGATTCAATTTTCCATCTAGAATCATTTTCCTTCAGCTTGAAGAAACTCCTTAAGCATTTCTTATACTACAGTTTTCCTGGCAATAAATTCTCTTAATTTTCTTTTAAGATATCTGTATTTCACTTTTATTCATGAAAGATTTTCACTGGATATAAACTTCTGAGTTAATGATTTTTTCCTTTCAAAACTTTTAAATAACTTCTGGTCTCCAAAATTTCTAATAGGAAGTCATTGATAACTCAAATATTTGTTCCCCTGTATGTATGTCCTTTTTTTCCCCCCCTCCCTTGCTTTTTTTAAAAAGAGATTCTCTCTTTAACAGACTGGTTTTCAGAAGTTTGACTCTGATATGCCCTGACTTGATTTTCTTTGTATTTACTGTTCATGTAATTTACTGAGCTTCTTGAATCTTCAAATGTATGCCTTTACCAAATTTAGAAATTTGGGGCTATTATTTCTTTTGTTGTAGAAATCATTGAAATTTCAAAAAGTGTGGTAAAATATACATAAGATAAAATTTACCATCTTAACCATTTTTAAGTGTATGGTTTGGTAGTGTTAAGTACATTCACATTGTTGTGCAACCAATCTCCAGAACTCTTTTTATCTGCAACCCTGGTACTCATTAAATACCAACTTTCTATTCCCTCCTCCCTTCAGTCCCTGGCAACCACTATTCTAATTTCTGTCTCTATGAATTTGACTACTTCATGTACCTCATGTAAGTGGAATCATATGGTATTTGTACCTTTGTGACTGGCTTATTTCACTAGGCATAATGTCTCAAGGTCCACCCATGTTGTAGCCTGTCAGAAGTTCCTTCTTTCTGAAGGATGAATAATATTCCCTTGTATTATAGACCATGTTTTGTTTACCCATTCATGTGTTGATGGATACTTGTGTTACTTCCACCTTTTAGCTGTTGTGAATAATGCTGCCATGAACATGGGTATAGAAATACTTCTTTGAGACCCTGCTTGCAATTCTTTTGGGTACATGCCCAGCGGAGTTGCTGGATAATGTGATAATTCTATTTTTAATTTTTTGAGGAACCACCATACTCTTTTCTACAGCAGCTGTACCATTTTACATTCCTACCAACAGTGCACAATGGTATCAATTTCATCACATCCTTTCCAACTCTTGCTATTTTCTGGGGTTGTTTTTTTCTTTGATAGTAGCATGCTAATGGGTGTAAGGTGGTATCTTCCTGTGATTTTAATTTGTATTTTTCTAATGATTAATGGTGTTGAGCATCTCTTCATGTACTTGTTAGCCATCTGTATATCTTCTTTGGAGGAATGTCTATTTAAATCCTTTACCCATTTTTTAATTGAGTTTTTTTTTGTTGTTGAGCTATAGGAGTTCTTTATATATTCTGGATATTAACCCTTTATCAGACATATGATTTGTAAATATTTTCTTTCATTTTGTGGGTTCTCTTTACAGTCTGTTGATTGTGTCCTTTGATGCAGAGAAATTTTATATTTTTATGTAGTCTAATTTATTTATTTTTACTTTTGTTACCTGTGCTGTTAGTGTCATATCCAAGAAATCATTGCCAAATGCAATGTCATAAGTGTCAATTCTATGTTTTCTTCTAAGTGTTTTATAGTTTTAGGTCCTAAATTGAGGTCTTTGACCCATTTTGAATTCATTTTTGTGTATGGTATTAGGTAAGGGTCTACCTTTATTTTTTTGCATGTAACTATGCAGTTTTCCCAACACCATTTGTTGAAAGGACTGTCCTTTCCCCACTGAATGGCCTTAGCACCCTTATCAAATATTATTTGACCATATATGAGAGGGTTTATTCCTGGGCCCTCTATTCTAGTCTACTATGTGTCTGTCTTTATGCTAGTACCACATTGTTTTGATCATTTTAGCTTTGGAATAAGTGTTGAAATCAGGAAGTGTGAGACCTTCAACTTTGTTCTTCTTTTTCAAGATTGTTTCGGCTATTCGGGATCCCTTAAAATTCCATACGAATTCTAGGATGGATTTTTCTATTTATGCCAAAAACACCACTCAGATTTTGATAGGGATTACTTTAAATTTATAGCTCTCTCTGAATAGTATTGATATCTGCATGATATATTAATTTATAAACATAGAATGTTTTTCTATTTATTTACATCTTCTTTAATTTCTTTCAGCAACATTTTGTAGTTTTCAGAATATAAGTCTTTCACCTACTGGGTTAAGTTTATTCCTAAGTATTTTATTCTTTTTGATGATATTGTAAATGGAATTGTTTTCTTAATTTTCTTTTCAGATTGTTTATTGTTAGTGTGTTGAAATACAATTGATTTTTCTGCATTGATTTTATATCCTTCAACTTTGCTGAATTCATTTATTGGCTTTAATTTTTGTATGTGTGGTCTCTAGAGTTTTTTACATATATGACCATACTGTCTGTGAACAGAGATAATTTTACTTCTTCCTTTCTAATTTGGATGTCTTGTTTTTCTTTTCCTTGCCTAATTGCTCTGGCTAGGACTTCTAGTACTACGTTAAATAGAAGTGGAGAAAGTGGGCATCCTTGTCTTACTCCTGATCTTAGAGGAAAAGCTTTTAGTTTTTCACCATTGAGTATGATGTTAGCTGAGGACTTTTCATATATGGCCTTTATTAGGTTGAGGTAGAATCCTTCTCTTTCTAGTTTGCTTAGTTTTTTTTTTATTATTATGAAATGGCATTGAATTTTGTCAAATGCTTTTTCCACATCAGTTAGTATGATCATGTGGGTTTTTTACCCTTAATTCTGTTAATGTGATGTATTATATTGATTGATTTTTGTATGTTGAACCATCTCACATTCTAGGGATAAATCCCACCTGGTCGTGGTTTATAATTCTTTTAACGTGCTGTTGAATTCTGTTTCCTAGTATTTTGTTTAGCATTTTTGCATCAATATTCATCATAGCTGTTGGTCTGCAGTTTTGTTTTTCTCTTATTTACTTTTCTTTTCTTTTTTTTTTTTTTTTTTGGTAGTGTCTTTGTCTGGCTTTGGTGTCAGGGTAATGTTGGTCTCATAAAATGAGTTTGGAAGTGTTCCCTGCTGTTCAATTTTTGGGAAGAGTTTGAGAAGGATTGGTGTTAATTTTTTTAAATGTTTTGCAGAATTAATCAATGAAGCCATGTGGTTATGGCCTTCTCATTTTTGGGAGGTTTTTGATTACTGATTCAATCTCCTTACTAATAATAGGTCTGTTCAGATTTTCTGTTTCTTTGTAATTCAGTCTTGGTAGGTTGTATCTTTGTAGGAATTTATCCATTGTATCTGGATTATACAATTTGCTGGCACAGAGTTGCTCATTGTACTTTCTTATAATTCTTTTTATTCCTGTAAAATCAGTTGTACTATCCCATCTTTCATTTCTGATTTTAGTTATTTGAGTCTTATTTCTTTTTTTCTTAGTTAATGTAGCTAAAGACTTGTCGATTCTGTTTATCTTTTCAAAGAAACAACTCTTGGTTTTGTTCATTTTTCTCTCTTGTTTTTCTAGTCTCTGTTTCATTTATCTCTACTCCAATCTTTACTAATTCCTCTCTTCTGCTAGCTTTAAGTTTAGTTTGTTTTTATTTTCTTGTTCCTTAAGATATGCAGTTAGGTGGTTGAGTTCAGATTTTTAAAAATCTTTAGCTGTCTGCTTTGAACCTGCCCCATGTATGTATCTTTCAGGGGTCAGAAAGATTTGAGTGGACTTTATACTATAAATTTGGTCTCCCATCTATGGATTGCTTCTTTCTGGAGTTCTAGGAGCTGAGGTTGCCCCATTTCTGTACTATCACTCTTGAGGCTGGGAAGCTGCAGATCTCAATTTGAGCAAATGGGAAACTCACCCTGTGTTTGTCACTCCTGCCAGATTTCATCCCCCTGCAGAATCTTCTTGCTTTGTCCACTCTCCAGTGCCTCTGTCATTGTTTTCTTTTTCCCGTTGCTCAGAGTTAGCATCTGCAGGACGGGCAGGTCCATTAGGCGGTTACTTGACAATACTGGAAACAGAAACCTTTATATCTCCTATAAAGAGTAATATAAAAAAAAAAAAAAAAACCCTTTCCTTGAAGCCACCCAGTAGACTCCTTCTGAGAGTCTCTCCTTCCGAGAGTCGTTGGCCAGAACTGCATCCAGACCCTGCTGCCATGGTCCCGGAATGGAGATGGGACCATGCTGATTGCTTCCATGGATCAGGATTTACCTTTAGAGCTTTGGGCAGAGGCACCCATCTCTGGGGCATCAGAGCTGAACCAGCAAGAAGGAAAGGGGCGTGGCTGCTGAGGAGACATTAACACATCTGCTGCAACACTTGTACATGATTTAACTTATTTATTTCTCTAACAATAGCTGAAGGCAATCAGCATGTATATCCTCCCTTTGAAGAAAATAAAAATGTACCTTGCATTTCTGTGGCAGATGTGGGAAAAGCATCACGAGTTCAGTAATTCATCTTGAAAACTGTATTATTATTATTGTTATCATCATCAATATAATCATTATGATAATTACTTCTGGATGGAAAATGTTGGAGGGAGAATGATGCGGAAAGGGGGTGTAGTGTTCTGCTGGGGGCAAGCTTCCCTTCCTACACTTTTTCCTAGGGACATTCCAAGCACTAGGCATTTCCGAGCACCCATAAAACATTCATCAATATAGACCATATCCTGGGCCATAAGACAAACCTCAACAAATTTAACAGCATTGAAATCATGCACAGTATGTTCTCTGACCATGATGACATCAATAACAGAAAGGCAAAAGAAAAATCTCCAGGTGTAGAAATTAAGAAACACACTTCTAAATAATTCATAGGTCAAAGAGGAAGCCTCAAAGGAAATTTGAAAAAAATACATAGAACAAAAACAAAGTGTATCAAAATGTGTGAGATGCAGCTAAAGCCCAGAGGGAAATTTATAGCCCCTAGATGCTGAATGAGGAAAGATCTCAAGTTAATTACCTAAGTCCCTACCATAAGAAAGTAGGAAAAGAAGAGCAAAATAAACCCTAAGCAAGCAGAAGGAAGGAAATCATAAAGATAAAAGCGGAACTCAAAGAAATGGAAAAGTAGAAAATCAAGGAAATTAATGAAACAAAAAGCTGCTTCGTTAAAAATCAAAATTAATCAAACTCCAGCAAGACTAACAAAAATAAAAAAAGAGAGAAGACACAAATTATTAGTCTTGGGAATGAAGTAAGGGACATCACTACAGAAGCTGTAGCCATTAATTAGATAACAAGGCAATACTACGAAAATTTTATGCCAAAGTCAGCCTCCTGCTCCACCTTATCCACTTGACAAGAAGACAACTATGTCTTGTGCCAGTATCTGCCCCAGCTGGTTCTGACTGTGGCCAACTCAGTCTACACGTTTTCCTGCGTCGAGGCAGCCTATCCTCACATCTACCCACAGCAAAGGAAAGCCAGATGTTCATTTTGTTTGCTTTATTTTTATTTTACAATGTAAAATCTACCATCTTAACCATTTTTAAGTGTACCGTTGAGTGGCATTAATTACCTTCATATTGCTCTGCAGCCACCACCACTATCCATCTCCCAAACTCTTTTCATCTTGCAAAACTGAAACTCTGTACCCATCAAACAGGTCCCCATCCCTCTCCTCCTAGCCCCACGCACCCACCATTCTACTTTCTGTCTCTATGAATTTGACTACTCTAGGGACCTCATATAGTATGTGTCTTTTTGTGACTGGATTATTCACTTCGTATAATGTCCTCAAGTTTCATCCATGCTGTAGCATGTGGCAGAATCTCCTTCCTTTTGAATGGTATATACATTGTGTATCTATACCACATTTTGCTTATCCGTTCATCCATTGATGGACACTTGGGTTGTTTCTATCTTTTGGCAATTGTGACTAATACTGCTATGAATATGAGTGTAGAAAGTTCATTTTATAAGGTGACCCATGAAAGTCTTAATCCATAGATTATATGAGAAGTAACATATATGATCTTGAGGCAAATGAAGTCACTCAGTGCCTCTGGCTTGAGCCACACTGAGGGAGAATGGGTACAGGACAGAAGCTGCATATAAAAGGAATATTTCAAGGAGCCCTTGCTGTGAAAAATACTTGCCTGATGGTAGAAGCAGCATTTTATGCCCCTTGTACCTATTGCTTCTGGGAGGCCAGTGTGTCTGCTGTGCCCCTCACTCAGCTCACTGGGGTCTCTCTATCCAAGTTCTTTTGGCACTTGGGTGCAGCTATGGCCACCTGTGCTTTGCAGATGAGGATATGGAAGCACAAAGATATTTGGGGGCCTGCTGCTGGCATTGCCAGTCAGCTATCTCCAAAGGCTGTCTTTCAAGGCATGGAAGGGTGGTCAGGACATCATCAGGTGCTCTGATGGAAGCACCATGGACACTCAGGATCCTGGTCCTCATCCACATCCAGGGTGGCTGGATGCAGGAAGGAGGAGCAGAGAAGGAGCACAGGGCGTGGAGTTCAAGCATCCCAGAGTGATGTGACTCTGAGTCACCCAGTGACTTGGGGCAAAGGCGCCTGATCCCTGTCTTGCCTCTCAGTTTCTTCATCTGTGGAACGTGGACGGCCATTATTCCCTCAGGGAGGTGTTGAGGAAATCAGCCCACACAGCATGGGAGAACATCTCACCCAAAGTAGGCGGGTGATGAGTGTGCTGTGGTCTCAGGCCACTCTGCGGACTCCACGCTATTCCTGTGCCCTCCTCCACTGTAGCCCGAGGCATGGGAATGGAGCCCGTCTCCTTCCCTTGTCTAGAATCCCCATCTCTGAGAGAGGTGAGGGTGCTGAGCTGCGAGAGGGTGTTCACTCCTGGTACAACCAGAGCTCTCGAAGCCAGACACAGGGGCAGGCTGAGAGCCTGGCTTCTGGGAACGGGCAGGTCTGCGGCATACGCCAATGGCAGATTCCCCTGGCTGGACTCTGGGACCCCCACTTATTGGCCCCGGTGCATGGCTGCCATTTGCCAAGTGGGGGCTGTATTTCTCCCAGGAAGCCCTCTTTGCCTAAATCTCCTTCTGCCTTTGTCAGGGGAGGAGGTGGCCCCCCTCTCTGACTCCCTACCCCTATGGTGAGCTCCTACAAGTATATACAGTAGGTGCTCAATGTTTGCTGGCTGAATCAATGAATGAGCAAGCCATTACAGCCGAGAGAGTGGAGGTCAATAGGAAGAGAAACGAGTTTACATTTCAAAGGCAAGCTGAGAGCAAAACCCTGTGTCGTCCTGGGAGATACATTCACTGGCATCTCCTTCTAGAACTCTCCCAGAGGCAGCCAGGAGCCTGCTTGGGGTCCTCCGCCTCAGCACTGCTGCATCTGTTGCCCATGTTCCCCCAGGTCCTGTGCGTCTGCTGAGAGATGCTAGCTCAGGACCACCCACAGCAGCAGAGCGAAGGAGGGCATAGATAGCCCGCAGAGCCCGCGAGTGAGGACAGAGCCGCAGTATAAGCACTGGCTCAGCCTGTTGCTTCCAAGCCCCCATACTGTGCAGGATCCCATTCTCTGTGTGGCAGAGAGGAGACACGGAGATGAATCACATGTTGTCACCTCCCTCCAGGAGTTCACACTCCAGATGTCAGGCTAGAGGAGGAGACAGACCCCAGAATCAGGCTTTGCAGTGAGCTGCAGTTTCCCTTGCTAGAAATGGTTTCTTTGGGTGGTGATCAAATGGCAGTTACCTTCAGGGCTATTTTGTTCAACCATGTAGTTGTGTTGTGTTTGTCTCCCTGCTTGGAGGCAAGTTGGACCTGAAATCCAGCCCATACCACGCCATGCCCATGGGCTGCTGCTGCCGGGGGTGGGAGTGGGTGGGGGGGTCACCTTCTGTAATCCACACAAAGGCACCGTGGAGCTTGCCTCCTCCCGGTACATCAGACCCCTGCTGAGCGCAGAGGCAAGATGGACAGTGCACGGGCCCACCTTGCCATCCCAGGGCTGCTTCAGAGGGTGCTGCAGGGCTGAGAGATGGCTGGCACAGTCCCCCTGGCTGACCTGCCTGCCCGGTGCCCCTTCCCTCCCCCCTTGCTCCCTCCCTCCCACATCCCAGCCCTGGGGCATCTGTGGGTTTGTTGGGGCCTGGCAGGGACTGACTCTGGAGATTCTCAGAAGGAAAAGCAGGAGGGAGTTTCCAGAGGTTGGTAGGGAACTGCCAGGGGAGATCCCTGGGAGTGAATCCTCCTTGGCAACATGGAAACCTCCTCTGCTGTGTACAAGGAATGGGAATCATGGATTGCCAAAAGGGTGCAAGGCAGGAGAAAACAAATTTAAAACAAATAAGGCTTCTTACTGCCTGCCCCAGGCACATACCTCATCTCCTGTATCCAGCACGAGCAGCCGGGTGTCGCTGGTCCCACTTTACCTAGGAGGAAACTGAGGCTCACCGACGCCAGGCCACTTGACCCAAACCACTCCGCTAGTCAGTGGCAGGGCCAAGCCTTAGACCCCAGCCTGCCTGGCTTCCCCATGGCAGCCCCCACCCTCGCGTGGATGCCACCCCAGCCCGGCTTCCTGCGCAGCTGTGTGGGGGAAGTGGGGCCCGGGCAGGTTGGGCTCTTGCCTTCTGGAGTGGCTGACTTCATCCCACCTTGGAGGGTGGGGAAGGTAGCAGGTGTGGTGCTGGGAGGGACCTGAGCCCCTGTTCAGTGTCCCTGGTTACAACAATAGAAAGGGCACATGATTTCCACACGGGGAACAAAACTACAGAGGGGTTTCTCTGGAAAAGTCATGTTGACTTCATCGATTGCCCAATGAGGATTTAGCAACAGGATAAAGGGAAACTGACAGGCAGGTGCCAGCAGCACATTCAAATAGCACAAGACATGCCCAGGCCACAGGAGAGCGGCAGTGGCTGCCAGAGTGCCCTTCTGGTGGGCCTGCAGCACTGGGTGCAAGCTAGGGTCCCCCGGGAAAGCTAAACACACATGTGCACACAGGCCTGGATCCCATCCCCCAATTCTGCTTTGACTGGTCTGGGTAGACCCAGGCAGGGTGTGTGTGAATTTCAGGACTCCCCTGTGCAGCCAGGATTGGGACGCTGGTCCTCTTTCTACAGTCACTCGTATCCACATGGATTTAGGCATCCAGTATCCACATGTAAATATTATCTACCCACCTACCCACCTACCCACCTGCCTTCTGAAGTCACCGTTCACCTAATGAAAGTGAATCTAGTAGATTTTGCAGTTGGTTTCCCGTGGTCAGCTAGTTGGTTGGTGGCCCCTGGATGTGTCCATCAGGTAGCACCTGACACTGAGCATCACGGCTGGTTGTCACCTGGCCTCTCCTTCCCACTCAGTCTAAGCCATCGAGTCAGGGAAGCCAGCCTTGTCCCGCCCTTCCTTTGTGGGTCCTGAGAGGCGAAGCAATGGCTGCTTGTCCCACCCTTTATTGTTTGATTAAGAGTGACAGTCACACATGACAGAAAAGAGCACAAAACAGATTAAAGTAGAGCTAGAAAGCAAACATCCATGCCGCAGGAAACAGTTAATTGCCTTGACTCGGGAGCACCCCAGGAGCCTGTCCCAGGGGGAATCCCTCAGCCCTCCGAGAGGAAGCCGTCATGCTGACCTGTGCCATGGTCATCAATTTGGTTATATTCATGTTTTACCACCTATGTCCAGGTCCTTAAGCACCGGCCTTGAGTTGTGCCTGCCCTACCCCCTGGGTTGTGCACACCCAAAGCAGTTTAGTGTATGGTCCATGGTATGAACAGAACCATTTCTTTATCTCTCGGTCATTGGTAGACTTGGGGCTGTTTCTGGACTTTGGCTCTTAGGAACATCGTCCCCACGGACATCCTTGCACCTGTCTATAGTGCACCTGTGCACAGTGCCCGTCAGAAACGCACCCGGGAGTGGCATCGTGTTTCTCCACTTTGGAAGGTGCTGCGGATGCCGTTCCAGAGTGCCCACCACAGCTTCTCTGCTCACCAGCAGCAGAACACCCCTCTCGCTGAGAACTGCCTGCCCACCCCCATGCTCCCCCAGGGCCGTGGCCTCCATGGGGTCACTTGGGGCACTGCCCCTTCTGTGCAGCTGCCCAAATGGGAGCCCGCTCTACCTGCATGTGGGCCAGCCTCCTTTTCTCTCCCCGCTGGCTCCTCGCTGCTCCCTGCATGCCCACCCTGGTGGTGCCCAGCTGGCCCCTCCTCCTGCTGAGCTGCCTGCTGTGGGGACACACCAGACTTCCCCATGCCTCCCAGTGCACATGGGCTTTCCATGCCGACCAGCCTGGGTCTGGCCCAGCCCTGCACTCTGTGCCCCTCAGCAATGACCTTGCTGAACCTGCTTTTCCTCCACGCCTTACCCCTTCCTTCTAGCCTCTCTCCAGTTCTTTGCTCTCTCGCCCCTTGGCCTCCCTCCTGGCCTTGCCGTTGTCTCCCTTCCTCAGCTTGCCTTTAGAGTAGCCCCCAATTCTCTGGACCACCCTCTGCCCCTGTGGGGCCCCCACCTGGGCAGCACCAGCCCTTTGCAACCACCCCACCGTCCACACCTTCCTGGGGCCTGCAGACACAATCCAAGTGACAGCAGGACTCATTGCCTCAGTAAGCCCACAGAGCAGCCCTGTCTGGGCCAGAGGCAATGTGGGACCAAGAGCTTGAGCCATGCTGTGGGCTCTGTGACCTGAGCCAGGCACCAAACATCTCTGAGCTTTCCTGTTCTGATCCATAAAATGCAAGAATTATAAGGATTCAGTGAGATACTATCCATGGCAGTGTTTCGGGTGACGTGCTACATGGCTCAGGGTCACTGTTAACATCATTGCCCCTTTTTGTGATGTAGCTTTCTGTCTTTCATGCATCTAGCTAATAAGTGCGGGGTACCTGTTATGCACCGCCCCTGGAGGCAGGCACTGTGATGCCCTCTGCTTTATAGAAGAGGAAACCGAGGGTCAGGGAGCTGGCTGGCCTTGGCTGAGATTTCACCCCTGATAAGGGCCAAAGCTGGGAATCTCACCTCTGTCTCAGACTCCCAACACCATGACGCACACCTCTCTGGAGCAAAGGCGGTAGGGTGAGGAGATTCACAGGCTCCATGGCAGGAAGGTGAAAGGGATCAGAATACACCACCCCAAAGTGTGCAGCTTTGGCATAAGGATTATTTTGAGCTGAAGGCAATTGAGAAACAGCGATGCCCCCATCTGACTCAAGGCAGGGCATAAATTTCTTTTTGTGAGGGTGTCCTCCCTCCCCTCCCCTGTACCAGAGAGAAGCGACCACTTAGCGCTGGAGATGGCAGCAGCTTGAATCGGCATAAACAAGCCTTACCGAAAGAACACTTATCTTCTGTCAGTTTCCCCCATATATTTACCTTTCCACATTTACCTTCCCAAAAAGGTCAAAACCCGCTTCCTCTGTCTTGTCACATCATCACGATTTATTGCTCTGTGTTAAGATTCTATACAGGCCCCCAATTTTAACCACCTCCTCAAGTCACATTTCTTCGTGAGCTCCCATGCGTATGTACGTAGTTAAATCTGTTCTTTTCTCTTGTTGTCTTTTGTCAGTTTAATTTGCAGGACCCCAGTCCCTGAACATAAGTAGGTAGAGAAAAATGCTACCCCCACCCCAGATCAAGGCAGGAACCCTGGGGAGGGTCCCATAGACCTTCTAGAGCACACCATCCCTAGTGGGGACATGTGAGTGCTGTCAGAGTTCACTAGGGAGACAGAGAGCAGCAATCCCAGACGGCCCACAGTGACCAGGACAGAGTGGCCTGCCCAGCAGGGAGACCACCGGGCTGGTCTGGTGCCTGGCCCATCTGCCTTCAGAGGGGCCCAGCGGGCAGGGGCGGGTGGAGAGAGACTGTTCAGGGGAGTTACCCTTTTGTTGCTGGTGTAAGGGCTGCTTACTTTGTCTCTTTAGATAGATAATTTGGTAGACACTGTTATTGATTTATATATTGTGGGCTTCAGCAAAGACAGAAACGGAGCCCCAAGAGCCCCTGGGAATGGGTACTGTGGTGAGCAGCCACTCAGGGCAGGCCTGTCCCTGAGGACAGAGGAGCCAGCGCAGAGGAGGAAGGGAGGGGTGTGGGTGTGGCCTCTGGGATGCAGGAGCTCCCTGGGCGGTGCCTCTTCCCCTGAGAGCTGTCAGCACCCACCAGGGCTTAGAGGAGCACACCTGGAGAGAGGACAGGGAAGGAAGTCCGGGAGGGGGCAGGGGAGAGGGCAGTCCCAAGACAGAAAGTGGGGTTTCCTGAGGGCACCAGGACCCTGCCCTGGCCCGTCACTACTGACCTGCTGTCCCTGATGCCAAACACACCATCCATGCAGGAATCACTGGCTAAACCGGGTTTATGGTTCCTTGTTGACGCCCTCCACCTTTTAACTAAATTCAAACAGTGCCTCTTGTTTGTTTGGTGTTTTTTATTAACAGCCTCCTTGGGGTATAATTACATACAGCAAGCTGTGCCTATTGAAAGTGTGCAACTGGCGACTGACAGAGGCAGACCCCCGTAAGCCATCGCTACAGTCAAGATGGTGAGCCCTGGGTCCGCCCCTCCACGTTCCCACCCCCTCCTCCCTCAGGCCTTGCTTCTTGCTTTTACTTCTGGTTTTCAAACTAAAATAAATTAAATTTCATTAATGGACCGGTATGAACAGAAATCCGCAGGAAATGGGAACTTAAGGGATGAGCCTCTCTGGTCTGTGGAGGGGACGGAGGGGGTCTCCTGCAGGCCATCCATTCCGTGGAAATCCAGAGAATGTCCCAGAAATGCCACGCTGAGTTCCTGAGGGCGGGTCTGCTGCCTGCCGAGGGAGACGCTGGGAGGCGGGGGACATGGGGGCCTGTGGGGACTGCCTGATCACCCTTTGCAGAGGGCTCTCATCTTAGGAGGCCGAAGGGCAGCGACAGGGTGTGGATTCCAAACCCTAGTCAGGTGCAAGCAAAATTTGGGAAAGATTCTTTTCCCTGCGACCATTCCCATGACAACCACCTTCTTCTCAGCTCCCAGCACTGTGGAAAACTCACCTGAGGTTGTCAGGACTGGGCCTCGCTGGGGAGGCAGCCTGGCTTGGCTCTGGCCTCTCTTGCTGGGATTGTCTGATTTTTTATTTTTTACTACAAGCTGAATATCTGGATTCCTAAATACAATGTCTTGATTTTTAAGGTTGACAATGTAATGATTTTTTAAGCACCTCGGAGGAGGCAGGCCTGAGGGCCCCAATTTGCAGGTGCCCAGCTCAAGGCTTCAGCTCCCTCGGGTGGTCTCCCTCCACACCCGTTCCTCCTTCCTGCTCTGGGACCACCTCTTCACCCTCTGACAGATTCTCCTTTCATCTCGTTTTGCGTCAACAGACTTTCGCCAAGCAAGCGTTGTGGTCACGTTCCGGGCTCCGGGCTGGGCGGAAGCTGCAGAGGTGGATGGCCCCGTCCCTGTCCATGGGAGACGTGGTGGCTGATGCGCACGGCCACGGAAGTGCGTCCTGGTCCGTGGGCTTATGGAAGAGCGTGATGGCTGTACTGGGGTACTCCGGGAAGGCCTCAGGGAAGAGGGGATGTGGGAGCTGAGCCAAAAAAGATGAGGAAGATTCGCAGGCAGCCGGAGGAGGGGAGGAGGGCTGCAGAGTGCGGAGTGCAAGGTATGTCCTGGGAATGGCAGGTGGTCTGTCTCTGGGACCAGAGTGGGGACTCCCAGGATGCTGAGGTGGTTGGGAAAAGAATGACTTGGAAGAAAACAGGTCCATCTTCTCCTTGTCTCTTGCCCCATCTGTCGCCTTGGAGGGGTGGGGGACTCTGTTGAACTTGTTTTAGGGTCCTATAAGCCTACAATGGAGAGTGACCACAAGGATTGTCTAATTGAACCCCCATCCAGTGAAGGAGCCCCCTCTCCCATGGCACTAATTTTATCCACATCCCCTTTCCACCCCTCCATAAAACAGGCCAGACCCCCAGTGTCCCTCCCCCTTCTTATGGGGATTGGGGATGAGGAACTCTTGAGTTTTTCCCAGCATAAGAATGAAAGAATGAGCTGCCAAAAGTTGCCTGGAATCGGAACTCCAAGCACACTGCAGCCGGGAGAGAAGGAATGAATACAGACGAGCTTCCTTTGGACAGCTGTGCCTACACTCTATAAAAAAGTGTCAGATTCAATCACCCAGGTTTGGGGTCTGTCGACGCCAAACATCTGGATCTTTGGACGGGCCCTGAAGACGCCAGGATGTTGCACTTCCCACCTGGAAGTCTGCCGTCATCTGAGTGCAGCCCTGACTCTGGAGAGGGCAAGCACCTGGCCAGGCCGGCCCACTTCCTCCGAGGGGCCTCAGCTGACTCCCTGCAGACGGACAGGACACACGTGCTCACGTGTTCCCGGTGCCTCCGGATGGGGGTGGGAAGGAGGCAGGGCCCATCTAGCCTGTTCTGGGCCTTTCTTGGCTCTGGGGCAGCCCTGTGCCCACAACCAGGAGCTGACAGCAGGTGGCTGCCCCCTGGGTTGTCTCAGGTACAGCTGCAGTAATGAAGAAATGGCAGACAGGCCTTGCCCCTGGGAATTGGGAGCGAAGCTACTTAGGCTTTGCTTATGAGGAGAGAAATCCACTTGTATCCATTCTGACTCTCTCCTCTCACCAAGAATAAACCAAATGGTTAATTCCAAGGGTCTGAATTCCCAGAGGGGTGTGTGTGTGTGTGTGTGTGTGTGTGTGTGTTTGTGTAGGGTTACTGCTTCAAGAGGTAGCAAAATGATACCAACCCCCAAAATATTTTGGGGTAATAAAGTGACCTTCATCAGAGCCCCTCATCCTCACCAGTTTGCCAAGAAAGATGTTTCTGACCGTCTAAAGGAGAAGACCAGGGAAAGCCAACCAACTTTCATGAGAAATAATGCCCCCTCCCTCCCCTGGCTGGTGTCAAGGGCACTATTCAGCTGTGAGTGCAGTTGTTGGACAGAGATGTCTCGCAAATAATAAAGCTGTGTCCTAGTTCCTCATGGTTAAACATGAAGTTACCATGTGACCCAGAAATTCCACTCATAGGGCTATGCCCAAGAGAAATGAGAATATACATCCACACAGAAACTTGTACGTGAATGCTCGCAGCAGCATTATTCACAGTAGCCAAAAACTGGAAACATCCTAAGCAGCCACGAGTTGATGAATGGATAAATACAGTGCGGTATGTCCATGTAATGGACTATTATTTGGCAGTAAAAAGAATGAAGCGCTGGTATATCCTACAGTGTGGACAAACCTTGAAAGTATTATGGCACGTGAAAGAAGCCAGACATAAAAGGACAAATATTGTGTGATCCCAATTACATGAAATGTCCAAAATAGGCAAATCCATAGGGATAAAAAGTGGATTAGTGGTTTCCTAGGGCGGGGAGGAACGGGGAGTGACTGCTAATGAGTATGAAGTTTCTTTTTGTAGTGATGAAAATGTTCTAAAATTGGTTTGGTGATGGATGTGTGACTCCGTGAATATACTAAACGCCACTGAATTGTAATACTTTAAATGGGTGCAATGTGTGGCATGTGAATTTTATCACACTAAAAACTGTTTTTTTTTAAAAAAAAAAGACAAGACAAAAAGCTGCAATCTCAACAAATTCCGGGATTCAGACTTTCTCAATTCCCAGCTGGCTGCCCAACCAATCAGCCCACACAATTGAGGGATAAAATGATTATGTTTTGTCAGTTGGCATCCAGATCTTTGGATTGTGTCAAGACAGGATTGATCCTATCACCTATTCTAAAGGAGGCAATAGTGCAATATGCTATTCCTAGACATAAAAAGCTGAGATATGTTCTTATAGTTTTATAGAGTAAGGATTGAATGTTTATTACCCCTGAATCCAGTATTATTTGGATCTGTGAAAGAAAAAATGTTAGGTTATTGTTTTGCTGCGTATCCTTGAGCAAATGACCTAACCTCTCTGGTTTGCAGTTTCTTCATGTATAAAATGGGGATAATAATAGTACCTATCTCTTAGGATTGCTGTGAGGATTAAATAAGTAAAATCTTTAAAGCACTAAAACAGTGCCCAGCATATTGCACAATATATTTACTATTATTTGATTTCTGCTTCAGGGCTTTAGGACTGTGTTTCCACTGCCTGATGGCTTTCCCTTAAACTTTCAAATTGCTCACCACCTCACCCTCATCTTGGGTCTGGTTATCTAGCACAAGGCATGATGCCTTGCCTGGCCACCCTAGCTAAAAGGGCCTCTCCCATCCCACTATCCTGCCATGGCACATTTATTATCTGAAATTGCTTTGTCTGTATTTGTTTGCTTGCTTGTTTGTTTACTATCTTTCTTCTCCACAAGCGTGTAAACTGTCTTGCTCACACTGAAGCTTGCCTGAGCCAGAGGCACGTGTTGAGTGAATGAATCAATGACTAGATCTCTACTTGGCATGGAATATGTCCCAGAGCCCTGTGTCTGCAATCTCAGAAGACTTAGGGAGGCCCAAGCTGAACAGTCAGAGGGTCCTTCATCAGTTGTGTGTCCAGGGGGCTCTCAGTCCCAGGAGTCCTGGAACTATAAAGGCCAGAAGCTAGAAACCAGAAAAGCACTTTTCCTTTTGGCCAGAGGTAGAAGCCAAATTCATCTCGGTGGTTATACCAGGTGAGGGCAGGTTCTGCTCTGCAATGGAGCAGCTGACAAACGCAGAACCAAACACCTGCAGGCTCTCAGCGCTTTGTGGCAGATTGGAGGAGGGGACGGTGGGCAAAGGGCCGTTCTGGCTGAGCTCACCACCTTGTCTCGTCCCCAGATCTGAACCACGTGGCCACTGAGCTACGAGAGAGGCAGGAAAGGTGAGTATGTATTTGCTGAGCATATTGATACCACAAAGTTAGAATAAAGAAAAACAGAACAGCTGTACGCAATGGAGAAAACTAGAATAGTGATTGGGTTGGTAACTATCAGCACCTGCCATGAAGGGTATAAAAGGGCCAGGTGCCCATCACTGCTGGTGGATGTGGGAACGCTCAGGATGTGCAAATACTTCAGTGCCATTAAAAGTGCTGTGTTTACAAAAAAAATCATTCTCCTGGGTTGTCCCATCATCTGAATCACCACTTTTCCACTTAACTCCCTCATGGCCACTGATCAAGTATCAAGGAGGGTCTGGAAGGGCTTACACAAAGCCAACGGGGCAGCTCGTGAAAACACCAAATGACCCCCGCCCAGGGTGCACTCAGAGGAGAGATGACACCATTGTGTCCTCCCTTTAAAAAGCAAGCAAGCAAACAATATCCCCCACCTAATTATAAACGAAATGCCACATCTCTTCATCCTAGAGCGTTTGGAAAATTCAGAGTACGATAATGAAGAAAATAAAAGCCCCCACAATCCTCCTAGTCAGAGACGAACACGGTTGACATTTTGACACACTTCCTTCTATTTCTCCGTCCAACTCCTGACAGCATTTTAGGCTGTGGACACTCCTCTGGAATTTATGGCTTGCCTTTCGCCCTGACTGTGTATATCAACCTTTTTTTGTGTGGAAAGTGTTTGGAATCTTAAGAAGCCAGCTCAGGGGCTTAAACACAGAGAAAACTCTCCCCTGCTTCCCCCATGTATAACAGTTGTGACTTCCAACGCTGGGTGCGGGAGTTGTATGTTTCTTAAATTACACTGACTGAAGAGCCACGTGGGAAACCAGTGATTCTCCAAATGGGGTTTTTATATGCCTTGTGCGGCCGAGCGAGCCTCCAGCCCGGGGGAGAGGAAATGCATGGAGTTCGCTTCTTGGAGAGACCAGGCGTCTTCAAGATTTTTTTTTTTTTTAATTCAATTAGCTTGGGATGGAGGGGGGTCACCAGCTGCGTAGTTTGTGAGTCACTTGAATTTCAAACTCTAAACTGCATATTTTAGGCAATGTACATCTTAAGGCTTGGGGGTTTTATTATTATTTATTTTCCAACCTGGCCCCGGAAAAGATTGATTGTTTCCCCTCCAGGTTTTAGCATCAGATCTCCATGTCTGTAAATAAAGAGCTAATCTGAGATATCTATGGCCTAAATTTGTGGGATTAAAGCACAAAGAAAAGAGTGTCTGGTGCTGTTGGGATGGGGGAAGAGAGAGGATGAAAAGTCAGTAAATCATCCACTCATCTCAAAGTGGCCTCCATGTTTCTAAGACATAATTCAGTCCCACAGTCTGACCACAGGTCAGAGTATTTAAACTGAAACTGTCCTGGAAAGTTTGGGGAGCATGACTGCCCTAAGTATTGACTGTGCTTTACCTTGTTTATTTAGCACACAGTGGCAGATTTGAGCTCCTTTCCTATGTGATGCAGACTCGTGGAACTGGAAGTCAGCTGTGCACAGGGGCAAGGGATGGGGGAGGGTGTCCCTGATTTGTAGTGTTTGCCAATTTCTGTGGTGCAAACACTCCCACCAAACCTGACATCATTGGAAGCTGGGAAGAGGTATGCAGTATTACATGGTACATATTATATGGTATTTCCACCATGCAAACACCATATAGATTGTAAATAAATATAAACTCATTAGTAAAAGAGTAAAATTCCTAGGAAGTGATGAGTTTTGAGTACTACCTTTGTTTTAATACAACTTATTTCATTGTAAGCTTATAATTCAATTTTTCATAAAAGCTGTGTTTAACAAGCAGCTCGCAAACTTTTTGCAAGTCTAACAGCATTCTCATAATCAGGAGTGAGCCGGCCCCAGGACACTGCTGTACAGGAGGGCGTGAACAGACATTGCCATGGGGTTGACAAGGTCTAGGAAGGCCCCTGTCAGCTCTGTGGCCAGGCTGCCTGGCTGTCTGTCTGAGCAGGGCTTAGGGCCACTTTCTGGGCCCCAGGTCTCCCTTAAGCAGCCTGCTGGCCTAGAGCCTGTCCCTGAGCCTCAGACCTGCCTGACTCCCCCACTGCTGAGATCACCTCTCCCCAGACGGCTCTGGGCATCGTCGACACACAAGCGTGACTAGTAAGGCCAGAGCATCTCTCTATTTTGCGCTGCATGTCTATACCTCCTTCCTTTTCTCTCTTTCTCACTAAGCCCAGGACAAAAGTCAAGTCAGCCCACTATGTGTCCTTCTCAAAAGTCATTTCTGGGGAGGGTCAGGTGGGGACATTTGAAAATCTCATGAGCCATTGAAAAAGAGGGCAAAGACAGAAAGTAGGCCCTCTGGCCTCTAACCCGGCAACTGGGGGCTACGTACTTGGCTGCCCTGGCCTAGCTGCCTGAGGGCCAGCCGTGGGGAGAGGGGGGGCCTGCAGAATCACTGCTTCTGGAGCGTCAAACAAGACAGAAATGAGGCCAGTACTGCCTACGGCAAGGCCACCTCTTGGTGGGGTCATAACCCTACATCTCTCCTTGCCTGGCAGCTGCCTCAGACAACCAAGGTGGACCCGTGCCACCCTGGATCCCGAGTGGGCAGTGGGGACAATGCAGCCTGCCCCCGAGAGCAAGAATGAGGTGCCCACTTCTACCCCTCAGCTAGCTCCTGACCTCGGCACTGCACAGGGGAGGGGCGGGCGCTCAGTGTGGGAGGGGAAGGCCTGGCAAAGACAAGTCCTGGAGGAGACACACTCCCATGCTTGGAGACGCAAGTTGTGATGATCACGAAGATATCATTAACTTAATTTTATAGGGCAAACTCCTGGGAAGCTGGCCAAATTGGGGGACGGAGGAAGGAAGGGGAAAATTGGAATTCTAGAATATTTTAAAAGCAGTTGCAATTCGATTACTTTTAAGAACATAAAGTAACTTGAAGGAAGCTAACCATGGGTTGCCAAGTAGCCTTACTTAAGGGATTGCTTTAAAAAAATAGTTAAGAATAATGTGCTATTTGTATATTAAGTGTTCATAAGAAACCCTACATTCTAGTTGCTCGGAGGGGTGGGGAGGCGTGTGGGTGAGGGAGGGCCATGGGGAAACAGTGTTTGGTTATTGAATTCGGGACATCTTGAATCCACCATCTCAACCCTGAGGGCTTTTGACTCTGTGTTTATGAATATAAAACTATTAGCCAAAATTGTTTCAATATTGGTTATTTTGGAGAAGAAAATATCTTCTAGAGTTAATTCCATCACAGTAATTTCATTTCATGATCATTTTTCCATGAAGCAATGTTGGAACAAGGTCTCTTTCTCCTGTTGTCATTTTTACTTCACTGAAATCCTTTATCAGAATTAATTCCTTCTTTTTTTCCAGGACAACCAGAACTCGACTCTCTAAGTCCATGAGGACTCTCTGCTTTCTTCCCTGATGGCTGGTTTTTCTCGGACAGCCCTCCTCCCTGGGGCTTGGTCCTGCAGTTCCTGTCCCAAGTTAAAAGTCCTAGGGTAGCTGGGTGCAGGGGCTCCCACCTACAATCTTAGCACTTTGGGAGGCCGAGGTGGGAGGATTGCTTGAGGCCAGGAGTTCGAGACCAGCCAGAGCAACATAGTGAGACTCCATCTCTACAAAATACAGAAAAATTAGCCAGGCATGATGTTGTACACCTGTAGTCCCAGCTACTTGGGAGACTGAGGCAGGAGGATCGGTTGAGCCCAGGAGTTTGAGGTTGCAGTGAGCTATGATGATGACATTGCACTCTAGCCTGGGTGACAGTGAGACCCTGTCTCAAAAAAAAAAAAAATTGGGGGAGCCCCTGATGGGTCCAGCTGGTTCCTTGTCCATTCCTGGCCCAATCCCTCTGGGCCAATGGGGAGAGGTGCAGTGATTTCCTCCAGCAATCGCAGAGGCTGGGGCAGAGTCAGAAAGCAGACGAAAACCCTGTGCAAACCTGACAGAGTTAAGAATGGGGCTACTGCCTTGGGCAGATGAAAAATAGCCACCCATTCTTGCTTTGATTGATTTTCTCAAATTCCAAATTATGACACTCAATGAAAGGGACTTCTCCAAAACTCAAGCACCTCATGGTCCTTGTGGTGACCTGCCAGAGGAATGAGGAAGTGCACGTGGCCTCAGAGAAGACCTCTGGGCCCATGTATGTTTGGTGGGCTGGCCAGGAATCAGGTGGTCTCAGGTCCTCCGTTGGCAGGGCTCCGAGGTGGCTGAGGGACCACAGGGCTGGCAGGGCACAGTCAGAGCTGTGAATGGCCCAGCGCCCCCAGGCAGACGAAGGCTGTGGGCAAGGTGGGTGGCAGGGGCATCAAGGCTGTCCCTGACCTGGGCTCATTTGTTCCGTTGCTGCTCAGTTGTGCTCTGGCAGGTCCACATGCAGATGCAAGTGGCCCTTATCAGCCCCTGTCCCAGCCCTGGGTCTACTGTGTTGGGTAGTGGCATGACTGTCCTGTTAGGGCTCAGCACCCTGCTGGGGGCTTCCTGGCCATGACTGAAAATCCCTGAGAAGCCCAGCCAGGCACCGTTCTCACTTGCTTTGTGCAAGTGTCTCTGTCGCATCTTTTCTAAATTGGAGATGTCATTAGTCTCCACCTCACAAGTCTTCATGAGAACTAATGAGGCTCTTAAAGCCAGTCCCCGGAATCGAGTAAGGGTGATATAGAAGGACTTGTGATTCTCAATGGCTCCCCCGAGCTGGGATTGGCGCTCAGGCCCGTCTGCCTCCCCACTGGGGATCGCCACCCATCGTGGGGGTCTGGGTGACCCACAGAAGGCCTGGGTCCCTCGAGCAGGGGAGGCCTCTGTACCTGGGGCTGGACTCTGTCTGACTGGGTGGGTCTCTCTGGCAGCCCCTGGAAGGGCCGGACCTGCAGGGGTGGCCACTTGTGCAGGGGCTGGGCGGCTGCCGGCCATCCTGGAAGGGCAGTGCTGTATGGGACTTGGCAGGGTAGCTCAGCCTCCATGCTGGACTTGTCTGGGCCATAAAAACCTACGGCCACAATAAAGTAGAAGAGATTAGCAAGGAGTTGAATCAATCCCCTCACAACCCACATTCCTGGCTTCCAGAGGAGGTATAGAAGGGGGACATCTGACCGCACTGGAGGGTGAAGCCTGCACAGGTCTCTGTGTCCCTCCCCCAGCACCTCTGGCACCCGGATGCACAGGCTCACAGACAGCCTCCTCCTCTGTGGCCTTCCCCAGGTGGGGAGAGGGCCACAGGGGAAGCAGCATCCAGCACTCACAAAGGCAGGACAGGCGCCACAGGTCCCGCTAGCTCTCTGGCCATAAGGTAAGCCCACGAGAAACTGACGCCTGGCTGGCCCTTACAGCCAGTCCCCAGCACTGAGTAAGGGTGCTATAGAAGGACTTGTGATTCTCAATGGCTCCCAGGAGCTGGGATTGGCACTCAGGCCCACCTCCCTCTCCACTGGGGATCACCACCCATCGTGGGTGTCTGGGTGACCCACAGAAGGCCTGGGTCCCCTGTAGGGAGGGGGTATCAGGACCTGCACAGTGCACTTGGGCTGCGCCTCCCTGTCACTCACCTCCAAGATGGCTCTAATTATGCTCATTTTATAGAAAACCGATGGTCAGAGAAGCCCAAAGAGCTGGTGCAAACACAGGTCATCTGGAGTCTAAGGGCCTATATCAGAAGTCCAGAAACCCACCACCATGGGACCAAAGCCCACCACCACGGGACCCACCCCTCTCTGAACCTCAGCTTTAGATTCTGGCGAGGGGGGCTCTGACTGGTCCAGCCCAGGTCAGCAGGCCAGCCAGGGGCCTGAGTGTCTCCACCATGCAGGCCGTGGCATGCCCTCTGCTCCCTCACCCCTGACCCGCCCAGGTCGCCGTGATGGAGGGGAGCGGAGACTAGCTCCGGCACTTGACAAGGGGATTTATGACCTTGTTACAGGGGCTCCCGGGGCCCCGTGGTGCTGACTGGCTGGCAGGAGCCGGGGAGCCCAGGCCCTGGTCTGTCTGCCCTTCTCTTCTCCTCAGTCAATAAATGAGTGTGGGGAGCACAGAGGAATGAATGAAGGAAGACAGGAGGTGGGACGGAGGGACGGGGAGCAAGGAGGGAGGAGAGGGAGGAGGGAGTGGAGGGGGAGGAAGGAGCAAGGGCAAGCCCGGGGCTGGTCACTCCCTCGCCCACCTCACCCCCTTGTCTGCAGGTTAAATGGTGCCCAGCCCCGTGCCCACTTCAGAGAATACTGTCCTTGAGCCTAAGGTCCTCTGTGTTGTTCCAAGGTGGGACGTGGGGCTGGCGCCTGGGGCCTCCCTGCCTGGGGCTGCTGGGGCTCCAGGGCAAAGGGGTACAGGTGGCACCAGGCCAAGGTCTCCTGGACCACAAGCACCCAGGCTTGGGCTTGATCTTCTTAATCTCCAAGTCCTCTTAATCCGCTGATCACCATCCTCCCGAATCAGTCAGTTTCCCTCTGACCTCTCCATCTCCGCCTCTGCAGGCGCCTCTGCCTCCGGCTGGCTCTCCTCTCTGTCCCGTCTGCGTCTCTGTATCACCGTACCCCCCATATCTCTCTGGGCCATCGCTCCACCCCCCCTTCCTGCCTCACACTCTGGTCCCCACCCCCATCCAGTCGTCTCACAGGGACAGCTGCGAAGAATTAGGAGCTCGACAGCGAGTATCAGCCCCGAGTGGCAGGGATGATTTATGTCTCCGTGGGAGACCGGGCAGGTTTTCTTAATTATTTCACCCAATAGCACATGTCCTGGGGCTCTTGGGGCTTTTTTTGGACTTTCTCCCTTCTCAAAGTCTGGACTCTCACCTGAGTTGGACAGTTTGTTTTCATTTTTAGAGCAGCTCTCAGGTCCCCAGAGGCAGTCCCGGCCCCCGCCCCGCAAGCTTCCAGAGAGCGTCTGCGGCTGGCAGGCCAGCCCTGGGAACCGGCCTCCCCGCCCTCATCCCCCTTCCCCTGGGTGGGGCTGCCTGAGCTCCTAGAGTCTCCTTGCCCAGCGCTGCCGCAGACCCCCAGATGGAGGGGCTCAGAGCCAAACCTCCGGAAAGGGAGGCAAAGCACCAAGTGTTACCTTAGAGGACCACCAATAACGGTGGTTCTCAGCCCAGCCTTTGGACAGTGCTTTCTGTTTAGGCCAACTCCCCTGGGTGTAGTGGTCACAGGGGCCTGAATCACTGTTGTCACCTTGGACAAGCTGCCCACTGAGCTTTTGCCTCCTTCTCTGTAAAACAAGGCTTAGCGATGTGAAGTGATTTTCCTAGGGCCCGAGAGTCACTGGAGAAGGTGGCAGGACCCAGACACCCAGCGAGGCTGTTTTTTCATTATTCCACATGCAGGAGGCCCCTGATGCTTTCCACCCTTGCCCACCCCATGACGCTTTCCACCGCCATGGATGTGCGCCCGCACAGGCTCCCGGCACACACAGGACGAGGGAGCCGGGCTGCCCTGGCAGTTCTGCTTGTGGTTAAAATAGGGGGAGCTCACATTTCAGTTCTTTCTGGCTTGGAAAAGACCATTGGAAAAAACAACCCTCCCCACCCCCCAGTGACGTATGTTCACAGCTTGTCAGTCCTGGCAGGCCTCAGAGCTCCCTGGAGGCAAAAGGGGGAGCTGGGCAGTGGGCGGCAACTGTGCTGTGCGGCTTTCAGAGTCCAGCTCTGGGTACAAGCTCCTTGTGCTGCAGGGTTCAGAGGGCCTCGGGGTCTGAGCCTGGGTGATCACGGGCCCCAGGAAGCAGCAGTGTGTCTCATACACAGTGTGAGGCTGATAAATGTTGGTAGAGCTGCAGAACAGCAGAACCAGGGGTTGTGCAAAGAAGGATGAGGTTCTTTCAACCGCCAGGCCCCTGACTGGGGGCCGCAGGTGCATGGAAGAGCTCCACGTCGTGAACAGTCTCAGGAAAGCACCATTCTTTGTACAGGCCAAGGGGACAATGAGGAAAAGGAGGCCTGGCCAAGGATGCTAGATGAGCCAGAACCTGTAAGGTCCAAGTGATGAAAACGCAAGTCAAACTGTCTCAGGCAAAAAGGAAACACATTGATTCATGTAATTAAAAAGTACAAGGAATAGCTTCAGGTGTAGCTGGATCCAGGCACTCTAATGTCATTAAGGAGCTGTCTCACTCACTCGCTTGGCTTTCTTTGGCTTGGCTTCACTCTCAGGCAGATTATTCCAAGGAGCAGCCCCTGAGCAGCTCCAGGGCTACATCATGGGCTGCAAACAAGCCCAGAGGCTGATGCTTACTGAGCAAATTGGGCCATGTGTTTGTATCCAAACTGATTATATCAGTCAGGGGGTGGACTGTGCTGATTGTTTCAGTTTAGCTCACACCCTTCCTCTGGAGTGGAGGCAGCAGTGCAGGGCTACAAGGCCACAGGATGGAATATAGTTGTGGTGTGGTTGGCACCCCAAGGAAAAGCAGCAGCTGATATCAGGAAAGGGGAATAAACACAGGGCTGGGTCCACCTTGATCAGGCCATGTCAACACCCTGTGCCTCCATTTCCTCATAAATAAGCAGAGAGGGGCTCTGAGGCCCATCGCTCAGGTGGGCTCTACATCTAAGCCCCCATTGCCCAGTGATCTAGGCATTTGCAGAGCACCAACCCCGGGCCAGGTGTAAGTTGTAAGGACTTGGGGGTGATGGGAAGACCTGAGTCAGGCCTCCAGACCCACCCCACTCACTTCAAATTCGGTGAGCAAAATGGAAAATGCACCAAAATAAGGACTGAATCCTCTCCCCACACTTTGTGCTGCCTGGGCCCCCCTGGTGTGCTGTCAGGTCCTCTTCCTGCCTGGGAGACTTCAGCCAGGCTGTCCCCCTAGCCTGGAGGCCCTTCCACCTCTGGCACCATGGCCCACTGCCTGCCTCATCCCTTAGACCTCCACCCAAAACCCTTCCTCGGAGCCTTCTGCGGCATTCCAGGTGGTTGCAGGCCTGGCCGAGGGATGCAGCCTCTTAACCACATATAAGAAAGATGACTTGTTCACATTCTGTCCACTTGCCGGGGGAGCAGGGACAGTCCTCCACGCCTTGGGCCTCTCTCGAGGAAGGCGCGAGGGAGGCACTATCGATGAAGCAGGAAGAGCTGCCTCAGCGAGCTCACCTTCTCGGTCATTCCTCTGTACCCGGCAGCTATTCCTCCCTTCCAGCCAGACTCAAGGCTGGGGCTGACAATCTCAGGGAAGGGAGGACCCAGAAGAGCCTAGAGAGGCCCAGCAGGAAAAGCTCAATCCGTGTGTCCACACTCGGCTCTCAGAAGCACAAACAGAGACCATAGCTTTGAGAGAGCAACGGTGTTCAGCATGGCCCAGGAAGATGCTGAGTATAGACCCCAGAGAAGGCTGGAAGAGTGTGGATGGCATAGCAGGGCAGTTCCCTCTGACTGTGTGGCCTCAGGACCAGCTCCTGTACTGTGGGTGACTCACCCCACTTCCCAGGGGTCAGTGAGAAACACCCCACCATGGACTGAGGGATGGCAAGGCAAGGGAACTGGTGCCCCACCTCCCATCTGGAACTCTAGGGGCAGCAGCCTCCCTCAGTGGCCTGGCTGGTGGCTGTCTACAGAAACATGGTGGTGGAGGAGGTTCAGACAGAGGTGAGGTGGCACCCGCCCTCTGTAGAGTCAGAGAGGCCCCCGGGGGCATCCACAGCTTTCCAGGACTCCCAGAAGGGGGGTGGCAGGCACAGTTCAGTGGGGATGTGCAGAGGGAAGGAGGCCAGCAGGACTGCCTCCCAGATGACCCTTGCCCCATGCCAGGATGACGCCGAAGCTGTCCACCGGCACTGGACTTCCCCGGGGATAAAGGGAGAAGGAGAGAGGTGGCGGGGTGAGGGAGAGACTCCAGAACTCATCGGACGGTCCAGCATTCACAGCTCAGGGAATCCCAAGTGCTGGGAGCCTCTATTCAGGGCCATTGATCTGTCTGCTTGTCCTTCTGCCAATACCGCACTGTCTTGGTCACTGTAGCCCTGTAGTAAATCCTAGTATCGGGTGTGTGGTCCCTCCCACTTCGTTCCTCCTTGTCAAAGATTGTTGTCCACATAAATTGTAGAATAAACTTGTGTGTATCTACAAAAACCTTGCTGAGGTTTTGATAGGAATGGGGCTAAAATTGTTATCAGTTTGGGTGGAATTGACACTTTACCAGGCTGAGTCTTCCAATCCATGATGAGAGATGTCTCTCCATTCACTTAGGTCTTCTTTCATTGCTTTGATCAGCAGTTTTCAATTTTCTTCGTAGACTCTTCTTTCATTTTTTAAATCCAAAAAAAGACACACATGGAGTTTCCAGGGTCACCGTGACTTTCTCGCTTTGTCCTTTTTCTTGCTGTCCTGCTGCAGTCAGCACTCCATCCCCCCAAGGACATCTGATTGAGCTCTGGGTCAAAGCGATCCATGCCAAGTTGTCACCATGCACATACTTTACTCCCTCTGGGGGTGGGGAACACGTCCTGCCGAGGCAGGCTGTCCTCTGACTGTGCCCACCAGGAAGTTCTTACGTAGAGAAGGTTTCTACACTCGGGGGCTGGCTCTACCCCCAGAGCCACACATCCAGAATTCTGATCCCTGATCATTTATCTGCTTTGCAAACCTTCCCTCTCTTCTCTAAGCCTCATCTCAGAGGACTGTGCTGGATATCCCTTAAAATTAGGTCCCCTGCCTTGCCTGGTGCCTCATCTCTTCCATCGGCTCCTGACACTGTCTGTCTCTGAAATACTCACACACACTTCTCTTCTTCCTTTCTCTCCCTCTCTGAGCCAGTCCCACGTCCCTGGCTGCCTGCTCAGGGGTGACAGCTGAGGTCTGACCTACACCTGGCCAGAGACAAAGCACCATGTAAGTGCCCTCACGTGTCCCAAGTGAACCCTGAGATGAATTGAAACAAACTCTTTCTCTTTCAGGCTATTGTGACAAATGCAGGGATGAGCAGAGACGCTTCCCCGCTTGGCAATCAAAACCTCAGTCTACCTTTGCAGGTTATGCTAATGAGGCCAGACCCTATGGGACAATGGCGTCACCAAGGTGACCCTGGACCAGTGGAATTGGCCAATGTTTTGGATGTTGTAGATGACACCACTGCTTGTGTCCAATAGCTGGTGACCCGGAAGATACAGCAGAGGGTGTGGAGGCTTTGCCGGCTCCACTGCCTGGGTTGTGACACCCTAGCAAGACACTTGTCTTTCTGAGTCTCTGTTTCCTCCTCACAAGACAGGGTGCTAAGACCTACTTCCCAAGAAGCTGGTGCATATTGTGGAAATCAGATACAGCACCCAGCTCCAAAGCCTGGAACGTGGTCACGGCACTATAACCACAATCGTCATTAGCGTTTTGGAGGGAGGCCACCCAGCTTTGCGGCTCCCTGCCTCTCTGAAGTTGCTCACTCATGCGGCTCCTTAAAGAATGGTTTCTGGTGGTTCCTTCCTCAGATGAGAACAGCACCGGCTCTGGGGCTTCTATTTGTTTTGCATCTCACAAAAGTGCTGACTTCTTCAGTCAAACATACCCAGGCCCTGGGGCTGACCCGGGAAGAGTGATGCAGGGGGTGGCACAAGGTGGACAGGGGCACCCGTCTGCTTGAGCCCCACAGTGCCCTTGGACCCCCAACACGTATCCATACTCCTGGTCCTTTGGAGACCCAAGGCAAGGCTAGACTCTTCCAAGAAGGAAGGCCACACCCTCAGCCCAGAGAAAGGATTCAAACGGTCACTAGCAAGACTCCAGAGCTGCGCTATCTGATCTGGGACATTCCCACTAGCCACAGGAGGTGACTGAGTCCTTGGAATGTAACTAGTCCAGATTGACATGTGCTTAGAGTGTAAAATCCACATTATATTTCAAAGACTTTGTGCCAAAAAAAGAATATTTAAAAACTCACTAATCATTTTTATATTGATTATATGTTGAATGATAATATTAATATATTGGATATATTGGGTTAAATAAATTCTATTATTAAAATGAATTTTGATGCTTTCTTTTCCCTTAAAAAAGTGGCTACTAGAACATTTGAGATGACATACGTGGCTTGCATTTACAGCTTGTATTGTATTTCTACTGGGCAGTGCCTCTCCAGATGGTCTGCCCGATATGATATGGCTGGCTTTAGGGGCACGGTCCGGGAGGCCAGGGTCCTCCTCTTTCCTTGCTCCCAGGGGCTCCTGCAGGGTCCTCACCGTCTTAGCCCCCTCTGCCCTGGTACACATACAACAAAATGCAGAATCATGGGAATGCTTCCATGTCCCACACATTTGCACCACCCAGCACCACGTATGCAGTACTTCAAGCATATACAGAACCTTGTGCAACTTGGGGAAAGGAGTCCCTTATTCAAGGTGCTTTATTGGTGTCCTCCAAAATATCAGCATGATACACATGCAAATGTATGCTATCTACCGTGGGAATGATTCACCTTGGATATAGCACCCTTGTGCAGTGTGCAACCTGCCCAGCCATATGTGGCAGCCCTGCCAGTATCTAGCTGTTCAATAGATATTAGTTGGAGCGACAATTGAGGCATAGAGAATAGGACCCCCTACCCACTCTTGATGTTTCTGCACTGAGGCTACACCTCTTCTCCAGTGAAAAAGACTTTTCTTTCAGGCAAGAGGACACTTCTCAAGACTGTGGCCCCAGCCTCACTACCCACCATGTGGAAACCATGTAGATGTAGCACCACCACCCCAACATTCCTGTGGAAAGTTCACAGAGCTATGGGCAGAAGGTAAACACCTACTGATACTTCAAGCCCAGCCTAAGGGTCTCTTCTGTGAAGAAAATCCCCCTCTGAGCTGTTGATGTCCCAGAGGGGGGAAGGGGAGCTTGGCCAGTCTAAGCCAAGTTGTTACCTCCTGTGTTGAGGGACCGTTGCTTTGTTGAGGGGCGGGTGTTGGTACAGATTGGTGTAGGGTGCTGGCATGCTTTTATCAAAGAGTGCTGATACACATCTGCTTAGAATAATTAAAGCTTCTTGTCTTGTCTGACTCATAGGGCAGCATCCACAGAGAGGCGGAGGATGAGATGAGCCAGGAGGGCTGGGAGGGTCCGACTTACGACTTTCACAGGCAGCTCCGTTTTTCACCCCCAAATGTCCTGTTTACTCTGGATAGGCTTTGTTGATTGGTTATGCAAACATGTAGATATTTATTCATCTGTTTCAGGGTGTGTTTTCACCCTATGCTCCCTTGGTTTCTCACAATCATTAAGTATAGCTTTTATTTACGTTTCATCAATGTCTTACATTGATGATTTCCCTTGTTTGACACTTTTCTGTTACATGGAAATTTCTCTTCAGTCCCCAGAAAAATGCAAAAGATGGGTGTTTTATTTGTTAATTCTTTTTTTCTTTTATTATTTTAAAAACTTTTTATATTTTCCCACAACTGAGTATGATCGCTTCTGAGGAGCAATAGGAAGTGAGTAAGAGGCCCAGGCCAAGAGCATCAAAACAATTCTCAGCCCAGTTTTCCAGAACTCCTTGTAGTTCCTTTAACCAAATGGATGTTTTATGGAGAGTTAGGTTATTTTGTACAGTAAACAATTTTTTTTCCTTTTCCTTTTAGCCACTTAATGTGGTATCATGAAAGGAAGATTGACTTCTTAATGAAAAAAAGCTGAGATGGGAGAGGGAGGCTAGCACATCAGGAGCACTTCCAGGCTTACATAAGTAACATTCCTGCTGCATAAACATCTTGGCAAATCCAGAGGCTAAATCCCCATCCCACACTGCTGGCTTGAACCAAGCTCTGTATAACATTTTTTTTTTTTTTAAATCCCATTGATGGTAACATTTTTCTGTCCAGAAACAAGTCATTAGCTTGGACAAAGGAATCCAAATGCATCTGCTGAGTTCCCCAAAGTTCTAGTGGAAAATATTATCTAGAGAAAAAGAAAGTGAGGAGTCAGAGTGGAGGATTGTGATTTCTTAAGAGTGAAACAGAGAGAAATGGCACTTAAACCCCATGAAGTTCCTTTCAGTGCAAAATTGCAAACTCTGACTTAAATTAAACCATCTTAATTTGGCAAATACCCATGAGAGAGTTAAAAAAAAATAATCATTTTTAATGAATCTTTAACTCTACTGATGATTTTAACCAAAATTGAACCTTGACATTTTTATCTAACTATTGAAATGATATGAAATTGAAGTATGCAATTTGTGGGCTTGGGAGCCCAGCTCTTCTGTGATATGTACATACAAATGTTTTCATATTAATTTTTGTTCCTGTGGAAAAATGGGATTTGAGAACACTATCAGTCTCATCACAAATTATCCACGACATTCCAATTCCAAGAAGTGGTAACACCAAGTTGTGAGGAAGAACTATTTCTTCTTTCTAAATATTTGAGGCATAAAAACAGTCATATACCAATAAAACCAGTTTCCATGGTTCCTAAGCTACAAAGAATATTTGCAGTTCTTTCTTCAATTCCCACAAGTAATAACTCTCTAGAAGTGGCCCCACTAAAGTCTTCAGAAAGTCTGAACAGACCAATTATCATAGAAGTAATAGAGAAAGTAATTAGAGCTCCCACCAGTACCCACAAGGGGCATTGAGCCCAGATAGTTTCTCGGTGCTTCTCACACTTCTGCAGCACAGGAAAAGAGGGAAACTTCCAATTATTTACAAAGCCAAGAATATCATTGATTTGAAAACCTGATAAAGAGTTTAAAAAATGTAAAACTACAGACCAATCTCAGTTATTAATATTGATATGAAAATATTATAGAATATCTAAGCAAATAGAATCCAACAACATATTAAAAATAATACATTATGAGCAAATGATGTTTATTCCAGGAATGCAAGTGTGGTTCAATGTAGAAAATATAGTACCATAATTTATCATGTTAATAGAGATAAGGACAAAAATAACACAATCATCTCCAAAGATGCAGAAAAGACACTTGAGAAAATCAACACTCATTCATGCTAAAAACACTTTCCCATTGAAATCAGGACCAAGACAAAGACGCCAACTATCACCTTTACTGTATAAAATGGTATTGGAAATATTAAGCCAAAGCAATAAAACAAGGAAAATAATTAGAAACAGGACAATTTGAAAAGAAACAATAACAAAAAAATCTCTCTCTGCAGGTGATATGATTATGTATTAGGAAAGCCCCAAAGAGCCAATGGAAAAACTAATACAAACACTAAGATAATTCAGTAAAGTAGCAGGCTGCAAAATCAATAAAAAGAGCAATAGTCTTCATATCTATAAACAAAAGCCATCTAGAAGAAATGATGAACAAGAAGATCTTATTCATGATAGGGAGAAAAAGAAAACATTAGTGTAAAGAAAATATAAAATTTTGTGAAAGATACAAAAGTCTAATTGAAGAAATGAGAGATATGCCATGTTCATGGGTAAGAAATAATAATGCAAATCCAGCACCCCATCATGATAAAAACCCTTGACAAACTAGGCATAAAAGGAACATTCCTCAAAATAATAAAAGCCATATATAACATACCCACAGCCAACATCACACTGAATGAGGTAAAGTTAAAAGCATTCCCCCTAAGACCTGAAACAAGACAAGGATGTCCACATTCACCACTTCCATTCCTAGCTGGAGCAATCAGGCAAGAGAAAGAAATAAAGGGCATCCAAATAAGAAAAGGGGAGGTCAAATTTTCCCCGTTTGCTGATGATATGATCTTATATCTAGAAACCCTAAGGATTTTTCCAAAAGACTCCTAGAATTGATAAATTAATTCAGTAAAGTCTCAGATTACAAAATTAACATACACAAATCAGTAGCATTGCTACAAAGTAATAAGAGCCAAGCTGAGAAACAAATCAAGAACTCAATACCATTTATAATAGCTTCAAAAACAAAAAGCAAAAAACAAAAAATAAAAAACCACCTGGGAACATACTTAACCAAGGAGGTGAAATATCTCTACAAGGAGAACTACAAAACACTGATGAAAGACATTGTTGATGACACAAATAGAAAATCATCCCATGCTCATGGATTGGAAGAACCACTATTGTTATAATGTCTGTGCTATCCAAAGTGATTTATATATTCAACACAATTCCCATAAAGATACCAACATCATTTTTCACAGAATTAGAAGAAACAATCTTAAAATTCATGTGGAATCAAAAAATAACCCGAATAGCCACAGCAATATTAAGCAAAAGAACAAATCTGGAGGCATCACATTACCCACCTTCAAATTATACTACAAGGCTATAGTAACCAAAACAGCATGGTGGAGGTATAAAAGTAGTGACATAGATCAATGGAACAGAATAGAGAACCCAGAAATAAAACCATATACCTACAACCAACTGATCTTTGACAAAGCAGACAAAAACATACAATGGGGAAAGAACACCCTATTCAATAAATGATGTTGTGAAAATTGGAAAGTCACATGCAGAAGAATGAAACTAGATCTCTATCTCTCACCACACACAAAAATTAACTCAAGATGGATTAAAGACATAAATGTAAGACCTAACATCACAAAAACTCTAGAAGAAAACTTATAAAAACTCTTCTGGACATTGGCCTAGGCAAAGAATTTATGACTAAGACCCCAAAAGCAAATACAACAAAAATAAAAATAAATAAATGAGACTTAATTAAACTAAAACATTTCTGCACAGCAAAAGAAATAATCAACAGAGGAAATAGACAACCTACAGAATGGGAGAGAATACTTTCAAACTATACATTAGACAAAACACTATTATCCAGAATCTAAAAAAAATCAGCAATAAAAAACAAATAACCCCATTAAAAAGTGAGCAAAAGACACAAACAGACCTTTTTCAAAAGAAGATATACAAATGGCCAGCAAACATAGGAACAAATGCTCAACATCACTAATCATCAAGGAAATACAAATCAAAACCACAATGAAATACCACCTTACCCTTGTCAGAATGGCCATTATTAAAAAATCAAAAAAAAATAATAATAACAGATGTTGGCATGGATGTGGTGAAAAGAAAATGCTTATACACTGGTGGTGGTAATGTAAATTAGTACAACCTCTATGTAAAACAGTACAGAGATTTTCCAAGAACTAAAAGTAGATGTACCATTCTATCCAGCAATCCCACTACTGGGGATCTACTCAAAGGAAAAGAAGTCATTATATCAAAAAGATACCTGAACTCATATGTTTATTGCAGCACAATTCACAATTGCAAAGATATGGAACCAAACTAAATGCCCACCAACTGATGGGTGGATTTAAAAAAAGTGCTGTATATATACCATGGAATACTACTCAGTCATTAAAAAGAGTGAAATAATTTCTTTTGCAGCAACTTGGATGGAATTGGAAGTCATTATTCTAAGTGAAGTAACCCCAGAACAAAAAAACAAACACCACATGTTCTCACTTATAAGTGGGAGCTAAGCAATGAGTATGCATGGTCATAACAGAGTGACTTAATGGACACAGGGGACTCAGAAGGGGAAGGATGGGGGGCTGCAGGATGAAAAATTACCTATTTGGTACAATGTACACTATTCAGGTGATAGGCAAATTAAAAGACTTCTTCGCTATGCAATTCATAGACTTCTCCACTATGCAGTAAAAGGTGAGTAAATTAAAAGACTTCTTTACTATGCAATTCTTCCATGTAACAAAAAAACCACTTCTACCCCCAAATCCACTTAAATAAAAAATGAAAAAATAAATAAATAAAACTATTAAAGTTACAAAAAAAAAAAACTTCTTACAGATTTAGAAGGAAAAAAATCATACACAAAACCATGATTAAGTAGATCTCGTGGAGTTAGACAGTAGAATGATGGTTATCAGAGGCTGCAAAGGTAGGGAGGAGTGGAAGATAAAGAAAGATTAGTTAAAAGGTACAAAAATACTGTTATATAAAAGAAATAAATTCTAGTGTTTGATAGTTAATAATTTATTCTATATTTCAAAATAGCTGGAAAAGAAGACCTGGAATGTTACTAACCCCCAAAAATGATAAATGTTTGAGACGATGGATATCCAATTACCCTGATTTGATCATTACACATTTTATGCATGTATCAAAATATCACAATGTACCCCATAAATATATACAAAAGTATTATGTATCAATAAAAAATAATTTAAAAACAAGAAAACTTTTGGGAAACATACAAAGGTCTAATTGAAGAAATGGAGCAATATACCATGTTCATGGATAGGAAGGCTGAACATCAAAAAGATAATCTATTTATTCTAAAATAATTTATTAAGTTAACATGGTCCCAATAAATGTTATCAGGTTTTTTTTTCTGGAACTAGACAAATTGATTCAAAGGTTTAGTTGAAGCACAAACAAGCAGAAATAGCCAGGAAAATCTTGAAAAAAGAATGTGGAGAAACATTATTAATACAAAGTTTTTATCATTAAAAACAGTATAGAATTAGTACATAAATAGGCAGAATAGAAAATACAGGAATAGGCTCAATTGCTTATGAAATTTTAGTATATACTGAAGGAAGCATCTCAAATCACTAGAAAGAAAATAGACTTTTGCAATAAGTGGCATCAGAATATTTGCATAGCCATAGAGGAAAAGAGAAAACTGGATTTGTTTCTCACCCTATATGTTAAGATAATTTCTGGATAGCTCAGAGATTAAATGGAATGTTTAATACTATAGAATAAAAAGGGAATAAGTCACATAAAATCTAGAAAAAGTCAGGGATTAATTACTGAAAATTTGAGAGGAAGAAAACCTTTCCTAAACTATGACTTGAAATCCAGAAGCAATAAAGGAAAAGTTTGACAAAATATAAATAAATTTTAAAAAACTTTTGCAAGGCAAAAATGAAACCAATAAAAACACCATAAGTAAAGCAAAAAGGGCAAACAACAAAGTGTGGAAAAGAGATTCTGAAAAGAGAGAAGAAAAAGACTAACAGTCTCACAGAAAAATGGGCAAGAGCTGTGAACAGACAAGTCAGAAAAGAAATGCAGATGGCCCTCACACACATTGCATTAAGTAGCCTTCACAGTAAGAGAAATGTAAATGAAAAGTATACTGAGTGTCATTCTTAGGGGACAAAAATCCAAATGTTTGATTACAAACTTATTGCTGGTAGGAGTTAAAAAATGCTACAACTCTATGAAAAGAAATTTGGAAATATCTAACAGCTTACATAAGCATTTGATCCAGAAATCTCTCCTCTTGAAATCTATTCTGAATGCATATTTCCAAAATATTTTTTAAAAGTGCATGAATCTATTCACATCAAAAGACAGGAAACAACTCAAATGTCCATAAACAGTTGTATCAAGTGTTTATACTATAGTACTCTCATTCAGTGGAGAACTATGCAGGTGCTAAAAGGAATGAGGAATATCTCTATGTTTATAGATGTTTATTACTAGAGACAATCTCCAGAATATATTACTATGTGAAGAAAAACAATTGAAGAATAAATTTTTAAAACTATATATATATATTTTAAAACTATATATATATATATTTACCAATTGGAAAAGGAAGGGACATGACAGAATAGACAGGCATGGAAACTAGACATCTCTGAATTTGCCTTGTCTTGCATATTTGATTTTGGTGCAATGTATATGTTTAGCATAAATATAAAATGAAATATAAGGAACACTTATAAAGCAATTTATGAAAATAGAAAAGCAAATTGAAACAAATAAATCTGTGCATTGATTTGTTGTCTTATCCATATAGAGGAGTATAACTGAAAAATGGTTTTAAAACATAGTAATTTGATTGAACATTTCTTGTGGGGTATATCCCAAGGTCAAAAAAGTAACTGCAAGAAATCTTAGCTGTTACTAACCATGTTGCTAGAAATAACTTTGGAATTGATATTCTGAAACTAATATAAATGCTAGCATGAAGTAAATAAGTAAATATTATTGTTAGGAATCAAAATTTTAAGTATGAGACAAAATAGGTACAATGTAATATCTTTGTAATCCTCAATTTGAATTTGAAGAATAAACTGATAATGTGTTTCATTTTTTAAAAAATCTATGTCCTTGTTCTGTTCATTCACAACAGCCTATAAACAATGACCAACCAAGAGCAATTAACACCAGTAATGCCTAGATTTTGGTCTCTAAATTCCATTTCCCACCAAAAGAAACCAGGCTTCTTGAGGAAATGGCTGAATCCTGGTCTCGTGCAGGAAACGCACAAGAAAAATTTGGAATATCTTGTCAAACCTGGGAACAAGGACGTAATCGTGGACTGCTAGGGTTGAGTCAAAAAGACTCAGGAGCCAACTTGAAAAGGGTACCACTGGTCAAAGGTAGTACAATTTGAGCACCAAGAAGAACAGTGATTACAATGGATTGAAGCATACCATATATGTTTAATCCAAGAGATCATAATGAAAAGCAAACAAACAAAATGAGACAAAACCCCAGCCTTACTTCTTCCTTTATTGGCTAATAGAATGCCAAGTCATTGTTCTGAAATTGGTAAACAAAGGGAAAGAATCAAACGTTTACCCTGTCTTCTCCATATGAACTGTACCTCAGGGTAGCCAAGTTGTTGATGAGAAGAAATTTCTCTTTGTGTGGAAGTATTCCAGCTAACATTTAGAGAAGGAATGATAGGAGATCACCATTTTGGAACCTCTAATGATCACCAATGGCTGACAACAACCATTAAATGAAAAGCTGATGGGGAACTTTATAACAAACGGATCAGGCTAACAACGTTTGAAACCATGGCTTGATTTTACTAGAACAGAGACAGGGAGAGCCAGACCTTATGTATCTGCTGATGGAAGTACACAGCACCACCCAAGTATTCTTGCCAAAAAAATGCAACCTGTTTATAATCAAGTCACAGATCTACCATTTTATGAGAAACACCGCAGGTGGAAGATCATGTTAAATGACACCATGGGGATGCAATCAGCAAGATCCAAAATGTGACAAACTCCACAGGATGAATGACCTGAATCTTTAACAGGAAAATTAAGAAGGAGGGAAAAGAAGCTTAAGAGACTCATCAACCAAGACAATATGTGAACTTTATTTGGACCCTGCTTCAAACAAACCAACTGTAAAAAAAGAATTATGAGATAGTTGAGGAAATAAGAATATTAAGACTTTATTGTTAACATTTTTAAGTTTGATAATATTAGTGTGGTTGTTTTTTAAAGAGAATTATGTTTAGATATATGTGCCAAAGAATTAATATTTACAGACTGAAATACCTGCTGTCTAGGATTGGCTTTAAAAGAATCCACTTAGGGGAAGGAAAGAGAGTAGGCAGGGTACCTGTAGCAGGTAGAGATGACCCAGACTGGCTATGAGCCGATGATTGTGGATGTACAGTGATGCCCATTTATCGTACCTTGTATGTACATTTGAGAATGTTCAAAATTTTTCTAACAAAATGTTAACAAAACTAAATAACATTGTCCTTTATGTCAGCAGCCCCCTGGTATCTAATGAGAAGCCACAGACTCCCAATCTATTGATAGCACTGGTTAGGGTCTACAGAAAACACACAAACCTCTGGTCACTTGCCCCCCATTCTCCACGCCACACTCTTATGGTCAGGACTTCCAGAAATAGAAGGAGTGGCTACGTGATTTACATATGAGTGGGATGATGTAGTTGGGGAGGAGGACGTAAATATCTAAATCCCCAGGTAAGATGGGGGGTGAAATTTAATTGTATAATGGAAAATAACCACAACATAACTTCTCTGAATAACAGGAGGAGAATTTTTTAATGTAGCTCTCAATCTGAAAGTCATTATTTTTCTACCAAAAGGCAGGGCACACACACGCATACCCCTAAATTCATTATCCCCATCCCTGAAGTGCCATGCTGTACCCAAAGACGAATGCAAAATTATCTACAAGTTGTTATATCAGGCATCTTTTCAGACCACTACCTGAGGTTAAGCTACCATTGAACAGATCTCTGCAGTGTTTTATATATTAGGAAAGTTAAAGCTACAAAACTAAGGTTGATAAAGTTTCAACTTAAAGCCCAAATTTTGAAGGAGGCAAAGGGTGGGAAACCTGGCTCAGTAAGTGTTTGGTTGCGTGTTGGAAAAGCAACACTGACATCTACTTTATTCTGTTATCCTTAGAAATAGAGACAACAGAAATCAAATGCAAGTCACAAAAGTAGACACTCAATAAATGGTAATAGTAAAGGAAAGACTAGCTGCAGGGCATGGGAGATAATCATGACCAAGAAGCACCAGCCAAAGAGAACTAAACAGGTTCTTGGCTAAAGGCCTCACTGGTGTCCTAATGAAGAGTCCTAAATGGGATATCCTAATGGGACCTGGCTATGACACTTAATTGTAGGTTGCTGTGCATATCTATTAATTGTTCAGTTCATTCCATAGGGTGTAATCATTGTTTTTATTAAATTTCCAGCAAAGAAGCACATCAGGAATTGTTCCAGAGAGAGACTTGAACTGGAGGACCAGTGGACCCTGGAAGTCAATACTCTGGTGCCCAGAGTAGCTGGTGTGGATGGGCAGCCCCTTTGTGAAGTGTCACCTGATATACCCCTGCTCCTATTTGTGTACATGCTGATATTAAACATAATGAAACTCCTGATATACAACCATTTTGCTACAAAAACAGCAATATCATATGATTCAATTAATACCAATGTAACTTGAACATGCAGAAGAGATGGGGAAGTAGGTCAGACTGAATTTCCTCAAAGGTGGTGGTTCTCAACCCTACCAGACAAACACTTTCTTTATAACTAACGCTTCATAATGTCCCTGTTATTATCCTGAAATGAAACTGAGGTAACTTATCTCAACCATATACATTTTTAAATATCAATACTATTCCCTAACTTTACTATGAAGAACAATTTGAAGAAATTACTTTTTAATACAAATATGTGTGATGGCTATTTTTCTGTGTCTACTTGGCTAGACCACAGCACCCAGATATTTGGCCAAACACCAGTCTAGATGTGGCTATAAAGGTATTTTTTAGATGAGGTTAACATTTAAATCAGTAGACTTTGAGTAAACCAGATTACCCTTTCATAATGTGGATGGGCCTCATCTAGTCAGCTGAAGGTCTTAAGAGCAAAGACTGAGGTATCCCAAGGAAGAGGAAATTCTGTGTCCAGGTTGCCTTTGGACTCAAGTTGCAGCATCAACTCTTCCCTCAGTCTTTAGCCTGCCAGCTTACCCTGCAGATTTTGGACATACCAGTTCTTACAATCACGTGAGCCGATTCCTTAAAATAAATCTCTCTCAGTCTCTCTGTCTCTCTCTCTATAAATATATATCATCATATATAGCTTCAATAAGATATGAGAGAGTGTGTGTGTGTATATATGAATTTATCCAATGGTATGTGTGTGTATATGTATACACACACATATATACACAGACTCGTACACTCACACTCATGCACAATAGGATGTACATGTGTATATATACACACACACTCATCCTATTGGTTCTATTTCTCTGGAAAACCCTGACTAATACAATATGTCTTAAAAACAAATTTGGAGGACTTCTGCTTCTGAGAAGATGGAATAAACATAGTTTTCCCTATTTTCCACTAATTACAACTAAAGCTCTGCACATTTTATATAAAACAAATATAAAAGGACTCTGAAAGGTGACAAGGAGAAGACAGATTGGCTAAGCACCTTGAGATCAAGAAGTGATATGGTAGTGAGTGCCCTGGGGTTTCCTTTTGCCTCATATATCCTAAACTTGGAGTGAAAAAGTTGGCAAGCTGGAAATGCCAATGGGCACAAACAAACAACAATAACAATAGTAGCCTGCCCTCTCTAACCAAAGAACCAGGAAAGAGGCAGCCTAGCAAGACAGAAAATATCTACACAATAACTGCTCTATTCCTACCAAACACCACAGCAAACATTACCCACGCCAGCAAAGACCAAGTAGGAAGCCTAGACTTCTGCCCCTGGGAGACTGTAGCAGGGTGCCCCAACACCCCACAAGGGTAACGTCAGAGAAGGCCAAGTAGGGACCGGAATTTTCATCTCCACTGACGAGTAATGAGACCTGCCCTGCAAGGGTCAGTGGAAACCACTTGGGGAGCTAGAACTGCCACCCAAACTCAGCAATAACAAGGAGCCCCACACTCAGGTGTCAACAGAGGCTGAGTGGGGAACCTGGACTTCTACCTCCTCCTGACAGTAATGAGACAGCACTCCTTTTCCTCCGTTGCATACGAGTGTCAGGGAAAGCCAGCTAAAACAGAAGATTTAAATAAGATCCAGAGTTCCATAACATAGTACAAAAATGTCCAGTTGAAATTAAAAATCACTCATCATATCAAAAACCAGGAAGACCTCAAACTAAGTGAAAAAGATAATCAATAGATGCCAACACCAAGATGCTAGAATTATCTGAAAAAGATTTTAAAGAAGCCATGATAAAAATGCTTTAACAAACAATTATGGTCATACTTGAAACAGTTTTTAAAAATCACCTCAGCAAAGAAATAGAAGATACAAAGAAGAACCAAGCAGAAATTTTAGAACCAAAAAATACAACAATTGAAATAAACAGCTCAGTGGATGGACTCAACAACAGAATGGAGGGAACAGAAGAAAGAATTGGTAAATTTGAAGACAGAAAAACAGAAATAAGCTAATCTGAACAACAGAGAGAAAATAGACTAGAACAAAGAAAAATAACAGAGCCTCAGGGACCTATGAGACTATAACAAAAGGCCTAACATTTCTGCAATAAGAGTCCTGGAAGAATGAGGACAGGGCTGAAAAAGTACTTGAAGAGCTAATGGCTGAAAACTTACCAAATTTGGCAAGAGAAATAAGTCTATAGATTCAAGAAGTAAAACAAATGACAAACAGAACAAACCCAAAGAAAGACATGCCAAGACACAGCAAAATAAAACTTTTGAAAACTAAAGACCAAAAAAAAAAAAAAAAAAGTGAAAGTGGCCATAGAGAAAAGCACCACCTTACCTGCAGGAAAAAACAATTTGAATGACAGCAGATTTCTCTTTGGAAACCATACAGGCCGGAAGGAAGTGGCATAATATTTTTCAAGGGCTGAAAGAAAGGAACTGTCAACCTAGAATCCTATACCCAGTGAAAGTATCCTTAGGATTGAAGGGGAAATCAAGACATTATCAGGTGAAGGAAAACTAAGAATTGTCATCAACAGATCTACCCTAAAATAATGGGTAAAGGAAGTTATCCAAATAGAGATGAAATGATGAAAGAAGGAATCCTAGAACACCGAAAGGAAGAAAGAACATGGAGAAAACAAAATTATGACTAAATAAAAGAGATTTTTCTTCTCCTCTTGAGTTTTCTAAATTACGTTTGATGGTGGAAGAAAAATTATCATACTGTCTGATGTGGTTCTAAATGCATGTAGAGGAAAATTTAGTACAATTATATTATAAATGGGAGAGGGTTAAGGGGTATAAATGAAGGCAAGATTTCTATACTTGAATTAACTGGTAAAATGACAATACCAGCAGATCATGATAAGTTGTTATCACTAAAAAACTATACAAAGAGATACAGTCAAAAACGCTATACATAAAGCAAACTGGAATTCTAAAAAAATGTTCAAGTTACCCATAGGAAGGCAGGAAAAGAAAGCAAAGAAACAAAAAACAGAAAACAAACAGAAAACAAAAAGTGAAATGGGAGGTTTATTCCTTAACATATAATAATTCTATTAGATGTAAATAATCTAAATATACCAATTATTGGCAGAGATCAGCAGAGTCTATTGAAAATGATCCAGATGACTTCTGGCTTCTAGTTCTACATGTAAGGGGATTTAAAGTCATCACTCCATCCTAACAACAAGTAAAAAGCTGAACAGACTGAAGAGAAATCAACGAGTCTTCTAGGATCCGTAAGATAGGTGAGAACACTGGGCAAATTGCTGACCCTGAGATTGGAAAGGCAGATGGGTAAATGCATGGAGTCACAGCGTACCAGAGCAGAGACTCATGGGCAAAAACCACATTGGAAACCACTACTGTAAAACCTGAACTGTAACTGACAAATTGTTGGAGGCTCCATGTGGACAAGTCTGAAAGTTAAAACTCAGCAGGACCTAGTCATGGTATAGGAGAGGGGTGCACAATTTTGTAAGATTTACCTCCAGAAGTTCCACCAGTATCTCATAGTAAATATCAGAGACATAACCCCTCATGCTTCCAGAAGAGGGTGGTCAAAAGAAACCATTTTGAAATAAGCCACAGCATGCTGTTCTTAACAAGGTCTGCCCTCAGGAGAAACTAGTTAACCAGGACCTGCCCTGCTAGGTTATTATCAGAGCCTAACTGGCCCAGAAGAACTCCAGTCAGCTTTAGCCTTCCATGTGGGAGAAGGGAAATACCCAATTCCTGCCCACTCTAGCCTTCCATGTGGGACAAAGGAAATACCCTACTTCAGCCCACTCAAACCATCCTCTCCCACCTAAGTAGGGGAGGAAAAAAAACTCAAGAAACACTTGTGAAGCTCCAACTATAGAAGCACATGCTCACTAAAAAACTGAGACCTAATAACAGGACTATAGAACACTTCCCCTCCCTGCACACCTCACTCCCACATTACTAAAGACCTTTTTACAACATTTCCTTTTACCTGGTACATCATGTCTGGCTATCAGGAAAAAATTACAAAGCATACCAAAAGGCTAAAAAACACAAATTGAAGAGACAGAGCCAGAATCACAACCAGACGTGGCAGAGATGTTAAAATTATCAGACCAGGAATTTAAAACAACTATGATTAATATGCTAAGAGCTCTAATGACAAAGTAGACAGCATGCAAGAACAGATGGACAATGTAAGCGAAGAGATAGGAATCCTAAGAAAGAATGAAAAAGAAATGCTAGAGATTAAAAACACTGCAAGAGAAATAAAGAATGCCTTTGATGGGCTTATTAGCAGCCTATCAAAAGAAGGAGAAGAGAGAAATGAACAGGAGAAATATTTGAAACAATATTTCATCCAAACTAATGTCACACATCAAACTACAGACCCAGGAAAATCAGAGAACACTAAACAGGATAAAAGCCAAAAACACTGCACCTGGGCACATCATTTTTAAACTACAGAAAATCAAAGATAAAGGAAAAATCCTGAAATAAGCCAGAGGGGAAAAAAATACCTTACCACTAGAGGAACAAAGATAAGAATTATATCTAATTTCTCTTCAGAAAACACGCAAGCAAGAAAAGAATGGAATGAAATATTTAAAGTGTTGAGAACAAAACCCCCACCAGCCTATAATTCTGTACCCTGGAGAATTATCCTTCAAAAGTGAAAGAGAAATAATGACTTTCTCAGACAAACAAAAATTGAGAGAATTTGTTGCCAGTGAACCTGCTTTGCAATAAATGTTAAAGGAAGTTCCTTAGAGAGAAGGAGAAGAATATAGTTTAGAAACTTGGATCTACATAAGGAAAGTAAGAGCATTAAGGAAGGAATAGGTGAAGGTGAAATAAAAACTTTTATTTTTCTTGTTCTTAATTGATCTAACAGATGACAATGTGTTCAAAATAATAATAGTAACAATGTATTAAATTATTTATATATGCACTTATATATAAGTGAAATGAGTGACAGCAATGATATAAGGAACGAGAAGAAGGAACTGAGATTATTTTGTTACTATAAGGTGTATGTGTTCACACTACCCATGAAGTGGTATAGTGTTATTTGAAAGCAGATTTGGATTAGTTATAAATTTATATTGCAATCTCTAGGGCAATACTAAAAAAAGTAAAAAAAAAAAATAAGAAGTATGCCTGCCATGCTAAGAAAGAACAGAAAATGGAATCATATGCAACGCTCAATTAAAACCATAGAATACACACAAAGAATGGGAGACAAAGGTAGAAACAAAGAAAAAAGGCAAAAAATAGAAAACAATATGAAATATAGTAAATATTAATTGAACTATGTCAATAATCATTTTGAATGTCAATGTATAAATGCACCAATGAAAAGACAGAGATTGTCAGAATGGATCAAAAAACAAGACCCAACCATATGTTGTCTACATGAAATCCACTTTAAACACAAAGACATATTAATAGATCAATTAAAAGAAAATGGATGAAACAAAATTTACCATAGTAACACTAATCTAAAAAAAGCAGGAGTAGCTATATTAATTTTAGAAAGAGCAGATCTCAAAGCAAGGAAAGTTATCACAGATAAAGAAAGGCATTACACAATGATAAATGGGTCAGTTCTCCCAGAAGACATAACAATGCTTAATGTGTATGCACCTAACAACAGGCTGTCAAACTATGTCAGGCAAAAACTGATAGAATTGCAAGGAAAAATAGATGAATTCACTATCATACTTGAAGATTTCAAAACTCTCGATCAGAAATGTACAGATCCAGCAGGATCTGTAAGACAAGAAAAGGAAATAAAAGGTATACAATTTGGAAAGAAGAAATAAAACTGTCTTTGTTCACAGATGACATGATTGTCTACATTAAAAAATCCTTAAAAATTGACCCCCCAAAAAGCCCTCCTGGAACTAATAAGTGATTATAGCATGGTTGCAGGATACAGGTTAATATACATAAGTCAGTAGATATCCCCTATATACAAGCATGAACAAGTAGAATTTGAAATTTAAAATACAATACCATTTATATTAACACCCCTAAAAATAAAAGTTATAAATCTAACAAAATATATACAAGGTCTATATGAGGAAAAGTACAAAACACTGATGAGTTAAATCAAAGAACTAAGTAAATGGAGAGATATTCCATGTTCACAGACAGGAAGACTCAGTATTGTCAAGATGTCAATTCTTCCCAACTTGATTAATAGATTCAGTGTAATCCCAATCAAAATCCCAGCAAGTTTATGTGGAGGAGCAAAAGACCCAGAACAGGCAACACGATATTGAAGAAGAAGAAAGTTGGAAGTCTGACACTATCCAACTTTAAGACTTTAAGACGTACTACAGTTATCAATACAGTGTGGTACTGGTGGAAGAACAGGCTAATTGACCAATGGAACAGAATAGAGAGCCCAGAAATAGATCCACACAAATATAGTCAACTGACCTTTGACAAAGAAGCAAAAGCAATACACTGCAGCAAAGACAGTCTTTTCAACAAATGGTGCTGGAACAACTGGACATCCACATGTAAAAAGTAAATGTAGACACAGACTTTACACCCTTCACAAAAATTAATTCAAAATGGGTCACAGACCTAAATGTAAAACACAAAATTATAAAACCCCTAGAAGATAACATGGGAGAAAACTAGATGGCCTTGGATTTGGTAATGACTTTTTAGATAGAACACCAAAAGCAGAATCCATGAAAGAAATAATTGATAAGCTGGACTTGATTTAAATAAAAAACTTATGCTCAGCAATGTCAAGAGACGTTGATAAGCCATAGAATGGGAGAAAATATTTGCAAAAAGAAAAATCTGATAAAGGACTCTTATCAATAATATACAAAAAACTCTCAAAACTCGACAATAAGAAAACTAACAACCCAATTAAAAACAGGCCAAAGACTTTAACAGATACTTCATAAATAAGAAGCAAATAAGCATATGAAAAGATGCTCCATATCACACATCATCAGGAAATGCAAATTCAAACAACAATGAGATATCACTACACACCTATTAGAATGGCCAAAATCCAAAACACTGACGACACCAAATGCTTGCGAGGATGTGGAGCAACAGAGACTCTTACTCATCATTAGTAAGAATGCAAATGGTACAGCCACTTTGAAAGACAGTTTGGCAATTTCTTACAAAACTAAACATACTCCTACCTATAATCTACCACTCATGCTCCTTGATATTTACCCAAAGGAGTTGAAAATTTATGTCCACACAAAAACCTGCACACAGATGCTTATAGCAGCTTTATTCATTATTGCCACAACTTGAAAGCAACCAAGATGTCTTTCAGTATGAGAATGGATAAGTGAATTTTGGTACATTCAGACAATGGAATATTATTCAGCACTAAAAAGAAATGAACTATCAAGCTATGAAAATACATGGAGGAACCTTAAATGCAAGTTATTAAGTGAAAGAAACCAATCTGAAAAGGCTACATATTGTATAATTTCAACTATATGACATTTGGGAAAAGGTAATATTATGGAGACAGTAAAAAGGTCAAGGGTTGCCAAGGTGTAGTCAGGAGGGAGGGATGAATAGGTGTAGCACAGCCGATTTTTAGAGCAGTGAAAATACTCTGGATGGTACTCTTAATATAATGGTGGATATGTGTTATTATACATTGTCCAGACCCATAGAATGTACAATACCAAGAGGGAATCTTAAAGTAAACTATAAACTTTGGATGGTCATAATGTGTCAATGTAAGTTCATAAATTATTACAAATGTACCCTCTGGCAAGGAACGTTGATAATGGGGGAGGCTATCTATGTTTGGGGGCAGAAAATATATGGGAAATCTCTGTACTGTCCTCTCAATTTTGCTGTGAACCTAAAACTTCTTTTAAAAAATAGTCTTAAAAATTAAACAACAACAAAAAACATAATTCAACTGTACACTGTCTAAAAGAAATTTATTTCCAATATAACAATATAGGCAGGTTGAAAGTAAAAAGATTTAAAAAAAAAAGATATATCATGCAAACATTAAAGGAAAGCAGGAATGGCTAAATAAATATGAGATAAAGCAGACATCAGAGCAAAGAAAATTACCAGAGACGGAGAGAGACATTATGAAATACTAAACATGTCAATCCACCAAAAAGACAGTAATCTTACATGTGTATGCACCTAACAACAGAGCTACAAGGTATGTGAACCAAAAACTGATAAAACTGAAAGAAGAAATAGACAAATCCACAATTATAGTTGGAGACTTCAATACATATCTCTCAACAATTTATGAAACAATGAGAAAGAAAGTCAGGAAGTATAGAGAACTCAACAACACCATCAACCAACAAGATCTAAATGACATGCATAGAACAATTTGCTAAACAATAACCGAATATGTATTCTTTTCAAGTGTCCACAAAACATATACCAATATAGAGCATATCCTAGGCCATAAAAAAAGTTAACAAATTTAAAAGAACTGACTCATACAGAGTGTATTCTCTAACCACAATGGAATCCAGCTAGAAATCAAAAGCAGAAAAATAACAAGAGAATCTCCAGACACTTGGAAACTAAACAACACATATCTAAATAATCCATGGGTCATAAACAAAGTCTGAAGAAAAAAACTTAAAAATATATTGAAATGAATAAAAATTAAAATACAACATATCCAAATTTTAGGGACACAATGCTGAGAGTGAAATGTACAACACTAGATACATACATCAGGAAAGACGAAAAGTTTCAAATCATTAATCTATTAATAGTCTCTTTCCTCAAGAGTCTAGAGAAAGAAGAGCAAAATAAATACACAGCAAGCAGAAAGAAGAAAATAATAAAGATAAAAGCAGAAATTAATGAAATTGAAAACAAAATAAATATAGAGAAGAATCAACAAGACAAAGAGCTGGTTCTTTGAAAGATTAACAAAATTGACAAATCTCTGGGGAGATTAAAAGAGAGAGAGAGAGAGAAGATGCAAATTATCAATATTGGGAATGAAACTGGGAATATCACTACAGACCCTGCAGACAATATGTGGATAATAAGGGAATACTAGGAAGAATTCAACATGCATAAATTTGAAAACTTAGATAATATTGACCACTTCCTTTAAAAATATAAATTGTAATAACTCACCCAATATGAAATACATCATTTGAATAGTCCTATAATACTTAAGGAAATTTAACTTATAATTTAAAAGTTCATTGCCCCCCCACAAAAAAATCTCCAGGCCAAGATGATTTCACTGGAGAATTCTACCAAACTGTTAAAGAAAAATTAACACCAATTATATACAATCTCTTCCAAAAAATAGAAGAGTTAAGAACACTTGCCAACACGTTTATCTTGATACCACACCCAGATAAATGCCATTTGAGTTTATTCCAGGTATTCAAGACTGGTCCAATATTAGGAAACTGATCAATGTAATCTGCCATATTAACAGCCTAAAGAAGAAAAGCCACATGTTCCTATCAACCAATGCAGAAAAAGCATTTGACAAAATTCAAAACCCATTCATGCTAAAAATTCTCAGAAAAATAGAAATATCAGAGAAGTCACTCAACTTGATAAAGAGGATCTACAAAAGCCTATGGTAAACATTATACTCAATTGTGAAAGACTGAATATTTTCCCCCTAAGATTAGGAACAAGGCAGGGATGTCTGCTCTCACCATTCTTATTCAACATGGACTGGAAGTTCTAGCTAGTGTGATAGACAAGAAAAGGAATAGAAGGAAGAAAGAAAACTCTCCCTATTTGCAAATGATATGATTGTCCACACAGAAGATCCCAAGGAATATGCCAAAAAAAATCCTAGAATTTACAAGTAAGTTTGCAAGGTTGAGGGATATAAGACAAACTTACAAAAATCAGGCTGGGCATGGTGGCTCACCCCTATAATCCCAGCACTTTGGGAGGCCAAGGCAGGAGGATCACTTGGGCCCAGGAGTTCAAGACCAACCTGGACAACTTAGTGAGACCCTGTCTCCACAAGAAAAATTTTTAAGTAAAAAAATATTAGCTGGGCATGGTGGCGTGTGCCTGTAGTCCTAGCTACTCAGGAGGCTGAAGCAGGAGGATAGCTTGAGCCCAGGAGTTCGAGGCTGCAGTGAGCTACAGTCGTGCCACTACACTCCAGCCTGGGTGACAGAGCAAGACCCTGCCTCTTAAAAAAAAAAAATACAAAAATCAATTGTATTTCTATATAGCAGCAATGGCCACATGGAGATTGAAATTTAAAATGGCACAATTGTTCAAAGGCAAATAAAATATTTAGGTGTAAATCTGACAAATCACATAGGAATTGTGTGCTGAAAATTTACAACACTGATGAAAGAAATTAAAGAAGATCTAAATAAATAGAGAGGCATATCATGTTCATGGATTGAAAGTCTCAAGATAGTAAAGATGCCAATTCTCCCTAAAGTGATATACAGGGTTAATGCAATGCCTGTTAAAATTCCAGGAATTTTCCAGGTAAATTCTCAAATTTATATGAAAAGCAAAGGCACTGGGATAACTAAAACAAAGTTTCAAGAAAGAAGAACGAGGTGGGAGAAGTCAGTCTACTCAATTTCAAGACTTACTATTGCATAGTTCCAGTTATCAAGACTGCGTGGTCTTGGCAGAGGGACAGACATAGATCAATGGTACGGAACAGAGAACCCAGAAACAGACCCACACAACTATGCCCAACTGATTTTTGACAACGCAGGAAGAGCAATTCAGTGGGGTGAAGATAGCCAGTAAATCAATGGTACCGCAGCAATTGAGCATCCATGGACCAAGAAAAAAAGAACCTTGTTCTACCTCATGCAAAAATTAACTCAAAGTGGATCATGGGCTCAAATGTGAAATATGAAATTACAAAACTTTTGGGAAAAAAAGACATAGGATAAAGTATTTAGGGCTAGGACTAGGCAAAAAGTTCTTGGACTTGACACCAAAAACATGATTCATGAAAGGAAAAACTGACAAATTGAACTTCATCAAAATTAAACAATTTTGCTCTGTGAAAGATCCTGTTAGGAGGATGAAAAGGAGCTACAGAGGGGGAGAAAATATTTGCAAACCACATATCTCATAAAAGGATAGTGTCTAGAGGATATTTTAAAAACTCCCCTAACTAGATAATAAAAAAGCAAACAAGCATTAGAAATTGGGCCAAAGACATGAATAGACATTTCACTAAAGAGGAGGTACTGATGATGGCAAATAAGCACATGAATTAACAGTTAACATGATTAGCCATGAGGGAAATGCAAATTGAAAGCACAATAAGCTATCATGGCATTGCTATCAGAATGACTAAAATAAAAATTAGTGAGGCCAAAGCTAGTGAGGATATGGAGAAATTCAATCACTCACAACTTGCTGGTGGGAATGTAAGATGGTACAGTTACTCTGGAAAACCATGGGAGGTTTCATATAAAACTAAACATGTCACTAGCATTGCACTCCTGGACATTTATATCAGAGAAATGAAGACTGATGTTCACAGAAAAACCTGTACATGAATGCATACAGCAGATTGATTCACAATCACCCCAAACAGCAAGCAACCCAGATGTCCTTCAGTGGGTGCATAATGAAACTAGCTGTGGCACATCCACACCATGGAATAATACCGAGCTGTGAAAAGGAACAAACTATTGATACATGAAACACCCTAGATGAATCGCCACAGAATTATTCTGAGTGAAAAAAGCCCATCTCAAAAGGTTACGTACTGTATGAGTCCATTATGTACCATTCTTTAAGTGACAAAATTATAGAAGTGGAGAACACATTAATGTTCCTCAAGAGTTAAGGAAGGGGTTGGGGCTGGAGGGAAGCAGGTGTGGCTCCAAAATGGCAGCATGAAGGAGGCTTGTGGGGATGGGAATATTCTTTGTCTTGACTGAATCTCTGTCAATATCCTGGTTGTGATATTGTCCTGTAGTTGTGAAAGGACTTTACCACGGGGGGAAACAGGGTAAAGGGGTTTCTTTGTGTTATTTCTTACAACTGTATATGAATCGACAATTTTCTCAAAATAAAAAGCTTAATTAGAAAAAAAAAATAAGTGCAAAAGCCACATATATAATAGTGGACAAAATGCTGGCATCTCTGGGACGGTCAGGTTGAGAATGACAGACTCCAACGCAGGCTACTACAGGAGTGTGTGTTGGTAACTCAAGGACCATGAACAAGGTTGCTGTTAGTAATGTGTTTTCGGAAAGGGTTAACATTGTTAGCAAAATTCTGAACCAAGCACCAATCTTCTCTCAACTAACACGGTATTTTCATTCTTGGAAAATACTGAGTATATCAAAAGTGTGCAAAAATACCTTTGTGTTTACATGTAAAAGATTTAGATTCCAGGCTCATTTAAAAGAGCCCCCAAATAATATGACAACCAAAAGTGCCCCCAAGGGGCAGTACATTTTCTCTATGTTAATACCCATTGCCCTACCACAGTGGTGCTCAAAGTGTTATTTGGGAACCCTTGGTAGTCCCCACTAGGTTAAAACTATTTTTATAATACTAAAATGTTATTGCCTTTTTCATCTTATTTTCTCCAAAGGCTACCTGACATGATTTATCACAACACGCTGAACGCAGAAGCAGATATGTGAATCCAGCTGTCTTCCATTAAACTAGACATTTAAAAGACTCGTGAAATATATTCTACATTTGCAAAAATGTAAAACAACATCTTTCCTCTCATTAATTTGTTTTCTGTTTTGGAAAATAGAAGTAGAGAGTAATGAAGTTCTGAAATCAAAAAGTTTGAGAATCACTGCTCTCAGGTAAGGGTCCCAACTTCTCACCTTGATATCACCAGTGTCCAGTAATGTGCATAAACATGACAGATGCTAAATAAACACTTTGTTGAGCTCAACAAAACAGACCGGCAAAAAGACCAGGAAATCTCAATTAACCGGAGCTGCATGTGTTCCTTTGGGTACCCAGGATTCAGTGAGCAGAGCGTAGGCTCCCTGCGGCTGGGGATCTTCCTTGTGTAATTGTGCGCCCCACAGTGCTGAGGACAGTGCCTTGCATGGAGCTCCCACTTCACAGACGAGGTAATTGAGACCCAGCCTGATTCCAGAACCTGCCCAAGGTCACAGCTGGTGAAAGAAGGAACCAGAGCCTTTGCCTCCAAGCCTCCCACTCTCCCACCACCCTTTGCTGCCTCTAGCTGTGACATTTTCACCGTGTCCTCCAGTTGGCTGTGGGAATAGACCCAGCCCAGGGCTTTAAACGCTGTGGCTGGTGGGTTTCTTGATTCTTTCTCACAGAGGACTCTGCCCGGGGGAGTGAAACTTTCCAGGGAAATGGCCAGAAAAGTTGAGCTCTTGCTTCTCAGTCAGGAGACATCCCATCCTGGGAGAAGGACTCAGCCCTGGCCAATCTGGAGAGGAGAGCTTTGTCTTTGGCGTCTACCATCACCCAGTCATGGCACCTGTGCCCTGGGGCTTTTATGAGGACTCCAGTCTGCACTAAGTCAGGCAACAAGGACACATTCCCAGGAGACATGCTCAAAGGCTTTGCTCCTGGTGTGGGGTAAGGAGGCTCCAGGTGTAATCTGCCCTGCACCTCACCCACACTTCCACCTCAGACTCTGCAGGGCTGAGGCCACAGGTGGGGGGCCAGTCAAATTCCAGTGAGGTCCAAAGGGTATGCGGTTTGCAAAATGCTGGTTAAGGGTGTCTGAACCAGAAAGAAGGTAGCTTACGCCATGGTCATTTGTGAGCAAAGACTTTCACCTTCATTGTACCTTCCTTGTGCCTAGTAGGCAACAAAGAGGCGCTCCTTCCGGAGAAAGTGTCAGGTGGTCCCATGACGCCCACCTCCCCCCTCCACCCAGAGACTGACTCTCTGTGGGGCCAGGCACATTGGACAAACACGTTTTCATTCACCAGCACCTCTCATCAACAAATAGTTATCGGGGCCTGTAATGTGCCTGGTGATGTGCTAAGGGTAGAACAGTGAACAAGACAGGGCGTGTAAGTCATTTCAGATGCCCTCCCAGGGCCCTGGCAGCCCCAAGGGAGGTGGGGGGGTAGCTCTGAAGCCAGGCTGCCTCCCTGCTTCAAGGCACAGCAGCCCTCCAGGCTTCATCCCTGCGCAGGGGCCAGCTTCCCACTGTGCCCGGAGCCCCAAAGCTGTCCAGCTCTTTGCCTTCTCGCTCCCATCTCAGACACCATGTCCAGGCCTGAAATTGTCACCTTCCTCCCCGACTGTCTTGCTCCTGCAGCCCACAGCAACTTGACCTGGTTGGAGGGTGAGAAGGGCTGGCCCAGGCCCCCACCCCCTCATATTGTCCTTTAAGCCAGGGCCTCGGCTGTGATGCTCAGAGGCAACACTGGATTGACTTCTTGGTTCTCAGTGATCTTGGGTACTTTTCCTGAAGTGATAGTGGCTAAGAAATAGTGTATATAAGGGACAGTTTGGAGGAGAAGGTGCTGAAGGAAAAGCAAAGCACGAAACAAAACACTGGTCAATGCCGCTAAGTGTTATACTATCACACGAGAAGTTACACAAGATTAAGGGTGTGACTGAACCACATTGCAGTGGATCAAGTCCTAATAGCACGTTAGCAACTCAAGGGAGGACCTTGAAATAGAATGTGCCTTTAAACCGACAGGACCAGCACTCTGGACATTCCCAGCCAGTCTGGCTGCTCTGGCAGATGTGTTGGTCGTCTCTAAGCCTCTGCCACCCTTTCCCGGCAAGCAGATCTGTACCCCCACCCCCAGCATTTCTCCTTCAGGAGTGAATATACAGCCAGGCCTCCAGGCTGTGCAGACAGCCAAGGCCGACTGCCTGAGTTGCCCAGGTGGTTGTGACATGACTGCCCCACGTGCTACTTGGATGTTGTCACCAGTAGACATATCAGCAAGATGGTGCTGGTCCTGGAGCAACACATTGCACCCAGAACCCAGGTGCAGGGTCTGGGCATTGCAACTTGAGCTTGTGAACTTTCACAATTGAGTGAGCCAACTCCTTAAAATTATCTATCTATCTATCTATCTATCTATCATCCATCTAGCACCTATCATCCATCTAGCACCTATCATCCATCCATCCATCATCTGTCTGTCTATCTGCACATGTCTTATTAGTCTGTTTCTCTGGAGAACCCTGATTAATACCATGCCTTGCTGGAATGTGTCCTTTGAATGTGATGCAGTGACTGTCCTCTCATTAGGTGTGTGTGCCAAGCACATGTTTTCTCCCAGCCTCAAACCCACCAACTCGGCAGGGCCACCTGAGGCACAGGCCTGGGAGTCCTGGTCAAAATCTCAAATAGTCATATGGCTTCTCCATGTTTCAGAACATGTGTTCCTGCTCCTCTGTAGACAATCCTTTATATTAATAGTATCAGAGTGAGAAAATGTCTAGAACAAATCTGTTATTGATTCCCTGCATCCTTTTTGATGGCACTCACATCGGGAAAAGCTAATCTTCTGGGCGAAGAATAACAGTGGTGTGAGCACCCTGTACCCCAGCTGCAGTTTACTGAGTGACATGCTTAAGACCAGAAGGTTCCCTCTATTTCTTCACCCGAACATGAATCAATATGAAACTTTAATCTCCAGGCCCAGGAACATTTTACACATGACCACTATACTCTCTAAACTGCTGGGCAGCAGGGCATCCTGGAAGTCAAATGAGGTGGGGCTCAAAATTAACCTAGAATTTAGGAGTTTTCAATTAAGCGGTTTTGTAAAATGGGTCTAATGATTGATTTCTGCACAGCTGATCTGACAGTCTCTGAGCTCATTCAGCTCAGGCAAAAAGATGTCCTGGGACCATGCTGGCTAGTATGTGTATGGTGGGGTTAGGGAGGTGGCCTAAAATTGTCATCTATTGTATGTTTTCTTCCCTAGAGGTAAATTGTCACAGGATAGAAAGTAAAGCTCAAAGACACCCAAAGTCCTAGATACACTCAGAACTGTTAATTGTTGTGACGTTATCGTTCTGCAGGAGGACCAGAGAAGTTGGTAAGGAAAAGTCTGGAAGAGGAAGCGCCAGCCCCCACAGCCTTGCCGGACCTGTCCTCCAATGCCAGGCACGCTGTTGAAAGGTGTAAACTGCTCCGCGACCCTACGCCTGGGGAGAGAGTCACTTTTCCTTTGACTTGTGTTCAGATCATCTTGTCCTCTGAGCCTGGAAGCTGAGCTGCCTGTCACTTTAGCAGGGCTATTGTTACCGCAGAGGCCTCTGAGTCTCCCACTTGGCAAAGCGTGCCTGGCTTCTTGCTAAGCCCGGCCCAAGCTTCCCCACAGTGGTTCACTCCACCATTTAATTACATGTGGTTGGAGAAGTCTGCGATAATCCTCTTACAATGGGTGGCCTTTTTGTTCTCCTCTCATGGCAGAGGCTCCTGAAACAGACCAACCAGTCTTCCTTTGTTCCGTAAGCAGCAAGGACAAGGGTAACACAAAGGCTCCAACGAGGTTCCCAGCTGTGGGGGAACACGTGGCAATAGTCAGGAGTTAGTGGGCACAAATATTGTCGGGAGAAAAGGGGTCCCCACCATGCACGTGTGCAAACACGCAGCTCCCAAAGTGGAAGGCTCTGAGTCCCATCCAGACTATGAATATATTTTAGTTAGTCCCTAATAGAGTTTTGATTTGTTTTAATTTAGTTGCAAATTTTAAAAGTTAGGTCATTTTAAAATGAAAATCTGCACTTCTGGCTTCTCTTGAAAAATTGGGAGATTTTGCAGCACTAGGCTGTATTCCCCAGGGCAGCTGGAGGCTGGAGCTGAGGAACCAGCGCCCCCTTCAGGCAGGGCAGTGATCCCGACCAGCAGCGTCAGCATCACCTGGGCGCTTGTTAGAAATGTGAAATCTAAAAAAATCAAACTTATAGAGGTAGAGAGTAGAATGGTGGCTACCAGAAGATGGGGGAGGGGGACAGGGGATGGGGAGATGTTGAACAAAGGGTACCAAGTTTCAGCTAGACAGGAGAAATAAGTTTTTGAGATCTATTTTACAACATAGTGAGCATAGTCAATAATAATGCATATTTCAAAATTGCTAAAAGAATAGATTAAAAAAATTCTTTTTGTTGTAGATACGAGGTCTTGCTCTGTTGCCCAGGCTAGTCTCAAACTCCTGCCTTCGAGCAATCCTCCTGCCTCGGCCTCCTAAAGTGCTGGGATTACAAGTGTCAGCCACTGTGCCTGGCCAAGAACAGATTTTAAATGTTCTCACTACCAAAAAAATGATAGGTATGGGAGGTGATGGGTATGTCCACTAGCTTGATATAATCATTCCACAATGCGTATATATGTGTCAAAACAGCATATTGTACCCCATAAGTTTATGCCATTGTTATAAAAAATAATTTAATAATGTCAATTAAAAATAAAATTTTAAATTAACAAAAAAAAGAAATACGCATTTTCAGACCCAGACCTACTGCATCAGAAAATCTGGGGGTGGAGCCCAGCTATCTGTGTTCTGGCGAGCCCTCCAGGGGGTTCTAATGCTACAGTTTGAGGACCACTGACGAGGAGCCCGCGTGCTCCATTTTCCACAGTCCTTACCACATCCTAATGCCTGTTTTCAGTCTGTGTCTACATCAAGTGCTGCTACTCCTGGCCTCTGTGTTTGTGGCCTCTGGCTTTACACTGTTTTCACATTTTGTATTTTGGGCGTTCCGCAGCGGACTGTCAGCCCACTCAGCTGGAACAGTTGGCAGCAAGGCATCTTGTTCTCTGTATACGAGGAGGGGGGCAGAGCGTGAGGGCTGAGTACCCCAGGCCAGCAAGGCGAGTCACAGCAGCATCTAGCTCAGCATGAAGACCAAGAGGTGTGAAGAAGGGGAGGTGCGAGAGGACCTGACTGTAGATGTGGCTCTGCACAGCTGTAAGTGGCTATGTGCGTGTTTATATGTTTTTGGCATCTGTCCCAGTTTTGCATTTTTCTGTGTGCTTGCCCCACCTCTTCTTCAGAAGACACTTCCCACCACACTACCCTGGGCAGGGGTGGGGCGCTTAGCTCCTCCAAGCCCAAGGGAGTGCTGGGCACACACTCAGGGTCACCACAAAGAGGCAGTGGAGCTGATCTGGCCGGGCTCTCTGCAAAATGGCACAGAGGGAAAAGTGGGCAAAAGCCAGGAGAGATGTGTGGACAGAGATGTGGTGTCACCTCTCAGCTGCCCGGATTCATGGCTGCCTCTGGGAATCTGGCAAATGGTCTGCCCAGTGGCTTGAAGGAGGGAGCGGAGCGGGCCCAGGACTCTCTCTGCTTAGAGGTGAGCTGCCAAGGCCAAGGGCATGTGAGATTTGCCTCAGTGCCCCAGTGTGGCCAGTGTGGCTTGGCACAGAGCAGACACAGCCTAAGAATTTGCTGGAAAAACGAAATGAAACCGTGTTGTACTGCAGATGGGGAGGGGCCTCCTTGCATTTGGTCACTCACTCATTCCTTCATCCATTCATTCACTCTACGTGACACCGTATATATCAGGCCCTGCTCTAGGCATGTTGGGGACGGGGCTTCAGCAACTGGCTCAGTTTCAGGGAGGAAGCAAAGTGCGTCCGTCAACACCTGCATGACGTGCCAGTGCAGGAAGGGCTACGAGGGGCCAGGAGCTTCTCCTTCCTCAGCTGAGCCGGTTCCTCCAGCATCTCCCCAGTCCCCCCAGGTACAACCTGGGCCTCCTCCACTTGAGGAGAGGAAGAGGAAGACAGAGAGAGGACCCAACCTGTGCACACGCGGTGCTAGGATCCCTAGACCTTCACTGCCCCAACAGGGGATGCGCTCATTTGCATTGGAAAGGTAGTCAAAACAATAATGACAATGTATATTATTACAATAGCAGCGGCAACAGTGAAATGGTAATGTCTGCTTTTATTTCCCAAGTTTTTGCTGAGACCTAGATCTTTGGGCCTGGCATATTTTCTGCTTTTTGTCATTTACTCATCATAACAATCATAAGGAGTAGATATTTTAGCCTTATTTTACAAATGAAGAAACTCAATATTAAGGAGTTTGGGTGTCAGGCATCTTTTTAAATCCAGTGAGGTACATTAGAAGAGCTGACCTTACACAAGTGACAGCAAAGGGAAACAAATGGAATTAAAGTGTGAACCTAAGTCTGAATCTCACCTGGATCTGTTAATTATTAGCTGCAGGGCCATCACATACAGCTGTCCAGGTTGTGCACTGCACCACTCCATTCATTTAAACTACAGTGTGAATATTCCCTCAGGTTGTGCAGTATAATGGCCCTTGTTAGCTCTGGGACCACCTAACCTCCTCTCAGGGTATTTCAAGGATTCAAGCAGGTGTCTACACAATCTTTGTGAGCAGAGCTGAGAAATGCTACCCAGATGCCTGTGGCTCTAAGGATTCCACACTTGCCTTTCCACAGGATGTTCTCTTGATGGGGAATCTGCTGCAAGTCACCAGGATTAGCCAAGCTCTGGCTGGCAGAGTTAAACACTCTCAGGATGGCAGTTTCCTGCCTCCTGTGAAATGCACTGGCTTGGGGACCAACAGGAACCAGAGCCAAGGACCCATGTCTCTGCAGTGCCAACTCTTCCTTGGTAAACGCTCTCTCCACAACCGCGGGCCAACGGAGAAGCCACCAACAGATGGTTCTGCTTTGCAGCCTGATGGAAACTTATGCCCACTCCCTCCTCTTTCAGAGTGTGTGCCAGCACCAGCCATCCTCGGGACGAAAGGATACCCAAGGAGCAGGAGGCGAGAGCCAAGACTCAATCAGTGGAGAGCTGCAAGCTTCCTCCCAGCGGGAGCTGGGATCGGGGTACTGCAAGGGTCTGAAACCAGTACAAGATCCTCGTAGGATCCAGTAACACTGGGCTTGTGGGGGCAGGGGAGGCTTTTGAGTAGATGAAATGAAATGGCAGTCAGCTGCTCTTCTTAGGAAATCGCACAAGTCCCTGTGGAAAGAAAGCGTTAGCTTCAAGTACTGCTTGGCCCCAGGTATGAATGTCAGTTGGCCCAGAGATCCTAACGTAGCCAGGGACTGAGGAATGACATATAAGAAGCCTCAAGGGACACACTCCCTCCTGCAGCGATCTGTCCCGGAATCCATCCCCAAGCTACTGTGACCCCTTCTCCTGCATCATCCTCTTGCTGTTCCCACGCGTGTGGTTCTCACTGGCTTGTCTTTTTATCCGAGGCTTGGGCAAGGCTCATCTACTCTGGGAACAGCAGCGTGGATGCTAAGCTTGCTCCTTGTCTGAAGACAGCCCTGTGGGAGGGGCGGCTGACACAGCATGCTGGGGCTGAGCTGGTACCCCTCTTCGCAGCTGGTGGTCCGAGGGTGAAGACCGCCAGGCTGGGCGTGGGGATTTGGGGTTGGGATTTGGAGATGCCTGAAAGTCTCTGTTGCTTACTTGAATTGAAGAGATGCCAGCAAGAAAGTTCAAGGTCGGCCACCTTCTGCTGCGGGCCTGACCACGGGTCTGCCCAGAGAGCCATGTAGAGGGGAATGATGATGAGAGAGGGGGACCCAGAAAGAGAGAGGAGCAGGCGCTACCCGCATTCTCCCTGGCTCTCCTGTTCCAGGGTCCAGGTCTTCCTGAGCCCGGCCACTCCCTGAAACACCCCATCTCCTTAAAATAAATGCACTCCCGTTTGCGCACCTTGCTTTTTTTTTTGCCTCTTTGAGCGGGGTGCTGTTACTGGCTGCTGAAAGAGCCATGAGTGAGGGAGATGCTGACTTGCCCCCACTCCCACCCCCAGCAGTCACCAAGCAGTGTAGGAGAGAAGAATGCGGGGCCCCAGTTTCTGGCATATTATAATATAATTTCCCAACCTTAGGGTTAAAGTAGGGGGTATAGATGTGGCAACTCACATGACTGTCCAGTGACAGTCAGGACATGCATGTTCCTTATCTCTGTTCATCCTTGCAATATCTCTTTCAGGTAGTTATTTTGCCCAGTTTACAAGTAAAAACATTGAGGCTCAGAGAGGTTGAGCAACTTGCCTGCAGTCACACAGATTCTGCTAATTAAGTATATTCCCCAACTCACTCAATTCATCCTCCAGCGCTAGAGACCCTGGTCAGAAGGGCTTGCAGAATTAACAAACCCTAGCCAGAGTAGGACTCTGAGGAGTTTACTAGTCTCATTAAGGCCTTGACACATGTTTTAAATTTTGTTTTCTGGAGCCCTGGGGAAGACTTGCAAAAGCAGCCCAGTAGACAGCAGCTGTGGACACAGATCACTTCCTAGGGGCCTCATTCAGTGATTCTCCTCATCAGCTTGATCCTCTGTGCTGCTGTGGCTGTTGCCCAGAGAGGAAGAGATGGCTGTACCCAGCACTGCCCCTGTCCTGGGTCAGAACTGCCAGGGCCGTTTGCCATAAAACGCAGCTCTCTGGGTCCCGCCCCTAAGATGGATGGAATCAGATTGCACTCATGTCTGTCCTGGGGTCTGCATGTTTAAAAGTGGTTGCAGCCTTTTATGCACACTTGAGCTTCAGACCTGAATCATCATTTTGGAGACCTTGAGGCCCACGTGTCTTCCAAGTGAGCTGAAAGTCCTCCTTGTGGGTGTTCCCCAAGGGTTTGGCTTACATTCCTTTCCTTTACTTACTTAGTGCTTTTGGTTTCCACTGGAGCCACTGTCTGAGTTGGCCAGGGAGCACTTTAGAAAAGCAGATGAGGATGGGGGTAGGGGGTCAACCTGGGTGGTTCTGGAAGTTTGCTTTCCTACTGAGAGCAAAGACCCCCCAGGGAATGACTGAGTGATTCCCAGGGGCCACGGCAGCCCTGCGCCCCAAGGCCACTCTCCTGGTCGGCAGCTGAGAGGGGCAAAGTGTCCCTGAGCAGGGTTCCTTTAGAATCCTTATAAAGGAGGTGCTGGGCAGCAGCCAAGTCGGCCAGGGGAGCGTTTGGTGGAGACTGTCTATCACTTCCCGAAAGGCTGAGAAAACCTGACTTGCCCATCTCAAATGCCGGGGGCAGGTGTGCAGCTAGACTCCAAGGGGCCGGAAGAGTCCGCTAATGCATGCCTTGGTGGTCGGGTGAGTCCAGGCCTGGTCTAGGGGGCAGCCACCACTCAGGTCCCACCCATTCAGCCACATGGGGACACAGCCTGGAATTGAAAAGAACACTTGAATTTTCAACACAAATTGGAAACTTTGATTTTATGTGAAATCTCCCAATTTTTAATAAAATGTTGGCCTCATCTAATTTAACTTACAAACAATACTCTATGCCAGCCAAACAAAATATATCTGCTGACCAGATGTGGCCCACGGGCTGTCTGTCTGTGGCCTCTGCTGTCAACTTTGTCAAAGAAGTGATAGTGAGGAGAGTGTGTTGGCCTTGGTCAGACACAAATCTTCTGGCAGATAGTGTCACAGCCAGAGGGTGGCTGCAGGCTGGTGTGACAAAACCATGCAGGACACGGAGGCTGGGGTGGCAGGCATGGGAGGCTTAGCCATGGGTAGACCCACACTGGCCTGGAGAGTGTGCTTGGTTAGGGGCATTTCTTTATTCTTTTAGCAAATATTTACTATCTGGTGTTTACCAGGCACTGGGATATATGGTGATGTGTTATTAATTTCCTATGGCTGCTATAACAATTTAATTACTACAGACTTGGCAGCTTAAAATAGTAGAAATACATTCCCTCACAGTTCTGGAGGCCAGAAGTCAGAAACCAGCATCACTGGACCAAAATCAAGGTGTCAGCAGGGCCACACTCCCTCTGGAGGCTCCAGGGGAGAATCTGTTGTTCCCTGCCTCCTCCAGCTCCTGGTGGCTGATGGCGTTCCTTGACTTGTGGCCACATCACTCCAACCTCTGTCTCCGTGGTCACATGGCTGCCTCCTCTTCTGTGTGTTTCAAATCTCCCTCTGCCTCCCTCTCATAAGGACACTTGTGATTTGGTTTAGGACCCACTTGGATAACCCAGGATAATCTCCCCATCTCAAAATCCTTAATCATGTCTGCAAAGACCCTTTTTCCTTATAAAGTAACGTTTACAGGTTCCAGGGATTCAGACCTGATATCTTTGGGGGCCATTACTCAGCCCTCCGCAAGTGGCAAAGAACAAAACAGATAAAGTCTTCCTCCATCTACATCTTACTTTTTTGGGGGGGCGGTCAGGAAAAAAGCCAATAAATACCTAATAAAATATCATGCAATGGAAGTGCTGGGAAGAACAATCAAAGTCCTTCAGGCACTGCCCCTCAGACCTCAGGGATGATCCACGAGACAGGAGGGGAACCCATGCCCCACCAGGCTGTCTGCCTCCGTCCACCCCAGCAGGCACAGCCCAGGCTGCCCCTCACTGCACCCCTGTGCTCCTCAGCTCACACCTGTTACAAGTGTTTGCCCCAGAGACTTGGTGAGTGAGAATGTCATCCGGTGGGGATCAAGAGCACAGCAGGAAGGGGAAGCCTTCCAGAAGATTCCCTTGAGACCCACCTGGCGTTCTGCTATAGGATGTGGTCAGCCTGGATGCAGCCAGGGAAGGGCAGGCTCCCGCGGGCTCACCTGAAGGTCTTGGCTGACAAAGACAGACTCCTTGGAGCACACTTCCCTTCTCAGTGTTCAGCCCCCCGGGGAGATTTTCCCAGCCCATGTAGGGTGTGTGTCAGGGATTTCAAAACTGCCTGTCACTGAACAGGAACCAGGGAGACACAGTGGTGGCAACCTCAGGTGAGGGAGGACTCCTCTCCTTATGGGAGGGCCTGGCAGCCACTGTGTAGACCCCCAGAAAAAGTAGGCTGGGTCGGAGGGCTTGCCTTCAGCTTTTGGTCTCCAACCTGATTACAGCCAGTTAACCAGGGACCCAGCCTCAGAGCTCCATCCCAGCAAGGCTGGCAGGAAGGGTCCAGAATGAGGAGGCCTGAAAGTGTCAAGGTCACCTGATGCACTTGTTGGGGCTCAGGCTACACCACCCCAAAATATGACTGTAGGAGATGTTGTCGAAAAGACCAGGATAGCTAAATAGTTAAAAGGAGAGTTTTATTGGCAATAAAAGTTTGAAAACTGGGAAGAGATAGTCTCCAGCATGGACTGAAGGTGTTTCTCTCTTCAAAGAGGGAAAGGAAAGGTTGGGTTTTATGCCTCATAGGGTCTGTATTACACCTGGAGTCATACATATTCAGCAGGTTTGGGGGAAAAGCTATACATATTCATGACAGGGTTGCATGCATGTGCAATGAGTAAACATATATGTAACGTACATCACATGTTCATTTTGGGGTGGAGTTTCAGCATTAAATTGAGGTGGAATTTGGCTCTTTACATCAAAAGGTGAACAAAGACACAAAGACAGTTTGTGCGCAGTTTCTGTAAGCTGGCTGAAATGGGCTTGAGGTCTACAGTTGCTTATCCGGAAAGAATGTTTGTAAAGCCCGTCCTCTGTCCAGTCAGAGTTACAGTGGTCTGTGTTGTAAATCAGAGTTAGGAAGGGTCTGACAATTTGCCTGATCACTCTGATTGTTAGGGAGTTTAGCAAGGGTGTGGGTTTTCTTATAGCTGTAGAAATTTAGGAAGTTGCCATGTTAGCTGGGCCCTGGACCCACAGGTAACTTTTGTTTCCTCAACCTTAGGGTCTTAGTTGATAAAGGGGCATCTATTTTGGTCTGTCAGATCACAGAGACCAGAATGTACCACCACAAAATATACTTCTTGGGCATTTTTTGAGCTGATTATTCTATGAAAGTACAGACACGAGAGAAGCTCTGAAAAGCTGTCCTCTTATAAAAGAAATTTACATCTATAAAGGAAATCTGTGTCAGTGAAATATCTCTATCAGGAAAAGGGCTGCTCCCCAATACCTTTTATTACCTGGGAGACTTTTAACCTGCATGAAAAGATAACATTTATTCACTGTACATTTCCTGCCCTCCTATAACTTGTGTCCCACCCCACCAGGAGCACCAAGCTCACATTCCTTTCTGCATCACGATTCCACACAGGGTTCAACGATCTGACCCTTCTCACAGTGTCACGTTTTGTGGGACTCCCATGCATATATGCATAATTAAAATAGGTGTTCTCTCGTTAGTATGTCTTATGTCAACTTAATTTGGAGGCTGACCAAAGAACCCAGGAAGGTGGAGGGAAGCCACGTTGCCCTCCCCTCCACGCTTCAACGTTTAAGTGCTTCCCCTTACCCCCCAGTCTCCCCTGCCAGGGACACACGCCATCATTCCCGCGTCACAGGTGTCCTTCTTCCTTTATGAATGAACGAGGAAACTGAAGCCCAGAGAGGAACGTAACTCATCCAAACTCCTTCAGATCCCAGCAAATTTAAGTGCAATTTGTAAATAAAATCTCCCAAACCCACCCACATCTGCCCCTCTCTGAGGTCTCAGGATGTTGGGAAATGCTGGAAGGGCTCCTGGTCTTCCCCAGCGCTGGGAGCAGCAGAGAACCGAGACTTTTCCTCCTGCCCCCGCCCCCAGGAGCCTGCGTGTGGGAGGGCCCAGCAAGTCAAGCGCTTGGTATCTCCGTTGTGAAACAATGGGGTGATTGGGGCCCGTTTCCTCACCCTTCTTCTGAGGGGAGGGTTGTCCAGGCAGGTCCACAGAAGGCAGGAAAGAGCTTTGAACTCTGAAACAGACAGGGCTGCAGGGAGACGAAGGGGCCTCCCTCAGGGCCCAGGGCAGGTATGGTTTGCAGGGTAGGCCTGGCCCGGGGCCCCAGGATACCCTTGGAGAACAGGGAATCTGGCTTGGAATATTTAGCGCCTGGCCACAGCACCTGAAAGCAGCTTGGGCACGGTGGCTGCAGAGAGTGGGGACTGAGTTATCCTGGTCACATCACCTACCAGCTGTGTGACCTTGACCAAGACCCCCCATGGGGACTCAGTGTCCTTATTCGGAAAATAAGAACATCTCTCTCCAGGGTTGTTACGAAAATTACATACAATTTCTGCATAGTCCCTAACACAGAATAGGCACTAAACTAAACGGAAGAATATAATTGTCATTGTTATTACAGCATGACTTTGGGAAAGTCATTTCATCTTTCCGGCCTTGGTTTCCTCAGTTGTCAAAGGAGGCATTCAATGGGAATAGTCATAGTATGTTCCTTATGGGATGTCGTGAGGATTCCACAAGCCTGTGTCTGTGGAACTGAGTCCAGTTTGTGCTAAGTACTCTGTATGTGTGCTGGTATCAGTGTCACTCTAGAATGCTGTCACACCCCATCCTTCCAGGTCTTCCCAGGAAGAAGGGAGGGATAAGGATGGGAATCAGGGACCGGGGAATGATAGGAAGGAAATCCAGCACAGCCCCAGCCCTCCTCAGCATTCTGGGCTATAGCCCCAAGTCCAGGGTCCAAGTACCCTGTGAGGCCTGACCTTTGGCAGCCACCCTGCAGGCCTGCTTGTGCTGAGCAGGCCTGGTGTTCGTTGGACTTGAGGTGGGCATTTGGGGGGCAGAGCATGTGCATGGTGCATGAGTGAGGCATTTCTGCCCCCATTTCACAGACAAGCAAACTAAGGCCTAGGGAGGTTCAACAAATTGCCTGAGCCCCATGGTGAGTCAGTGATGGGTGGGAACTTGGAGCCCAGGTGTCCTAAGCCTCTTGCATCTCATGTAAGGAAGCCCTGGAAACACCCAGGGAGAGAGCAGTACCTCTCACTCCCCGGCCCCGGGAAGCACTCACAGGCCCGGGGAGACAGAATCTTTCCTAAGTATACCACTGGACCAGCAGGCTGCGGCAGGCACCAAAGCCCTGGAGGGGCAGGGGCAGGTCCTAGAGATGAGATGGGACTGGTTGTGGACACTTCGAGGAGTGAGCACCTAGACCAGCCTTCCCCTGCCCACTTACCAGGCTCAGCGTCCCCAGGAGGCCTGGCTGAGGAGCCACAGTCCCCAGATTGAACCAGCTATGGGCTGTTTTCCCCTCATTGTTTTAAAAAATCTGGGACCTCTGGTCCCTGTGGGCTGGCCCAGCTTAGGGAGTCATGCCTTATACCGCTTTTAGGTCCCCAGCCTATAGAAGGCACCAACCATTAGTCCCCAGCTGCCTCTGCCTCTCCTGGCTCTTTTTCCTGCTCCAAGCATCCCCTGGTGAGAGCTGGTCTGAAAACAGCTTGTCTGTTTTGGTAGGCAGCGCCAGGCATGGCTGATTCCACAGGGTCTCTGTCTGCCCCCGTTAGCAGCTCCCCCTGCCCCTATCCCACTGCCCTTAACCCAAAGCTTTGAGAGCACTGGGTTTACCCAGACCAAAGGGGCCAGCCCTGAGCCACTGGAAGGTCTCCCAGGCCACCTGTGGCCCTGGCCTCTGTGGCTGTGTCCCCATGGTGCAACAGAAGGGGATGGAAAATTCTGCAGAGGCCACTGCGTCTCACACACTACAGTGATGACCATGAAAATCTAGGCCCAAGCACAGCCCAAAGGCCATCTAGGGCTCAGGCCCATGTGATTTACTCTCAGGCTCCACTATTGCTGCAAAGTCCTTCTAGGCCAGCCTAGTGTCCAGCCTTGTACCTTTAAAATCATGCTACAGTGTGGAAATACGTGTGAACATCACATGTTATTTGATTAGTGAACACACTGCTTTGGGGTCTGCAAGCCCCTGGTCTGTTCCCCCTGGGCACACTGCTAGACTCCATTTGCCCGTCTCTCATGCAGTTTGGAGTGGCTGCGTGCCTGACTTCCAGCCAATGGAAAGTGGGAGAAATGTTGTGAGCCACCTCCCGCTGCCTGTGAACCCCCCAACCCACACGATTCCCCACACCCTTTCTCCATCCGCCTGCTAAATAGAGAAGACCCACAGGAGTGGAGAGGGCAGAGTGCGAGATGAAAGACTCCTGCATCCCTGAGTCGCCACCGGAGAAGGACCACCTGGGACGGGCTTCCAGCCAGGAAGCCCCATATTGGATGATTACGTCAGTGAAAAGAAACTTCCAGTGCTTTAAGACAAGGGTCAGCCTGCTGCCTGTTTTTGTGTGGCCTTTTGTATGTGAGGCTAAAATAGTTCTTTCTTACATTTTTAAAAATGATTTAAAGAATAATATTTTGTGACACATGAAAATTATATGAAATTCAAATTTCAGTGTCCGTATATGTAAGATGTGATTGGTGCACAGCCATGCCCATTCATTTACGTACAGTCTGTGGCCACTTTTGCAGGACAGTGGCAGCGGTAAGGAGTTGTGACAGAGAATGCACGGCTTGCAAAGCCTTAAGTATTTCCTATCCGGCCCACACAGAAGTTTGCCAACTCCTCCTTTCTGTAACTAGGATTTGGAGCTTGTTTGTGATAGAAGTTAGCTTACCCTGACTGACACAATTTAAGGGATGTGATGAATATATTTAAGACTTTGAGATGTAAGGCAAAATTGCCTTTTGGAGGATTATGCTAATGTACACTCCCCCCAAAATTTATGAGCAGGACCATTTCACTCCCTTACCAATTCTGGGCATGTGATACAACCTCACCTGGAAGGAAGGATTATAATTCCACCCTCCTGGGGCTGTGCAGGAGCTGAGATGAAGTTGTATGTGACATAATAGGTGCTCGGTAAATGTTAGTGTTGACCTTCGGGCACTGAGGGGTCCTTCACAACTCTTCAGATCATAATGCCTGGATGTTTTTAATGCATGAGGTCGGCCCTGGAAACAAGATCTTCTGGCACGTCGGGCACGTTGCTGTGAGAATGCCTATGAATGGTACTCCCTCCTGACGTGCATGTTGTCATGTGACCTTGTGACAGTACCAGAACTGCCTGTTTGTTCCCCCATGTCTTAGGTTTCCACAGGTCATATGGACTCTGTTGGGAGTCAAATGCAATTAGATGGGGGAGGGAGAAATAAAAAGCCCTGAGCTGTTTGCAAGGGAGAGCTATGCAGACGATAGATCGGCACCCAACCCAGGTAGAATGAGGACACCCAGCTGCAAATTGGCACAGCCCCACCAGAGAAAAAGAGCCCTTGCTTGCTTTGAAAATCCTGCTGGTGAGAGGGCCAAGGAGGACTCAGGAAGATGGGAGGCAGCGACCAGACCACCTGAACTCCAGCATGCTCACTGGGCAGCAACTGATGGAAGGGAGGAAACGATTGTGGGAAGCTCGTTAAATATAAAAAGCACAGGCGTAGATGGAAATTCCATCAGGCAACATCCACCATCCTCTCAGGAGACTAAAACGGAGAAAGAGAAGAGGGAACGGGCAGTGATGTGCTGCAGCCGCCTCCCACTGTCCACAGTGGTCAATCGCTATGTATTTAAGAACTTCGGGAGCCTGTTGCCAAACTGCTGGTAACTGAAAATCGGCCATGGTGGAAATATTTACACCACAGAAATTAGCAAAAGCCACAGATCAGACCTTTATGATTTTTTTCTTTTTTCGGAGATCCAATTTACCAACACACCCCTGGTCTCCTCAGGGAGGAGACGAGGAGATGCGTGTCTGTTTACAACGAAGGCAAAGTTCCCGCAGGGAAGGAGCCTCAACTCAGAGGAGGAGAAGCAGCAAAAGGAAGTACAACAACCTTATGAGGCAAATATTTTTCCCTTAGGGAAATTTTTCAGATGTGGCCTAGACAGGTTAAGTGACTCGCCCAAAGTCACACAGCTAGTAAGTGCCAGAACTGGAATTTGAACCCAAGTGTTTCTGTTAGTGATGGTTTGTTTTGGGTTTTTTTTTTCCCCGCTCTCCCAATAACTGATTAATGAATTAATGAAATGGAATTGTCTGTTTGAAAATGTCTTCAGGGTCAGTTCTATAAGCTGCCTAAAAAATTCTGAAACCATGGGTTGGAATCACACCTGGCATTTGGCTTGGTTTCCAATGGCTTTGTTTTCATAAACCAAATAAACTCTCAAAGGACCCAAATTTGCTTTTGATTAGGATTATCTGTATGACTAATACTGCATGTCTAATCCTGTGAGCCAACTGCGAAGATCAGTTTTGAGACTGCTTTGGCATTATCTCCAGAGTGCTGAGTAAACTCTCAAGGAGGCCAACCTTAAAAAGAAACACTCATTTAGAGGCAAAATTCTGGTATACTCAACAGATCCAGGGACAAGGTGGTGAGTTTGAAGGGTTTACCTGCCACTGGGAGTCTAAGTCCTGCTGACTCTCTTGCCACACTTCCTGGAGGACCCACTGGCAGGTGTCAGAAGAGGGGGGAGGGGAGTGGGGACAGGGAGAGCTGGAAACACAGCAGGCTTCTGTTTGTATTTCTTTTGCCGGGGATAGCCACTTGTGTGGACAGGTGTTATTAGGATGACCTACCTTGATTTAGCCAGTCAGGATAAATAAAAAATCTTCTTGGTTTTCACAAATACTTTTGAATTTTACAGTAATGACTCAGTGCTTCATCCGCAATCAAGATTCAGACACCAATAACCAGTAGTTGGAAGTGATGATTCATTCAAACAGCACATTTACTGATTTTGCAATAAACCATGGATGTCTGTCCATGTAAAACTCATTTTATTTCCCTTTCAGAATTCAAAGTCATCAAGGCAACTTAGTTCTGAATGTCAGCTCGTTCTGGGCCATGTTCACGGTTTTGTGCTCATGGTTTTGTTCGTGTTGATTTGAGGAGTGGGAAGTTCTTTGACATTAGCACTGCCCACCCGTCCTCTTCATGGGGCAATGCTCCTGCTGGCCTGACTCTTGACTGTAAGTGGTTCTCCCCGTTTGGGTAGGGTCTATCTTCTGCAAGGTTTATTAGGGCCAATTAGCTCCTCAGAAGGGTATTGCAAAAATATCTACAAAGTAAATTCAGGAGCTACCTCCCTTTAAATGGACATTGCTCTACCAACAAGCTATAACACATCCAGAGGTGTTACGTTAAATTTTCAGTCCTGCAGCCCTCCCTTCTCTCCCCAGCAGCTCCTGGGAGCATCCCTGCCACACACCGCATGGACCACATGGACACGGTGTCTGGCTGACACAGCCATAGGGTACCACGGCTTAGAATAAAGGGGATAACTGGCCTGGAATTACCCACTTATTATATTTAATCTAACCTGAGTAATTGTGAAGAATAGTGTTCAACAATGCTATTGACATTGAAACTGTCTCAATACTTTGTAGATACTCATCTCTTCTGGAACGTTCATGAGTAATTTGTCTTGGTATCTCTGTGTAACGGAGACAGAAAGCTTGGCTGTACCCATGAAAGGATTAGTCACTTAGATAAATAAGGATACAAACGGCTTGAGGAAATAGGGTCTGTGAGACTCCAAATGAGACTGCCTAGACCTGAAACGTACGCCAGTGAGGCACATCACGCCACAGCACACACGGCCGACCTCAGAGTCATTTCATCCGCCCACCTCCCCACCCCCACCAGCATTACAAACAATGCACAATGGTGAGGGATGTGCAGGGCTCGACACCACTGACGTTTCCTCTTCCCAATTAACCAGTGTGGCATCACTCAGGGATCCATTCCCTGGCAGCTCATTCATTCATTCCTTAATCTGACCTGACTCCCCACCCCTCTCCACCCCAAACTTTTCACCAGCCTCTCTGGAACTCCTGTATCTCCTCGACCTCTTCTCTAAATCTTCCCCTAGCTGGAACCTGGCTGCCCCCCACCCTGAGGACCCCACTGGGGTGGGGAAGGGGCACTGGTGTAAGAGAAAGTTGGGGGTGGGTTAGAAGGCGGGAGTGCCCATGGCTGCGTGCACACCATTCTCTTCCTTCCTCCTGCCCCACCGGCTTGTTCTCCTCACTGCCATTGTCCACCAAACCCCATATCATGAAGGACTTGAGTGCCAGCTCACTGGCTTTGTGGCCCGTCACTCATGTGGATGACCGTCTCCCTCAGTGGCCAGTCGGGTCCTCACCTCCCCACCATCCATGACCTCTTCCCCCCTCCCCCTCCCAGCCACTCCAATGACCTCACCCCACTATTGCCAATAACTGCCCCACACCTAAGGTCTCCACCTCCAGTGTCCACCCTCCGAGGTTACTCACTCAGGGTCACCATGGCTACAGTCTGCTGCCTCCGAGCCCTGCCACCCCGAGCCTCAGCACTTTCTCCCTCCCTCTGTTCATGTCCCTCCTCCGTCGTTATAACCCTGACTCCCTGACCGCCCTGGTGCTGCGGGTGCTGTACCCCCTTGGCTCAACCCCAACCTTGAATGGACGCAACCGTTTGCCTTCTCCACAGTGGTGGTGTTGCTGGAGAAAATCTCCCAACCCGGACGACTGGTTTTGCCTCCGTCCATTAGAACAAGGCTCAGGAGCTCTCAATTCAACATCCAAACTCCCTCCCTTGGACTCGATTTTCTGCTCTCTGAGGCCATCTCGAGCTCTCTCCCCCCCACAGCCCCCTCTCAGGGACGCCCTAACCCCTCGTTCAGGTGCAAAGGGACCTCCCTCTACTTCCCACCATCACGTGCAAATGCGTCCCTGCAGGTGCCATCCTCCCGTCCCCTCCCTGCCCTGGGAGCCCTGTCCTGCTCCGCTGTCTGCCTCTCACCCCCTGCCACCTGGCCCTCTGCCCCTTCCTCTCCCTCATTGTGGCCTTCTACCTGGCCACTGGGCCATTCCCCTCGGCACGGGGACGCACTTCCGCACCTGCCAGCCTGAAGAAACCACGCCCCTCGACCTCCTTTCTTGTCCCATTGCTCTGCCCACCTTCCCAGCAGGTCTCCCAACAGCTGTCTACACTCTCGGCCTCCACTTCCACACCTCCACAATCCACGCCACTGCAATCCTTCCTGCTTGACTCTGGTCCCCTCGCCCCACTGAAACTGCCCTCGGTCGGGTCCCCAGTGTCTCTTCGTTGACAAATCCAGTGGACACTTCCTGCTCCTGATCAGCTGCGTTGGTCACCATTGCCTGCATCCTCCTTATGTAAACACCCGCCCCTCGCGACTTCCTGGTGGGTTTCCCCCAGCTGCATTTCCCCCCATGCCTCGAACTCTGTTTTCTGAACGACACTCAACATCGCAGTGTGCAAGCTCGGCCCTGGGCTCTCTCCTCTTCTCCTTCTCTTCTCCCAGGTGATCACACTCTGCCTTGGGGTTTTAAATACCCTCTGTGTACTGAGGACGCCAAGAGGGTCTGCAGACCCTGCCCCAGACCCCATATTCTTACTCCAGCTGCCTCCTTGGTATCCCCACTTGGGTGTCTAGGACTCAACTCTAATGAATATGGCTGCAATGGAGCTGTGAATCTGTCCCCTCTTTCCTCTGGCAAAAGCTAAACAAAACAAACACACACATTTATTTTTGAGGCTTCTGCAATCCCTCTCTCAGGCCTGTTGCCAAGAGGACACCCTGGAGCCTCACCTCCAACAGCCTGAGTTGGGCTGGTCTCAAGCTCTTTGGCCTTTGATGAGAGTGGTTGACAGGAAAGCCCTGTGGCCCAGTAAGGTGCCATGCCAGCTCTACCCTCGTCCAAGCCTTCTGCAACTCTGGTCTTCTGGCCTCCAGCCGCCCATGCATTACAATGCAGAGGTGATACCCACAACTGTTCAGGGTGTCTCTGCCCCTCTCTGTCAAGGGCACCCCATTTCACCATGGAGAACTCACCTCTCCCCCACTCTTGATCTGCCTGTCTTAGTTCAGGGTGACCTTATCCCCAGCTACTTGGCAATGGGCAGGTGACCCAAGTATAGCTAACCAATCTGTTCCATTTCCTTGGGAACATGACCCAACCCAAACCATAAGACCAAATTCCAGGATGTTGGAGTCACTAGAAACATGAAGCTCTCTAGCTAAAAGAGGGAGAATGCTGGTGACATTATTTGAGCCCCTTGGATCCAGCTGGGCCTCCATATATTTTGGCACCTTTCAGGTATGGAGGCCAATAAATCCCCCCACCCTTGCTTTTACTTAAACCAGTTTGAGTTGGAATTATTTCACTCACAACACAAAGGGCTCTGGTTAATGTATCAATTCATTCACTTATTCACACACTTGTTCACCTACTATGTGCTGGGCACTAATCCATTTGCTCATGATTTGCCTAAATCACCTTTGTGCTCATGTCACTAAAACCACAAATGCCCCTACACCACACCCCACCCCATTACCTATGGGATCAAGTCCTGGCATTTATAATCCCAGAGTTGGGCCCCATCTGGCATTTCTCAAGACCCCCTTATATGAGCCCACTAAACCAAGGAGGCCAGTTCCCTTCTAGTCTTTTTCACAAACCCTATTCATTCCACTTGCAACCCTGTCTTTCACACACCCCATTTGATCCAACTCCAGGGCCCATTTCCCTGTCATGGCCCCTCTGAGGGGTTGCTTCATCTGAGCCTGAGTCACATCCTTCTGTGCACCTCCTGGGCACCACCCCTGCTGGGTCCTACAACCCTGGTCTCAGTGCATATGTGTCTTGTTTTCCAAAGGGCAACATGAAGACAGGGCCTGGGTCTCCAGCTCCTTCTGTGCCCCTGAGTGCCTGGGACAGAAATGGACATGATCCTGAATGACACCAACAGACACTTGCACAGAGCTTACTATTTGCCAGGCCTGGGTCTATGTAATTTGGTTAACTTTCACGACAACCAGCAGTTGGAGACAAAGGCACTCAGGCTAGTAGGTGATGGGGCCAGAACAGGAACCCAGAGCTGCCTCAGTGTGCACTGGGATTTCATGGGCAGGAGATGGGCACCTCTTCAGTGAAGAAGAGGCAGAAGAGACCTTCAAGGAAAATGCATTTCTGAGGCCACCTCTTCTAACCCAAGGCCTGTCCTGCCATCCGTGGTAAAGGATCTTGAAGTTATCTGTGCCCTGGGGGTTCAAGAAGCTGAGCGTATGGATCCCTTGTCTGGACATTCAACAATGGCAAACTGCTCAACCGTTTCTAAACTCTTCCTCTTACCTTCTGTTCCTGTGGCCCCTAGACCAGCAGCAGACAGTGAGCAGGCAAGGGTCTGTTGAGTAACGGGTCTGGCTGGCTGCTGTCCTGGGGAGCATGGCACCTTTCCCTCCAGTCAACCCTGTCCTAGGTGGGTAGCCACACCTGGTCCTGGAATCCAGATGGCCAGAGAAATGAGCTGGGAAGCAGGACGCCAGCTGAGGAGACACCAGAAGCCCAGCAGGGAAGCAGCTGAGGCAGCGATGGGAAAGCAGCCTCTGGCTGTTTGGCCTCCTGCTCCCAGGGCCACTGGCCGCTGGCCAGGTCAGCCCTGGCAATGACCGCCGAGAAGTCGTGGATTCAGCGCCAAGGACCACTGGGTTGCCTCAGAAGGACTGGCCGGGTCTCCACTTGAAGACAGAAGGTCAGACTGATAGACCTCGAACCAGAGGTTAATGGCCTCTGTCCAGTAAACCCTCCAAGTTGTCACTAATTCTTTCAACAAACATTTATTGATGGCCAGGCCCCGTGCCAGTGTGTGAGATAGAACCAGGCCTTATGACTCCTGGCCAGTCGGGAGACAGACGCCTCAACAAGGGCTCACACTGACAGAAGAGGGAGGGTAGATAGGGAAGAAGGGAGACGGAGCCACCTGTTTGGCTGTGGCTTCATGGAGAAGCCCAGTAGCCTGTCTGCCATGCTTGTGACGTGGGAAGCTGGGGGGATCTGCCCCTGCCTTGCCTGGCCCATTTCTCAGCATCAGGGCACTTGATTCTTCCAGGGAGCTCTGGGTTAACAAGCAGAGAAAGAGTTGGGGGTCCTGCACTGGGCCAAGGGGCAGCACGGGCACAGAAACCCCCTCCCCACTAGATCCTGCTCCTTCTCTGGCCCCCTCCTGCCTGCCATTCTTTCTTATGGCCAGAACCTGGCATTCTGAGCTGAGACCCGTCGTCTCCCCAGCAGAGGTTGGGAGAATGTTAGAAACACAATGCTCCTTGTCACTCCTCAGAGGCAGCATGACAGGATTGGAAACATAGTCTTTGACCTCAGAGAGATCTGGGTTTGAATCCCGGCTTGGCCACTCGGCAAGGATGACGTGAAGGGGTTGAGACCTTAGACTGAGCCAGACAGCCTGGGGCCAGACTCAGCACTGTCTTCTCCCAGCTGCGTCACATCACGGTGTGTCACCTAAGGTTTCTTGTGCCTCTGTTTCCTCCCTGTAAGGTGAAGATTACTGCTGTACCCGCCACGGGGTTGTTACAAGGACCGAGTGAGCTTAGATCAGGGCTTCGCTAACAGCACGTTCCTGTTGGTTATTGTTGGCTGTGGTTATTACACCTGCTGGCAGGGATGCTGAAGGATTCACATGGGCTAATCGCTTAAAAATGTTGAGTAGGTGCCTGACAAATATTAGTGTTCTTTCTTCCACATTTTTCTGCTAAGACAAAGAACGTGTGGAAGGCAGGACCTGGCATCTCCACCACCACTGTGGCATAGGCCTGCCAGGAGGGGTGTCTCTGAGGGGCTGCTCCCGCAGCTCCCAGGGGGTAGTTTCTAGATTCCTTTTTTGCAACACTCCCTAAGTCCTCTAAAGGGATGTCTGGAGTTCTTGAGATACTATCAATTTAAATTCACCTTAATGTTTAAACATGATTTTTTAAAGATATCTTTTTTTTTTTAATTAAAGAGAAGAGGAAGAAGCTGACCAGTAGTGGCTGCAGGCAGGAGCCTGGCTGGCCCGCTTTGGCCAGGGAGGAGCGCCAACGTGGGCTCAGAGGACACTTCCTGGCCCCTGACCCTGGGGCAGATGCCAGACAACCCTCTCCCTGGGACAGACACTTTGCCTTGTGCAGGGAGGGAAGCTGAGTGCTGCCCAGAAAAAACGAGGCGTAAATAATGTTTATTCTTCCCGAACGCCTGCTACCACTTTCTTGCCAGGCGGGGGCTTTTCTTGCTGCCTTTCTCAGGGCATTTTTGGGGAGGAAGGAGGAAAACTGTTGAAGGCTCCTGAGCTGAAGCCTCCAGGCTGGAGGTGAGAAAGTGAGAAGGGAGGGGAGGACCCCAAACACAGGCTCCCCGTGAGACGAGACAGGTGCCCACGGTCCGAGCAGGGCTCTCAGCTAGCAGGGCCGGCTCTGCAGGAGGCCTCCGCACAGCCCTCCTCTCTGTGGCCATCACGGCACCCTGGGGGCAGGGGGCAGGGGGCAGCCTCGCTGAGGGCCCTTCTCTGCACAGCCTGCAAGGGCCCTCAAGCATTGCTGGAGGGGGCCATGGCCACTGAGACCCCAGAGTCAGGAGGGCGGGGTAGACCTGGCCCCGAACCCCGCTCCCTGACCCGTGGCTGCTGCCCTGTTGGCTGGCTGGACAGCGCACGTGGATCTGTAGGCCAGAACAGTGCCTCAGATGTCACTTCACTTCAAGCTCACACCAGCCCTCCCCTGAGCTGCCTGCTGTGGCTTGGGCTGATGTGTCCATCTAAATCATGACCCAGTGCCAGACCTGGGCCTTGTGTTGGGACTTGGTGTCCCCTCACCCTCTTTGGCCTTTGTCTGCCTCCCCAGCTGGCAGGGTTCTCTCATGCCTAGGCTCAGAGAACCGGCAGGCACCCCTCGGCTGGGCCAGCTGAAGTGAGAGCCAGGCCACCAGGCAAGCCAAGGCCAACGCGCTGGCAGGTGAGGCAGGTAGCATGTGGATGAGGTCTCCTGGGGAGAGGAGCATGGCAGGTGAGTCACCACCGAAGAATCCTCTGGGGTTACAAATAGGCCTTGCTGGCAGGGAGGGCAGGGAGAAAGATAAAGGACCATTGTAGGAGCAGCTTCCTGATAGGCAGTTATTAAACCATGAATAATCCTTCCGAAGGAATTCCAGTCTACAGACAGCTCCCCAGCCCGTTCCGTGCCAGGAACCAGCGCTGGGAAGGGTACTAGGTGCCTGGGAGCCTGCGGGGACTGTACCTACACAATGGCATTTAATTAATCAGCACACCAACCTACCAGCTAAGTATGCTTGTCCGCAATTCAGAGATAGAGAAACAGGCAGGGAGAGGTTCCCTGCCCGGGCGCCTGGCTCTCCATGGCTGAATCTGTGCAGAAACCCAGGTCTGATTGACAGCAAGGCCTCTGCGCCTTCAGCTGGGACGTGGGGCTTCCCGGCCAGCCATGGGGGACAGAAGGGGCCCAGAAACCCCTAAATGACCAAGCCATAGGCTCTGATATGCAGGGCTTCCTAATGTAGTCTGGTCAACCAAACACTCCACTGGGGTTTGTGTACAAGGCCGATTGTGGGAAATGCTGCCCAGTAAAGTAGTTGCAAATCTGTTTAAGTGGGAATGGGTCTGTTAAAACTTTCTCATCTTTATTTCCCTTAAAAAAATTGTAGTCTAGGAAAGCCTTCCAGAAGGAACTCAGGAAAGGGCCTGTTATCAGCCGCAAGGTCATCTCGCTTCCATGTGCCAATGAGGGTCAGGTCTCTGTCTATGCAAGAGTTCTGGGGACCATTCCAGAAATTCTCTGGCCCACACAGCCATGCCCACTCCACCTCCTCCCGCGCACCCCTCAGGCTGGGCCTGGCCTCAGGAGAGACCAGGGTATGGTCTGGTTGGGACCCCGCCCAGTTCTAACTGGGCCTCAGGCCCAATGTGCAGGATTGTACACATTCCCAAACTGCCTCGGACCCGGATGTCAGGGGGCGAGTGACGTCAGAGCCTGGAGAGAGCAGCCTCTGGTCTGGCCATGGATTCTGGGGTGTGGCGGCGATGGAGTCTGGCAAAGTTTCTCCTGCTCCTGCGAACACAGTGGGCACACAGCCTAAGCAGGCCAAACCCTGCCGACACCAGCAAGGTTAGAAGGACACGGGTAGCACTGCTAATGCAAACTGGGGGGCTTTGTTTGCCTGTTTTTGTTTTCTACATGAACACCAAACAACCATCTCTCTTTCCTTCCTTTTGACAAATCAGCAGCTACATTGTGAAAGTTGGTGGTGGTGGATGCATTTCAGGGAGGAAGCAAAGGGGTCCAAGCTTGTCTGGGTATCTGCCCATTTGGAAAGGGGGGTTTCCGAATGGGATGTCTGGGGAAGGTCCTTTCCCCAGTGCAGGTCCCGGATGGAGCTGGCTGCAGCCTGGCTTCCTCCATAGGCACCACTTGAAGCTCTTGCCTTTTCCCCAACACCGTAGGATGACGCGAGCCCCCAGCTGGGCCTGCCTTCCTACTCAGGATTTTCAAGACATGTGGCTCCTCTGAAGCTTGGACATAATACGCACAAGTTAAAACCAAGCACAACTGCTTTAACTTAAAATGAATTTTGCTCTCAACAAGGAAAACCTCAATGCAATGGCTGTCACATCTGTGTATTTCCAGCTTGTTTCATATGGTGGCTCCAAGTACAGGAACCCAACTCATAGGCCACAAGCAAACCCAGAAGCACAGATTCCCTCCCACCCACCCCTGGCCTTCCCTCCTGATGGTGAGATATGGGCACTTAATTCATCAAAGTTTAAAGAGGCCAAATAGGTAGCAGGCACCCAGCTGTGGCCTATGGACTTTGGCTCCATTAGAGTTGCCAAGACATTTGTCCAGCAACCCAAGATGGCAGAGCCATTAGCACCATGCTGAGGGCAGTGCAGCCTGAGGGGCTTTGAGGAAGGGAATCGGCATGATCTGAACATAAGCTCAGTTGGCATGAAAGCAGCACACCCATCTGTAGAGCCAAACCCAGTTCCCTTAGCCTGCCAACCAGAGCCCAGCCAAGGGAACTGAGATGCAGGGCCTGCCACTCCCAAATGGCACACACATCCTTCCCTGCCAACTGGGCCAAAAGCATGAACTTAATCCCTTAGGTCCATGACAACAGGGCAAGTTCAGATGGACCTGGGTGGGCATTCCTTCCTGCACCCAACTGGACCACTGGATCTTATGCATAGGAGTTTTCTGGCAGATGTAACACTTAGGAGATACAGTTGCCCCTTCCTACTAGAGCTTAACTAGGAGACCAGGACCAGGGCCGAACATCAACCAGTCCCTTCATCTTTCCTTCTTGCTTTTCCCGAGCTTCCATCCATTTCTGCAGCTGTTGACTCCCAAATCTGTGCCTTCAGCCCAGACAGACCCCTCTCCTGACCCTCAGCTCCTACATGGTGGTTCTTCAGGACGTCCTATGTCTGCTCTTCGGGTTCTTCAAACTCAGTTATGTCCAAAAGAAGCTATTTTCCAATCCTGGTCTCAAACCTACCGTCCTTCTACATTCCCTATCTTGATGAATCCATCTAGGCACAGGTCAGAATTTTCTACTACTCCCCATCATTGTCATCACCACCTCCTCCACAACCACAACCATCACGGGCTCCACTACCACCTCCACCACCTCCACCTCCTCTACCTTCCACTACCACCTCCACCACCTCCACCACCTCCACCACCTCCATCACCTCCACCACCTCTACCTTCCACCACCACCTCCACCACCTCCACCACCTTCCTCCATGGAAGGAGGCTCAACCACCTCCATCACCTCCACCACCTCTACCTTCCACTACCACCTCCACCACCACCACCACCTCCACCACCTCCACCAATACTACCACCATCACTTCCACTTACATCACCACCTCTTCCATCACCTCCACCTCCACCTTTACCTTCATCACCACCACCACCCTACCAACATAACCACCACATCACCACCACCTCTACCTCTACCTTCACTCTTACTTCATCCCTAGCACCACCTGCACCACCACCTCCATCACCACCACCACCTCCACCACCATCTCTACTTCCATCTCCACCACACGTACACTCACACGCATACACACACACTCCTATTGGATCAGGTCATCCAGTTCTAGTGATCCTTTCTCTTAAATTTCTCTGGAGTCTGCCCTCCCCTGCCCAAACACTAGTCTATGTCAATCTTGCCACAACCAGCTCTGAGTTCTTCATCTCCTTCTCCTCCCATCTGGCCTACACAGCCATCAGAGTAACCTTTCTATCCTTTCGCTTAAAGCCCTGCAGTGACTCCTTACCACCTTCCCCCCAGATTTCTCCAAATGTACCCTAAAAAAAGAGAGTCTTCATCAAATTTGGGAAATGCTGGGTTAAAAACTTAAATGCTTTTTTTTTTTTATTGCAAGATTTGACCCAGGCTTTCATATAAATGAGTACTGAGACACATCAGGGCAAGAGGCAGAGTTTTCCATAACTTTTGCTAGAGCTCCCCAGGGAAGAAGGGACCCTGAGGCACCTCTTTGCCTCCTGCTCCCCTTTCCCTGCCTCAGAAGCCCTTACTCTGCTGCTGAGTCTCCACCCAAATGCTCTTGCTGTCCTTACGCACGCCACAGTGTTGACGTGATCACTCCCGTCTCTACTCCTTCCTTGCTCCCCCTCTAATATTACCATTGTTTGTCTCCAATTCTCCTCTCCCCACTGGTCTAGAAGCTGCCCAAGGCAGGGAATAGCAGTGATCTCCTGGGCCAACATGGTACCTGAGAGATGGTGGGTGCCCCATCGGTGTTTGTGGAATAACTATTGAATGTTTACTGATATGGGCAAGAAAAACTGAACCCAAACCTGTGGTCTCCTGGATCGGCTTGCATCTCAGTGCTCTCCTTCTCCCAGAGCTTAGCCCGCTGCCCCGAGACCCTGCCTCCAGCCCTGCATCAACATGGCTCTCACCAATGTCCCCAGTGGCCCTGGCACGTTTCAGTTTTCAGCCGACTCAGCCTCTCAGCAGAATCCTACAGTCCACTCTCTGGTCTTCCTGGGACAGTCTCCAGCACAGCCCCTGCCTGATTTCCACTGCTCTGGCCACACTGGCCTGGGCTCCCATACTGGCCTCGGCCTCTCTACCCTTCCAGCCAGTGCTGGCCTCCTTCAGCCTCGGCCCTGGTTCTCCTCCTCCCCTGCTCTGGGATCTAGCCTTCAGCAGTTTCCTCACTGATGTGCCTGCTCCAGACCTCTCCTCTGACCTTCCAGTCTGACTTCACCAACTGCCCACTTGACTAATGCCCTTTAGTATCTCACTGGTGCCTCGAACTCAGTATAGCCAAAATATGAATTCTTGATCCTCCCGTCAAATCTGATCAATCCCCAGTGTGTTCCCATTTCTGTAGAAGGCACCTCCACCTGCCGACCCAACTCCCTACCTCCAGAGCTTTGCCAACAGTTACTCCCACCAAATAGGTCTTTTATTTTTACAAAAAATATGTTTTATTTCAATAAGAATAATGAGCATGTGATCTACCCTGTTAAAATTTTAAGTATCCCATACAGTACTGTCAACCATAGGGACAATGTGGTACAACAGATCTCTAGAACCTCTTTGTCTTGCTTAACTGAAACTTTATGCCTGTTTATTAGCAACTCCACATTGTCCCCTCCCCACCTCTAGCCCCTGTGACCACCATTCTACTCTCTACTTCTATGAGTTTCACTATTTTAGATATTTCATAAGTGAAATCATGAAATATTTGTTCTTCTGTGACTTACTTATTTCACTTAGCATAATGTTCATCCGTGTTGTTGTATATAGCAGGATTTCCTACTTTTTAAAAACTGAATAATATTCCATTGTGTATATATATCGCATTGTCTTTATCCATTCATCTGCTACAGACACTCAGCTTGTTTCCACATCTTGGCTCACGTGAATAACGCTGCAATGACACAGGGGCACTGATAGGTCTTCAAGATCCTGATTTCCAGTCTTGTGAATAAATACCCAGTAGGGGGGATTGTTGGATCATATGATACTTCCATTTTTAATTTTTTGAGGAATCTCCATACTGTTTTCCATAGTGGCTATGCCATTTTGCATTTCTGCGATCACTGGGTTCTCAATTCTCCACGTGCTTGCCAGCACTTGTCTTTTGTGGTTTGATAATAGCCATCTCGGCAGGTTAGGTGGTATCTCATTGTAGTTTGGTCTGCATTTCCCTGATGAATAATGATGCTGAGCACTCTTTTTAGTCCACCCATTTCTGCTGATCCTCAGTGCCATCACCGAGTCCCAATATCATCCTCTCTTGCTTGCATTCTTGCAGCAGCCTGCAAACAGGCCTCCTGGCAAGTTTCCTGTCATACAAGGCAGCAAGCTCACCCTTCTCGGCACGTCAACAAAGATTTCAATTCTCAACTGCTGGAGGTTCAGGGCTCTTAGACATCCCACCTGCATCATGAATAATGTGCATAAGAGAGTCTGTATTAGTTTCCTAGGGCTGCTGTAACAAAGCGCCCCAGACTGGGGACCTAAACAACAGATGTCTATTGCTGCACCATTCTGGAGGCTGTAAGTCTGAGATCAAGGTGTCAGCAGGGGTGGTTCCTTCTGAGTCTGTGAGGGAGGATTTGTTCCAGGCCACGCTCTAGCGGCTGGTGGTTTGCTGGTGATCTTTCATATTCCTTGGCTCATAGATCCCTGCCTTCATCTTCCTGTGGCATTCTTCCTGTGTACACAGTGGTGTCCAAATTTCTCACCTTTATAAGGACCCCAGTCATATTGGACTTGAAGCCTGCCCTACTCCAGTATGACCTTTTCCTAATTTAACTAATTACATCCTCAATGACCTTATTTCCAAATAACTGGGGCATGTTATAAGGTATTAGGCATTAGGACTTCAACTTCAGTTTTCGGCGATACAATTTAACCCATAACAGAGCCTATCTATGGGTCTGAAGAGGGGGACCTGGGTGCCCTGCATAGGCTGACTGGGCATGGGTGGGGGCCCTTCTGTGGTTGGTGGCACATGGGCAGGGTGAGCACCCAGTGTGGCAGGCACAAGGCTGAGTGGCCAGTGTTACGAGGCTCTAAGGCTCTGCCTGGCCTAGGAAAGTCACTTTTAATGAAGGGAACTTCACACACTTCCAGAGCAGGCAGGGAGCCCTGCTGTATCTCTGGTGAGGAGGCTGGGTGGGGGCCTCTCCAGGGCTCACCCAAGACCTCTTGCCCACAGACCCACAAGCCACCTCAGCTCCAAGTGCCCCACTCACCAGCGGGCTCTTGGGCTGTGGCTCCCAGCTGACCTGGGCAGCCACTCACCCTAGCAAAGCAATGGCTCCCACAGCTTGCTTATCTGCTGGCAGAGGAAAGTGCCAGTCACCCCCTCCTCATTCACCCTGTTACCAAGAACTGAGGACCAGCCAGGGCCTTCCCAGAACTTGCAAGATAAGAGGGAGTGAGCAAACATTTCTGCAGCTCAGCTCCCTTCTTGCAGCAGCCTGGCCCACTTCAAAGTCCACACACCCCAGGCCCGAAGGGCAGCGGCATGAAGAGAAGTTCTCCCAATACATGGGGGTGCCAAGGGTGCACCTCCGACAGCCACGCCCGGCTGCCAGACTGCATGGTCTGTGCAATCCTCAGCAGCGGGAAGGCATGGCGGCCCTTCACACTCGGCATTTCGTCTGCATCCAACATGGCAGAGGGATTCCTGCCAAGGCCATCTCAGGAGATTAGCTTGTCAAAACCGTGAGTCCCCCTTTTCCCTCCCACACACACATCCGGCTCCTAAGATTCAAACTAGTGCCTACAGCTGGTAAGCCACAGCCCAAGCACACAGTAGGTGCTCAACAAACATCTCCTGAATGTTTCCTATGCTTCCCACTAGCATTCCCAGCTTCCTCCTGGGGCTTGCCAAAGCGGGATTATTTTTAGCTGGCCTCTCTGCCAAGGTCCCCCACAGTGTCCCCTGCCAGTGTAACAGCACCCCAGCTATTAGTCGCCTTCGCCAGAAATGCTCCAAGGCTCCTGGCTTCTGTCTCCTGATTTCTGCCAAGCCCTGCGGCATCTCTCCATGCGCAGAACTGCCCATCAGGCCTGCACTTGTCTTGCCCCCAATGTGACGACCGTCTTTGCTCTTAGCTCCATTCTGTGGGGCTCTCTCCATCCCACCCAGCCTCTCTCCTTCCCCCAGAGCACAGCTTGGGACCCCTCATCCATCCGATCGTACACCGTTTGGATGTGTACAGTCTGGCCTCTGCCTGTCTCTCTTCGCTGGTCACCCTCCACCATCCCAAGACAGCATATCCATGTCCCTCGCCCCCTGCCTCAGCCACACCAAACCACTTCCTATTCCAGACCATGTCATGCTGTTTTCCCCCATCACGCCTTTCTCCACAATGTTCCTTCCTTATGGAACCCTCTTTCCCCAGGTCTCTAGCCACGAACTCCCATTCATCCTCTGAGACCCAACTCCAACATCAACCACTGTGACATCAACCTTGGTCACCCCAGTGCTTCATCACTGTCTCCTCCCAGAGCAGGTTGGACGCACGTCCGTCGCTGGATTTGTCACTCCCTATTGAGATCCTTTGTCAATTATCCTCTCTTTCCCGTAAGAGTCCCGAAAGTCTCAAATGCCAGTGTGCACAGAATCACCTGGCAGCAGCACAAGAAGGCAGGTCACCTGGCACCATGCCTGGGATTCCAACTTGGGGCCCAGGAATGTGCATTTTAACAAGCACACCAGGTGGTCTTGATGCCAGTGGTCCTGGGGCCCCATAAGGAGGCCTGCTGCTCCTGTGGTTCTAGCTGAGGGGATCCTGTCCTCTTCAGGGGTGGGTGTTTGTGGCATGGAACAATAAGAGAGAAGGAGTGAGGGCCCTTGGCTCACAGCGTGGCTGCCCCTTTCTGCAGCAGGTGGCTATGGCGAGCCCCTCAGCCCCTCTGAGGCTCAAAGAAGACTTCCACCAGGCCTGGCCCAGAGCTGTGGGGAGAATTCAAGAACATAAAAACCTCAGGTATAGTATTTGGGCTCCATACACAGTCAGTGAACATGGTTGAGTCTATAATAACATGTGCTTCCTATGGTTTTCCAAAAGTACTGAGGCTTCACTCTGGTCATGTCACAAGAGACCTACTTGCAAACAGTCCTGGGAGGAAAAATTCCCCCATCCCCTCCCTTCTGTGCAATCGATGGAGTTTAAAACCTCTCCTGAGTTCCCTCACATGTCTCACCAAGTTTTAGGAGGGTGGGTGTCGATGCACAGAGCTGGAGGCACCGACATTTCCCAAGAAGAAGACAAAAGGAGGGGAGTGTTTCCAGTCTGCTGCATGTCCCTGTGGTGGGAACAGGCCTTGGCATGAGGACCACAGATGGGGTGGGGGCCACAATGGCCCTGGTCCTGCACACACTGGCCAGCAGAAGTGCAGGTGGCCAACGGGCAGGGCCTGCACCAGTGCTCACCCTTGTCTCTGTTTAACTCGACTCTGCTTGGTGTGCATGTACCTGCACCCACCTGTGGGCTCTGTCTCACCCACACACTATGTCATTCATTCATTCATTAATGCAGCAAGTATTTATCAAGTGCCTACTGCCTGCTGGTACTGCACGAGGCCCCGAGGATATGGGGAGACAAGACAAGTCTCCTTACAAGAGGATTTACAATACCTGGGGGGGACAGAGAAGTAAACAAGGAGCAAGGCAAGATGGTAATTCCTGAGACGAAAATAAATAGAAAGTTCTGGAGGGACTTGAGAGAAGGACCACCAAGATGGAGCCCTGCCTTTGCCTGGAAACTGGGATCTCAGAGGCCCATGCCACAGAAGCTCTCATTTCAGAATCAAGTCCTGTCTGGGTGCCAGATGCTACCCTGCCACCCCCAGCCTGAGGTCTCTGCAACCTCATCTACAGCTGTTGGGTCTGCAGGCCTGTGGGGTTGGGTTTAGCCAGAAGGGCTGAGCAGAGAGGACAGAGAGGGCACGGAGGGGCAGATGCCCCAAGAGAATCTGAAATGGGGACTGTGCTACGCCTGACACAGAGACAGAGGAGACAGAGGGGCAGCCACCCCATTACTAACTGATTGCCTGGACTAATTCTTGTAGCACCCGGCTTTTGGGGGGTTGCCTCTTCTTGGATGTCCATGAGCCCCTTGTGGTCATATTTTTTTAAAAAAAAAACCTTTTTACTTGAGCCAGTTTTGTTCACTCATTTATTCAAAAAAGTATTTATCACACATCCATTAGGGGCCAGGCACAATTCTAGGTGCTTGGAATACATCAGAGAACAACATCAACCAAGACCTTGTTTTCATGGAGCATACATTCTAGCAGGTGGAAACAGACAGGAAACAATAAAGATAATAAATAGGTAAATAATATCCTCGGTAGGATGTTATAAGCACTAGGAAGAAGAAAGTAGAATAGGGTGTGGGAATTGGGGGCTGGAGAGTGGGAGAGCAAATTGCAGAGTTAGTGTGGTCAGGTGAGGTCTCCTTGAGTGGGTAAAACAGGAACAGAGGAGGTGAGGAAGCAGCTGCACGGATACATGAGGGAGGAGTGCTTCCAGCAGAAGGCACAGCAAGCACAAAACCCTGATGTGGGAGCACTCCTAGAAGGTTTAAGGAGCAGCACAGAGACCAGGGGCTGGAGCAGAATAAGCAAAGGCCAGAGTTGTGGGAAAGGAAGCAGGGAAGGGAATGGGGGCCTAGGGCCAGGGCGGGCACTGGAGGGCGTGGGCAGAAGAATGTCACCGTCTGATTTATGCTCTGAAACAATCACTCTGGCTGTTTTGTTGAGACTAGATTAAGGGGGGGGGTGGGTAGAAATAAGCAGCCTGGTTGGGGTCTCTTGCATAATTTGGATGGAACTGATGGTGCTCCAGCAGTGGTGAAAGCAGCACACCTGGTGGGAAGCAGAGGGACCAACAGGGCTTCCTGACAGATTGGACGTGGGATGTAGGGGAAGAGAGAAGTCAAGTTGAGGGGGCTTCTGTTGATTGCAACTGAACGAGCTGAGTCCTGACACTGGTGTCAACTGAAAAGAAGCCAAACTCGTAAAATAATTTAAAGAGGTTTATTCTGAGCCAAATTTGAGGACCATGGCCCGCAGCCATGCCCAAGAAGCCTTGAGCAAGTGGACTCGCTGTGGGCTGGGTTACAGTTTGGTTTTATACATTTCAGGGACACAGGGATTACAGGTAAAGTCATAAATCAATACATGGAAGGCAAACATTGGTTTGGCTTGAAAAGGTGGGCCACCTCAAAGTGGGGGCTTACAGGTTATAGGTGCGTTTAAAGACTCTTTGACTTGTAATTGGTTAAAGACATGAAGCTTTGTCTAAAGGCGTGGAATGTTTTAAGATAAGGAAATCTGTTAATCACAGACAAGCTACCAGACATTCATCTGTTGTGTAAATTGAGGACCTGCAGGTTTGTCTTGCATGGCCTCAGGCCTGTTGATGAGTTACAAAGGATGTCTCCAAGAAGGGAGGGGGGCATGATGAGGCATGTCTGACCTCCCCTCTTATGGCCAGTAACTCAGTTTTAGGGTACCCCCTTGGCAAAGAGGGGGTCCATTCAGTCAGCCGGTGGGGGGTAGGGGGCTTAAGATTTTATTTTAGTTCACATTGGTCTCCTTTGCTGTCACCAGGGGCTTGCGGTGGCCTCTTCCAGACTGACTTTTCCCTGGGCACAAGGAAGCCCTGGCAAGATGCTTCCTCAGAAACCACCCATTGCCCTGTGAGGAATTAGAAGTGATGACTAAGCCAAAGGATCAAGTGAGTCGGGCTGTGTTTACACACAGAAGCCTAGAGTGAGAAGGAACAAAGGCTGTGAATGAGAAATCCAGGAAATGGCCCATGAGTCCAGGAGCTTGTTTGGGTCCAGCACACTTTCCCACACGTTGTTGGCAGCTGCAAGGCCAGTCGTCTGTGGCTGAACCTTCTCAGTGAAGGCACCAGACCACACATGTCAGACTGCATGACCGCGCTGGTGTCATGGAAACAGTTAGCACTCACCCACCTACTCTCCGTGAGCTCCCCTAGATGTCCCAGCCTCTCTTGCTGTTAGGCCAGATCATGTGGCTAATTCTGGCCAATGCACTGTGAGCACCAGAGACGTGTTTTACTTCCAGGACAAGCAATAAGAGGCACTGTGTGTCCTTCATCCCCCTCTTCCCGTGTTGCAGTGACCTGGGGAAATATGGAGGGAGCTTGGATCCTTGAGTCACCAAGTGGAGAAGAACTGTTGGCAACTCTCACTGGACCTTATAGCAGCAAGAAATATATGGGGTTAATTCATCGCCACAGCATGGCGTAGCTGTGGCAAACACAATTGGCCAAGGACTTTGGCACCGATTAAAAACAACAATACAAGAACAAGTAGTATTTACATATTACTTTACAGTTTTAAAAGACGTTTTGCTTATTCTCATTTGATACTTACCTATTCCATGAACTAGGTCGATCTGTCTGAACATTTTCAAATGGACACTTTCTGACCAGCTTAAAAAACAGAAATTATAGAGAAATCAATAGCTTTCCTTTGTAGAAAATAAAATGGAAAAGAAGACTTCTGCACCACATACCAAAAATTAATGTATACATAGGGACAAACTCACTAGGAAAAAAGCAAGACCTGTTCAGAGAGCTATGAGCTCTACTGAGGAAAATAAAATAAAATTTTAACAAATAGAGAAAATACTGAGTTCTTGATTGGGAAGATTCAATATTGTAAAGATGAAAAGTCTTTCAAATGAACTTATAAATGTACTTTCAATCAAAGCCCTAAGATGACTTTTTGAGAGAACTGATCGCATTAACACAAAGTTCTTCTTGAAGAATGAAAAGGTAATAGTAATTTTTAAAAATTGTGCAGGGTGGGGAGTATAATGCACTACCAGATATCAAAATAAGCCTTATCTTAAAACCACAATCATCAAGAAAGCAGGGTTCTGGTGGAGAAATAAACATAACAATGAAATAGAATAAAAAGCCTGCAAACAGACCCCAGTGCTTCAGTAATATAAGATAAATGCCAAAGGGATTAGAAGCAAGGGTTTAACAATTTTCAAATCCCCAAACTCTGAGCTACTCCACACATTCCCAGGGTAACAGTGGCTCGTATGGCAAAGATTCCCACTGGAACGGCGTGAGGTAGAAGAGGAGGTGTGTTAGAATGCCTGTATGTGTGTGTGACTTTGAAAATTTTCCTTGATATGTACATATGTAATACATACATAGTATGTATTATTATAGAGAATCATAAACAGTTCAAGATATTGCTTACTTCTGTAACAGAAGTAAGAGAATGAGATCAGAAAGAACTTCAAAGGGTCTTCAAAGACTTGGTGATGTTCTATTTATTAAGCTGACTGGTGGGTAGATGAAGGTTCATTATATTATTCTTTATTCCTTGCATAGACATTGCACATATTCTTTGTATGTATGAAATATTTTCTAATACACTTTATTTAGGTTATTAAGTATGAAATGTCTGATTTCCTTAAGTACTAAGTTTGACAGTTGATATCTCTGACATTTCACTTTGACACTTCTTGTTTTATGTTCATTGTGAAGGTACATCCTCAGTCTTTCAAACACATGTTTTGGCTTGTGACTATCTTTCAAATTTTTTTTAAGGCAATTTTTGTGAAACCATGGATAAGTCACAAATTCATGTTATTTTTTAATATGAGTTCTGTCGTGGAACAAATACAGCGCAGACAGCTCAAAATATCAATGAAGTGTTTGGGAAGGATGTGGCTAATGAACGCACAGTACATTGATGGTTCGAGAAGTTCCGCTCTGGTGATTTTAATCTTGAACGTGAGCCACGTAGATGACCTGAGACCAAGATGGGTAATGATGAGCTGCAAGCTGTAGTGGAAGCAAATCCATCTCCACCTGCATGTGAATTAGCAGCAAGGTTTGACATTACTATTCCGACAATATTGGACCGTTTGAAATAAATGGTCAAGGTAAAGAAGCTGGATAGATGGGCTCCGCATGAATTAAGCGAGCATCCGAAGAGAAATCGTCTCGAAGCTTGCCTTTCTTTGCTGTCACAACACAAAGGCGATCCATTTCTACACTGTATTGTTACATGTGATGAGAAATGGATTCTTTTTGACAATCAGAAGCATTCGGCATGGTGGTTGGGTAAAGATGAAGTGCCGAAATACAGTCCAAAACTGAAGATTCATCAAAAAAAGCTAATGGCATGTGTTTGGTGGTCCAGCGCTGGTATTATCTACCACAGCTTCATGAAACCTGTTCAGTCGATTACAGCAGATGTCTACTGCAACCAATTGGATGAAATGATGAGGGTGCTTGTGATCGAGCAGCCGAGATTGGTCAATAGAGACAGGCCAATCCTCTTGCAAGACAATGCTCAACCACATGTCGCACAAACAACGTTGCTCAAACGACAGAAGCTGGACTTGAAAACTCTCTGTCATCCACCATATTCACCAGACTGACTACCACATCTCCCAGGCTTTGGACCACTTCTTGCAAGGAAAAATATTCAATTTTCAACAAGCTGTGGAAAATGCCTTTCACAATTTCATCACCACTCGCCCTCCAGGATTCTTCGCTGCTGGCATAAACAAGCTACCATTAAGATGGCAAAACCATGTGGATAGTTTAGGCACATGCTTTGATTAACTGTACTACTTCTTGTTTGAGATACAATAAACTACACTTTTGATTCAAAATCCAAAATTTCATATTTAATGACCTAATACAATCCCTGAGGTGTATTGATATCCCTCCTAGGAAGGTGTATCCCTCCCATCCTCAGTTATGAATCACTAAATTAATAAATGAATAATAAAACAATAAAAGAACTTGAACTATTATCCATGATTCACCATATTTTGCAAAAGAATGGTGATGAAGATGAGGTCTATAAAACAAGTGAAGACATAACTTTTAGTGCTGTCTCATTCTTCCCCCAGCATCTTACCCTCCTCACTTCACTATACTAAAAAGGCACAGACTTCCTATACACCAACAATCAACATTTAGAACTATAATGGAAAAAAATTCCGTTTAAAAGGACACCAAAACAATACATTTTAAAACTCACATAGAAATAAAAAATTATAAGTTCTATATGAAGACATACACAAAAATTTGTTGAAAGACAAAAAAAAGCCTGAATAACTCCATGTTTCTCAATAGAAATGCTCAATTTTAAAAAAGGATCAAGTCTCCCCGAAATGGTGCACAAATTGAATAAAATCTCAACCAAAATCTTAAAGAATTCCTATGGAATTTGCAAAATAGGTCCTACTTAAAATATATTTGACAGTAGAGCCAGAAGTGTTTGAAAAATAAGAAAAATTAAAGGTTCTTGATGTATTGGATATCAACATATTCTACAAAGTTATAGTTATTAGCATTACGGTATTGGCACCAGAATAGACGAATGGATGGAAAAACAGTAGGTCTTGAAATAGACTCATAATTATTTGGGAATTTAGTACATGGTACAGGTGTCATTTAAAACCAGCAGAGACAGACTAAAATGTTCAATAAATGAAGGAGGGACCATTAACTAGTTTTTTAACATAAACTCTTTAAATACCTAATACACACCACTATATACAGAAATAAAATCCAAATGAATTAAGGAATCAAATGCACAGAAATAAAATTATAAAAGTACTAGAAAAATATATAGGAACATATCTTCATATGTAATATGCAGAAAGTCTTTCTAAGCAAGATACCAAATCCATTAGCCATAAAAGAAAGCAATGACAGATTTGTCTACCTACAAATTTCAGTTAGAAGTTCTATACATTAATGACAGCATTTGCAAAATGTATTGGTGAGAGACTTAGGAAAAAAATATTTGTAATGTATATAAAAAACAAGTTCAAGTCACAAATTACAATAAATTTTTAAGAATTAATAAAAGAAAAAAAGAACAACCTGGTAGAATAACTAGGCAAAAGATACAACAAAACAATTCACAGAAGAAATACAAACGGTCAGTAAACCACAAAGTGTTACACATAGAAGTGCAAATTCAAACAATGAGATGACACTTTGAAATTTATCAGATTGGCAAAAATTTAAAAGGATTAATAATATCCCATGTGGGTTAGAGTGGAGAGAGAAAGGTGCCCATCACACGCTGTGGGTGGGAGTGTGGAACAGGCACCCTATCATGGAGGTGCTGAGCAATGCTTACCAGTGGTGCCCTCTGATCCAGCAGTCTCACAATTAGGAACACAGCTGACCCAAATCCTCGCACCACAAGGCCATGGATTCAGGAACTTTCCCTCCAACATTGCTAATAATAGCTAAAATTGGAGAAACTTAAATGTCTGTTGGAATGGGACTGGCAAAATAAATGATGCTGTATTCCTACTATGAAATATCATGCAGCCCTTTCTAAGAATGTGGTTCTACATGTACAGAGGTGGAAAAAGACCAAAGATATATTCTTAAATGCAAAAAATAATGCTTCAAAACAATACATTTATTATGACCCATTTGTGCAAGTGCAAAAAAAATGTATTATAAAAGGAAAAGCTAGAATGCTCCTCAGCAAACTGTTAATCTGGCAAGAGAAATCAAATGGAGGGTGAGGTGAGGAGATGGGATATTCAATCAAGAACTTTTACTTTTAATAATCTATGTTTCTGTTGCATTTGACATTTTTAAAAAACTTATATCAAAACAAAGAGTTGAAAAACAGTAAGTGTAGAATTATTCCATTTCAGTTTTTCAAAAGACAAATCCTTAAATACATCCACGGCAATCTTTCCTTTGCATTGTAGTGTGGGATCATAAAGTGACCACGCAGTCTGGAACCTTGCAAAGTGATCTTAATGATCAATGGGGAGGGTCTTGAAGAGAGACTTACACATTTTTCTCCATATGCTTCTATCTTATTGGCTACTTGACAATGAGCCTTAGAATTTTAAGAAGAAGAAAAACACATGCAGAAAAAGAGAAAGTCATCTAACAAAAATACCATTGTTTTTCTCAAGAGATATTTAAAATGTATATAAATAAATATATTTAATTGGATTGTTATTTAATCATCTTTATTAAATTTTTAAAATTATGAAGTAATACATGTGTATAACAAGTGAGTCAAGCGAAAGATGAAGAAAACATTAATATTTCTGGATTTATTCTGTTTCACTGACTTATGCGATCCTTTTTGTGCCAATATGATACTGTTTTGTTAAAGCAGTTTTAAAGTAATTGGTAATATCTGGTGAGGCAAACTACTCCCCCCACATCATTCTTTTACAAGATGTTCTAGGCTATTCTCAGACTTTATTCTTTTAAACTACCTTTAAAATATATTTGTGCCAAGATAAACCATTTAGAATTGCATTTCATTTTTGATTTTATACAAATTTGACTTTGTATCTAGGTATATGGTATGTCTCTCCAACATTGTTTTAATTCCTTTAATAAAGTTGTATAATTTTCTTCAACAGGTGCTAGCTCTTTTTTGCTAGATTTATTCCTATGAATATTACAGAATTTTTATCACTAACATGAGTAGGATCTTTACATTTTCATTTCTAACTAAATTTTGTTGATATGGACAAAGGCTATTTATTTTCATATATTTACCTTGTATCCAGCAAACTCACTAAATTTTCTCATCAATACTAATTTTTTAACTAGTAGTGTCTTGGGTTTCTAAGATGCAATCAACCATGACAACTGCATATAAAGATAATTTTGTCTTTATTTCAAATATTTATATTTTTAATTTAATTTTTATGTTTTATTTTAGTCATAAAAGCATATAGTTGTAAATGTCAAATGATACTAGAAGATTTGTAATTAAAAACAGCAGTTCCTTGCTACATTCACTTTTTTTTTGCCACATTTACTTTTGATTCTAAATCTTGAGATGCAGCCACTTTGACCTCTTTTAGCTATTTCTTTTGATATTTTCACCATGCCATATTTCTAAATGACATGCTTATAAATTTTCATTTTTTAGGTTTAGATAGTATCTATTGATTTCCTACAATGAGAAAATAAGAATTTAGCTCTCTTATACCACCCTCACCCACATGTATATTACCCATTCTCCTAATATAGTTTTATCACAATAAACCAATTTTCATATTCACATAGTCATGGGTATGTAAATGTTATCTACAGCTGAGCCATACACATAATAACCAATCATCTTTCCTTTGCTGTATGGCTTTTCTTTTCCCTGGAGTTAATAACGGCTTTAGTTTTTTGTTGTTTTTTTCTTTCTTTGCTTCTTCCTTTGCATGTGTGTGCGTGTGTATTGTTATTATTGTTTTGTTTTGCTTGGTTATTCATTAACATGTCCTCTGGGCACATTCTTCTCTCAATACATTTAAATACACTCAATAATCTATCAGTTTTGTATCTCATTTGGAGATCTCTTTCCCGTGGTGCTCTGTCTTCCCCCTACAAATGGGATCAGCTGCTCTGATAGGCAACTATGTGACCATAATCCTGGACTTCCATTCACATTAACCTTTCAAAACATCCCTTTGCCTTTCAACTATGTTTCCCATTTCCTTATTTTTCATTTTTCATAGTCTTTCTCTTCCTGATTCACTCCCTGCAGTAGATAAAAGAGAGATGAGGAGAAAGAAGTCATTCCTGCTTGTTGGAAAAGTTTTCCAGTGAAGAGAAAAACATGAACTATTAACCAAAAAGGCAGAGGAGAAGGAGTTGGCTGAAAGAGAAAAATTGATCACCCAAGATAAGGAGGTAGCACGGGGGAGAAAGTTCCCAGAGATCACACGTGGATGAGCTAGCTTTGGAGAGGGAAACATCCTCCCACAACTGTCACCAGGGAGAACTGAAAGGCAGACTCCGTTGCTGGGAATTTGGCAGACAGAATCATTTGGGCCAACCCTCTTGCAGAAAACAATTAAAAATGCCAGATAAAATAGAAGAAGCATTTCTAAAAAGCATCCAAAGGCTAGCTAAACATTAGATTTATTAAATTTGCCTTTTTTTGACAGTCAAAAATGGTCTACTAACAATACTTTTATGTGTTTCAACCTAATAGTAAGGAATTAATAGGCCAAAAATCTAAGAGAAAGAGATACTCCTGGAGAGGTGAGAACAATACTGAAGTTGCTTTTGTTCTGAGAGCATTTGCTGGCCCAGCAAACTTGAACTTTGGTTGGTCCCTGATGGTGAGGAAGCAAAAGTCAAAAGTGAGGAGTATAATAGGAGAATCTCCCCCCATTAAACCATAAGCCTAAAAAGTTATACCCTCAGAGTAAAAATGAGTCAGTAGTAATCTTCTTTCATCCAAGTCAGGGAACTAAATGAGCAGAACAGGAGAGAATGGAGGGGTTCCCTTAGGATTTGTCATCATAAGTAGGCCTTTAAGGAGATTTGCATCCCAAATTCACATTTCTGGGAAGGTTCCAAAGTAATCTCAAGTGTAAATTTAATTTAGAGTAGTCTTTGACCAGTAGTAACTGACTCTAGGCAACTTCGGCAACAAATATAAATCCTGAAGGAAAGCACTTCACCCTACAAATAATTTTTCAAGGACAATGAGCGTGATACAATTAAAAAATAACCAATCACATAAGGAAACAAGGCACCATGAGTGAGATCTAGTAGAAACAATGGACAGCAGAAACAGCTCAGAAAAAAAGTCAGATATTGGAATCATGTGACACAGATTATAAAATAACTACACTTAATTATGTTAAAAGATTTTTGACACTTAAAATATTGGCAGAGAATAGGAAACTATAAAAAGTGGACATAGTGAATTTGAAATGTAACCAAATGGAACTTCTAGGAATAAAAACAAAGGAATAATCAAAATTTAAAACTCAGTCAACAGGTTTAACAAAAGTTAGAAAAAGCTGAAGAAAGAATTTGGGAACTGGAAGCTAGGTCAATAGAAATCATCTAGAATGAAGCACAGAGGCAAAAAAAAAAAAATGAAAAATACGAAAGAGAAGTTAAAAAACATGGAGAATGGAGTAAGAAGACCAATATGCATTTAATCCGAGTCAGAGGAGGGGAGAGAAAGAATGGGGCAAAGGCAATTTTGGGGAGATAGTGGCCAAATGTTTTCAGAACTGATAGAAGTTTAGAACATGTTCCTGGGTAGTGTTCCTCACTAAATACCTAACAAAATTTGTTCTGCCGTCATATAGTTGTGAGTATTAGTAGGACTTAGGGGATTTAAAATTTTATTAAACCAGGATCACATCACCCCACATTCTGAGTTAAAATCCAATATCAGTGTGACAACACATTGCAAAATCAGCCCCCACTCTGGATGGGAAATGATGACTTATAGCCCAGCTGAAACAGAGCCGGAGGAGGTTCTCTAGAAACACTGATCTTAGGTTAGACTTCCTTTGAATTCTCCCAAAAGAGCCATGAAGTTTCATTTTTTAAAAATCAGTATTTTGGTGAAAAAGTATAACTTCCTCAGAGGATGAAAAAGAAAATCCCACAAGGTTCTACATCAACAACCTAGGCCAAAGTGCCAGAGAAACTTCACATGGTCTGTCTTGTCATGAGTTACAATGATTGTTCTGGGAATTTTCTCAGGGGCTTGGCATTTTTTCCTTATAAACAAAACTACATATCATTCTTGAAGCTGTCTGATAAATGGAATGCAAGCAGTTGCAGCATCTTTTCCGGGCCAAAGAGTGATACCCAGTGGTCCCAAAGGACAACCAGAGGCCTAGGTTTCAGTTCTCATTCCCCAACACAGCCACCCACATTCAGGACACATACAGAGACAGCCACCTCCTCAGATCTAATCTGACCCCAGGCATGTCACACTTGGACCTCGGAGGGCTTTCTCCTCTTCCCTGTGGCACCTGCACTCTTCTCTGCCTGGAGAATCACATCTTAACGGCCAAGGCTTCAGAGGGCCTATTAGTGTGGACTAAGTTTCTTGAGACTTCTGACTCAAGGACCCATGGCTGGTACAGCATGTTCCATGTTTGCAAATTAACCCTGCAATGAAGTTTACAAGACAAAGTTTGATGACCTCTTGGATAAAGGGACACAGTCTCAGAGACAGTTTAAGTAAACTGGGCTAAAAAGGAAAAGAAACAATCATTGGCAAGCTACCCAATCATCTTTCTTCTAGTTTCCCTCCCTCCCTTCCTTCCTTTCTGTTGATAATATCAGGGTAGTATATCTCTATTATATAGTCTCGATTCCCCACCATGCCCTGAGCAGAGCCCCTGATTCCTTTAGAGATTGATTAGGAAGCTGTGCACACATCTGTCTCCTTACCAGTAGAGGGACTGGTTGTGGTGCTGGGTTCTTTCTTGCGTGAATATAAGACTGACCCCAGTAGGATAGGCAGTGGGTGACATGCAGGTGTTCTCAGTGACCTGGAGAGTCTGCTCTCAGTCCAGTCTGGGTCCTTCCCTTCTCCAGGCCCACCCCCTGGCTGCCTTGCACACTCTTCCTTGCTCATGAACCTTCAGTGACTGCCCATTGACTCCAGCTTCAAGGCCAAACTCGTTTGTCTGGCTGTCAAGGGCTTCCTCAGTCTGAGCTCAGTAACAGTCCCAACCTGATTTCCAACTCTAATTTGCTCTAGTGGTTCTCAGCCTAGGGTGCCCTAGAGGGTGTTAGGAAATGCGTAGAAGCACTCTGGTTGTCACAAGGATGGGGGTGGCAACTGGCATTTAGTGGGCAGGGTCCACACATGAGAATTGCCCTCCAGTGCCCAGGACTGTCCCACACACTGAACAATCATCCCATCCTGCTGCCAGCAGTGCCCCTATTGAGAAACGCTTCTTGATTCTGGCCCAACTTGTTCAGTCTCCATCTATCAAACCAGTTATGTGTGTTTGTCACTACTGTCCCACCCCACCTGGAATTACCCTTCCTTTCCTCTCTGTTTCTTTGAGTTCTACCCATTTAGAAGACTTGGCTTGCTTGGATGCCCATCTGAAGCCACCACTCTCTCTAAACCCACGAAGCCACTATTATCACTGAGAGGCCAGCCAGCCTGTGTGAAGGACAGGAATGCTGGAGGTTTGAGTCTCATTCTGCCACTTTGCCCATGTGGCCTGGGGAGAGCCACTTCCCCTGGCTAAGTCTACTTTCCTCACCTCTAAAGTAGGAGTGATACAGCACCTACCTTAGAGGGTTCCATAAGGATCAAATGCTGCATCGTAGGGTAAAGTGCCCAGCGCTGCCTGGTATGTGGTAGGAACTCCATTAATGCTATATAATTTTTTTGATTCCTTGCAACACAGTGTACTTATTCACTAGACACTTGTGGAGTTGATGTCCATCCCTAAGACTGTCTGCAAAGTTAAAGCATGAGGTCCTATCATTCTAGAAAGAGACTGTGTAGGCAGATACTCATTTCTATTCAGCCACTGAAAGCGTCTCAGGACGCGAGCCACTGAGAAGCAGCAAAGGAAGAGGCGCCCCCCATGAGGCGATGCCCTCTGAATTCCGTCTTTTCACTGATGCCGAAGCACGTGTTTAATGATGTCCACTGCCTTCCTGAGGTACGTGCACAGCCCAAAGAAGAGCTACGAGGAGAAACAGGGACTCTGTACATCTTACTGAGGGCAGTGACTGCCCTTAAGAAATGGAAACTAGAGCATGGGAGTGAGATGCTGGCCCCTGAAATGGAATGCCACTGCCCAGCCGCTGTCTCCTCGCTCTGCTGCTGGGCTCCTCACACTCTGTTTCCTTGCAGCCTTCCCAGCCGGGCTTCGCTCTGCGGCCTGAGAAAAGGCATTGACTCATAGTCGAGAAATGGCTTCACTGTATTCATCCTGTGACACGGGGTGTCACAGATATCCAGGGATGTGAGCCAGGGCGGAGGCCAGGCCAGCCCGGGCTCGCTAGTCTGAGCCCAAAGCCTGCGTCCCTACTCTCTTTGAACTGGCTCTTGGCAAACACTAAGGGGCTAGCTGCTGAAAGTTGAGGACGTAACTTGTTCAGTAACCCTTAAGAAATGAAAACAGAAAGTTCCCAGGAAAAGATGACCAAGAGTGATACTGTAAGCCAGAGAGTCCTATCAAGTCCTCCTGTATGATTTCCTGCTTTTAACATTAGTCTGAGACGATCTATAAAGAGTATTTCGAGTCCCCTAAAGAAATCGTTCAGGTGAAAGGCATTGAATTTGCTGTGCTTTGAAGACAAGGAAGTGTCATAACCAGACTTGGGAAAATGTACTGAGGAAGTGGACCAGACTGTGTTGCAGGGGTGAGGGAGCAGCAGACAGAAACAGATAGGACTGGACCTGAGCCTGGCTCTACCACTAAGTGGCCAGAGGTTTCTGGGCACCTCACACAGCTCCTCTGGGTGCCTGTCTCCTTATCTATTCCATGAGAACATTGGCCTATAAAAACTACAAATGCTCCTTGACTTACACTGGGGCCTCATCCCAATAAACCCATGGAAAGTTGAAAATGTAAGTCAAAAATGCATATGATGCACCTAACCTACCAAACATTATAGCTTAGCCTAGCCGACCTTAAATGTGCTCAGAACACTTACATTAGCCTACAGTTGGGCAAAATCATCTAACACAAAGCCTATTTTATAATAAAGTGTTGAATATCTCATGTAATTTATTAATACTCTACTGAAGTATGGTTTCTACTAAATGCATATAGCTTTCGCACTCTTGTAAAGTCGAAAAATCCTAAGTCAAACCACAGTTGACTGTGTGTACTTCTATGTTCGTGATGATCCAGTTAAACACCCAGTTGACTTTTACCCAAGGGACTGATAGTAAGAATGATCAAGTTGGTTGTTTATTGGTCTGCGCTTTCTACAGAAGACTTCCCAACACACTTGGGAAGTGTGCCCAGCTCCCTTGGGTCACCCCAGATTCACCTGAGCTCTCCTGTGCCCAGATGCTATGTTCCTGGCCCTGGGCCCTGGCGCCAAGCTCTGTTCCTGACTCTTGTCATCTGGTAATTAGCCCCCGGACCTCCCCTTCTTTGTGTCTCCTTTGGCTTGTTCTCAGGCCCCAGGGCAGGGCTAGCTCCGCTAGGGCCCTGGGCTGGGGGTCGGATGTACCTGTGCTCAACAGCCAGAGTCAAGAAGCTGCAGTATCTTTTGCTCCCCACGCTGCACTGGGCAGCGCCTGCTGTTCAGACAAGACACTAAGGTAAGAATTGACAAGGACCAACCCGAGTTCCTGCTCTCTAAGGGGAGCATGTTGTTACTGCCTGCTGCAGGCGAGTCAGAGAGTTGGTGGGAAGAGAGACCCGACTGGGGTACCCGCACTTGTTGGTACACCTCTCAATACAGGGTGTCAACAGAATTTCTGGACTGAGAACCACAATCATTTACACTCCTGGGAAAAAGTGTGGAAGAGAAGCAGGCTGGAGAGGACCTTCCTGGCCAACAACAGACACAGCCTCACTCTCCAGGAGCTGGAGAATCCCAGGCTTCAATGTGGAGAAACACATGTCCTCAGACCCATGTCTGGCCAGTGTAGGCAAGTGTATCCCTGCCAGGGGCCAGCTGGAAGTTTCCTGAAGCCCCTCATGCTTCTGGCCTCTTCAACTCAGAGGTTGTACTGCAGAACAAAAACCTTAAGAAACCCGCAACATAATCGAAATTTTAAATGCATTAGGTCATTTTTTGTAAGACTCTCCAGTAATGAGAAAGAGAAATCACAACAGAACAAACTCACATCAAGGATATACTAAAAGAACAACAACCACTACCATCACAAACCAAAATGGTTATAGCTCATGTCACCAGCAAGAAGGCAACCTTAGGATGGTGGCCCTAGGGCTATCAAATCCCCAAGGAACCATCCCAACCATCCAAGGAAAGAATCAATACTGGAGACGATGTCTGCTTTCCAAGGCAGAGAGCAAATACACGCATCGCACGTTGTCAATGACAAAGCAAATGGAAATGTTTCTGTAGTCAATGCTCAGTGAATTCGATGATTTCATTCACAGATTCTTGAGTATCTGGGGCCCTCCTTAAACATTCTGGCGAAATGACATTTGTAAGATACACAAAGAATTCACATCTTGCATCTTGACAAAATCAGACTCTTCAAATCCTTCTTGGAAATGAGATAGAAAACAAAATAAAATATAAAAATATTTAAAAATCCACAAAATGACAAGGAAAATGGATTAGGCTACTCTTGCATGGCTCTTTTGTGGCCTGGAAAGTTAACTGTGTCCTGAAGTCACAGCACTGGCTGCCCTCCAAAATTTTAGAGGCACCTCAAGGCATTTGGAAGAAAGCACTGCTTGGCTAGGAAAAGTGGTAACGAGGGAGGCTTTTGGTCCAGAAATTACAAGGAAAGTAACAATAATGTTAAGCAAGTGCCTAGAATTGGCTTCACACAGGCTGTCTCTGCAATTATTGGCAAAGAATATCTTTCTTTTTATTTGTACAATTGACCAAAAATCTTTCTTCCTAGAATGCATTAACTTCTTGATCTACTTGTTCTTTAAGTTTGGGAGAGCAGAGATTCCTCTGAGAATCCAATAAAGCTATGTACCCTTTTCACCAAAAAATTTCTGTTGGCACATAATTTACAATGAATTTAAAAGGACCCTGAAGCCAATCCATAGACCCTGGTTGGGAACCTCTGTGCTAAAGTGGGCTCCCTTTGTGACCTGTGAGCCAAGGATGGGAGCAGACTTGTTTCCGAGAGCTTCAGTGTCAGGGACCAATTGCCTCTGGGAGGTGATGGGAATTTTCTTCTTTTTTTTTTCTCCAGAGACAGGGTCGTGCTCTGTCACCCAGGCTGGAGTTCAGTGGCATGACCATAGCTCACTGCAGCCTCCAAGTCTGGGGCTGAAGCAATCTTCCCGCCTCAGCCTGGTGAATATAAGTGTGCCTGGTGGTAGTGGGAATATTCTAATCACAGGGACACGTCAACGGCTCCTGAGTTTGCCCTGGGAATTTGCCACACTCATTGTGAAGCCATCCATCCAATCTGGCCAGGGCCATTTCCCCCAGAGGCCTTCAGGCGTTTAAAAAATTCCAGTTGGCCTGACCAGACAGCAGGTATACGACAGGAGAACCTAGTAGTACTCAAACCAGCGAGTGTTCCCATTACATTACATTCTGTAACTGGTGCGTGTAGGTGTGTGTATACCTGGAAATCTCAGGTAATCTCAGTAGCTGGTTGGGTTAATCTAGGCTTACCTGAACCAGTTCTTCACTTTGGAGCATTTTCCCAAAGGAATTATGGACAAAACCAGCAAAACAAACAATTTAGTGATTTGGCCCAGAAGAAATCCAGAGCTCAGGAGCTCTTCTCTACACACCACCCTTACACCAGGAGTCTGAGACCCCGACAGGTAAAACGATATGCTTAAGGTCACCATCTAGAAAGGGCATGGCCGAGACTCTGACCTGGGTCTGTTGAACTCAGTGTCTATGCCCCAAATCACAGTCACAGTCAGAATGAGGTAGGGTTGTACAAAGGGAAAGGTACAAACAAAGCACCTTCCTGCCCTGCATAATGTATTTTTGGATCATAGGGAACTTTTTGCATGCTGGGCACCACCTCCCCAGCGAGATTCTGAGGTCTGCAGGCTTCCCCCAACCACCACTGGGGTGGGCACATTAACGACAGCCCCTTGCCTGGTGTTCCCGATGTCTTGGAATACTGGCCATGAGATAGATGGATTTTCATCTGACTTCTGACTTGGCAATACTCTGTGAGTCTCCTGCTGGGCTTGAGGCTCATGCTGCAACATCAAATTCCTGTAGCATCAGTGTCACTGGGACACACAGGGCACATCTTCCTGCCATCCCAAATCTACTCTGCTGCAGACTCCCTTGGCAGGGCCCCTCCCTACACAGGCCCAGGGAGAGGAGGGCCAGTGGTGCACACCCCCTTTTCCTGCAGCCTATTGGGAAGGAGTCACCAGGGCAGGGAGGCAGTGTGGAAGCTGTGAAGGGAGGCTTGGTGGATTTAGACAGAAATACTGAGCTTTCACATTGCACCCACAGTGGGGTGATACTAGGGGGGTGGGAAATCAAGCTTGCTGGGGGGCAGGCCTGAGTGGCACAGTCTTGATGCTCTGAGCCAGAGAGCAGAGCAGGGACTATGAGCAGGTCGTGTTCTTGCCTTGGCAGGGCAGCACTTGAGGCCTGCAGCAATGGCCGAGCTGGGACCCTGGGGCTCTGGGAGGACACCCTCCCCAGGATCAGCTAAGAAGGATTTGGAGTAAAGCCTGTGCCCCTAGGCTCCTTGAATTGGCCACCTCTCTCCTACACCTGGTTTGGGGTTTGCTTGATTTATTTTGGGGGTGTGTTTACAATAAGAGGGCCCTGAGCCCCTCCCTTGTCCCGGGCACTCCCTCATTTCCCTGGCACTGTCTCTCACTCTCTCCCCTACCCCCCTCCCTTGCTGCTGGTGTGGGTGATTTAACCCTGGCATGTCATTCCTGTCAGATACCCTGACTTGGGGGAAAAGCTGGACGTTTTTATCTACAACAGGGCTACCTTCTTCACACGGCATCCGCATTAAGAAGCTGCACAAGCCACTTTTCCTGGAATTTGCTCTTCTTGTTCCTGTCTTCGTGGGCTGAGTGATGTAATGCCTCCCTGTCCCCTGCTTCCTGCAAGGATGTCTTGGGCTGGCCTCGCAGGAGCGTTAGACCCATGGCAAGGCTTCCATTTGGTTCCTTCCATCTCTCCCTGTCCATCACTCTCTCTGTCCATCCCCAGCGCTTCGGAATAAGGCCAGAGCAGCAAAGACTCGCCTTTGCCTCACACTGCTCCAGTCGAAAGTTCACTGTATTTCCTTACAAACCGAGAAGCTGCACATCGAGTATCTCTGAGAAACTCACTCAGTTGATTACACCATTGCTAAACTTTTGGCAGAACACATGTTTATCCATTTAATTATCATTATTAAGTTTTTCTCCCACTCAGATTTTTGGCTTCACATATTATATCATTTTTGGCTGAGTGTACATGTGTGGGGAGCGATACACAGAAGGGCAAAAAATATACAATTTACTCATGTTGACTATCATGCTGCATACTTGAACTTTAATTTTTCTCCCAAGTACAAATATCTAAAAGCTACCCATGGCACTAAGCAAATATTCCTTTCTTTAAACAAATTTTCTTTCGTTTTCAGAAAAAGTCCCTTCCATTGGTCCTGCTCTCAGCGGGTCTTACTCAGGCCTCAATCACTTCCTGCTTGGATTATAGATAGTTTTTGTTTCAAAAACTGGTCTAAAATGATGTCGTTTGAATGAATATCCAAGGCGCCAAACAGACATCGGAAAGATTGATTCTAGGCTCTGGAAAATGAAATATTAGTTATCTACTTTACTCACTTGTGAAACATGCAGAAAGATTAAAATTCAAATTTCTCGTCCGGATTTCCAAAACTCTCGTCATCCCAGTTACTCCCATAATTCAAATCCAGAATCGACTTCACCTGTCCCATGTGCCTTCCTTTGCTTGGTGGACTTGTGGGTGACTATGTCCAAGCCACTGGCCAGGGAAGACAACAGAGGAACTAGGATGACCCCCGCCTTGAGAACCCAGGTCCATCCACGTTCCCACTCACATCAAGGGCTCACTTGCTCATGAACCTAGCTGTCCCCAGGGGAGGATCCTGGAGCTGTTGCCAAGGACATGCTGACCTCTGGGGTGCTCTGGCCTGAAAGGAGCCCTACATTTGACTGCTGTAACTACCTGTCCCCTGACACGCCCCATCTCTCTTTTGCCCAGGGATCCATTCCCCACCAGGGCTCCCTGCTCTAAGCCTGCTCACTAGGATATAGGCACCACTCTGTGAACGTCTCACACATGAGTGTGCAAGGGGCACACTCTTGCCCTGTCTGGGCTCGTGTGTGCCGCAGACATGTCTCTCCATGACTGGGATCTGATGGGCTTGACCTTCCCTTTGTCCTCCAGCAAGTGACCCTCAGGGAGCAGCCTTCTTTCACAGTGACCTGCTTTCCTCCCGGTGTCAACCTTGCTGTGGCAGAGAAGGCTACGAGCACACCAGAAATGTGCACTTGCCTCCTGATTGTGGGGTGGTCCCTGAGAGACAGCCCCGCCAGGAGACAGCCCCACCAGGGACCACATTTCCCCCTCCCTTGCCTCCAGGCAAGGCCAAGTCACTGGTTCCTGCCATTGGAATGTAAGCAGACCAGAAGTGCTGAGTGTCACTCCTGAGGCAGCGTGACTTGCCCATGGTCTTCTCTCCATGCACTGGCTGGAGAAAAAGCAAGCCCAGGGGCCTGGGGGTGGCAGAGACACAAGACAGAAAGATCCAGTCCCCTGACATACATATGAAAAAGTCACCTGTTGACCAAGAGCACCTGCCTTGGACTGTTGTTACCTGAGTGAGACACAGAGGCCAATCGTGCTAAGCCACTGAAATGTGGGGAATCATTTGTTACAGCAGCTGGTGTTACCTTCATCCTCCAATGGTCATCTTTGGTCCCCTCCCCTCAGGAGCTGCCTGGTTCCCGGCAGAGCACCCCCTGGGTGTGGCTGCCCATCCTGAGGCTGCCCCCTACCAAGGGGCAAATTTCCCCACAACCGTTGAGACCAGCACCCTGAGGGCCAGCAGTAGCAGCAGTTTGGAACCTCCAAATTTTTTGTTGAGATGACTTTGGTCCCTTCAGGGGACACCCCAAGGGTGCTGCCCAGGCTGCTGTGAGGAGGACTAGGGCTTGCTCCTCAAGAGGGAACAGGTGGGGCTACACTAGGGTCAGTTCCCCAGGTGCAAATTCGCACCTGCCTCCACAAGTGGCCTAGCCTGTCTCTACCTCGGTTCTCGGCCTGCCAAGCAGAAGAATGACGTTTCTCCACAAGGTAACTGCGAGGCTACAACACACCCGATGTAGCTGGCACATGGGAGGGCTCAGGAAACGTCCCCCGCTTCTGAGTAGGAAACTCAGACATGAAACTGTCCGGCTGAAAGTCCCCTAGAAAAGCAGAGAGGGAAACCCCCTAGGCGGCCAAGCCAGACAGGGCACGGTTGCCCAGGCTGTGCCTTCCAGCATTCCAGGGAGGTGAGCCAGCTGGGCCAGCGGTCTCCAGCGGCCACCTCAGGCCCATGATGACCAGAGCCCAGGAAGGGGCCACAGGTGGCAGGCAGAGTGCCCGTGAGACCCCCTCCCGCCAACCTAGGCCCACCTGGTGGCAGGAAGGAAGCCACTCCCAGAATTTTTAAAACAGCCCTCTGGTGTGTGACCACCTCCCTCCCATCTTGGGTGCAGAATCAACGCTGTCTCGGCCGGTCTTTTCTTTCTGCGGACACAGCCCAGGGCTGCAGTTGGGACAGCCCACCGCTCCCCTCCAGCCAGGGGCCTGACAAGGCGGGAACACATGGTTTTTTCCTGGAGTGGCTCCAGCTCTCCCATCCTCCGCACCTGGCCTCGCCCTCCACATCTCTTTCAGCACCTGGGCGGCCAGTTGGGCTGTCCTAGGAAGTGCATCCGCTGGCAGCCAGCGTGGGAGCCTGCGTGTCATTGTTGTTTTCTCTGCAAGGCTCTGGCCTTTGTTGAAATCCTTCGACGAGCGCACAGTGCCTTAACCCCAACTCGCTTCTGCAGAAGGTCAGCTCTCAACGAAACAGAGCCAAGAAACCAAAGCCCACTGGATGTTTCTGGCGACCCCAAAGAGTAACTCAGAGCCTCTCATTTCAAGTGGAATTGGATACTGAAGGATTATGTTGGTCCTCTACCCTCCCCTAAGGCCTGATAGCTTCTGAATGTCAGCCAAGAGAAGCTCCGTGTGGGGAAAGCAGAGTAACTTGTTTAAAGCCCTGGAGTGCATAAGCAGAATTGCCATTTCTTTATCTGCAGGGGTACTTGGGGAACTCAGGATGGCCACTGCCCCTCCCTTCTGCCCAGGGGGGCCCAGAAGTAAGGGGGAAATAAAGAAGTTGCCTCCATCCTTGCCCTAAAGAAGTGCTTCATCGAGGAAGCTCTTTCCCACTCTGTGACCAGGACCTGAGAGCCCCACGAGGCCAGCTTCCAGAATAAAAAGGGAGATGCCAACTTCAGTGGGCAGGGGCAAAATGTCTCCTCTCTGGAACAACGAGCCCAGATCCCCTTCCAGGCCCATATAGCAAAATCATGAGTACTTTTGGAGTATGGATAGAGAAAAGCCTTCCCTTCTTCTCTGCAGATGGAGCCACTGTCACTAGCACCCCGGCACCTCCAAAAAGGCCCACACCCCAGCCAGGCCTCCAAAATTAAAGGGAGCCTCAGGCCATATTTTCAGCAAGGGGAAAGGAGAGGAAAGCATGTGTAGACGGCAGCTCTGCATGGCAGGGGTAAGGACAAAAAGGGCCATCAGGAATAGAACGAGGAGATTTGCTCCCCCAGGGACCTTTACTGGCTTTAAGCCCCATGGGTAAAGCCTCAACCACAGCAGGGTCCACAGGAAACCCACCCCTGCCTGCCCAAATGGCCCCCAAGAGTTAGACGTTTAGAGAAGACTCTGTTAGAATCCATGATAAAAGATCCTGCAAAGAGACGAGATTTGGAGTTTGTGGCTACTGTAATACTTGGGCTGGAAATACCAGTTGGCTCTAAAATTATAGCCCTAACTCTTCATCAAAATATCCTTTCATGCCTGACAACAACATGCCAGCAAGTGTTTGAAGCACTCTTAATGTGTTGATGCTACAAAACCATTTGACTTCAGAGTTTTTTTGACAGAGGCAAAATTATCAGGTAGTTCAATGACATCAACTTCTTCAATACCAAACACCAATGAAACAGGAAAGCCTCATTTTGGGGGGTTTGGCCCTTGAGTGAGCAGATCCATTGCTGGGGATCTCCGAAGGCTCCCCCACACCCAGGAGTAGCCAAGTCAGCCCTTGAAGGCAGTGGGGAAGACTCAATGCCCCCAATCAGGGGTAGGGTTTGCATCCCAGACAACTCTCTGTGTCTCCATATGCAAGGTTTGGCCATGTGCCTCACGTTTCTCAATTTGCAAAGGACACAGAGAGGACATTCTGAAAGGACATGCCATGAGGCTTGTGAAGGAGGCTGGGATGAGGGTCCCCACGGGGCACACACATTGAGGCATGGCAGTTAGAAGGAAAGTGGGGAACAATCCTTAGTGCCCATGACACCCTCCTCACCCCCACCTCCTGGCCAATCCCTTCTTCTCTCTCCCCTAATCTGATCGTGGTACATAAGGGCTTCTAGATAATGGATTGTGTCATTAAGAGTTGCCTTTGCAAGATTTTCATCATAATCTCTTCACCAAATGTCCCAACACAATGGTCATAACGTTCATCCACTTTCTTAAGAAGTTTGTGTTAAGCACCAGGTGCTAGATGAACAAGACATGTAGGGTCCCAGGCTCCTGAAGCTCACAGTCTTATGGGAAGTAGAGTCCCATAAGCAGGTGATACAGGGAATAAAAAGACTCCCCAGCTCATCTGGGGTGGTCAGAGGAGGCCTCCTGGAGGACAGGGTGTCTCAGCTGAGACCTTAGGGATGTCCAGGATTTAAGTAGCAGAAGAGAGAGTCTGAAATGGGGTGTGGACCTAGCCCATACCCAGGCCTCAGAAGCAGCAGGTGTACAGACAGTGAAGTGAGAGGGAATGCCCTGTTGGGGGAAGTGGCCAACATGCTGAGGAGAGGTGAGCAGGGCCCACAGGCCAACAAGAACTTTTAATTTCACCCCAGGGGCAACATCAAGACACAAATCTGGCATGAGAATACAGGATGAGTCAGCTACCATATGTTATAAATTCTAAGGTGCCATCAATTTTAAGCCACAACCTGTTTCAGAAATGTTAAATGTAAAAACTGTAAATATTAGAATATGAGAGATGGAAGGCCAGCCTTTTGAATGAAGAAAAAATACCATCAGCTCAAAGCGACCCATGCAGCAGAGGTGTGAGACAGTCCCATTCAGGGAATGCAGGGTGGGGGGCAGGGAGAGGAGGTGGCACACAGCACCACTTTGCTGGGGACAATTGTGTGCCCCTTTGTTCCATACTCGCAACAATTTTGTCCAGGCCAAACAGATAAAAGTAAACCTCAAGGCCTAAGTTAAAGAAAATAAAAATGTGAAGAAAAGGAAACCCTTGTACACAATTGGTGGGAATGTAAATTAGTACAGCCATCACAAAATACCATATGGAGGTTCCTCAAAAAACCAAAAATAGAATTGCCGTATGATGCAGATGTCCCACTTCTGGGTATTTACCAAAAGATTTGAAGTCAGTATGACAAAGAGATGTCTGCATTCCCAGGTTCATTGCAGCACTAATCACAACAGCCAAGATATGGAATCAACCTAAATGTCCATCGACAGAAGAACGGATAAACAAAGTGTGGTGTGTGTGCACAGTGGAATAGTATTCAGCTTTTAAAAGAAGGAAATTCTCTCATTTGCGACAACATGGATAGAACTGGAGAACATTATGCTAAGTGGAATAAGCCAGGCACAGAAAGACAAGTACTACATGTTCTCACTCATACATGGACTCGGAAACAAGCAGAGAACAGAACGGTGGTTACCAGAGCCTGGGGGTGGAGGGAATGGGGAGAGGTGGTCAGAGGGTGCAGGGCCTCAATTAGACAGGAGAAATAAGTTCTTTTCCCTTTGAGATATATTGCACATCGTGGCGAATATCATAAATAATAATGTACATTTCAAAATCGCTAAGAGAATAAATTCCAAATGTTCTCGGCACAAAATATGATAAGTATTTGAGGTGATGGGTATGTTAATTAGCTTGATTTAATTTTTCCACATTGTCATAACATCACTTTATACCCCATAAATATGTGCAACTATAATTTGTCAATTTACAACGAAGAAAATAAAAATAAAAAGTAAAAGTCCAGTAAAGTGTTTCCGAAGTGGGCTGTGGAGATGAAAAGCACAAACCTGTGCTCTTCCTGAGGGGCACATTTGGGCCGGTCACATGTATATGAGGCTCGCACCCCACACACAGCTGCCTTTCCAACCCCCCCGCTCAACAGCAGCCCCCAACCTCTCCCCTGTTCTCTCTCCCACTAAGTGCCTCCCTAAGGAGGCAGCGGCTGTCCTGCCCTCTGCAGGTGGTTAGCATCCACACACCGTATTTCCCAGTTGGCATTCGACCCACTTTTTAATGTTTCTGAAGTCATGATGCCTCTTAAAATTGATGTGTATATTTAAGCTGGTGGTATTTTTCCCTTCTGAGAAGCTGTTACTAAATTGACTGTGCGTCTTACAATCATTGTACAATCCAGACTGTAGAGCCTTAGACTCTAGAATATTCGGTAATCAATGTGCCCATCAGATCACACTGTAACGTCTGTGACTCATTTAGAAAAAAAACCCAAACAGGGCACTTATGCTTTTTTTTTGGTAAATACTGCTGTCTCCAATTGGTCTCCCCTTTTTGCAGATATGCACAAATATCCACTAATAAACAAATTCCAAGCTCTATTGAGTAATCCTTCTTAAAAAGGGAAAAAACTGAGGCGTCTTGGATGATTACAGGAATTGGAGTCACAAGTATTTTGGTGAGTGCTTTTACCCCCATTCATAACAGTATGGACTTTGCAGGGGGGAATGGCCCCAGCAAAGCAGAGACTGGGCATTGTGGCTAGCTGCAGTTTACTTAGCTTGCTGACTGTTATCAGACGGTGCCTATTGACACACATGGTCTTAGTCATCTTCCCAGGAGCCCTGTGCCCACTGTCTGGATGTGGAAACTGAGTCTCAGGGAGGGGAGGGGGCTTACATGTCACCACGCAGCAGGAAGGTATGCAGTCAGGACCTGCACACAGGTGCGTCTAATTCCCCAGACCCACAGAAGCTCCCAGAGAGAGGCATGATGCCCAGAGTGCTTCAACCCAAGATACAAATCCACTTTCCTTAAAGTTCTTCCCAGTAGAAACCAGCATCTGGAATTTACCTCCCTGCTACATAACACTTCTATGTTTAAGAGGAGTCTCTGGATAGAGGTAAAAAGCTCAAGACACTTTTGTTTCTTTCCATCTCTGCCCCCACTCTGTGCTGGGAATGGCCCCTCGAACAACAGAAGGGGTGGCAGGGCTCATCACTTTCTGGTGACTTCCAGATATTAAAACAGTAGTCCAGGCTGAAACATCAGCCTCCTGCCTTGCTCACCTGGCAGCTCTCAAGAAGCCCTGAAGGGAGCTCGATTTCCAGTGTGGAAAATGCAGGCCTTTCATTTGCAGGTGTGGGCCTTGGTACCAGAGCCCAGGGAAGGCCCCCTGAACATCTTATGTGTTAACAAGGCTGGGCTAGTAGCCTGGAATAGAGCTGACCGTTCTTGGGCAATAGTGTACACGTCTGAACTCTCCTCATCTGTCTCCTCTCCCTGAAGCGACTCTCACACATGCCTGTTACTGCCAGTGCCACACCTCTCCTCTGAAAGGTGAGCTCTTACCCTCTGGTCTAAATCAGGTGTCCAAAGGCAAGGAGGATGTTGCCTATGCAATGGACAGGTAAGGCCTAATATGGTGGCTGTGATGGGATGAACTGTGTCCCTCAAGAGTCAGTCAGTTGTTGAAGTTCTAACCCCCAGTCCCTCTGAATGCAACCTTATTAGGAAACAGGGTGTTTGCAGACTGAACCAAGTTAAGATGAGGTCACTAGGGTGGGCCCTAATCCAACGAGACTGGTGTACTTATAAAAAGGAGACTCGTGGACATAGAGAGACACACACAGGAAGATGCCATATGACCATGAAGGCACAGATCAGGATGACTCTTCAATAAGCCAAGGAATGCCAGCGAGTGCCATGAAACCACCAGCAGTAAGAGACAGACCTGGAGCAGATTCTCCCCCATGGCCTCAGAAGGAACCAACCCCACCAACACCTGAATCTAAAATTCCCAGCCTCCAGAGTGGTGAGACAATGAATTTCTGTTGTTTAAGCCACGGGTGAGCAAACATCCTGAATTCTCGAGAAAGGTTACAATTCCAAATGTTCTAAACCTCAGTCCTCATAAGCTGACAAAATGTTCCAGAAATTCACATTTTAGCTTGAAAGTATCCTTTCCTGAACTGCCTCCCAAACCCCTAAACAGCATAAAAACCCATTGAGAGACCATAGGTCTTGATTTAGGGTTCAGAAAATACAGTCACCAAATGTGTACATCTATCTACAATAAGGCTACCTGATCCAGGGCTCACTTTCCCATCGGGGAAGCAGGCAGGTTTTCGCCTGCCCTCCAGCCTCACAGGACAGGAGTCAGGACTGGACCCACCCTGGGGAGGCCAAGCAAAGCCCTGTTTCCCAAGAGACTCAGGCGCATCGTCTCGTGCAGAAGGCTGGTAGCCCTGCAAGAGCGAGCCAGGCGGCGTCCTTCCATTAGCGCCCAGCGCGGCCCAGGAGGACGGCGCTGTTTGAAGTTCATGTGCAGTTCCTTCAGACCTGGGCAGGGCTCCTGACGGCCACATCACTGCCTGTCTGAGCTTGAACACGTCTCAACCTTGCTGGTTGTTATTGGGTCACAGTAAGTAGTTTTTCTTGGAGGGTAGGGATGGGTGGGAGGATTCGTCCAGAAAATGGAAATGTTGCCTCTTACTCACTGTGAAGTTCTTCAAGGCATAAGATCATGGTGTCTTTTGTTGGTTGGCGTTGCCTGATTTAGGTGTGGAAGCCGGCTCCTACAGTTTACCTGGCCCTTCACCCAACTGGCTGACAAGGAACCAAATACCCCCGGCAACATATGTAACACCAGAGGGTCAACCCGAAGCCTCGATGGCCCTGCTCTGAGTGCCAGTGCGGGCTTCCAGCAAAGCCAAACCCACAGGCGCTAGTGCTTTGAAACACATCACCTGGGCTCTGGGTGAGCGGTTTAAAGACGCCACAGTAAAGGCAGCCGCGGGATCAGGTAGACTAGAGGCAGCGCTGCTGTCTTTCCTCAGAGGACCCCGGAGAGTGTCTAGAGAGACAGACATGGGCTGCTCTTCCATCTCTACCACCTCCTTGCCATGTGGCTTTGGGCAAGTCACTTAGCTTCTCTGTGCCTCGGTTTCCTCATCTTTACCCTGAGGTTATATTGTGCCTACCTCACAGTGTCATTGTGAAGGGTTAAATAAAATAGGGAGTATACAGTAAGCACACAAGTACACATGTGTGTACCCATGTGCCAGCGTTGCTAATAGTCCTCCGTAATCACAGCTTTTCGGCCATCAGAGCAGGCAAGGCCCCTCGAATCATCCAGTCCAGATGAGGAAATGTCAGCCGAGGGGAAGGCCACACTGCAAGTTTTGAGCCCAGGGCAAGGCAGAGCTCCCTCCCCCGAGGGGGCTTCATGCCCTCACACAGAGCCAAGGCACCGCACACCCTTACACTCACCAGGTCTCTTTTCAGACCCCAGTAACCCACGATGTCAGGAAGGATGATTTTCTTTAGTACAAGAGTTTCTTATTACAAGAAGGAAACAATTTGAATACGGCATCTAGAACGGGCCACTTAGGTTAGGTGGGAACACAGAGACATAATGATCCTCAGTCCTCTGCTTTCCCACCCACATTTCTGTGAGGGTTTTTTTTTTTTTTTTTTTTTTTTGCGGGGTGTATGTGTATTTAAACACAAACACGTCTGAGTCACAGAATTTAAAATCTAAGGAATCTAAGGAAGGGAATTTTCAAGTGAGTCTCATCAGCTCTAATTCTGTGGGACCAACCAACTTGGACCATCTATTTACTTTATTATTCGGTTGTTGGCCTGAGAGATGAAATATGGGATTAGAGAGGGGGTGAAGAACAAAAAACCCACCCTGGTATACAGAAATGAAGAACATAACCCTCCATCCAAACAAACACAAACAGGCCTGGCCAGGCCTTCCTCCCCACCCGGCGGCCCTGTCGCCTCATTTCCACTGAAATAAACACGTGTAGTAGAAAATGCAAGTTGAATAAAGTGCTGTGCATCGCCAAACACTAGCTAGTCCCTGGAAGAGATGCAAGCATTTCCCAGCCTCTGCTAAGGGGCCAGATGTTTTCCTCATTAGGGCTTTCCTGGGGTAGAGATAATTCTTGCCTGTTTAATGTTCTAATAGATTACTAATCATTCTGCAAGGCCTGGGAGCTGTCTACTTTCAATTGCCTTTGGAGATGAAACTCTAAAAATGTATCCTATACGGTATCATCTTTGAAACATACTTGCCAAGAAATGTTTACACTGGATGCAGCCCGCTGCCAAATGAACTTTCAGTTTACAGGAAATACTGAAAGTAGAGGAACAAGCTAAATGGCACCAAGAATAAACAATCACAGAAATCCAGAAGATGAAACATTCTTCAAGTCAACACTTCCAGACTCTTTTGTCAATCTCATGAGACATTTTTAAAAGGTAGGATGTACTGTTCTGGAACAAAAGAAACTGAAGGAACACAACCAAATGCAGTGTGTAAATCTAGATTGGATCCTGGTTAAAAAAAAGTAACTTCAAAACTGTCTATTACAGGTATGATAGACATTCTTATGGCAACTGGGGAAATTTGCATATGAACTATATATTAGATTATATCATGAAATTACCATTATTTTCTTAGGAATGATATTGGTATTGTAGTTATATTGAAGAATGTCTTTATTTTTGGATGCAGGATGAAGTATCTTGACGTCTATAACTTACTTTTAATTGGCACAGGAAAAAAAGATATATATGTGGGTATGTATGCATAGAGATAAAGCAATGATGTTAAAATCTTCACAGTTGTTGGAACTACAAGAGAGGTATTCATTATATAATGCTTTCATATTAAAAAACTGGGGAAAGAAAAAAAGAAAAAGACAAAGACAAAAGAACAAAAATAAATAAGAGAAAAAATATTTTAAAAACTAAAAAAAATTTTTTTTTAAGTTGGGGAAAAATCTATTCTAATTAGAAGCCATGCATTTCCACTACTTTGTCTTCTGAAAAGCATAATGGAGAAAATACTGTCGGCATGCACATATGCATGATAAAACTACTAGTAATGAAAAAAGGAAACAAGAACATTATCAAATCAAAATGCAGGATAGAGGTGGCTTCTCAGGAGCAGGAGAGGGATACAGATGTCATGAGAGTTATTGTCAGTATTCTAGTTCTGGGACTGTGTGGAGGCCTCCTGCGTGTAACTTCTTATTGTTAAATGAATAAATAAAACGGAAGGGGCCCATGAATGAACCAATGATAGTAGCTCAAAAATCTAGTAAAATCAAATACTGCCCATCCTATACCTGGTTGTCTGAATGACGAGAAAATGTTCTCATGTCAGTTTTCAGGCCTCTGGATGCTGAAGTAAAACAATTACACTTATTATGGGATGTTTCGGTTTATCCACTTACTCATTTCACAAGTATTTACTGAGGGTTTGCTATAGTTCGGGCATATAATATGGATAGATAAAGATAGATAAACTGTAGAGATACAGCATATATGTCATGTACACTGAGGGTCTGCTATAGGCCAGGCACATAGGCATATATACATACATATGTCAGATGCTACAGAGAAGTACACAAAGCAGGTTCAGGGGCTTGGGAGCAGGGAGTCCAACTTTTGGCCAAGGGGCCAGGGTGAGCTCTCCAGGAAGGTGCCCTTTGGGCTGAGCCCAGAAAGAGTGAGCAAGCCACTATGCACCCTCAGGGAGGAGTACTTCTGGCACCCTCAGGGAGGAGTACTTCTGGCAAAGGAACAGGAAGTGCACAGAAGCGCTGCAGGGCAGGGGATTGCAGGGCTCAGAGCCCCTCCAGTGAAATGCAGGGTCAGAGAGGGCTGGAAGCCATGGGAAACACTTCAGATTTGGTGTGTCGGAAGCAAACAGTGGGTTTTGAGTGGGGAAGTGACATCTTTGATTTGTGTTTTTAAAAGTTAAAGTTGAATGATTCTCTTGAAAAAGTGAAACAGAACTTTATCATGTCCACAAAGACAGGGGTGATACTGAAAACACTGAGCAACTTGCAAGACAAGGGCTCTGGCCAGTCAGAGCTGACTGCTGGTCCTCACACAACAGCCAGGTGCTAGAGAGCCCCTGCTGGGGCAGGGGGCCAGTCCTGGGACTGCTGAACGTGGGTGAGGTCCCCCCAGGTCCAGGAGGGCTGTGGCAGTGGGGGGAGGGAGAATTGGAGGGCTCAGGGAGTGCCTGTTTGCCCATCTGTATGGAAGTTGTCAATATTTTAACAAAAGAATGGGTAAACACACACATATATAACGATAAAATGAATATAAATAAGACTAAACCATGTCTCCATTTAACTGTCTAAAGTAGTTAGGATTGAGCTACAAGTTTAAGGAAACCCAATCAAGGCCATCAACGAGCAGTTCTACTTCTTCCCCAGCTGCCTTGTCCATGGGAAATACAGGAATCATCCATCCATCCATCCACCTGTCTGTCCATCTATCTGTCCATCCAGCTATGCATAGAATCCATAATTTTTGAGCTGCTGGCATGTGCCAAAATCTATTTTAGTGCAGAAGAACTATCAGTAAACAAAACAGGGAATGTCATTGATCTCATGGAGTTTATATTTTATTGTAGATGGAGAATAAACAAATACACATCAAGCAAAATTCAGCATGAGAAAATAAAAGCCCTTGATGGTATAGTGGTTGGGAAGTGGGTTGGATACTTTAGATTCCACAAAGAAATCAGCAAGAAAAAGACAATGTAAAAGAACTTGCTCCTGCTATATCCCCAATCCCTAGAGAAGCACCTGGCATCTGGAAGGCGCTTAATATATATTGGTTGGAAGAAAAATTGAATGTGGAGTATGATTTAGCCATTGACAAGAATTAGGTATATCTGCACATGGGAACATGAAAGGATCTCTGTGAACAGAAACAAGTAAGCCGCAGGGAAATCACTTTTGTAAAACTAAATGCACACACAGATAGAGGTACAGAGAAAGAGCTGGAAGAATCCACATGACGTGGTTAACATGGGGAGGGAAGGGGGTGATAATTCTTCAATCCTTCAGGCAAAGCCAGCTCACTCATACACAATGCCATCATCCAAGCTCCCTGATGCTCCCCGAGGCCTCTCTTTGTGTCCAAGGTAATACTCATGCAGAGAACATTACAGTTTCTAATTCACGTGTGTTATCTCAGAAACAAAGGGCAGAAGGCATAAAAACAGAAAATAAAGAAAGTATTGCAAGTTTCATCCTGTTGGCACCACTGAAATAACTTGCCAGGATCTACAGGGTTAAATAATCCAGATCTTTACCATGGAGGAAGAGCAGAGACACTAACTTGATGAACTCTCCAGGTGAATTCTGCTACCAGTTTATAAAAAGAGAGGGAAAAGATGAGGCTGTCCTTTTGGTTTCTCGCCCTAGAAAGACCTGCTTCATGTTGGGAATATTAAAAACCTGGAAACAAAGGCGTCCTGTACAGATTTTTGTGAAAGTATTAGAAAACTAACAAGGCATGTCCTCCTTAAATCCTCCTGGGCAGTGTTGGTCCAAGGGCCCCACCATGGACAGCTGCACACAAAAAATCGGTGGGTGGGATGCCAGCAGGAGAGCGTCCTAGGGTGAGGGCTCCCTGCCCCGAGAGGCTGAGCCGGTGAATCAGGTGACTCAAACTCCTAAAAGACCCTGTAATTTTCAGTTCACTAAATGGGGGGAAAATCAATATGTGAATCACCTTTCAAGTATTTAATTTAATTAGACAAGGAAAATGAGGCTTCTTTAAAATTCTTACTTGGTATTAACTTCTGTCACAAAGCAGCCTAGAGTAATTGGTAAAAGTGAAAAAGTGATTACCGAGGCTTAAGCTTATTTATCACAGCTGGTGCACTTTTACAAAGTGAGTTTTATGGTGCTAAACCCTCCACCAGAGCAGGACAGGCCCTGGAGCATGGATTCCAGTCTTTCATAAGCCACCTCTAATAAGCTGTGGTAATGGGGTGGGTGCGTGGGGAGGGGGTTTATTAACAGACAGACAGCTGACTGATTGATTTGTGACTGTGGGTGCCTGCTTTCTCTCCTTCTGGCTTCTGTGATGCTGGGATGGTGCAGCATGGCAGGTCACAGAGCCCTTAGTTTATTCCTCTAACCCTTGGCAAAGGACTTGGCCAGAGTTACACTGCCAGTTACCCAGGGTTAAAGCCAGACTTTAACCCCAGACCCTGTGATGCCCACACCACTGAACTTTTCTGTCTTTAGCAAGCTTAATCAGAAAGAAAATGGAGCTGGATCTCCGGAGTGTTGTGCAGGAGCCCTTTCTCTGTAACTCTTCGTTAGTCTTGCTGTTTTTCTACTGCATTAATAATTTCTGTTTATCTTCCCTTTTCTCCAAGGGTGTAAACATTTGGAAGGACTCCATTCTTTTTCTGGGACTGACTGCAGTGCGCTGGATGTGGTAGGCACCGGATACAACGTGAATCTCTCCACGTCAACCTGACTGATGAGGTTTAGGTGCCTGTTTCCTTAACTAAAACAGAATAAAGCTTTCAAGTAAGGAGTTGATATTTGCAATGTGCCAAGCTCTGTGCTGAAATTCAAAAACAGGATAAAACAGACCCAGCCCACAAAAAACTTACAATTAAGTGGGTGAGCACACAATTTTCCTTTTTCCTTTTTGGCAAAAATATTAAAACGAAGTTTCAGAGAATAATAGTACGAACAGACATGTACTCACTTCCAAAACATGTAAATTTCATCAAATTCATTTTGTCCCTCCCAACCCCAAACAGAGAAATAAAATCGATATTATAGCAGGCCAGGTGATCCGATTCGTGATCCTGAACCAGTAGGCCAGGGATTCAGCTGCATTTCCCTTAGAAAAATATTTAATTAGACAAGTGAGGAGATACAGCAGCGGGAGAATATGACAGTTGAAATCTTTCTAAGGTTTCAAAAACCCTAAATATTTTATTAGGCATCTTTTCCTGATGAAAGATTTCTGATCCTCCCTCCCTTACAATCTGGGCAGGCTATATTGTTGTCAGGAGGGGGCTGCAAAACTTACAAGGGTGGGCAGGCCAGCCAAACAGCCATCTGCCCAGAGACCCACCTGGCCAGGCTTTGGAGCCAGGGGTAGGCTGGAGCCAGGGCCCGCGAAGTGTGTAGTAGCCTATTGTACTTTGAGGAGAACCTTTGGACATCCCCTTTCCTTCATAGTCGTCTGTTTTTCCACTTTCAAATGGGAACTTATCAAACCCATCAAATTGTATACATTAAATATGTGCAATTTTTTGTATGACAATTACATCTCAATAAAGCTGTTAACAACAACAAAACAGGAACCAGGTCTTTGTTCTAGCAGGCAGATTCCATGCAGAGATTATTCTGTGTAACTGGTTCTCCCAGTGGCTCCCACACCAGCAGTAGCAGCAGCATCTGTTGTGAGGCTATGCTTGCTTTCTACCTGATTTATTTTACTATTTTTCTTAAACAAGCATAGCTCCCAGGAAGCCCAGGCTGCATCGAGGGGCTAGGAAAGGATTCATAGGTGCTGTGATTCCTTTTGACTGCTCTGGGGGGGCTCAGGCTGCAGCTAGCTGGGGCCGGCAAGGTCTTTTCTATTTGCTGTCAGCACTTGGGGCAACACTACCCATGCTTTTATCTTGGGGACACCCTGTTGGCAGCATGCCTGCCTCACTCTCATGGGCAGCGCCAAGGCTCATGCTGGCCAAGTCAGCTAGAGTCATTGTCTCTCCCACCCGGGAGCGGGCTAGGGCTGTCATCATTAATGTTTGGCACGCATTATTATTTACGAGCTACTAAGCTAGGCTGAAGAACAATAACAGCGGGATAACCGAACTACAGGCTACTGGTTTTGTCTGTGCCCAACTTAAATTAAGTAGTTGCAAAAGATAATTGGAGACATAAAGGCCTAGATGTAGAGTCAGCTTGTAATATGGCAGAAGAGATTTGTAGTCTTTGATAACATAACACAGACAGAATTATTCAAGGCCGGCCCATAAAACAAGGAGACTCATTTTAACATGTGGTTTCTGAGAACCACTGCAACACTTTTATTCACAACTTGTGGACAAACAGATAGGTGGTTTCAGTAACATTTCACAGTGACTATTAGAATTCTTTTTTCCTCTCTTTTTAAAAAAAAACTTTTTTGCCATGAAGACTCCAAATACTCTAATGCAGTGGTTCTAAGTGGTCCCCACATTAGCAGCATCCACATTGCTTGAGCACTTGTTAGAAATGCAGATTCTTAGGCCCACCCCAGGCCTATGCTTCAGTGGGGCTGGGAACCCATACTCTTTTAACAAGCCCTCCAGGGGATTCTGATGCTCACTCCTTTGCACTAATGTATACAGAAGAACACCATAATTCTACACTCCAGGGATTGTGTACATTTTGAACTTGGAAAGTAGAAGTCCTTGGCCATGCATAGCCCCAGCCCTGATCTCTATCCACCCAGCCACTCTACCAACCCTGCTTCCTTTCTCCTATCCATCCTCTGGGCTACCACACTGGCTCCTGAATGCTGCCACTCTCTTGGTCCTTCAGCGCAGACGCTCAAAAAATATGTGTTAAATGAGCAAGCACTCCTCAATGGCTTTGGTTCTAAACTCTCCCAAGATTTTGTGAACTTGCTCAGTAAAGAACACAAGGGTGGGGTCTGTAAACGTCATATGAGGAATCTCCTGTGCAGAACTCAATAGGGGTGGTGTTTGTGTCAGGAGGACCAGGGTCTTTGGTGTGTCGTTTCCAGGGGACATACTCTGACCTGAGAAATCTCTCAACATACATATGCAAAGATGAGCTTCTACTAAGCACACATTTTATTATTGCCCATTAAAACAGAAGGCGATTAAAGCACTTTTTAATTAAAAAAATTATTAAATGGAGTAGGAAGTAATGGTATCAGTTAATCTCAGGGTAGGGTTTTTTTTTTGAACCCCCTAATAACTTCCTAAACATCAAGCATTTCCATGAAGCTAGCCAAAGTTACTTAATTATAGGCTTCATGAGTAAGTGTTTCTACAGAATTCTCAAAGGAATCATCAGGATCCTTGTATAATATAGGGTTTAGATGTTCCACGCCGGAGCCTATATACTAGCTCTTTTATCTTAATGCACAAAGGTGTCCAGAAGAGGATACAAGGAGGAATTAAACACCTTGGGGAGCCAGCCTGGCTCAAGAATGAGGCAGCCGACTGGAGGCTGTGAACTCAGGTGCAGACATCCCCACCTGGCTTGGCAGCAGGCCACTGCAGGGCCTGGTGTTGGTCACACAGTGGCCCTCCAGGGGGTCCTGGTAGGCAAGAACATCACAGCTCACCAGCGAAGACACTCAACATCGCTGTTGCTTCCCCTCACAGCTCTGAGAGTCTTCCTTCACAGCTCTATCTGCAGAGGAAGCCAGGCTGGGTGTTGTAGCATGGGGGCCTGCAAGAAGTTGGGGCAAAGGAGAGTGCAGTGCATTGGCAGCAATGACGAGCCCCAGTGCCTGGCCCAGCACCATCACCAGCTGGGATGCCACGTGCAAGCCTCCCAGCCTCTCTAGTCTCCTCTCTCTGCTAAACAGTGGTGCCAGATTCCCCGATATCCTACTACAGAAAGCTTTCAAACTCTCCCTGCTCCCTAGGACCTTTGCATTTCAGACAGGACCCACGGGAAATTAAGTGACGGGGAGAAAGTGGGGAACAGGGGAGCAGCCTCTGAATCCCACCCAGCCCAAGGCAGTGCCTGGCAAGGATGCTGAGGCCCAGAAGGCAGGAAGCGGGGGTGGGGTAGGGGAGTTGGGGGTGGGCAGTGTGCAGGCAGGAAGTGGGGGACCAGTGTGTGGCACACTCATGTCACCTGACTCAGGCACAAGTCCCAGATGGGAGAGACAGATGCTCGGGAACTATCACAGGGTCACTCAACGTGCTGCATCTTAACACTGTCAGGACCACAGACCCCTTTGACACCGTGACAATTGTCACAGATCCTCTTCCCGGGAAAGGCCATATGTATACACTCTTGGAGGGGTTTCACAGCCCTGCATTCCAAAACTTGAGGAACACAAGTACACACAGAGCTAGACAGTGGGACACCTGTCATAACGCAAGTCTGAGAATGCAGGGAAGGTAACGGCAGCTCAAAAGGTTGGGGAAGCTGTCCTGGGGAGAAGGCAGTGAAGGGGGTGGCACAGGGAGGGGAGGAAGACTCCCCCTCTGCCTCTTCATCTGTGGAAATGATCAGAATACCTACCTTGCAGGGTGGTGGTGAGAACAAACATAAAGTAGATTAACAGAGCAGGCACTTGAACAAATCAAACGCTGGTTCCCTTCTGGTTCTCTTACCTGGTACCAGGGCTACAACCAGGATCCTGCCCATTTCCTCACTCGCCAAACATCTGCTGGCCATGCAGCTTGGTTCTAGTTGTTGGGCCACAAGCCTATGGCCAGATCCCTGCCTTTCAGAGGCTTCGGGCATGGCAGGTGGAGGCAGATAAGCAAGCCAGTTTCCCCTTTAGGAAGAGGAACTGCAGGGCAGTTCCACCTAGGGCTTTCCCCAGGATGTGGATAGGGCCAAGGGATGGGAAGGTGGAGGGAGGCACAGGGTATCCTCACGACTAGCACAGGAATGCCTCGGAGATGCTGGCCCAAGAGGCAGCCCTCGCTGCTGTCCCAGGACAGCCAGTGTCCATCAGGACAGGAAACCCCTCCCCTGCTCTTCCCACCCCCTAAACTAGCAGATAACTCTCATGCCTGGGCACCAGCCTCTCCAGCAACCCCTGTCCTCACACTGTCTCCCACCCATCCTAGACCTGACGAGCTCAGGTGACTCACTGCACAGGCCCTAAATGCTGAAGCCCTCCTCACTCTGCACACTCACAACGGCCGCTCTGCAGAGGGGCCCCGGGTCCAGCCTTACCTTACCTCCATGGACAGGGCAGAGCCAGAGTTTCCTCCCCAACACTTCTTTTATACGGATCTCATCCCTGTTCATCTTAGGCTTTATTTTAATACTAACACACACACCCCCCCCCGCTCAGGGTAGGTGGTAATGCTCATTTTGTCATTTATATATTACAGGACACGTGTCCTGAGAACAGATTTAATAGGAATCAGGAACAGGCTGTAGTAAAGAAGTTGCTGCGTTCTAGGCCCATGGTAGGGCCCAGTGGGAGAACTCGGGCCTCAGGCAAGGAGCACGCCCTTTTCTTTGGGGGGCTCCCAGGTAAGGGTGCCACTGCCGTCAGCTCTGCCTGTCTCCGCACTAGGCTCCAGGTGCACCGTGGAGTCTGTCACTGGACCTTGGCCGTGTGTCCTGCTCCATTCCTCAGGGCTGGCTTCCCCCCCAACATCCCTGCTCCACTGTTATTACCCCAGCAGGGAGGCTCCTAACCCATGGACATCTCATACTCTAGAAACACCTACCAGGGATGGGAGTGGAAGGCTGGAGAGGTGGCGGTGGTGACTTTCAAGTCTACCCTGTATTGGGATTGACAGGAATTTGAAAGAGAAATGACTGTCACTGACATGTCCACTGTGATTTTAACCACAGGACCTCAAAATGTTCTACAGACAGTAAATTTGAGCCAACAGTACTTTCTGGGATAAAGCATCACTACCTTAGTCTCGAAGGCTGATAAATTAGGGTAAACTCTAGTGATGGGACATTCTCAAAGTCAGCAGCTACACTCAGTGCACCACATAGGAATTGGCAGTCTTACTTCTAATTTGCCAGATGACATAAAGGTCTAACAAACTGATACATTGGTTTTATCTATTAGCTTCTTACATAAACTTCAGAAACCTCCAGATAAATGTCAACTGTAAAGAGTACGTAACAATCTAAAAGTTGCTATCTGACACAAGGACATTTATTTCAAATTCAACTTTATTTCTAAGACAAAATATCCAAGTTCTTCTCCCTACCCCTCCCCAAGTCTCTTTCACTTTCAGTGGGAGTATATGTTATAAATGTGAGGGATCAGAAAGAATGATGACAGGATAGTGGTATATCACTCTTAGCTGCCTGTAATGAAAGCTAAAAGCAAAACAGCCAAATATGCCTGCCCCTGTCTCTTTGTGCAGGCTCATATATTTAGTTATCCAGCCCATCTTGTAGACTGCAAAAAAACACAGTGTGGCCAGAATTCCTTCTTCCTGCCACACTCCCAAGGCTGGCAAAGGACACAGAGTTCTCAAGGGAGCTCCCAGAACGCAAGTTGTTTCCTTTCAGTCAAGATTATCCAAAAAGGCAAGGTGGAGGCTAAGACTGAACTCTGAGAACACGTCTCGTAGGAAATTACAGGCATTTTATGAATGTGTGGGCTTTAAATCCAGGATGTATACATTTGAAAACCCGAGCCTTGCCAACTCTTGCCAGAACGCATCTCATTCTATTATCACTTTCTTCCCGGTGGGGGGATTTCCGTTCTATGGAAAACAATTGATGCTGGCAAAGGCGGAGCCAAGCTCACCTAGGGAGAGTGAGGATCAGCTAGGAGGGTAAGGAGGCCTGGCGTCTACACCCTACGCTACCAGGAGTTAAGTGCACAGCCTTAGCTAGTACATCACTTCACTTCTCAACTGCCTGGCTTTCCCACCTGTACAAGGAAGGGTTTGGACTAGATTAATTCATTTGAAAAGTTCTGCTGGGGTTCCCACTATGTGCAAGGCACTGTGCCAGGCAGACACTATGGAGGGCAGAAATGGTTCAAGAAAGTAAGGACGAACTCTGCCAGTGCTTCCCTACTATATAAATATGATACCACCCGTGCAGCATATGGAAAACTGGAAATACAGCACATGGGGTGGTGATGGGGCAAGGGCTCCACCCAGTCCCCAGCCAGCAGCCCTGAGAGTGGAGGAGGGCTCTGTCCAAGCACAGCTGCAGCCCACGGAGACAGACCACCAAACCAGGGCTCCCTGTGTGGAGCGCTGAGCTAGACATCACAGAGTATACCCTGCCTCCCTCAGGGTCTCAAAGTGCTGTGGGAGCTCAGCGTGGGAGACTCCTGACTGATACAATTCCCTGTAACCAGAATCCAGTGGCCTTTCTTGAAGGTTGCCATCACAGTGCCCCCATGAGAGTAGACCACTAGGGTCCAATGCACAGTGACTGATGGCAGGGAGGGCACAGGGAAGGGGGCAGAGGGAAGAAGGAAGGAACAGCAAAAGGCAATACGGGCAGGAAATGAGGACTATACTTACCTAAGATTTGGAGCTAGGAACCAGTTGGCCCTGGTTTCTTTGGAGCCTTGAGGGAACAAAGTTACAGGCTGGGGATCAACTGCCACATGTAGCTAAAGCTCTGGAAAATGAATTCTTTTAGCAAATATTATTGAGGGTCAGGCGAGTAAGACTGAGGGTCTGTCCTCAGAAAGCTCCCTACCCAGTGGACTCATAGCAAATGACAATTCTTAAGAGCACCAGTTACAACTGGTGCAATTTGTTCTTCCCTGGTGCTACCCAAGATGGAAAATGTAACCCAAACTAATTTTAGGAGGCTTTCTTCCCAAATGATATTAAGCTATATTCCTACCCAGGTAAGGCAGGGAAAACAAACAACATGGGAACTCTAAAATCGGCACACTAAAGCAACTTGACAAGGCTGAGTCTGTACATTGTACATAAGCATGTACTTCACTAAAGGGTTAAATGACCAGAATTAACAGAGGGAAAATCTAGAAACCCTCTACAGAAATTTAAAATGGTCATGTACAGTAAGTCCATGCCCTACAAGTGTTCTTTATTCTGGTAAAGAAAAAGAAAACTAAGCAGTGACCTGCCCCAAAACTATCAGAGGAAGAAAAGCAACATTAGCCTTAAGACCGAGCAGCAAGAAAAATATGACTCCCTTGGCCAGATAAAATAGGAAATCTCTGCAGCTGGAATACTTCTGTGTCAGTCACAAAGGGTCAGTCTACTCATCACATAACCACATTTCTCAACCTAAACTGAATCCCATTGGCCAAATCCAGCCGTCTCTGTTCTGATCCATAAAATACTGTTCCACAGAAAAGTGAATCACTTCATTACTTCTGAATGTAACATAAAAAATTATATTTATATTAATTTAAAACAATTTCTTCATAAAAAGGAAACATAAAAAAAGGTTTTAAGTAAGATTAAGATACAGGAACAAACCAAGATTTAATTTAAAATATATTTATAATAACTACAATTACATGATATTTTTAGAGGTCACATTTGCAACAGAAGAGAAGTTTGCTTTAAACTGATCTTTTACTTCTAATGGTTTATGGGTCTCCAGAATTAATAAATCACTTAGCTTGCACATACACAATTGAAACAGGGAACTCTGGGCACAGCTGAATGGATGAAACTGCCAAAAGCACATCTAAACAGTGTAAGATACTTGGTCAGGATAAGAGACCAAGCACTTCAGCAACAGGGCTAGGAGTTGAGGGTTTTATTCCTACATTGATGATCTCTTACAGACCATACACAAATCGCCTCAGTGTCTTCAAATGTGATTCATAACGTTAACTGTCACTCAGGAATCATAGAGTTCTTCTGGAAGATAAGGAAATATCTATAAAATGCACTGTGTTCTTCAAGAAACACATTATGAAACATGGAACACATTTACCAGTGGTATACAAGAAAAGTCATGAGATCCAGTAGTCCCATATGCTGGCTGACCCTTTGTATCTTAGGAGTTGACATTAACTCCAGCCTAAATCTCAGTATCTGGAAGTGTACGTTTAACATTTTTATCGGTATTGAGGCTAATAAAAATTCTAACATCAAAATTTGTAAAGCGTCACTCATCACTTCTTCCACTTAAGTGAACGCAGAGTTACATTAAGTTACATAAATACAGGGAGATGATACAGATCCATTTTCTTTCATCTTTGGTACCCAACTACATGGGATGTGGGAATATTTTATCAAGTAGATAATCTGTTTTATCAATAGCTAGTAAACCATTTTTGTAAACTGTCTCTCAGCTGAGAAAACAATACACTACTTACATCATAATGGAAAAGGACTGACCTCAAGATTTCCAAGCAACACAGCTATTTTTCAAATCTGAACTCCCCTGCTGATCATTAGAAATTGTTTCAAATGTCCCATTCTTGGCCTTCACTTGTGCAAAACTCTGGACAAGTCTGCAACAAGGTTACAACTCCAAAACATCCAATTTCTGCATGGGGTGCTAAATAGTTTGTCTTCCCTTTCTCTTAGCACACCATCATTCATATTAGCTTGAGGTCTCTCCTGAATCAAGCTGTGCTTATGTTTTATACAGGAAGTGTGAAATCAAAGTTATTTTGTTACTATCTCTGCAGGCTAATAAACTCCCTCAAATTCATTGCTTTAACTGCATTTACTGTTCTGTGTTTAGAAATGCTATGGTCTGAGCCCTGTCCTCAGTCAAGGTATGGCAAGCATGAGGCAGGTGGTGAATACGGCCCAAGAAGGCTCAATGCTGGATCAACATACTCCAGACTGTTGATTAGTATTTGCAGAATGTATTAAAAAAATCAAAGTAGGGTGAGAACTGCTTATCTGATGACATCGGTATCACATTCTTACACAATTCCCAGTAATCCAAAATGCTGATGAATGAAGGACAGATTTTTATTCCTTTTGACCAAGTAACAGGAAATATTAGAAAGTTAAGGCAGACTAGAAATAAAACACAATTCCAATAGGTTTTAAACCAGATTTAAGTTTTTTTTTTAATTCAAATTGACCCAAAGCAAAACTTACATTACAAAGGAAGAACAAAATACATTATGATATAACACTAGGAGTTACATGAAAGCTAAATTTGTGGGCAAATGGCCTTATCCCAATCACATTCTGGGCTAATGAGCAATTCTGCAGGAAAGTTAGAATCTCAATTTCGTATGGTCCACTCTGGTAATCAAACAACACATTCTTGTCTCTTAGGGTGTGCATCTGACAAACCATGCTAGACTCCCCCATGCTCCAGATGTGTACTCTTGCTACTGCCAGAACACTGAATTCTCTAGTGGAAATGCTGTTCCAAGAATGACTGATAATGAATTAAAAAACAAAACAGTCAAGTCCTCCAAACTAACAAGCATGGATTATTCTGTAGTAAATAGTTTAGAAATATGGGAATTAAATAATCTAAAAAACACTCTTACTCTGCTGTATATTTATAAACACAAATATTTACAAAAACAAAACCTTGTTTTCAAAAGATGAGGTTTGCAGTTCATTAATGATCATTATCTTTTATGAGCTGGTTTCTTTGGTTTACTTGCCAAATATATTTTTATAAAGGTCTAATAATAGGCTTAAATAATAAATTTCAAAAGAGACATAGAAGAATCAGTGACAAATTTGATAAAATTCTAAACATTTTAGTCAAGATTCTGGAAAAAACCAATCAGTTGATTTTCTGAAAATACCTGTTCTCTCATTATGTGACTACAGAATGCTTCTCTGCCAATCAAATCCAAATGCGGACCTGCATGTTCATCACTATATTCCACCAGTTACCAACTTAGAGACATTTTAGTTGTTGGTAAATGCGATATGTGATTGGGATTTTATTAACAACAAAATAAAACATTCTTTTTCAGCTTCCAGATAAATCAAACCTCAAACAATAAATAATGGAATTATACACTTCTTCATTAAATAGAAATTTCAATTCCAGGAAGAGCTCTCATAATTTTTTTCTGAAGTCACAGCAGCAATACAGAACAAAGAATTTACCTTAATCTGATCTTTTTACTTGGAATTCCCTGACTCAAACTCAGTGGCTAACTTAGTTTAGAAACCTTTGAATGGTTGGGGAAAGAAAATCATTTTAAACTAAGTGAATAAATTAATACACACATATGTGGAAATAAGCCCTGTGCAAATGTAACATTAACATCACTGCTCAGAGTGCAGTACTCCCGGGACCCTCCCACCTCCTTGTCCCCCGGGCCTGGGATTTTAGGGAGAAGTAACACTCAATTCATTTCTGGCCACACCATGTCCCTAATATCGCTAATGAGTCTTAGCCCTGACCTGGGTATTGGTTTAAAGAATGAGAACACCAGCTCAGCAACTATCTTCACAAGGGACTCTCCCTCTCTGGAGATAACTTTTTGGAGATATTTTTACAGGGAAAAAGACAGACCAGCCATTCCTATCCATCAGGCTCCAGCTGCAGTTTGAGGATGGTTATAAAACTGGCCAGCTGCCTGCAAAAGAGTCTATGGGCCACACCAGCCATCTCCCGAATAATCCTTTTTTCCGAAGCTGCCCGTTCTTCAGAAACCTGTACTCTGCCTAGGCACAAGCAGATCAGATTCTCTGATGCCAAAATAGCTACTCTGCATCTAAGAGAACAAACTTTGTGCTTGAGAAAATAGCACTGCTGGCTCTGAAAATGGTAAAGCCAAAGCAGACTCCTAATTCTGCTTAATTACACTTCTAGGTGACATAGTTTTATACTTTATGACTTAAATCTAGAAATTCAGACAAGTAAAGAGAAGCCCTTCATCTTGTAAACTTCTGATAACAAATTTATTAATAGCGTGTAACTATTTTGAAGTTTCCCAAAGCACTAAGAATGATACTGGGACATTTGAAAAGGTTCTCCGGAAACTAACATGACGACAAATCACGCACAGAACATATCTCCTGGGGCATCATCACAGATGCCTAATGCCTGTCTGGAACCTTCTCTGTTGTTATTGACACTTCATCATATCTGTGTTTATACTGCAAACATATGCCCAATCAACCCAGAAAATAAAATAACTGTTCTTAAGAGCTTCACTGTATATAACCTTAAAATAGATAGGAAATGTTTAGCATATTAGGAATTAGCCAGACTTACAAAGGTGCACCCATTAGAGATTTTACCCTTAAAAAAAGTTTTTTTTTAACTGGGAAGAAAAGAAACACCATGAAACCATGTCAAATTATTTAACCATTAAAGCCAAATGGTTTAACAATATTTTGAGCTATTTTTAGGGAAGACTCTACCACCAGGATATGAAATTTTCTGCTTAAAGTGAAGTAAAAGACATAGCTTAAAATGGAAATTGCAACTGACATACTAGGGTTCTGCAATGAAAATTAAAGTGGCAGTTTCTGTTCTCACGGGCATGTCAAAGCCGGCTGTGGAATGATGAACAGCAAGTGAAATAATGGATAAAATACACCAGAAGGAGTATTGCACTGGAGGCACTGTTTTAAAAACAGAATACACTGGCTTTATAAAGTTGTTTTCTTTCCGATTAATTTTTTTAAAAGCACAATTCAACTAGAGATAGAAGTTGAGACAATGTCTCAGGGTAGTGTACTACAGTTGTTAAAAAATAAGTTAAAAACAAGAGCACACCAAAAGGAAAGCAGAGGTATTGGATTTATGTCATCTGAAAGCTACATTAATTAGGAAACAGAACAGTTTGAAACAGCCAATTTGTACTCATTAAAAATGAATGCGGTGACAGCATTACTTTAAACATTTCTTAGGGCATTTTCTAGAATAACCCAGGACCATCCCCCCACCCCGGGTGAAACTGTACCTCCAAACTTTTACAAGTGTTCTGCTGGTTTATAATACCGTGCTCACCAATGAAACCATAAATTTAGAAAGGGTAAATTCTCCACTCCAAACCTGCTTGTGTCATTTTAGAAAAACAATTTTTCTAAATGCAATATTATATAGAAAACTTGGACCTCTTAAACTTGGACCAAGAAACCAAATTAAGACCTCAAGCATGTGGTGTGTGTGTGTTTATATATATAAAAAAATCCCTCCCCTACAAGGAAAACCAAACAAACAAACAGAAAACCTAAAAGTGTATACCTGCTTTCTGACTTCACAGCAAATCAGAAATTGCATAGGATATACTTTGTGCAAGGCGAAAAGCCTTTTAAGTATCTGGAATATAACTCCTAATCTTGCTCACAGTTCTGGTATATCAGATATCATCAAATTTGTGTTTTAAGTAGTCTTTCATGACCTTGGCAATTGGTAGTTCATCAAGTAGCTTTAGGTTTTGAAGGCCTATACATTGTCGAATTTTAATTCGGCACAGGTCCTGCAAGTTTCTGGGCTGTCCTAAAAAGACAGAAAAAAGAAAATGTTACAAAGCTACAAAGTACAATATTTAAGGTGGGCTTTTAGGTTTTGAAAATAATTGCTCATTTCACTGGGAAGTTCATTGACTTTGCATGCAAAGGATGGGAAAGACACCAACTAGAAGCCTTCAGGTGATGTCTCATCTGATCCTTTTTACAACCCTGCGATGATAGATATTTTCACCTCCATTTTACAGATAAGGATACTTAGTATCAGATTTAAGTAAATTGCTCAACATCAGACAAACAACTAAGGCTTCAGACCTCAACTAAAAAAGTTCTGATTTGAATCCTGGTATTCTTTCCATTACAAATCAGGAGAATTCTGGTTCTCATCCTGATTAGGCTTCTCATACACTGGATGAGACTGTGTGAGCAAATCACTTCTCTGGGATTTAGCTTTTCCATCTGAAAACTGTGGGGACTGAATGAGATGCCGTCTACCGTGAGACCTCCTTGCAGCTCTCGGTCTAGGATGCCTGAGCCTCAATGCCTATCACAACCTCAGCAGAGCATTCCAAAGGACATCTGCTCGCCTGTTCACCGTGATTCTGGACATAACCAAACCTTGGTTGTGAGGGTAAAGGTTGAGAGGCGCAGCAGGAAGGGGGTTTGAAAAATCACCTCAAGCCATTCTGAATCTGAGTCACCTCAAGCCTCATACCCTGATCATCTGCTAACAAAAACCCTGCTATAACTCAACTCAGAAAAAACCCCATAGAATCCAATTTCTTTCACTTTTGAATACTTCGTTTTACCAAAACAATATAGATGGCCGCAAACACAGCAAAAATTTTTCGAAAAGTGCTTCAGTAATGTTTGGAGTCATGTAAGTTCTGCTTTCATATTAAATGATAATAATAATAAAAGCTAACATATATTGCATACTTACTCTGTGCCATGTATTGTTATAAGCTCTTGACATATAACTCCTTTAATCCTTTTATGAGGGAAGTACTTTGATCATTACTCCCATTTTATAGAATCTCAGAGAGATTAAGTTATGTGCTTAAAGTCAAGTTGAATGCCTTATTTCAGCCGTTCTCAAACTTTTTGGCCTCAAAACCCCTTTACACTTTTAAAAATTATTGAGGACCCAAAAGAGCTTTCATGTGGGCTATATCTATGGATAGCTACCATATTAGAAGTTAAAACAGAAATTTAAAAAATACTTATTAATTCATTAAAGATAATAAAAATAAACCCATTATGTTAATATAAATAACACTGTAATGACAAATAACTATATTTTCCAAAAACAAAAAAAAATAGTGAGAAGAACGGCATTCTTTCACATTTTTGCAAAGCTTTTTCATGCACGGCTTAATAGACGATAGCTAAATTTTCATATTAATATGAAATTAATGCTTCTGCATTTAATCTGCTGAGATAAAATCACATCATCTAGTCTTTGGAAGACTCCATTTACACTCATGAGAGAAGGAATGTGAAAAAGGCAAATGATGTCTTAGTATTATTATAAAAATCATTTTGACTTCACAGATACCCTAAAAGGGTCTTGGGGACTCCAGGGCTCCCCAGGCCACACTTGGAAAGACACAGTTATACTTAGTACTCTAGCCCTTACATAAATTGTACTTGTTTATAGTGATTACCATTATTCAAAATTAAGTAATTCTTCTTAAGTGAAAAAAGCCCCCTAAGACTCAGATCTCTGTTCTGTCAGGCCATATGAACATGTGCTTCCAAGAGAGTTAGTTACTCTGTGGTCTCTCAACAGAACTGCAGCAGAAGTGACTGCTTTCTTGGAAATGTCTGTAAACCAGGGGTATGTGTGTCTACAGATGTCTGTACATGGATCTGTACATGGATATGACACACACTCTCATGTGTTTCTTGGCAAGAGTATGTCTCCTCCATCTTTCAGATCTCAGCTAAAACAGCACTTCATCAGAGGAGACTAGGTCAGGCTCCCTAGCAGATACTCCCAGGGCTCCTTTCCTTTATAACATTTAATAAGGTTGTGATTTTACATTTATTTTAGTATGTATTAATGCCTATCTTCCTCACTATATGACATGTTCCATGAGGGCAGGACCATATCTGGCTCCATTTGCCAATGTAAACCCAACACCTGGCACGATACTCAACAAATATTAGTTGAACAAATGAATACTTAATAGGCTTGTCCTTAAAGTATGAAACAGTCAACCACTGCAAAACACACCATGTCAACAGCAAATCATTTCCTAACCTGTTCTGAATTATTTTTCACACTATTCATGGGCTACCTTTAGGAAGAAAAATAAATTATCTCTGTCACTTTTCAATAAATGCTTACAGTATTTGATCTGCAAGTGGAAACCAGAATATCAATGAGATGTGAATTTTTTTTTAAAGAAATTTGATTTTCCTAATAGATGACAGGTTTTTTCAAGTATAATTTTAACAAAAAGAACAACCACGATGTATTCAGGCAAAAAACAGATGAGGACAAAGTCAACATATATAAAGTATACATCCATGCTTAAATGAAAATGCATCATCCAACAAAGTGGTCAAAACTAAATTATTGGAATTTGCTTAGCGAAACTAAAACAGAAGAAATCGGGACAAAAGGTTATGCAATGGGGGATCTTCTGATACAGTCTTGTTTTGTGGCAGACTGTACTCCAAAAATGACCACAGTATCTCCTATCCCTCCTGCTCTTTTTTTGCAGTGTGACTGAACACTCCTATCATTAAGAGACGAGGTCTGTGTTCCCTCTCTCCTTGAAAGTGATGGTAGAAGTGTTGCTATGTGACTTCCAAGGTTAAGTCATAAAAGGTGATACAGCTTTTGCCTGGCTCTTGGGACAGTCACTCTTGGAACATTGCCGCCATGCCACGAAGAAGCCCCAGCAGCCTATAAAAGGGAAATGAGGTCACTGGCCAACAGTCCTGGCTGAGCTCCCAGCCAACTGCCAGCATCAACTCACCAGCCATCTGAATGAGCCATTTTCAAAGTGGTGGGGCCCCAGTCAAACCACTCCAGAAAACACTGCATGGAGCAGAGAAGCAAAACTATTGACTATTGTTGTTTTAAGCCACTAAATTTTGTAGCATTAGATAACCAAGTGAGATTCAGGGACCAAGAAGGAGGGCTTTGCCATTGGGACCAGGTGGTGGGAAGGGCTTTGAGGTGAGTGTCACCTGGAAGCCTAAAGGCTTTGAGAAGGCTGCTGGTCAGGGCGGAAAGGTAAGTTTTTAAAAAGTTATTACAATTTGGAAGAAAGGGGAGCCCTGTAACGCACTAATGCAAAGTTTGGCAACACTGTCACCACAGTAATGTGGAAAATAGGAAATGTCCTAATGACCTAATGACCTAGTTAAGAAGATTCTCTAGGCAGAACTGCAAGTGTCACCGGGGTGTCCTCATTGTCTATGATAAAATGCAAGAGGGCAAAGATGAGCTAGCAACTTTAATTCAAGGGAAGCAGTAGAAGAAATACTTCCATCCTCACAAGTTATTTATCTCTGTATGAGCCTTTCCCAGGGAAAAATGCACATTCTAAGTCTAAATATACTGGAACACTCTACTCAATTTGCTACTGATTTTTCTTCTCTCTAAACGGTGTGTTGTGGCAGTCCTTTAAGATTTTGGGAGAATCTGATCTTTTAAAGATTTCTTGACCATGAGTAACTCCTGCCTGCAGAATTACCTTTAATGATAGAGACACATTAAAGGTTCCACGTTCTGGAGACAGACTGCCCAGGTTTGGCTCCTGGCACCATTCGCAACCTGCGTGATCTTGGGCAAGCTACTCAGCCTCCTGCCCTTTTTCTTATAACACCACCACCCACCTCAAAGGCTTTAAAAGTATTAAAAAAGTTAATTTTGGTAAAGTACTTAGAATAGTGCCAAGCACACAGTATTTGGTAAATAAATTTTTAAAATATTTGTAAGGATAATGCTTGCTCTGGTTACCAAAAAAGCAGAGGGCTCCTCTTTGGAAGATGGATTGGAGTCTCCATCTTCCTGGTGTTAATACAGTAAAAAAAACCAGATGACAGCTTAACAGTAAGGGAGCTGTCATTACTGGGAAACAGTCCTGGGCAAATTGATAGAAATCATATTCTGGAAATCCCTGTATGACTTGAATCAGGCAGAGATGTGAGGACTTTTAACTTTATAAAAAGATGTGCAGTGATGAAGTGAGGGGTATCATTATACTGTTTCTCCACAAATATACAGATATTAACTCATACTGCCATATATCGGTATTGTTGACTGAAAAGTAGGCTAAATAATAAACAGAAATAAGGACTACTCATTGTAAATACTGTCATTTCTAAGACTGTCTAAAGAGCTATTTTTTTCAGGAGTAAAATTTAGGAATAGAAGATTATGATGAAAGAGAAGTACTTATTTCTTGTTAACAGATCACTTAGAAGTATTTACTGAGCACCTGCTATGTACTCAACAATGCACTGTCCCAAAGATTAAAGGGACAAGGAAAGAGAAGGCAGAGAAACAGAATAAAGAAAATGAAAGCAAAAAAATCAACACAAATGTACACATCATTTACTAGGCATTTTAGAAAATTAATTCCTACCCTGTAAAATAAATAAATCTCTTGTCCATGGAATTGTAACAGGGCAGAGCTGGGGGATATCTCACAAAAGAGTATAATTTAAGGAATTACAAGCACTTTAGGTGACGCAAAAAAACTACCAGGTATTCATACTAATGAACCACAATGGAATTACATAATAGTTCAAAGGGTTATTAGTCTTTCCATTCTGTAAAGAAGCCCATCATTAGTAATAATTGGGCTGGTATAAAATAGGAAATCAGCTTTTGAAGGGTCTGGTCTAGTATAAATTACAAAATCAGGGCTAACAGCATAATTTAGAAAATTAAATATTCTAAATCATCTCCCTCTGACATCGCCATTACTGCATTTATGACAGCATAACCTTATTTGGATCAAAATATCTGGATTCATAAAGGAAAACATAAAGGCAAAACATTTTTAAATAACCAAATGAACAAAATGAAAGCAAAACAAAGTTCCAGGTTTTTCTTTGCGGGGTGGGGGTAGAGATTAGAGGTGGAGGGGAGGTGTATCTGCCTTCTCTGCACTGCTTTACAACTGACTGTTGTTCCTTCAAGAACCTCTGCACCATAGGTCAACATCTGGAATGGTTTCCCAATACCTCTTTGTTTTATCTCAGCTTCCCGTTTCAAAATCCTACCATAAATGCATTTTATTCCTTTGCTCTTCCCTCTAAATTCCCTTCACAGGGACTTAGTATGAAATGTGCTAAACAAACTTTACTTTATAGGACAAAGGCAGTTTCCAGCTCTCCTTAAAGTAAACACTACGGTATTCCCTTAGATAGAATCCAAACGTGTATATCAGCCTTACGACATTTATCTATTGGCTACATTTTGTTCCACAGGCAAATGAGCTTTGAACTATACTTTCCATATTTGTATTAAGTCAAACAAAACTATATATGACTCACTAACAAATGATAAGAAATCTCTAGGTGCCTACATTAAAAACAGAAAGTGATACAAAACTATAAAAAAGTACAGAATAAGATATTTTCTGTATCAGAGAACCTTAAAATGTGATGGAATTTTACTTAAAATTGTGTGCTATTTATTTCTACAAGTGATTTTTAATAACTGGTACTGAAAAACCTAGTAAGACTATGATGTAGACGTAAATCAATAATTAAAAATAACCTTAGTTAAAATGTTATACAAATTATTTTTATATTATATAACACTGTTTTGGATAAATCATCCTATGAAAAAAATTAAAGCAGCATTTGGAAGGAACACAGTAGATAAGGGCACTTGATGTAGAGGCGTTCTGTGTGATCAGGGGCTCGAATGCTTATTGCTGTGTTGGATTTAGCCGAGAAAGCCAGAGCCTAAATTTCACTTTCTTAGAATTAAAAAAGGGGAGTCATGATTTTTATTACTCCTTATTTTTTTCAAGTTTTTTCCCAAGTTTGAAATCTCGTTTGTAAAGTTTTACTTCTGCAGCTAAAACAAAGTACTTGACTATAGCTGAAATTTAAACAAAAAAATATTTCAAATTACTGCGGTATTTATAAAACAGTATTTTTAAACATCCGTGATCGATGTTCCAGAAAGCAACTAACTTAAGTACTTGACAGATGAAGTCTCCTGCAAAACAGTTTACACAACTCAATTCCCATCTACCTAATCTTTTTCTTTCAGAACTTGAGCCATTTGATTCCTTAAAACAGACAAATCAACATACAACCCAGTCCTACCTGTTACACACCACTGAAGCATACTGATGGTTGCTTCCAGTCTTTGAACAGTGTCTACTAAAAACACCGATTACTGCCTCAGCTCAGACTCCTTTGGACACTGAACACAAACCCACCCAGCATACTCTCTGCCCTAGGAATAATCTAGACCAGAGCTTGCCACAGGAATAAAAGATGCTCTGTGAAAGTAAGTTGTTCATACCAGTACACAAAGTTAAACGCTTTATTTACTCAAGGACTTCTTGGCCCCTTTGATATGTTACTGTGCACAGTGAATCTATGAAACTGGGATCTAGGATCCAAGGTACTTCCAAACTGATTTGAATCATGAATCCATTTTACCCCATGCTATCTGGTAGAGCCACAGTTTCACAGACAAACTTCAGGAATCATTTATCTCCATAGATCCTAAGCAGTAAATATGCTAGCACAGGGCAAGCAATAATAATTTTAAAAATATTTACCGATTCATTTAAAAATAACAGTAATAAAAAATTCATCATCCATTGAAATAAATTTTTATGAAAAAAAATAGAGCTGCTTTCCAAAACAAAAAAGATTTTGAGAGAAGAATGGCACCATTTTCCAGTTTTGCAAACCTCTTTTAATGTCTGGCTTCACAGAAGACAGCTGGATTTACGGATCTGCTTCTGCATTTCACCTGTTGCAATATGCTGTCTTGACTGGAGTACCTGAAGAAAATCCAGCCTCACTCAGATACATAGTAGGAAAGGGAAGGAATATTTTAATAGCTTTTTTCAAATAATTGTGGATCTTCTTTGATACTCTATCAAAATTAGACAAGTAGTGGTTTCTTAAAGTTAGCTGAAATACAGAATCTGAAATCAAATGAATTTTTTGTACTTCTACATTAAAATCCATTGGTCTACCTTGCACTTAAAATGGGTCTTTTACCCATGTGTGATTTTGTAACATTATGCACTGGTCATTTGGAAAACATGGTTCACTGGGTTATACAGATCTTCCAAGTGTTGACCTGCTCCATTGTACGGTATCAAAAAATCACTTTTGTTAATGTCGCAGAAGTCTTTCGATACTAGGAATCTAATGGCAGCAAATATAATTTTCCAAAATCCTCATTTTCAAAGCTTAAATTTTATGACTGGCCATAAGTACTGTCAGTTATTTTCCTTGAAGTGACAAGTGAACTTCATCCATTTTCAAGAGAATGTCTGCCGAACACTCAAGACTAAATGGCTATAGCTTGGCTGTCACTCAGTCTTTCAAGTAAAAATGGTGTTCCATGAAAAAAGCTGCTGGTTCTGCTCAAACTGAAGTTGCTTCTTAATTCAATCATTGCACTTTGGTACGTGGTAAGAATATTTTCCATTTCTATCCCATAGAGTATTTTAAAAATACTCAAAAGGACAGCATCTAACAAAACTAATTTTACTGTTTCATCAAAGACATTCTTAAAGGGAAGTGGAATACTTTCTACTGAGAGTGTATGACAGTGAAGAATACAATGACTACTAGTACCAGTTGAGGCCACTGCCTTGATTCATGCTCACATGCCAGCAGTGTTACTATCATTGCTTGTACACTATCAGCACAAATGTCAATGCAGTGAAAAAGGCAAATTAACATCTTAATATTGTTATGAAATTAGTTTTGGCCTCATGGGCATATAAAACAGTCTTGAGGATCCCTAGGAGTCCACACTGTGAAAAACATTGTTCTACATGAATCAAAACATTAAAAAAAAAAAAAAAAATCCCAAGCAGCAAGAAATCAAAGCCTTTAAGAGTGGTTACTGGCAAGAAGTTTTAAAAGGGATGGACTTTGAGGACCATGGGCCAATTCCCTTATTTTTCAGAGGAGGAAACAGAGATCCATGGTGGGGGGGTAAGGATCTTGTCCAAGTTCATAAGGCAAGTCAGACACTGGGTCAGAAGCCCATTAACCACTCTCTCCACCACCCCATTCTGCTGATTTAATACCACCTGATGCAGGCATAGCCGAGAGACTTTGAGATAATATACGGACGACATGTGCCTGTGATTCCAGTGGGCAAAACATTAATCAGGTCGAAGGACCATGGATAGAATGTGTTTTTCACATTTTAAGTAAAAATGATGAAATTTTTTTTTTTTGAGACAGAGTCTTGCTCTGTCGCCCAGGCTAGAGTGCAGTGGTGTCGTCATAGCTCACTGCAACCTCGAACTCCTGGGCTCAAGTGGTCCTCCTGCCTCAGCCTCCTGAGTAGCTGGAAGTAGCTAGGACTACAGATGCTCGCTACCGTACCTGGCTAATTTTTTCTATTTTTAGTACAGACTCTTGCTCAGGCTGGTCTTGAACTCCTGAGCTCAAGAGATCCTCCCACCTCAGCCTCCCAGAGTGCAAGGATTATAGGCATGAGCCACCTCGCCTGCCCAAAAAAACGATAAAACTTAACAGAATTCCAGTTTCAGTTTCAACATGTAAAGAGCTTAGAAGTCGTCACTGCCATCCCTACAAGAAGAGAAGCCTGAACAAACTCAAAATCAGTAACTTATCTTGGAGCCATCAGTAAACAGAAGTTGCAGGGCAAACCTCCACCACAAAATCTGAAGACAGAAATAAATTTAGAGAGCCACAGCTGAGATCTGCTTACCTGGAGCAGAAGCTGTTGGAGCCATAAACTGGTAGGAACACCTAAAGAGTAATTTTGACAAATTGCCAGAGGCTGGGTATGGACTAGCTTGAGAGTGACAGCCATAGTCTCAGGAAGCCCCCACACCATTGTGACCTTTACTTCCAGGAACCCCACCAGGTCCTCAAAGTGAAGAGCCAATAAAGACCCCCTCATGACTCTGGCAGGGGAAGGTAAGAGTAACCACTGTGAAATACACCCAGAATCTTCTCCATAACAAAGGCCTGCTCCCTAGGGGGAAAGACTTTACCAGGACCTTGTCTCTGAGCCATGGGGGAAGGTCATTCCACAGACTCCAGCCCCCTCTACTCTTCCTGTCTCACCCAAGGAGTTGGAAAAGCTATTCAAGAAGCAGCACTTGTGAAGGTCACAGCCCACGAACACAGGGCCCCTGAAGGACTAAGATTTAATCAGGTTACAGAAGGTTTAATACAGGGTTATACTGGCCCTCCCCCACACCTATAACTACACCCACAGGGCTCCAGTGTAGAACAGCGGATTAAAGCTGAGAGAGCTGCCAGACTACTCTCTGAGGAGGAGTACTTAGGGAAGCCCAAAGCCAAGGCACAGGATGAAGAAAAGGATGCTGGAGTGATTTGAACCCTTTGGCACCTACAGCTACAACAGGGCCCAACTCATAGCCAGATTAACATAAAACCTCACATTAAAGGCATATTTACCTCAGTTCCTAGTACCCTATACATCGTATCTATTAATAGCTTCAGTAAAAAATTACAAGGCATGCTAAAAGGCATGAAAAAAACACAGTCTGAAGAGATAAAGCAAGCACCAGAACCAGACTTCAATATGACACATGTTGGAATTACCAGCCAGGGAATTTTAAATAACCATAATTATGAATTTAAAACTAATAAAAATATTAGATGTTAACAGTAAAATCTTGACTAATGCCTTAATGAGACAGCAGCTCTGCAGAGGTGAAATTCCCAAACACAGTACAGATGTGGATGCCACTGGCAAAGGGAAAAGGGGGTGACAAGCTGACCCCTCCAATAGCCCTGGACCTTGTCTGCTGGTGCAAATCTTCAACTCTACTTTGCCCTTTTGAACATTTCCCTCTTTTACATAAAGGGTAAAGCCTTACAATGAAAGGATTTCCTAGGTAGGTAGCACAGCATGGCATCTTTTCTGTAAATAATCTAGCCAATCAAACACAGACCCCACCTCCTTTCAAGTGACATTCTCTAGTAAGGGGCCATCTCAACTCTCACTGGTCTGCCTTATCAAAAACTTTCCTCCAATTTCCATATCATTTGCACAAGGAACTGCAGGCACCAGCTCTTTTCAATCCTTCCCTTTCATCTGCTGAAGTGGTTGGGTGAAGAACAGTCTATAATTCATGCTTGAGCATTCCAAGGTGGGTTTTCCCCCCAAACTGTTAAGTTCTCTACTACTTCTCTTTCGACAAAATTCCAGGCATGCACATCATTCAAATCTCATTTTTTAAAATATTTAAGATTAAATGTTTTTGTTAGTCACTGCCTGAGACTAATCTTTCTCATGGAATTTCTCTTTCTTTCCTTTTTAAAAGATTCCAAATTCTGAGTAACTCCTCGGTCCATACGTTGACTAGGGGAGTTTACATTGTGGGCAGGAAGATTAAAAAAAAAAAATCACTAAATTACAATCTGATTCCTCAGGGTGGGCTCTGTTATTATTTAATCATACCCTCAGGTTAAGCTTTACTTAGGAAATAGTCTTTTTGCAGTTATGATATTGTACCACTTTAACAATATTTTCTTATGCTGCCCTTTTCTTGTGCATAAATGTTAAGTTTCTCTTTTGAACTGGGCAAACATTCCCACAACTTTCTCCTCTTCACCTTTGGCAAGAGAATTCTCACCAATTCCCACATGACAGAACCTCCAGGATCCTCTTAGCTCCCTTAATGGTGTCTGTGTAAATGCTATGTACAAATTATTCCACTTTACTATGTGCACCTGTGTGACCCTGAGAATAAGGGCCTCCTTGAGTTGTGTGCCCCAGTCACATTGCTTGCCTCACTCCAGTCCCAGCCCTGGCACAAGGGCCTGTTCACCTTCTGACCCTGACAGCGTTAGTCCTCAATGGACCGTCATCAGAGTGTCCACCACTATCTGTCCTTGCTACCATTTGTACTTGTCATCAGTCACACCTTCATTGTTCTCCTGTTGTCTCTTTAGTTTATTTGTTCCATTCTCTCTTTTTGCAGGGGGGGAGGGGTTTCAAGTAAAAAATAACTAAAAAACCCCAAAACTGACAGGTGATGCTCATTACTCAGGTAAGCTCAGTGGCTCTTCTTAGCTATGTTTATTATTCCTGGGCATAAAGAAGCTGCTCCTTCATTTACCGGCTTTCTGGAGGAGGCCACACAGCGTGCCAGCCATCCTAGAAGGTGGAGGTTTCCGTAGCGTGAAACTTGGATGGCTCAGACTGGCTGTCATGCATAGTAACAGCAGCTCTTCATGGCTTCTCCCTCCACCTGTTACCAACAAGGCACCAGCCAATGCTACTTTATTACTAGGCCACTGACCTGCTCTGTTTTTATGCACTGAATATCAGAGTTTTTATGGCAATTTTTCCAAAAAGCCAGAGTAGGTTTTAAATTCCAGGATTATAATTTTTTGGGTCTCTTCCAATTTAAATAATCTGCTTCTTGTCAAAATGGTGCAATGAATAGTAAGATGGCCCTGAATAAGGACCACCAAGTGACACCTCTGCTGTCCTTACACCACAGGAGTTTGAGTTCTCAGGTTATAAGGCAACAGCTTGGTGCCTGGAGCTGTGGTGCTCGGGGCACCGGGGGGCCAGAAAGAGCTCGCAGATTTGACCTAGTGCTCCCTAACTGCCCAACCTTCTTTCAAGCTGGCTTTCATAACACAGCTCATCGAGGGTGCCAAAGAGCATCAGCTACAGGTGCTCCTTCTTACCCAAGTCATTCACTAGGAAAAGAAAACCTATTAGAGCTAAAGAACACACAGGTGAAGCAGTGACAGCAAATTTGCTGTTGGCATTCAGAAACACCACTGGAGAGTCAAGAAATAATGAATTCTGTTGACACACCTGAAATCAAACGATAACTGCAGTCTTAAGAAGACAGAGGGACCTGCACGTTGGAAAGCATTCCAAGTTTCCTCACTTCCCGCCCCTAGGTGTATGCAGTCAGCCCGCCAACCGGAGCTTACTAAGGACCTACTAGGTGCACTACTCTGCTCCCTGGGCAGTGAAGAACTCAAGCACAAACAGACGCAGTAGTCCCTGTCGATGATTCCATCTGCCCCTAACTTTAAGGTACGTGTGAGTCTTTCTTTAACTCAACATACTTGCTGTCCACAGCACTGCTGTGGGGGAACTCGGCAGCTCTGAGGGCTCGGGGACACAGGAACACTGCCCACGTGCTTCTCCTGCCCAGCAGCTCCTCCTAACCACCTGGCTGTGTGCCTCCGTGCGCAGACTCTCCACAGCAGTCTACGGGGTGGAAAATAGGAGGCTTGGGTAGAATACGAATCTAAGGGATTCACTCTGTTGGTAGCAAGCCAGTCCTCGGTGCTCATCCACCCTCGCTTTATTAATTACATATTTTATTTTGAAAAACACATAGCACTTAAAATGTACTGGACCACTTAAAATGTACTGGGCACTGTCCTAAGTGCATTATAAATATTAACTCATTTAATCCTCACAAGCCTATAAGATATCATTATCCTAATTTGAAGATGAGGACACTGAGGCACACAGAGGTTAGGTAACCTGCCCAAGGCCACTGCTAACACATGGTGGAGTTAGGGCTCACACTCTTGCAGTCTAGCTCTAGCCTATGTCATTAACCACTGAGTAAAATGTTTAACAAAAGGGGCTGAGGCATTTATTTGAGTATGTAACATGCCTTCCAGAGGGCAGCCATACTTATTTAACCGAGAACAACAACAACATAAAGATATGAGGCAACCACATACACAATATCTTCTGTCTTTGGCTACTTCTGTGTGCCTCAAAAGCTTTCAGCAAGGGTATTTTCAGCCCAAAATACCCCTCCCAAGGTAGGCAGATCTGTGCTGATCAATAGGGGAGCCACTAGGCACTTGTGGCCATTTAAATTTAAATTACAATTAAATAAAATTAAAAATTCAGTTCCTCAGTGACATCAGCCACATAACAAGTGCTCAACAGCCACATGGGACCAGTAGCTACCATAGTGGACAACACAGAGAAAGATCATTTCCATCATCACAGAAAGTTCTAGTGGTCAGCACTGAGTTAGACTCTGAGGGTGATTTCTTTTCAGCCTTTAGTCTGAATACATCTAGTGGTAATAACTTTATCTTTTCTCCCATTATGAATACACAAAGTTCATATTACATTTCATTTCTTCATAAAGCAAATTTTTACTCCAAAGTTCAGTTCCAAGGGGTAGAGTGGATTATTTATAAGCAGGTCAAGTAAACACCTTGCTTCCTGTACCTGGTACCCAGAATGTTAATATGTCTTCTTCTATTAATATAATAACAACTGAAAGTTTAAAATCAGAAAGGAAAAATGAATTCATTAAAAAGTGCAGTAGAAAGCAAAATCAATTTTGTTCACAGACTGTAGCTTTTTGTTGGACATTAAACTCAGGACATTCATTCAATGAGTCACAAGGAAGCTTGACAAGAAAGGGTGGCTAAGTCCATGCAAACTAATACCCCTATCAGAAAAACAGCTCAGACACATGTGCCACTACACAAAGTGGGTCAGACACATCCAGGCTTTGGAAAAAAGCAACCACACAAAAACAGGTCAAATACAATGGGAGCCATGTGGCCCAGGGACAGTGGTGCCAAATTTCCCACTGCTAGCACATATTTTCTTACGAAAATTTCTAGCACCCTTAACCTCTATTGCTAGTACCACTGTTCCATTTCATGTCAGTTCACGTGAAGCAGAAAAGCCACAATTAAAAAGTGAACAACTTAACAATAAAGCACAAATTCTATGACATTTTCATAGCTAAGGAATCTAAAATCCAAAATTTTCTTTCTAATTCTTCAAGCTGAAGTCCATGGAAGCCTGGAAAGACTACCCTTATGACCAGTAGGAATTGTTTTGTTTTAACATAAATCTTTGTTCATTCTATAAATTCTCTTCTCTCTGTCCTTTTCTCCATTTCTTCTCTCACCTTTACTGTCTATCCCATTACTTTTAGTAACACAATTGAATTTTTATGAAATCTTGTGATATAGTAGAACTTTTTTAAAAAAATTTCAGATGAATAAGGCATCACTTACCAAGCAGGGATAGTAAGAATGATTAATGTCTAGTCATCTTAAGTTATAAAAATATCATAAGCTCCTCATAAGATGTACATTAAAAAAAAGATGTAATAATAGTAATAATTATATTACATACTTGTGACTTCTTGTAAGAAATCCAAACACGGTCGACTACTTCCAGAAATACTTATTGAAACAGCCAATGGGGTCTGTCCTTCATAGTTCCTTGTGTTCGTGTCCGCTCCATAATTATATAACATCCGTGCACAAAGCACATCATCCCTAAGGGCAGACAAATGTAAAGGAGTCTGTCCGTCTTCTAAGCGACCCAAGTTTGTGTCTGCCCCTCTCTGAAGGAACATGCGGCAGTAAGAGTGATTGCTTTTGATCACAGCATATCGCAACAGGAAGCCATTCTGAATGTCGATGTTGGCGTTGTGGTCCAGGAGGATTTTTACACAGCTTGACCTCTCTCGGATAATGGCGAGCTGAAGGGGTGTTGTACCTTTATCACTGAGTGGGTCGACCTCAGCCTTGAACTCCAGTAGAAGTCGGACAAATGAGTCCCTACCATAGTGGGCAGCCACATGGAGGGGAGTCCAGCCATCATTGCTTTTTGCATTAATTATGTCGCTCCTGTATTCAGATTCTAACATCAAGCGTGCAATCCGGGCCCGGCCATGCATGGCTGCGTAATGAAGAGCCGTGAAGCCTCCAATTAAGTCTTTAACTGTAGGATCAGCTAGAGTTAAAACCAAAATGAAAATATTAGCAGACTCTAAGACAAAACAACAAACGCTACCATGGCACAGGACGTTTTAGCCAATTCGCATATAAAATGTGAAGCAATCACACGTTATGATGAACATCAAGTACTTTTCTCCTCAGTTTAATTCAAGTCTAGTTTTAACGGGAAATAAATTTAGTAGAAAGTTATCAAGTCTGAGTTAACGGACGGAGAAAGACAAGAAACAAGGAATTCAGACCACCACATCCCCCTCTTTGCTAATTTAACCAACTGCCTTTGGCTACTCAACTCCCTCATCTCTGTATTGTTGCATGTTTCTTTTCTGTTTTGAACTTTTTGTTTTATTTTCTCTTATGCTGCTTCTTGGTCTTAAAGAGAAGCATGTGTAGCAACATCTGCTGTTCTAAATTACGGATGTACTATGGTCTGGCAGACTTTGTTGTTTTAGGGTGTATTAGGTTAAAAAAAAAGTTTTTCTGTGGTCTGTGCAAATTCCAAAGCATGTAAGATATATGTTTAGTGATCTTGATAAAGTGTATTTTCGTAAGATAAAAGTCTATTCTGAATTCTTAGTTTTACATGAACTTTGGAGTTTTTAAGAATTAAGCAACACATTATGTGAAAAATTGAGAGAAACCTCAGCACTGTATAAATATTATTTTCTAAAACAGTTCCAAAAACCTCTCCTAAATTGACTGATTTCTGGGGAAGAAAAAACAACTACAATAATTTATCTGCCATGTGACCACTCAAGTCACAGACTTTTGTCACTGGCCTTAGCTCTTTCATTAAGCCAAAGGTCAGTTCTTTGCAGCTCTCACCCCAACGGCATCTCTGGGCAATGGGCAGAACAGGGACAAGAACTGCATATGCAGTCCACCTCCTGGAGGCCAGCAATTCAATGGAGAAGATAAACTGATCAGACCTAACTACCTAAGATTAAAATGTGTTCTTATACATACATATATATATATATATATATATATATATATATATATATAAAAAAGGTGCTCTTAATTTTTAGTTTATTAATGAAAGAAAAAAATCATTAATGTTTTTCATACACACACACAAAAAGCCTCCTAAAGTATGTGAGTAAACACTCATATATTGTTTAGCAAAATCTTATTTAGGTCTAGAACATATAATGACAGCTGGTTCTCTTAGAAAAATCTATGAGGCAGAAAACTATATGTAAAATAATAATACTGTGGGGAGTGAATATTTCTGTTAAGAAGGAGTTGCTAACAAAACCTACAAAAAGTAACTTTTTAAAAGGTAAGTTGTATCATTTGGATTTCTAAAAATATTTAATATAAAGTGACAGTACACAGTGGTATTATTATTTTTATCTATTTACAGGAAATGAGGGTATCTTATCTGCCTTGGTCTTAACTAAAAGAAAAATATACAGCACCTATTTACTATATGACTTAAAAAAGCAAGGCAAGAACATTTTAATAAAGCCTTTTGCTGCCATCTACTGGTAAGGTATGAACATGCTCTACTAATGTTTCCATTTTGACGGATGGTGCTGAGCCCTCAAGTCACTCAAATCTGTTTCAGATAGATCTCTTACCTAAAGTTGATTACGTGAAAACAGGCATGAAATCTAAAAGATCCCCTCCTATTCAAAGGAAACAATAAATCTTTCCAAAGGTCATTTCTAATCTATACCTGGCCAATCCACTATTTGCAGACATTCCCTCTTAATCTGTGGGTGAAATTTAAGAATACTCTCTGTGATTCACTCCTCCCACCTTTCATCCAGCCAACATCCTTATTTGCATCCTCTACTCGGTCTAGTTGATGGTAAAATTAAAATTATGTTACAATGAAATTGCACTTTCATCCTTGGTTTCCACTTTAGGTCTTTTTTAGGTTCTATTTACATTTTGGTGCTATACTGAGCTAAAGAAAAACAGAGATTAACATAACACACAATGATCTGCCTAGTCTCAGTGAAAGTCATTCAAATGAATTAAATGAGCACACACTGGGAACACAGTACAGAATGAACAGCTGCAGGATAACGCATAAAATTTGTCCTCAAGGAATTAACAGAATGGGAGATTATAAGGTAATGAAAATACAAACAAAACTTAATTTAAGGATTATTATTAGCCAATGCAATAAGACAAGAAAAAGATCTATCTCATTTGTAATATTAACAGAAACTACAAAATGCCTAGATAAAAATTCAGTAAGAGACATGCAAGGCACATGCAAAGAAAACTTCTTTGAAGAGAACTCACTTCATCTGTATGCTCAATGTCCTTTCAACAAAAAAACCTTCCCTCAACACTTCATCTAAAATGGCAACCCCACCAAACTTATTACTTTGTCTACTTAGCAAACACTTTACTCCCAGGTGGGACTCATTTTAAACAAGGTGTAGCATAATCTCAAGAAACTCATTTATATTTACTGAAAAAATTTAAAATATACATGAATAAAAGCAAAGAAACATTCCCTATGAATATAGTTTCCTTTTTTTCTAACAGGTTTATTGAGGTAAAATAAAATTCACTCATTTTAAGTGTGTGGATTGATGAGCTGTGATAATTGAATACAATCATGTAACCCACCACCATGGTAAAATATAGAACATTTCCATCTCAAAAAGTTTCCTCACCCCTCTTTACAGTCAATTCCCTGCCCAGACTCTGGGCCCCTAGCAAACCACTGGTCAATAAAAATAAAGTTTTGCCTTTTCTGGAAATTTATACAAATGGAATCATTTATAGACTTGTTTCATGATGTTTTTGAAATAATTCCATGTTGTGTATGTCAACAGTTCATTCCTTTGTATTACTGAATAGTATTCCATAACGTAGATATGCAATTTTTTATCCATTCATGAGCAGATGGACATTTGAGTCATTTCAAATTTGAGGCTATGTGAGTAATGCTACTAATGAACATCCATAGTGTGGGGATATATGTTTTCATTTCACTTGGGTTTAATATCTAGGAGAGAATTGCAGGGTCATATGTTATATGTACATTAAACTTTGTAAGAAACTGCCAAGTTATTAGTTTCTAAGTGGCTGTACTATTTTACATTCTTACCAGCTATATATGAAAGTTCTAGTTGTTCCACATCTTGGCATCATAAGCAATTTTAATTTTACCCATTCTAGAGAGGGTAAAATAGTGACTTATTGTACTTTTAATTCACATTTCTGTAATAACTAGTGATATTGGGCATATTCATGTACTACTTTCTTTTGTGAATAGTCTGTTCACATCCTTTACCCATTTTCATCGGTCATCTCCTTGTTAATGAGTTCTAAGAATTCTTTATACATTCTGGATTCAAGCCGTTTGTCAGATGTTTTGTAAATATTTTCACCTAGGTTGTTCCTTGCCTTTTCATTTTCTATACTGTATTTTGAAGAGCAAATTTTTAATTTTCATGAAGTCCATTATCATTTTTTTCTTTTACAGTTTGTGGCTTTTGTGTACTATTTTAAGAAATCCTTGCCCAACACAATGTCACAAAGATTTTCTGTTTTCTTCTAGAAATTCTACACTTTTAACTCAAGTTTAGGTCAATGATCCACTGCTAGTTAATTTTTATGTATAGTGCAAGGTAAGGTTGAAGCTCATTACTTTCCATATATTATAATAGATATCTATTTGTTCAGCAAATTTTATTAAAAAGACTATCTTTTCACAATGATTTGCCCTGGTGCCATTGCTGAAAATCAATTTACCATGAAAGTCCAGGTCTATTTCTGAACTCTGTTTTGTCCCATTGCTCTAAAAGAATCACCGTACACCAATTCCAGACTGTCTTAACTAGTGTAGCTTTATAGTAAGTTTTGATAGCAGATAGTGTAAGTTTTCCAGCCTTCTTTAAAATTATTTTGGCTAATAAATTTTAGAATTAGCTTGTCAATTTCTTCAAACAAGCCTGCTGGAATTTTGACTGGAACTCCACTAACTCTAAAGATGCCAATCTCCCCCCAAATGATCTAAACAATATTAATTCCTCCAAACCATGAACACGGAATGTTTCTCCATTTATTTAGGTCTTCTTTAATTCCCCTCGGCAATGTTTTGTGATTTTCAGTGTATAGGTCATGCACACTATACACTGAAATGTATAATGAAAGACATGTATTAATGAAAGACATAGGTCTTTCATTAAATTTATTCCTAAATATTTTAAATTTTGTTGCTATTATGAGTTAAAATTTCATTTTCCAAATGTTAATTGCTAGTAAAGGGAAATAAAATTGATTTTTGTACATTGACCTGTGTATTATTTTTGTAGATTCCTTATAATTTTCTACATGCACAATTATGTTCTCTGCAAATAAAGACAGTTTTACTTCTTCCTTTCCAATTCATGACTTTTAATTATTGTTCTTCCCTTATTCCAATGGTTAGAACCTACAGCAGAATGTTGAATAAAGTGGTAAAAGTATATACCCTTGCCTTGGTTCCTGATCTTAAGGGAAAGCATTCAGTAGTTCACCACTGAGCACAATGTAAGCTGTAACTTTTCACAGATGTCCTTCCTTAGGTTTTGGAAATCACCTTCTGATTCTAGTTTTCTGTCTTTATCATGAATGTGTATTTAATATTGTCACATGCATTTTCTACATCTATTGAAATGATCATTTGGTACTTACCTTCCATTCTATTAATATGGTAACTTACTCATCTTACTAATTTTTAGATGTTAAATAAAACTTGCATTACTGGGATAAATACTACTTGGGCACAACATAACATCCTTTTTTATATACTGATAGATTGGATTTGCTAGTATTTTGTTAAGAATGTTTGTATCTGCTATCATGACAGATATTGGACTATGGGTAGACTATGCAGATGAGGAAGCAAAAAAGATATTGGTCTAGATAGTCTTCTTTTCTTGTAATGTCCTTGTTTGGTTTTATATCTGGGCAATGCAAGCCTCATACAATAAGTTTGGAAGTGTTCCCTCCTCTGCTTTATCAAAAAGTTTGTGTAGTATTGTTATTATTTATTCTTTTAATATTTGAAATAATTCAACAGAGAAGCCGGCTGCGCCTAAAGTTTTCTTAGTGAAAAGTTTTAGTTATGAACTAAATTTCTTAAATTGGCATAGGACTATTAAATTATTCTCTTTTTCTTGGGTCAGGTTTAGCAACATGCATCTTTCAAGAAATCTGTTCATTTCTCCTAAATGGCACAAAGGTGCTCATTATATTCCTTAATCTTTTTGATGTCTATAGGATCTGTAATGGCATTCCTTTTACCATTTAAACAAATTTTTTTTTGCTGATACACAATATTTTAAATATTTATAGGGTACATGTAAGTATTTGTTACATGCATAGAATGCGTAATGATTGAATCAGGGTATTTGAGGTATCCATCATCACCTTGAGTATTTATCATTTCTACATGTTGGGAACATTTAAAGTTCTGTCTTCTAACTACTTTGAAATATGCAATATATTGTTGCTGACTATAGTCACCCTACTCTTTATTGAACATCAGAACTTATTTCTTCTATCTAACTGTATATTTGTATCCATTAACCAACCTCTCTTCATCCCCCGCCCTGCCCCCCCCAACACCCTTCCCAGCCTCTGGTGTCTGTCATTCTATTCTCTACTTCCATGAAATCAACTTTTTTGGCTCCCACATATGAGTGAGAACACGTGGTATTTGTCTTTCCGTGCCTTGGTTATTTCACTTAACATAATGACCTCCAATTCCATGTTGCCGCAAATGACATGATTTCATTCTTTTTCATGGCTGAATGGTATTCCATTGTGTATTTACAACACATTTTCTTTATCTATTCATTCACTGATGGACACTTAGGTTGACTCCAAATCTTTGCTATTGTGAATAGTGCTGCAATGAACATGGGGGTGCAGGTATCTCTTTGACAAACTGATTTCTTTTCCTTTGGGTAAATACCCGCTAGTGGGATTGCTAGATCATACGGTAGCTATGGTAGTTCTATTTTTAGTTTTTTGAGAAATCTCCATACTGTTTTCCATACTGGTTGTACTAGTTTACATTCCCACCAACAGTGTATAAGAGTTCCCTTTCCTCTGCATCCTTGCCAGCATCTGTTATTTTTTGCCTTTTTAGTAATAGCCATTCTAACTGGGGTGAGATGATGATATCTCATTGTGGTTTGATTTGCATTTTCCTGAGGATTAGTGATGTTGAGCATTTTTTCATACACCTGCTAGCCATCTGTATGTCTTCTTTTGAGAAATGTCTATTCATGTCCTTTGCCCACTTTTTAATAGGATTTTCTAAAATTGCTGAGATGTTTTGAGTTCCTTATATATTCTGGATATTATAATGTCTATTATAATACCCCTTGTTGGATGAATAGTTTGCAAATATTTTCTCCCATTCAACAGGTTGTCTCTTAATTCTGTTGACTGTTTCCTTTGCTTTGCAGAAGCTTTTTAGTTTAATATAGTCCTATTTGCCTATATTTGCTTTTGTTGCCTATGCTTGTGATATCTTAGCCATAAAATCTTTGCCTAAACCAATGTCCTGAAGTGTTTCTCCTATGTTTTCTTCAAGTAGTTTTATAATTTCAGGTCTTATGTTTAAGTCTTTAATGCATCTTGAGTTGATTTTTGCATATTGTAAGAGACAGGGGTCCAGTTTCATTCTTCTGCATAAGGATATCCAATTTTCCCAGCACTACATATTGAAGAGACTATCCTTTCCCCAGTGTATGTTCTTAATGCCTTTGTTGAAAATTAGTTGGCTGTAAATATGCAGATTTATTTCTGGCTTCCCTATTCTGTTCCATTGGTCTTTGTGCCTGTTTTTATACAAATACCATGCTGTGGGTTATCATAACCTTGTAATATATTTTCAAGCCAGGTAATGTGATGTTCTCCAGCTTTGTCCTTTTTGCTCAGGATTGCTTTGGCTATTCAGGGGTTTTTTTGGTTCCATGACAAAAATTTTTTTCTAATTCTGTGAAAAATGAAGTTGGTATTTTGATAGGGATTGCACTGAATCTGCATAGTGTTTTGGGCATTATGGTCATTTGCAATATTACTTCTTCCAATCCATGAGCATGGATGTCTTTCCATTTGTGTCCTCTTCAATTTCTTTCATCAGTGCTTTGTAATTTTCCCTGCAGAGCTCTTTCACCTCCTTGGTTGAATTTATTCCAAGGTATTTTTTTTTTTGTAGCTATTGTAAATGGGATTGCCTTCTTGATTTCTATCTCAGCTGGTTCATTACTGGTGTATAGAAATGCTACTGATTTGTGCATGTTGATTTTGTATCCTACAACTTTACTGAATTCAATTATCAGATCTAAGAGGTTTTTGGTGGAGTCTTTAGGTTTTTCTAGATATAAGATCACATTAGCAAATAAGGGACAATTTCACCTCTTCTTTTCCAATCTGGATGCCTTTTATTTCTTTCTCTTGTCTGAACGCTCTGGCTCGGACTTCCAGTACCACGCTGAATCCTTTTTCCATTCTTGATATTAGTTATGTGTCTTTTCTCTTGTTTTCTTCACCAGTCTGGATAGAGATTTATCAATTTTATTGATCTTTTCAATGACTCAGTTTTTGCTTTATAGTTCTGTCAATCTTCTTTATTATTTGCCCATTTCCAATTCCACCGATTTCAATTCTTCTTACTTCACTCCTATTTTTACTTTGGGATTAATTTAATGTCAGTAGTATGTAGAAACTGTTTCAATATAGTCACCTTCTCTTTCCCTTCCTCTGTGCAATTACTGTCATAAATATTTCATGTTTATAGTTATAAGCCCAACAATAGTTTAGTTTTATAATTACTGTTTTATATTGTCTTTTAAGAGATGAAATGAAGAAAAAAATATCTATGTTGTCTGTGGCAGAACCACTCAAAGGTTAAAAAACAAACAAACCAGCATTCACTAATAACTACTGTTAACAATGACAGAATTTCAGCTTTACTTCCATACATTTTAAAAAAATTATACATAATTGTAATCATACCCTAATTACTTAACCTTTTCTCTATATTTGGGCACTGAGAATGCCTTCATTTTAAAAATTATATATAATGAGGGGTGAAATTTTTATACAGAAAATACTTCCTGCTTTTAAGATGGTTTCCTTTGGATAAATTAACAGAATTAAATTTAATTTAACCATTAATTAAATTAAATTTAAGTGAATAGGACTGATATAAACAGATTTATTGGGTAAAAGGATCTATATTTTTAAGGCTTTAGTACATACTACCAAACTGCTTTCCAAAGGTACTCTCACAAATTCTCATCAATGTACCTGTTTCACCACATTTGGAATTATCATTTGCAAAATCTTTCATTTTTAGAAAGCTAAAAATAGTTCTCACCATTCTTTTGCGGATTTTTTTGATTACTCTTTTATCACTCTTACTTATTTTTACATGTTTCACCAAAAGCATTTTACCTACTTTAGTGAGAGGAGACCTGAGATGCTTTTCTCAGGTTTCTCTGGGGGTTTCCTTTATAGATTTAACTTCTAGAGCTTTAGCCAGCTGCCCTCACACCAATTTGCATAAACAATAAATCTGAAGATGAATAAATGCACTAAGATTTGGTCTCTTCATGTTATTTTTTCGTAATAGTCAACATAGTCTTGGGATTTTTAGAAAGATTCAAAATTGGAAAATGAAGATAATAATGAGTTTGTTATGATTCCCACCCTTGTAATAGAGACTCTTCATTACAATTCCAACAGCACACTAACCTGGTCAGAAGGATTACCAGGATTTGTATGGAGGTGCTATTATATGCATCCCATTTCTGCTTAAAAACTCAAGTATTTTTGGACATTACAAAACCCTAAGTTTTCATCATTTTGAAACAGGATGTTTGAAAGTAAAGCAGCATAATATCACTTATTTGCACAGGCCAATGTTTTACTGTTGCCCCTTTGTACCCACGGGTTCTGCATTGGCAGATTCAACCAACCAAAAATTGAAAATGTATAATTAAAAAAACACAATACAATAAAAAATACTACAAATTTAAAAAACGATAGAGTATAATAACTATTTACATAGTATTTACATAGTGCTAGGTATTCTAAGTAAGCTAGAGATGATTAAAGGTATACAGGAGGATGTACGTAGGTTATATACAAATGCCATGCCATTTTATATCAGGGACTTGAGCATCTGTGGGTTTTGGGGGTAGGGACCTAGACCAATCCCCCTCGGATACCAAGGGACAACTGTATATCTGTGATGTCCAATATGGCAGCCACTCATCACATGTGACTGAAGCACTTAAAACGTTGCTAGTGTGAGTGAGGAACTGAACTTTTTATTTAATTTAACTGAAATTTAACTAGTCACACATCCTGTAGACAGTACAGGTTTAGGTTAAACTAAAAAGAGAGCCTCACTTTTGTTTTCCTTTTGGAATAGAGGTAGTACCAGTTATCCAACTCAAACTGGCTCGTTTTCCGAACAAAACTGGATTTCTCCCAGAGCAACAACAAGTATGGCTTCACTCAGCTGCCCCTCACCAGGCTTCCTGTGGTCACATCACTCTCACCGAGCCACAGTCCCGGACGGCCTCTCACTCTGAGTTTGGCTAGCTCTGTATGATCACTCATCAGTAGTTTTACTTGGCAGGTGTATGGACTTGACATTGGTTAAATCTGACCCGTTAAAATACTCGATATACAACAGTTTCTAGGTGCCGAGTGGCTGGCATTAGACATTTATGTCCCATTTTTTAAACTGCATCTGGCTAGCTCTTTCCCCTGCTCCTCTCCTAACCGTCACCGTTTCAATCAGTATCAACTCTTTTCTTCCTGATCTTCAGGCCAAAAACCTCAGTTATTCCTGATTTCTTTCACTTCTGCCTCATATCCCACCTGCTCTTCTTGCCTTCGGGCTTGGGCCCTCCTAATACATTCGTATACTGTAATCAGTGAACTTTCTAACGCACAAATCTGCTTCTCCCATTCCTCTCTGTCAAACGCTTTGATGGCTCACCAACATCCCTAGAATAAATTACTGAATATGCTCCAATCATACTGAGTTTTTTTCAGTTCCAAAAACCAAACATGCTCCCTCTCTCCTTCAACCCTTCACTTAGTGTCCCTTGGGTCTGGAGTAATTCCACACCTCCACCCTTCCAGCCCTTCATCCGGCCTTACCTATCAAGATCTCCACTACACCTTGCTTTCTCTGGCAAGTCTTCCTTACCACTTGCCCACCTCACCCCAACAGATGGTAAGGACCTTATCATACGTGGCACTTGACTCATTCTGTTGGAACTGCCTTATTTTCTTAAGGGCAATACTGAATTATAGTTAAGATGAGGGTTTGAATTCCCACTCCACTATTTATGAGGTGAATGACCTTGGGCCATTACTACTTTACTGTGGCTCAGTTTTTTAATGCAAAAATACTTATTATCCTCATAGAATTGTTGTGAGGAATTTAGCATATATTAAATGCTCCATACATGTTGGTTATAAATCTTTCCACCTGCTAGATGATGAAGTGCCGGAGAACTAGCCCCATCCTTGCTCATTTCTGTGTCTTGGTGCCTAGCACAGGGCCTGGCATAGACTAGGTGCTCAATAAATATTTGCTGGATAAATAATTCACACAGGATCAACTGGCCACCTCATCTAACTATCTATATGAATTCTCTCTCTCTGTCTCTCTCATATACACACACACTCAAAGCAGGCTGAGGGAAGGGGAGAAAGGAGAATGGGGGGAGAGAGAAAGAAAATGAATCCTTGTTTCTTACGAGTTACTTCATTCACTTTCCCCTATTTGGATCTGTGACTTCACTTTGGCTTACTGTCCACCACAAAATAAGCTTGTTAATGGGAGGTACCAATCTGACAAAGTTTACAAGCTCTTAAAGAAACACGTGGTCATGAAAATAGCAGGTATGATGATTCAGGCAACTTTCTAATCCCACCATAAGGCGGGCTCATTTTCAATCAATTTTTTTTTTGTCTTGTCTCTGTAACGCCAGGGAATAAATATCTTAGATAACTAGTGTTAGTTTTCTCTCTCTTTCTTGCTGGGAGCAAAACAGATATAGGTTCTACCCTCATGAAGCTTCAGACTTACTGGAGATATAGACATCAAACAGAAAACTATAAAGTAATTCATTATGCTTGTGATAGGTGCTGCAGTAAAAAGGGACAGGGAACAATGACATCACATAACAGGGATATAAACAAGGATCCCATCTGACTTCGTCTGGATGGCAAGAGGTTTCCCTGAGAAAGCATAAGTGAGATTTAAGGGAGAAGTAGGCATAAGCGAGGCAAAAGGGCCTGAGGTGGAGCGAGCATAAGAGTGACCCAGGTAGGCCCTTGGCCAAAGAACTCGGAGGGGCTGCAACTCAGCTGCAGCTGGAAAGGTAAGAGGAGCCAGACGTTGTAGGGCCATTTAGATCACATTAAAGATTTTGAATGTCATCCTAAGAGAAATGGGAAACCACTGATGGATTTTTAAAAGGAAATAGTTTTATTTCCATTTTTAACAGATCACATTATTTGTGGCTGGGAGGGGGCAATACTGGATGCAGGTATGGAAGAGACCATTGCAACAGTTCTGGTGATGCATGATGTTTCTGTGCCCAAGAATGGGGCAATGTGTCCAGTGAAAAGAAGTGAAAAGATCTGACAACTATTTAGGAGGCAGAATCAATAGAACGTGGCAACTGGTTGTATTGAAGGTGAGGAAAAAGGTGTTAAGAATGGTTTCTAGATTTCTGGCACAGCAATCATAGGCTATGGTGTCATTTACTGAGGATGAACACTGGTGGCAGCAGCTTGTGCTGTGCTGGTGATGTCTATGAGCCATGCAAGTGGAGAAGCTGAATAGACAGTTTGCTACGCTGGTCTAGAGATCAGAAGCCAGGACTAGACTAAATATAGAACACGTCTAAGCACCACATGTGGCCATGGGGGAGGGGAGTAGGGGGGTTCCTCTCCTACTAATTTTCCCAAACTGGTTCATAACGTGCTAAGAAAAACATTCTCTGAATCTCTTATTCTATTAGAGAAAGGGGAGCACGCAGAAGATGCTATATAAGAACAAAGGAAGGGTTTGTCCAAAATATTTGTTCTTATTTTAAATAACTCAGAAATGGAACCACACATACATGAAAATTTTTATCTGACCCAGCAGTGCACCGCAATGAGGAAGAAGGGGTGCTTTAGCCTATCTTTATGGGGAAAAAAAGTGAAACTGCACCCTACCACCTCTTATTATACACAAAAACCCATTCTGGACAGATTAAAGACCTACATGCCACAAAATGTTTTAGAAGAAAATAAAGGCAAATAATGACCCTGCAGTATGACATATTTCCTAAACAAGACATAAAAGGCATAAACCATACGTAAAAGAAAAATGTAATTTACCTATATTAAAATGTAGACTTCTGCCCAAAAACAAAGACAACATCAAGAATGTGAAAAAACTACAAACTGGGAGAAGATCATTGCAACTTACAACTAACAAAGGAGAACATGTAAACAATTCCTACAAGTCAGTAAGACAAAGACAAAAAGCCCAATCTTGCAATGTTTTGTTACTCATATGTCATTTTTGAAAAAAAAAGAAGAAGAGGCAAGTGTATTATATAGGGAAGAGCAAACCATCTGGTAATACGCTACTGGCAAAGGCAGGGAAGGGGCACTGTCCCACCTGCTCAGTAAAGACAGGAGCAACTATAACCTCTTTAGAGGATAATCTGCCAATATCCATCAAAAAAATTTTTGACTCGGCAATTGTACTTCTAGGAATTATTCAAGAGATAAACTCTCAAATATGTAATAAGATCAGTCAGGGACATTCTCTGTATTACCATTTCAGTAGCAGAAAAATGGAAACAACCTAAAATGTCCGACAATAGAAGATAAGTGTAAATAAATTTCATCTATACAATGGAATCTGAGATAGAGTCATATACTGCCAAGAAACTAAGCTCACTGTGACGTGAAAAAAATCAAGATGCAGAACAGAACATTAAAGAAAGGGAAGCAGGCTAGAAGGTAGAGGATGGAAAAATATGCCTTTATGCACAGACTATCTCTGTAGGGTACAAAAGAAACCAGTAAAAGTGATGGCCCCTGGGAAGAAGACTAAGGAACTGGAGCTAAAAACAAGGTATTTCCCCCTTACTGATCAGTTTATAGTAGCTTTAATGTGGTTCTTAAATGTATGTAAACATTATCCTCTCAAAAAATAAAAATCTGCTGAGAAAATTTCAGCCATTCTCAAAAAATAAAATAAAAGAGAACGGTTAAACAAGTGATAGTATATCCATACTTATAAATACTATATTCAGCAGTTGAAAAGAGTAAAGTAAATCTATATGTATTAATATAGAACTAGTCAAGGTTTCCTTTGGGGCAGTGAAAATGTTCTAAAATTGATTGTGGTTATGCATGTTTAACTCTATGAATATTACCAGAAGACACTGAATTGTATACTTTAAATGTGTGACTTGTATGGTATGTGAATTATATCTCAATAAAGCAATTAAAAAATATACACACACACACAGAGGTGTCTGTTATGTAACAATGGGGATATGTTCTGAGAAATATGTCATTAGGAGATTTCATCATTGTGCAAACATCATAGAATGTACTTACACAAACCTAGATAGTATAGCCTACTACACATCTAGGCTGTATGCCTATTGCTTCTAAGCTACAAGCCTGTACAGCATGTCACTGTACTGAATACTGTAGGCAATTGTAACACAATGGTAAGTATTTGTGTATCTAAACATCTCTCAACATAAAAAAGGTACAGTAAAAATGTTATTATAATCCTAGAGGACTACCATTGTAAATGCAGTCCATCACTGACCAAAATGTTATGCTGCACATGACTGGATACATGGAGAGAGAACAGGATTCAAAAACTATAGCCCATAAGTCAAATCTGGCCCTTATTGGTTTTCTCCTTTTTCTTTTTCCCCACCATTGCTTTTGATAAATAAAGTTTTATTGGAACAGAGACACACCCATTACTTTACATACTATCTATGGCTGCTTTCATGCTACAACAGCACAGTTGAATAGTTACAACAGAGACAGTATGGACCACAGAACCTAAAATATTCACTATCTGGTTTTGTACAGAAAAAGTCTGCAGACCCAAAATACTAAAAAAATCTTTAAGTCATATAGTTGAATAAAAAAACAAAAGTTGCCAAATTACACAGTCAGTGTATCATTTATGTTCTAAAACCACATACAACACAATTTCTATAAGTACATGTAATAGTATTAGGAAGTGCTCTAGAAGGATAAGCACCAAACCAAACTCATTCCCACAGTTACTTCCAGGCAGTGACAGAAAGACAAGGACTGGGGGTTGGTCAAGGGGACTTTGGCTTTATTTGTAATTTATTTGAATATTTGTTTTAAGGAGACAACATTCATGTACCACCTGAATAAAACAACTTTTAAATTTTTTTTTTAAAGTGAGGCTGGTGGAAGTAGGAATTAATAGGACTAGGTGGAATAAAACATGTGAGCTCTTATCTTGGTCTTAATTTTACTAAGCACTGCTAGAATTTTAAGTGTTCTGATCCTACACCCACCTTTTAGTTTTTTCAGATATTTCTCCTGACATTCTGCATACATTTCCCCTTCATTAACTTCATAACTGAGGCTTTCAAGTTGTAAGTTGAAATGATGTGGAAGTCAGTTACAAAGTAGGCACAGGCCAGCGAATTTCTGGGTTCTGTTAACAGTCAATTATTTCAGGCATATAATTCCCATTTCAGCATCCCAGGGACATGTGACTACTCCTAGTTTTAGGGTAAGCATCATCTTGCAATTAGTTCATGCTGATAGTCTTCGTAATCACATATTCACATAATTCATATAACCCTCATGAGCATTGTGGGACTTCCAACATTTTTCTGCACTTCAGAATACAAGTAAGTTTGGCTAGTCTTGTAACAAAGTGCACCTTAGGAAGGAAACTAAATCACTGCTAATGAGCAACTCAGGCCCCTAGAATGGTACATGTGTAACTTGAGCCCCCAACCAAGCTGTTTACCACCATAATTTACAGAGACAGTATGGGTATAAATAATAAAATATATGTAATCCATCTTTAGGAAAATAAAGCTGAAATTCAACTGGAGGAACCAGTAAATTAATTTAGGATAGTTAGTTTAAAAACCTTATGGGAACAGACAGTTTTTCAAAGCAAAAACATAAAATGTCAAATGTAGTTCCCAACTGCATATATTTAAACAAAATTAGAACTCTAATAACCAATCATCTTGTAGGATGCCTACAAACTATGTACAGCTTCTGGAAAAGGCAAGTGCTCTAAAACAATGATAATAAAAGAAAACATCCAAAATAAAAAGAATTAAGGTCGAAAGATAGGGTATCATTGGAGCCATAATGTTTAAAGGAACCTGTACTAGGTCTATCTGCTTGAGCAATTATCAACAGGGGAAACTTGTGCAATTCTCTAATTGCAGGTACCACAGCCACTTCTGCTTCTGAAACAAAAGCAACTAGACAGCCCCTAGAAGTGTTGCTTAGTTGAAATAACCTGGGAAAACCTGGCTGTACAGAAACTACAGTTGCAAGAGGAAAAAATCCCATTCATAAAACTGATCTTTTAAACAATCTGGTTTTAAACAAAACTCAGTATAATTATAACATCTTCACAAAGGAGAGAGTAAGACGTTGCGTATTAACAAAAGAGAAGCATTAAAAATTACACACACACACACACACATTTTAAACTAAATGTAATTTCATTTTAAGTTTCTTTTTAGGAAAAAAGGTTTGCTTCTAGTAAACTCACCTCCGTGTTCTAGAAATACTCGAACACATCTTTCCTTTCCCCTTGCTGCAGAGAAATGTAGCAGGGTCCAGCCATTAGCATCTCGGCCATTTGGAGAATAGCCTTGTTCTAACATCTTTCGTACTGTGTGAACATCCCCGGCAGCCACTGCAGCCTGAATCTGCAATTCTTCCTGGAGTTCAGGGTTCCTTCGACAATGGTGGTGTAACATCCTAGCTGAGTCCACTTTTTACAAAGGATTCATTAGGTCACACGGATCAGCCTTTAAGGGAAAGTAGAATATATGAAATTTAGAATACCTGATGCCTAATATTGTGTCCATTAAATATCACAGAATTTTCCATTTGCTAAATCAGTAAACCTTATTAACGGCAGTTCATACTACTAGTTAACATGTAGTTAAGACCAAAACTTTCAGTAATTTCCCTAAGATTATAAACGATTGCTAAAGGAAAGCCAGGCATAAACTTCTAAACTCCTGAAACAGAAAATTTCTTCAGCAGCCTATTGAAAACTCAGAGCAAACGATCTATGAACATAACGGCATTATTTTAGGTAAAATGGGAGGTGATGTTGGGCAGCTACAGGATGGGAGATGTCAGAGAAACCAGATTAATACCTGTCTTAGGAGTTCTGATTTACTTGATGCACCACAGAGAAGATTTAAGTTACATACAATTCAAAAATTCTACCACAGATCAGAGTTAGTAAATATGGAGTATCAAATGGACGAGTGATATACTATGAAGACTAAAAACATTTAATTATGAAAAGGAGTTTTAAAAAAATCTTTAGGCTGGTTATCTAAAGTATTTTAACAATATTTTATTTTTAGCCCAAGTGTAGAAGGTTGGAGAAAGAAGAAATGGGCCAGGTTAAGTAAATTATTGTAAAATGTTTGGATTATATTTACCTTCCTTTTGTTTATTTGTTTCTCTTTCTATCCTCCCCACTTTACGTTACTTGATGCACATTTTACTTTCCCTCTTTTTTTGCCATATCCTCTTCTGCATTTTTCTTATTTCTGTTTTCCAGAAGTTTTACTCTCTAAATGTCCAAAGTAGCAAGATCATACAATGTATTTTAAAACTCTATGAATCCAAACAATCTGGTGATTAACCCCACGATAAAATTATTTTAAAGGAAAAGTAGTACAGTGAATTTCCATACTCTCTAATAGGTCACAAAAGAGGTGTGTACTAAAACCCAGCATAAAATGAAATCTTTATACAAATAAGAAAAGTACAAATTGAAATGGTAAAAAGTTGCATCTTATATGTGTACAAAAAATTTTCACTGCGTTTTTTAAGATTTTAAATACATACAGAAACCTAAACTAATGACCTTCTAGGAAGCCATTCCAACTGGGCTAATTTGAAAGAAGAGATTAGATTCATCTCTTAATTAGAAGCTTCCACTTCTAAAAATAAAAAACAATTGTGATAAAGCCTTTTAAAGACATTTTGTTCTCATATATAGGTTAGACATCTCAGGATAATCTTGCTACCAATAATAATTTATCTTGCAAAACTTCTTATTATAGATTGTACAAAAGTAAACTTAAGGCTAACTTAGGTCGAATAATCACTCCTTAAGAATACAAACATCCTATGTTGTTTTATACGCAGAAAATGGTGTCATTACATACTCATAAGTCTCACTAAGTGTTGTAGTTTAAAAATATCAAGGCACTGCTACAAATAGCTATTTCGTCAGAGAAAATTGAGAAGTAAGAGTTTTCTTGACAACTTGTTTTCTTAACAAACAAGATTCCCCCTTATCTCCTCACTTAATTACTTCACTAAAATTATCTCTTGTCTTAGAAATTTTAAGATGAGAAGATTTTCAGAATAGATTTTTGCTTATTTCTCAGTGTTATAAGAGAAAATGTTGAAAATCATCAGAAGGAATTAATGGAAACTATTACTATATGCTCACAATCACCTTTAACATTTTTTTTTTAATGGAATGATTACGTTGGCACCTAAATGAGGTCTACCATGCAAGAAAAAGATTGAAACAAGAGCAAAACAAACCTGGATTTTCTTTTAGTGAGTGGTACACTTAGTATACATTAGCTAATTTAAAAGAGAAAAGTAAAAGCTAAATTAAGTTTTCCCCTAAAACAGCACAGACAAACAATGACCATGACTCACCTTACCTTACAGAAGAGTGCCCGTTCTCCTGATATGTGGATTGCCTAATAACCATTGTGCACATACAGCATCGTGGGGAGGGGGCTCAGACTGTGCCCAGACTGCAGAGCAAAAAAGCCTTCTTAATCTAAAAACAAAATAACAATCACAGGAAAATTCCTTAAAATAATAAAGAATAATAGCTGCCTGCATAGTCTAATCTTTGGTGAACTTAAATTTCAGTTCTTTTACAACAAATCCATAGAGCAGGGAAAGAACTCATGTCAATTCTTAGAGAAAATGATCTCGAGTTACATATGCTCATCTCTAATAAATATGATTTAGTTTCAGGATTTTTTTCTCCCCAAATGCAGTTTTTTGAAAAACAGTAAATAAAGAAAATAACAAATCACACATTTGAAATCTGGATGCAAGTACAGATTCTTCTTTTTCCTCTATTGAGAATTCACTTTTAAACTTGCATTTGAATTACTTTATAACTGACATCGCTAGTCACCTACTCTTTCTAAACAGGACTAAAACAAGAATATGTGTACATTCAATATAGCAGGTGGCCAGGGTCAAAATGTAATCTGTAACAACTAAAAGCAGACTGTGTCTTTAAATGCTGGTTTTTCATATGCCCTAAAGGCATCAAGTCAATCATTTTGAAATTGTTATTCCTTTACGCATACACCAAACTAGACAAAACATTAACAACAATCTTGCTGGCTTCCCCACGTGAATTCTGAAAAAACACAACAACTAAAAGAAAAGGGATCTTTCTGCATGTCAATTAAATCCTAGTTCTGTAAATTCCATTAAGGGTTAAGGACACATGCAAAGTGACTTCCATACATCACACCAGAATCACTCTAGGAATTATGTATTGGGAGAGCTACCACCTCATGCCCTGGTGGTGGGTATGCTAACCCCTCCATCACTTACACCTTCAGACAAGAAAAGGTTAGGCTACCTGGCAACCTGACATGCTGCAGTACGAAAAAGTTGTAGGTACTGCTGACTGCACACCAAAATTTTCAGCCAATCCAAATTAGCATAGTCTACTTCTACCTTTTCCTTTTTCACATCTTATTTTTCCTTATCAAACTTCTTCAAGAAAAGACTTTGCCAATTTGCACTTGGAAATAAAACTTCATTTAAAACTCTACCTATTATTTCTAAATAAATGAAGTAGACATGTTAACAACAACTTCAACAAGACAAGCTGTAGAACATGCAGAACGATCCTTACAGAAATGGCTGATACTAAGACTGAGGCAGGAAATATACATGACAAGCCTGGAGCATCTTATAGTGCTAGAAAGGAGGGAAGTGCTTAAAGAAAAACACAATGATGAGCTGGGTATGTCAAAGGGACACAGGAGACAACTGAAAGAGCTCTCAATGGCCAAAGATGGAACAATTTGAGCAACAAAATACTTACTGGATTATAACACAAAGTATAAAATAAACATCAATAACTCCATATTAATATAAACAATGGATTGAACATAGAAGGGGGAGAAACAAATCTTTTGTTCAGAATTCCAAATAATTTGTGTAGACAATTCCTTCAAGGAGGTGAAAAACATATACGTTAATGTAAGATGTTAATAGAAAAAACTGGGTTTGGAGTTACGTGGGAACTCTATGCCTCTTGGTAATTTTTCTGTAATTCTTAAACTATACTAAAATAACATTTATTTAAAAAATGCAAATCAATGTCTCCAATTATGAGCCTCATTCATTTCCACAAATGAACATGATGTGATCATTTTTCACATGAGCTACTTCTACATTTCATGAGCTACTTCTACATTTCAAAAATTAACTTCACTGGACACCTTACTTCTAAGTGTGTCCTCAGCACCCTCTGCCTCTCTAGAGAAGTGGAAATGATCCTATAAAATAAAGGAATATACCAAAGGAGGTAATTTTCTAAATAATGTATGTTCAATGTAAGTTGTCTTAAATTAATGATAATTTGTGGACTCAGGAACTATTGTGGACTCAGGAGCTACTGATACTCTGAGCGTGCAATCTTTAGAAATTCCATTCTAGGTTTAACAGTCAGAAAAAAGAAAAAAGCATACAAACAAGAAAGACTTTCTTTTCCACTCTACATGGGGATCAAAAGAAAACAATCAAAACAATCTAAGCTTCCAAGCTTTTCTTCTGTTGGCCATATTAGAAACTACAAATTTAGAAATTAAAATACATTACCACCTAATTTCCATATAGATACCAAGTGAACTTCATTTCATTAAAACCAAAACTTCTTGCTTCACATAGTTAGAAGAAAAAGTCTATACTGATAAAATAGAGTGAAGAATAAACATAAAACAAGATATGTTTAAAGCCTGTCCAAAATTACACAACCTTCACCAAATTTGACCACATTTCCTCAATTTCCTTTGGTGTAAATGATGAGACATTAATGTCTCTTTGCATATTATTTTCACTAAAAGTCCACACATTTTTTGATTAAGTGATACAAATTAGAACTGTGCTTTCAGATTTCACATAAACTAGAAACAAGATAGTGGTTTGCTACTCAAAAAAAGAAATGAGCATTTCTTTGCAAAGTAAACAAAGATACATGCTGGTAAGGAAATAAAATTAGCAACTCCAAGGACATTGGCTCTGAGAAAAAAATCTACTAATGGTTCACAAGACTTAAGAGGGAAGATGGATGCAGAAATACTACAAAGCCCAATCAAAACATATAAAATGGCTGAAATGCATGTTGATGAGCTCTACTTGTAGGACAAGAGCCTGGAACCCAAAATAATGTAGAATTGTTATTTTAGTATCACTCAGTAATATAGCATAGTGTTTATGTTCCAAAGCGAACAAGAGTATTTGTATTTTCTCCAAATTATTGCCTCTGTACAATGTAAGGATTTATTATCATGCACAACTTATCTATGACTCACATAAGTTTAAGCAGAAAAACCAATAATTTTCATGAAGTGTGTATGAGGCAACAGAGAAAATTTTAGGATTCACCTACCCAGACCCAACTCAAAGCTTAAATCACAAGTATTATAAATGATAAGGTCTTGTCAATATTATCATATTAAGTCATGTCTGCCCAATATCATCTTAGCAGCCTTACACCAGTGCCTAGAAAGTTTGGAAGAAAGGAGACAATGATTCTACTTGAGGAGTGCATTCAGTTGAGAATGAAATGAAAGGCTGAAAGTCAGGTATTAGATATACTAATATAAACTATATCTAACTTTAGACTTTTTAGGGATGGTGCGTACCTCAATGTTAGCAAAGTCAAATGTGAACAAAATAAAGAGATATTGTATATGTCATAATATTAAATAATTGATGTAAGGAATATAAGTATTGGCTATAACATACAAAGATGCATCACTGAATATCTTCAAATTAAAACCAATTATTCTATGTGAGAATCTATATTTAGTTACTGAATAAATCACATTTTTTTTTTCAAAACCACATGACTGGCAATAGAATTAGCACAAAATTAACTGCCAAGTTGAAAAATATAAACTACCTAACTGGCCATGTTGGTAAATATTGAACTGAGAGAAACTCACTCCCTGACCAGGAGGTGAACCCAAGCTGCAGGGGTGAAAACACAGAATTTTAACCATTAGGCCACAAGGTGAATGCCACATTAGTAAATAAATACCCAAATTAAATATTTTAAATGTTTGGCATAACCTAAACCAAATACTCTCAATTGTGCTAATATTAGAAACATTAACAGATGCTGACAATTTATATATATTCCCTAATCTTAGAAAAACCATTAAAAGATGAGATGATCCATGAAATACTATTTAAGCAATGAGAATGAACTGGCTGGGAACCAGGAGAAAGCAGTGTCCCCTCTTTACCTTACATGCTTAACTAGCCACAGACCCCCTCCCTTACCCTCTCAGGTGAAAACGCCCCTCAAAAGCAAAAACATCCTAGGGGTTAAATCTAAAGCAGGAAAAATATTTAATCAAGAAAGCTTAAATAGAAAATACATAGTACTTTATTTTGATTTTTAAAACACACTTCAAATATTTTAGCATTTTTAAAAAAGTTCTAAAGTAATCATTAGGAATCTCTCTGGTGATTTCCACACTTAAATAATAAATATTAGCCTTTAACTTTATAGACTTCTGCATAGTGTTTACTGAAATGAAGCAGTCAATTACCCTTGATTCCCTACATATAAATACAAAGGCTGCCCTAAATTTTCACCATAGAACAATAACTGATAGATTCTAAATCCCATTCAGTAGAATCTCTCCTTTTGGCATCCAGTTCTAGGTCTCAAGAATATATAAACCCTCAGATCCCCTTAAAAGCATCTCTAGCTATGTTTTGAGAATAGCATCTGTAAAGATATTAATTTCTTTTTGTGGAAGAAAGTCCAGTGGAACAGAGTAAATCAAAAATCTTAAATTCTGCTATTTTAAGTACTTCTTTGTACCAAAAATTTTGTAAGTAATCTCAGATATTAAAATAACTCTGAGATTAACAAGTCATTTTATACTTTGCTATGGATGTTAGAAAAGTCATTCATTTGGCTAATTTTGGATTTAACTCTTGTATACTTTCCATGCTTACATTCTCTTTAGGAATTACATTAAAGTCCTAAACTTACCTTTAGTGCATTTTCACAGGCAGCAACAAAATACGGCAGCAGAAATGTGACCCATGAACTAGATGCTTAAATTTCAATTTAGCAAATTCTCTGTAAAGGTTTTGAAATGAGAAATCTTATTTATGAAGAGTACCAAAATTAAGCCCCAGATATCTAAACACACCAAAAAGCTCCTTTGTATTTAAATGCTTAAGACTTAAATGATCGTTAACAAGATATTGTGTAAATTTTTAAAGTTCTTCTACAAAATCTGAGGTGTAAGAAATATTATTTGTATCTTTATAAGTTTCAGAGCCCATCCACATTTCTCTCTCTCTCTCTCTCTCTCACACACACACATACAAGAGCCCAAAGAGTTAATCATATGTAAGTGCTTCGGGGGCTAACAGTGCCTTCACACCATGCACACTATAAAGGTACACAGATTCACTTCTTATTAAGAAATAAAATCAATTTATTTTCTGAAACTCCTAAATTTTACCTTTCCCTACCGAACCATTGTCAGTTAGGTAACTCAAAAGATTTTCTGATGCTGGTAGAGGAAAGGTGATGAGACGGAGTAAGGGGGGAAACAGTAAATTGTGGTTTAATTAAAAAGCAAAGTCATTCAGAATTAACAAGCAATTAACACAGAATTGAGGAATTCCTATGAGAGTAAGGAAGGCGAGGGAACTACAAAAAAGGTCTCAAGGCCTCAGTGGAGAGTAAATGGCACAGTGTACCAAAAGATAATGCAAAACACAGAAACACACTGTACAGAAAGAAAGGGGAAAAATATATTTCTAGCATAGAGAAGTTATTAAAATGTTAAAGATCAGGCATGGGCAGTATTTTTGTTTTCGCCAGGAAACTGGGGGCTAGGAAAGGGTGCATTCCCAGGCAACTACCCTGAAAATAAAGCACTGCTTAATGAGGTAGGGGCCAAGAATAAACAATGGGGGAGGGGAGGGCTGGCTTATTACCTTTATAGAGGATGCTGGTCAGAGGCACTGTGCCTGCTGCTTCTCTGGTGGGTGGGCAGACCCCTTCCAGCTTTCCTGTCTCCTCCAGCCACCTCAAACCTAGAAAACAGAAACCAGTGAGTGGTGTAGTGCCTCAGGGGCGAGGAGGGGACTCAGGCAAGTGGGAGCTAAAGAAGGGCTGGAGAATGGCAAGGGCAGGCAGTGAAAGAGCAGAGATTCTCCTCCCTCCTACCCTCCCAGCCTGCCCCCTTCCCCTCGGGGAAGGTAACTGACTTTACCTGTCTCCTCAGCTGCTGCTTCTCTTCCTCCTTTCAGCCTCCTCCACACTCACCAACTTCTCCATTGAAGAAACACCCCAGGCAGGGCCGGACCCGGGTGTTCCTGATCCTCCTCGGTGCCTCACGGCCCCAGCCCAGAAAGCATCCAGACAACCGAGCAGGCGGGAGGTGGCGGTCCGGGCCGCCGGGCAGCCTCCGGGCAGGGGTGCAGGGAGGAAGTCCCGGCTCGGGTTGGGGGGGGCAGTCCCGGTCCAGGGGCTCGAAGCAGGGGGCTGCCGCGGTCCGGGCCAGAGGCTTCCAGCTACGGAGGGACCCAGGAGGTCTCGAGACAGCGAGGTCCCAGGTCATACAGGGTCCGAAGTGCTAGCCGTGGGGTCTCCGGACAGGGGGCTTGCGGGATGCACTTTGCACTGGGCCACCCCCGCCCCCTCCCTCCAGCACTTTGGGGTCACTGGGATGGGACCAAGCCTTCAGCAACCAATCAGCGACCGCAGTGAAGCTTGAGCCTGGAGCCGTAAACCAGGTCCGGGATGGGTGGGGGTGGGAGATGGGGGCGACTTGGTTGGCTGGTTGCTTCCTTCTCTCCTCCTTACCCCCAGCACCCCCCACCCCCTGCCTGCCGTAAAGCTGCTTCTGCATTCGCGACAATTAGAGGAGGCGTGCCGATCGGGGCTGGAACTCGTCTCCCATTGGTCTTCCTCACTTCCCCCTCAGCTTCCCCGCGGTGGCTTCCGAGGCTCCGCCCCTGGCAGAGGGACTCGGAGCGGTTGCTAAGAGACGCTGTACGCGAACGGGGCCTCTACGCATGCGGGAGGAGGGGCCAGCGTGTACTCTCCGTGAACTACGGTGGCCCGGAGAGGGCAGGTGTTCCCTCGAATGGCGGTGTGGAGGGAGAGTGGCTGGAGCTGGATGCCAGGCAGGTAACCGGACACGGCAGCTGAGCTCGGCGGCGAGGGAGGCGTGAATGAAACACTTTGGGGGGCTGGTCCGGGTCTTACGGATGGGGAGGTGGCAGTCTCCAGGAAGCGAAGAGGACCGCCCTGTCCCGCTGCCCCTCCTCAGCGCTTCTCAGGCGCGAGTGCCGGGTCCTTAGAGGGGCAGTCGGTCCCTGAGATACCGTTAGCTACGAGGCTGGGAATGCCTGGCCTAACGTGAAAGAGAGGATCCCCTTTGGGATGGGATGCCGGTTCAAGGCTTGTGCTACAAGGATAGCGACCCTTACGGATTCCTGGGAGTGAAGGGAAAGGGAGAGTGGGAAAAAATGCGACATGGACTAATCAAGACATGTTTATTAAGTGCATTTATTTGTTTAGCAAGTGTTTACTGGCTACTTCTAGTCGTTGGAGAGACAACAGTAAACAAGGGGAGACAAACGGAAAATTATCAGATAGGGATACGTTATATGAAGAAGATCAAACAAAATAACGGGAGGCTTGACTAGGACGTGGTGGGCTATTTTAGATAAATAGTGCTATGGTTTGAATATTTATCCCCTGCAAAACTCATGTTAAAACTCAATCCCCGGTGTAGCAGTATGGAAAGATGGGGCTTTTAAGAGGTGATTGGATCATGAGGGCTCTGCCTTCATGAATGTATTAATTCATTCATAGGTTTATGGGGTAATGGATTAACGGGTTATCATGGGAGTAGAACTGGTGGTTTTATAAGAAGAGGAAAAGAGACCTGATATGGTGTGTGAACATACTCAGCCCCTTGCAGCACTTATTCCAACCAGAAAGAAGGCCCTCACCAGTTGTGGCCCTTCAACCTTGTGTTTAGCTCCAAAGTTACAAAAATAAATTCCTTTTCTTTATATATCACTCAGTTTAAGGAATTCTGTTATAAGCAACAGAAAATGGACTATAACAGGTAGTCAGGAAAGGTCTCTGAGGAAATGACATTTGAGCAGCGATGCAAATGACAAAGAGCTAGCCATGCCAAGATCTGGGGGAAGAATTTTGCAGGCAGAGAGAATCAAAAGTGCAAAGCCTCTTACGCTGGAATAAGATTTGCTGTTTACAGGATCTGCAAGAAAGAAGCCCAGCCTAACTGAAGCAGAGTAAGGGGCATAAGGATCGGTAATGAGATTGGGGGGTAGGGCACAGAGGTAAGAAGACCCCAAGAGTCAGATCTTGAAGGGCCTGCTAAGCCACATTTAGGGGTTTGGACTTTATCCTAAGGAAAGCAGAGAGGTTTTTCAGAAGAAAGTGGCTATAGGATGGGCCAAGATACAACCACTTAGGAAGGAATCTGTTGCAGCTATCTGGGGTAGGAGTGCAGTAGAGGCAGTGAGGATAGAGAAAATCAGCTATTTTATTTTTATCCCATTATACTTGACAATCATGTTTCATAATTTCAAATTCCTGCATTTCCCTTTCTACTTGAAGTAGATAGCTGAATTATAATTAGAAACCAGTTATGTTCAGGACTATTAAATGATATTAAATTTTAGTAGTGTTTGATCTTTCAACTCTACCATGATTTTTCCATTATTTTCTTAGCAGTGAGACTCCAATGTAAATAAATTAAAAGTGGTATATCTTATTAGGATCATTAAATGAAATGTATAGGAGGCCATTGTTGTAGACTAAGCTTCTGCACTAGGCTCAACAGACCAGACCAAATCAGAATGGAGCCACTGGTGCTAGGTGCCACATAATGAAATTGAACTTTGAAATGGGCCAGTCTTCTAAAATACTGGAGATTCTCTGCAAAGAATCAGAAGGGACGCAGTTTACCTGAGCCAGCATGATAAGGAAGTCTCACCTCTGTTTTAACCCTATAAGGAAAATAACTTTGAAATGACCAATCTCCTTTTCTCCCTTTTTTCTTCTTTAGCTCTTTTTTGCCTATAAAGCCCACCTCCTCTGCTGGACTCATTGGGAGTTTAAATTCTTTTTTAAATGTTTAGATGAGATGTTGCCCGATACATGAATTGCTAATAAAAGCCAGTTAGATCTTTAAATTAAATTGTTGAAAAAATTTTTAGCAGTGCAAATATAATTTATAAGTGCAATTTTAAAACATTTACCAATTATTGAATCAGGCAGTTTTGAACTTTAAAAAGAAGGAAAGGGAGAGAAAGAAATGAACAAATATGTGAATAGTTATGGAGAACATATTTAATCTTCAGCAGCCTCATCACCCATGCAGCTTAGGAAGTGTGTTTGCTAAATGCTGGCTCAATGGAGAAATGAAGAGCTAAGAACTTCTTGCTGAGGAGCCTGGTAACTGAGTTGTCTCCTACTTCCCAGCTCTTCCATATTTCTGGCCATTTGTTTTCACTTCAAATCCTGTGTGCAAATTACAACAATTTTTCAAACAATTGAAAGATAATTATGTCATAACCAAGGAACATAATATTGCCAAAATTTCACAGAATGTACTGCTAGATAATTCTAGATTGCTTTATTGAATTGGTGCTATGAAATTTGCTGATTTTTATATTACAACTTTCATTGATTTAAAAGCAGTTTAGATTGTAGAATATTTTTAACAAGTTATTATTGATTGGGTTTTAACAGACATACTTCATTTCCTGTTCACTTAGGTAATAATATCAAATTCACAAAAATGGAAGCACTAATCTTACAACATATGAATGAAGTAATTTAGGATAAATATTTATGAAGTTCAATTCATAAAACCCTGACTTAACCAGAATTGAGTTTATTCCTTGAGTAGAAAAAGAGTTGATCATTGGGAAAATGCCCAAGCCCCACTCCAATAATTCTTATTTATCTGGTCTCCAGGGAGTCCAGTGCTCAGAGATTTTTCCTGGTGTTCCAGTGATTTCAGTATATGACCAAGGTCAAGGACCACTGCCCAGAAGTCTGTGTCCTGGCCCGTAAAGCACTTGGTGGTGGAGAAAATGAGCAGTTTATGCGCTAGTTGACAGTAGGCACTGTTCTGGAAATACAGGGGGTATCTGGATCTGGGGGACTGAGTATAGTGAAGACAGCCACGATAAACACAAATGCATCACAGTGGACCTCATCCTCTGCCTTGTAGCCTTAGTTCAGCTGTACCTGGCAGGAAAAGGCAACGGGGCTGGGTAAAGAAATTGTGCATTAGACCTTGGTCCCACTGTCCCAGCAAAGATGATGCTGAAAGAAAGGAAACTAACTGGCAGCTTTTGAGTTCCTTGTAGCTTCTATCCTGTAATTCAAGGCATTTTTTTCTTCAAGAGTCGTTTTAATTTGCACTCTACCACAACCCTTTTAAGATGTGACTTCAGTGTGTCTTGCTTCTTGCTTCTATTGAGCACATTGTCGGGTGTATAGTACAGTAAAGAATGAATGAGGTCAGAACTCAATTCCTGCTATGGATACTACTGTATAATTGTTTGATACAGAATTTTTATTGTAATTTAAAATTCAGAAGTTAAAGATTACATGGTATTTAAAAATTTTTTTGAGCTCAAACAATACTAAAATAAACTTTGGACTGATTTTAGGATTATTTTAGTCATATACGCTACTAAATGTATCTTCAGTCAGGAATATATTCAAAAAAATAAGTACCTACCTACTGTGTATCAGGCACTGTGCTAGGAGCTAGGGAAGAAGGAATGAACCAAGCAGACAACTCTTAACGAAGTTTACAGTGTAGCTCAGGAGACACACACAAATCATTGCACAGATCATTAGCATTCAGTGACAGCGCAGCAGTGCTGGGGACTGAGAGTGCAGCACGAGGAGGACCTGGCCTTGCCATAGACAGTGGTATTTAAGCTTGAAACAAAAGGGAACGTGGATGGAAGAGCTTTCTCAGCAGAAGGAACAGCATTGTATCAAGGCCCAGAGGCAGAAAGGAACCTTTTTAAGGTTAATAATTAAAGGAGTATTGGCATCCTACTTGAGTTGTATAAATGTTTTTACCATATAAGCCATGTGGTTTTTTTTGCAAATCTTTAAGCATGTGTTACTTTCTGATGTCTGTAGGTAACCTTATTTTATCAACGGAAAACCAAGTCTTATCTGTGTGTACAGAATTCAAGAGTTCAGTAAAACTGGTAGTAAGACCTGTACAGAATTCAAGAGTTCAATAAAACCTGTAAAACTCTACCCTGCCACTAGTGGTGGGGCTTTTTTGGGAGGGATAGGTGGGGAGAGTGGAAAAGGGACAGGGCATAGACTGGTAAAGGGGAATGACTAAAGAAAACCTTTCAATGAAACGTTTCATTCTGAAGCACCACTTAAACAAAATCATATTTTAGCAGTTAATGTTAGAAAAGTTTTGTTTTTCATACTGGTACACTGGAGGTTTTCCATTTTTTAATAAATGATTAGCATTAGCATAATATGATATACACCTAAGGAGCTCAGATTCCTCATCAGTAAAATTGAGTAGATTGGTCAGTTCTCAAAGTATAATCCCTTGTTCGATTCTTGGGCCTTCCCAAAACCCACTAAATCAGAAAATCTGGGGTTAGGCCCAGTCATCTGTGTTCTAACAAGCCTTCCAGGGAATTTCGGTGGTACAGTTTGAGAACCACTGGTCTAAATCATCTCTGAGATTTCTTCTAGTACTAAAACACTGTGATTCTAAGGTCCAGCATTAATCTGTGCTGTAAAAAAAAAAAAAAAAAAAGTTTGCCTTCAGACTGGTCAAATAATAGAATTATTTGGGAAAGATACATGTGGGTATTTTCTCTTGATCAGGTTTATGTTAAAATGCTACAATCCCTCTATCATTCCAGGCTTCTAAGAATAAAACTACTTCATTATTTGTCTAAAACCAGCAATGGCTCTTCATGAATCTATCTAGCAGGTTTGCATTTGCTGATACCTGCATCTTGCCCAATTAAAGGCAAACTGGTATTACCTCAGTCAAGTTGTCAGGTTGCTCAGATGAATGTGACCTCTTGCTTTTGCACTGTTTCCCATCTTTGAGACCATGCCCTGCCCTCCTTTCAAAGACCCAATATCTGTTACTTGCTTCCTACTAAATTCCTTGCCAAGAATCTGGTAAACAGTGTTTTGCTCCTACCCCCTTAAAAAATAGAACAGGGGGCTGTCTTTCTCGAAATAAACCATATTCATTCGCTTTTTTAAAAAAACAACTTTACACTGTACATAGAAGTGCAAAGAAAGGAACATTTGGGCCCGCAGTAGAGTTATTACAGAGACAGTTGCATTTAATTTAACCCTCTTAGCATCCTGTGAGCTAAGTACCATTATTATGTCCCTTGAACATAGGAGGAGACTGAATCTTAGAGGGTAACTTGCCCCTGTGGTGACTGATGTGGTAGAGCCATTTGACTTCAGATCTCAGGCTCTTACCAGTATACCACTTTGACAGAAAAATACTTTTAAGCATAGTTTTAACTATAACTTGATTGCCAGGCTTTTTCCTTCATGCTTAAAAAAAAAAAAAAATCTGGGCTTGTATCAAGAGTCCTACGACAAGAGTTTATTAGGAGGATTTACAAAGGGATGAAAGTTTTGAGTGTTCCCAGTGTCTCAGCAGAAACCTGGGAAATATAAATTATTGTTAGAAATATAAATTATTGGCCCCCACCCCAGAAGTATCTTATGTGAAACTCCTAGGGTAGGGCCCTGCAGTCTGCTTTTACAAACCCTTCAAGTGATTCTCATGCAGGCCAAAGTTTGAGAACCATTGTTTTGAGGAAACCAGCAAGAGATGGGGCAGCACCCCTTGAAGCCTGAAGGTAAGGAGAGCCCACAGTTCCTGGAACTGGAAGAGCAGCCTGCCTTTCTCCCCTCTGACCACAAGTCTCCTGTTAGAGCCTGCTGGGCCACTAAGAAGGGTGAAGAGTGGAACTAACAGGACAAAGGGAAGATACCCAGCACGTGGCCTGCTGTTTGGAAGATAGCCACCCTCCTTCTTTTGATGGGGGGGAGGTGCTCTTGAAGAGTCTAAGCAGACCCATTTTATTTTCTCTGGCAAAGTTAATGCTATCTTGATGGGAGAGGGAACCAGAATCCTGGAAGACTGGCTTTGTTTAGAGTGCCTCAATTTCTGCCTCAGATATCACAGCATCTTCATTAATGGAGTAAAATAGATTAAGTAGCCTCAGGCTATGATCAGATTCAAACCTATTGAATTAGGCTAAAGCCCACCATTTAGTTTCCCAATCTATTAGCAAACTGTAGTAGCCAATTCATATAAAGAAAAGTAGTGATTTTTTTACTTCTAATAATATTCATCATGAAAATAGATGTTTTTCTGTATTCTGAATTTAAACATAGAGATTAGCTAAAGAAAACCTCCTAAAAGAGATGCTGACATTTTTTCCCCACATAAAAAGAAAATTTAAATTACTAGGAGCTTGTTCTTTGATAATTTTGAAATTAAGTGATGGGAGAGTGTTTTCTAATGAATAGACTATATTTAGAAGTTCTACCTATTTCAGCTGGGTGCAGTGGCATGTGCCTGTACTGTAGTCCCAGCTACTCAGGAGGTTGAGGCAGGAGGATATGTTTTCATTTACATTTTAATTGATATTAATGAAATCCTATACATATTAATGCTAGAAATCAAAAGGCTGTCTATAGCAGAAATTATTATTTTTTCAATTAAACTTTTTATTTTGATATCATTGTAGATTCACAAGCTGTGAATAATAATAGAAAAGAAATAATACAGAGAGATACTGTATGGCCTTTCCCCATTTTCCTCCAGTGGTAGCATCTTGCAAAACTGTAGTACAATATCACAGCCAGGATATTGACGTCAGTACAACCCATCAGTCTTATTCAGATTTCCCATTTTGTTTTTATTCACGTATGTGTGTATATATTTAGTTCTGTGCAACTTTATCATATATGTAGATGAGTGGGTCCCCCATTAGTTCTGTCATCAGAATGGTACCTCTTATAATCCTACCCACTGAGTGGGAGGGGCCTCCCTAACAGCTGGCGACCACTAATCTGTTCTCCATTCTTTAATTTTGTCATTTCAAGAATGGAATCATACAGTATGTGGCCTTCTGAGATTGCCTTTTTTCCTCAACATAATTCCCTTGAGAGCTATCAAAGTTGTTGCATCTATCAATAGTTGTTTCCTTTTTATAGCTGAATAGTACTCCATGGTATGGATGTACTGCAGTTTGTTTAATTCACTCATTAAAGGACATGATTTACAGGTTTCCATGTGACTAAGTCTTCATTTTTCTGGAATAAATGCCTCAGGTGTGCAGTTGCTGAGTCATATGGTAGTTGTACATTTAGTTTTTTAAGAAACTGCTAAACTGTGTTCCAGAGTAGCTGTACCGTTTTATATTCCCACCAGCAATGTAAGAGGGATATAGTTTCTCAGCATCCTCACCAGCATTGGGTGTCACTAATTTTTATTTTAACTATTCTGATAGTGGTATTTCATTGTAGTTTTAATTTGCATTTCCCTAATGGCTAATGTGGTTATACATCTTTTCATGTGTGTGTTTGCCATCTCTGTATCCTCTTTGGTCAAATGTCTGTTCATGTCTCTGGTCCATTTTCTAATTGAACATTTTTTTAATGTTGTGCTTGGAGAGTTCTTTATATATTCTGGTTACTAGCCCTTTGTCAGATATGTGCTTTGCAAATATTTTCTCTAAGTCTATAGCCTGTCTTCTCATCCTCTTAGTAGGGTTTTTTGCAGAAGAAAAGTTTTTAATTTTGCTCAGGTTCAGTTTATCAATTTTTACTTTTATGGATTGTGATTTTGGGGTCAAGTCTAAGAACTCTTTGCCTAGCCTTAGATCCCTAAGATTTTTCCTACTTTTTAAAAAAATGTTTAATTTTAAGTTTTACATCCTATGACCCATTTTGGGTTAATTTTTATAAAAGATTGGAATTATTTTAGAGGAAATAAAATCAAGGTCTTAGCATTCTTATTTATAGTGCCTCTGATGATGAACTATTGAACTGATACCCAAGTAGGAACAGTAGATGGTTTGGCTTTTCATGAAGAGTTGCTGGGTTTGGTGTAGCTACTAAAAGTACAGTAGGCTCTCTGTATCCCTGGGTTCTGCTTCTGTGGATTCCACTAACCCCAGATCAAAAATATTTGGGGGAAAAAAATTGTGTCTGTACTGAATATGTATAGACTTTTTTGTCGTTATTCCCTAAACAATACAGTATAACAGCTATTTATATAGCATTTACATTGTACAGTATTAAATATTATAAGTAATCTACAGTTAATTTAAAGTGTATGGGAGGATGTGGGCAGGTTATATGCAAATAGTACACCATTTTATATATAGGACTTGAGAGCCTGTGGATTTTGCTGTCCTCAGTGGGTCCTGGAACCAGTCCCCCACAGATACTTAGGGATAACTCTACTGTAATTGACAGCAGCACTACCAATGACATTTGATCCCAGAGGATCTCATCATCATTAACCAAGGCCAAAGACCCATGAAGATCTGATTACCATGCTGGCCTTTTGATTCTGGAGCTTAGGTGAAACTACTGTCAGCCCTCTGTATCTGCAGGTTCCGTACACATGGATTCAACCAACGTCAGATCAAAAATATTCAGGAAAAAAAGCAATTAAAAAAATACAATAATAAATTGCACAAAATTTTAAAAACAATACACTGTAACAACTATTTACATGGCATTTGCATTGTATTAAGTATAAGTAATCTAGAGGTGATTTAAAGTATAAGGAGGATGTGCATAGGTTATATGCAAATACGGCACCATTTTATATCAGATACTCAAGCATCCATGGATTTTAGTATCTTTGGCAGGTCTTGGAACCGATCCCCCCAGATTTTGGCTGTAATTTAATATAAAAATCCAATCAAATGGGTGTCCTGATTAACATTTCAACCTTTGGTTGAAGTATCTTTTGAAAAAATTAATCTTGGTTTGCATTGGGAGATTTGCATAGTGATTTACCTTCTTGATTTTAGATTTTGTGCAACACGTGAAAATGATTCAGAAGACTGGTATGGTCGTTTTTATGGTGTCAAAGATGAGGCTGTGAGTTACTACTTAGTTTATTTGAGGTCCTCTATTCAACCATTGTCCTGGAGCTTTTGGAACACCAGAGGAAGTTTGAAGAGTGCCTCAGTGGAATGGTGAAGGGCACAGGCTCTGAAATTAGACTTTCTAGCTTCACATCCTGACTCTGTCACTTAACTAGCTCTGTGACAACCTCTCTGTGCCTTATCTTTAAAATTTCCTTATCTGTAAAATGGGTATAATAATTAAATACCCACCTCATAACATTGTTGTGAAGCTCACTTAGAAGAAACTCACTTAGAACAGTGTCTGGTATTTAGCAGGCATTCAGTAAAGTTTAGCAATTATTATTCCTAACACATCAATTTTATGTGAAGATAGGTGGAAAATATATTATTTTTATATCAAGGCACACATAGTTCTATTAGCCATAGAATGCAAAATTCAAGTAGTTTATAGTACTTAAAAAACAAAAGAGGCTTCAGATAAATTTTATGCTTGTCATATGTACCCCTTAGGCCCATGTGTGGGAGTTTACACTTCCCTGCCAAGAGGCTTTTTCTGAATACACTAAGAGAAATGTACTGCTCCTTCACTTAACCTGGTTAGACCTCTCCAATTACTTGTTTTCTTTCCAGGCTAGACAAATCCTGAGCACCCTTCCACAGGCACTAGTCTCTTAAAAGCTTGGAATCTGAAGAATATACCTTCCTCCAGGCCAGTGTGGTTGGTTAAATCACCTTGTTTTTTTTTAAGGATTTGTCCTTCCCTTTTTTTGCTTAAAAACAAACAAACCAAAAAAAAAAAAAACCTGCAGTTTTCAATCAATTCTCACCAGGGTACCCACAGACATTTATTTTAAAAGACTGTATAATTAAGAAAAGTTTATGCTTGGTCACTATAGAAACAGCCTGGCACCTATTGTCTTCATTCATTTGTTACCTGCCTGGCCCCTAGGTGTTTGTGACCTGTGGTATTATGATGTATATATTTTGATTTCCATCCTAGAGTCCAGGCTTTCAGCTTCTGTAAGCTTATTATTTCCTAAATGACTAGAACAATAAGAATATCTTTTGTTAATGTGTTTGGCCTTTTGTCCTGGGTTCCTGAACCAGCTCCAGGACAGTCTTGTTATTTATAACAGACCCTGTCCACACACCTGAGCTTATGCTAATGAGGCAATTTTGGGAAAATCTGGGTGGCCACTGGATGAGAGCCTGGCTGCCAGGGGAACCAGCCCTGTGCTCAGAGGGTTGGAACTTTCAGCCCCACCCCTAGGGGAGCCCCGGCCTCCAGGGAGGGGAGAGGGACCAGAGGTTGAGTTGATCACCAGTGGCCAGTGATTTAACCAATTGTGCCTAAGTGATGAAGCTTCCATAAAAATCCAAAAGGACAGGGTTTGGAGAGTTTCCGGATAGCTGAGCCCATGGAGGTTCCTGGAAAGTGGCGTCCCCAGAGAGGCCATGGAAGCCCTGCACCTCTTCCCAATACTATGTATTTCTTTATCTGTATCCTTTGCAATATCCTTTATATTAAACCAGTAAATGTTTCCCTGATTTCTGTGAGCCGTTGTAGCAAATTAGTCAAACCCAAGGGGGGGATCGTGAGAACCTTTTATAGCCACTTGGTCAGAAGCACAGGTAAAACAACCTGGGGCTTGCAATTAATGTAGGAAGTGGGGCTCAGTCTTGTAGGACTGAGTCCTTAATCTGGGTGATCTGATGCTATCTCCGGGTCGATAATGTTGAGTTGAATTGGAGGACACCCAGCTGGTATCCTATGCAGAATTGATTGCTTGCTTGCTGGTGAGAAGAAATCCCCACACATGTGGTGTCAAGCACGTTGTAAGAGTATAGTGAGAGAAACTAAGTTTGTTTCTTCCATTCATGATTCCAGTGCTTTTGTTTTTTCCTCTGTCAGGCGTCCAGGACAACCAGAATGTCTAAATTTGCATCCAGCTACAAGTATTGTTGCGCGTGTTTGGATTTCTTTTGCTTAACATCTTGTCTTTTTCTTGGGAAGGTGTTTTTTAAATTTTTATTTAATGTTATAGGTGATGACCATTATCATACAATTTTAAGTTGGAATTTAATCAGCAATAGCCATAATATAGTTTGACCATATTGCAATCTAACTTTAGGGTTTTATTTATACATTAGAAGTAAAGGTTAATGAATTTGGAGTTAGCCCAGGGGTTCTCCACTGGAGCAACTTTGCCCCCCAGGGGACATTTGACAGTGTATGCAGACGTTTTTGATTGTCAAAATCTGGCAGGTGAGTCAGGGAGTGCTTTGGGCCTCTAGACGGTTTAGAGGTCAGGAATGCTGCTAAACATCCTACCGTACACAAGACAGCTCTCCCACTGCTAAGTTATCTGGCTCCAAATGTTAGTGGTGCCAAGCTTGAGAAACCCTGACAGCCCATTGAATGTTAGAGGAAATGTTAGAGGAAAGCTCAAATTTCTGCTGTGATAAAACTAAAAATAATTTTGTGTTCTTAAATCTATATGGAAAGCATATAATTTATTGTTATGGTCCTGCAATAATGGTCTTATTACAATTTTCCATTTTAGAAATTAAGCAGTCATTCCCTTTAACTTGAGAGACAGTTAAGTGGAAACAGTTGCCTTTCCCTTGTAATAAGTGTATAGCACTTAGAATTTTTAAATTACTTTTCCTATTTTAGGTTTCACTGAAGAAACATCTTGGAGATTAATTGCACTTCTAAGATTTATTATTTACAACTTGGAGTTGTCAACCTTCTTAAAGATACATTTTGGAAATCAAAATGAAAGCTTTCTATGAAGTTTTAGAACAATTATATAAGAAAGTACTTCTTGGAGCCATACTTGAAAATGACAGCCATCATTACACCTTTTATCTCAACCCAGCATTTTCAGACCAAGATTGCTCTACAGCCACCTCCTTAGAATGGATGAACACCTTTGGCATTCAGTGCAAGCATCAGCCATCCTCTGTCAAGGTGGCTCCTGTAGCACCTGTGTGTTTGAAGAGCACCTCTCAGATGAGCAGTGCCAGAGAAGTAATGCTCCTTCAGTTAACAGTGATGGAAGTGATGATAACCAGGACATTGTCTGTCGAAACTGAGTTCCATGCAAAGGAGAAATACAGAGATATAATTAAAATTCTTTTAGAATCAGCTGAAGTTGATACTAAATTAGTAAGGCATTTGTTGGTTTTTTTATTTAAAAGCTCTAGATGTTTAAAATAAAAGTTCTTAAAAACACTCAGCATAATGATTAAATGTATTTGTTTTCCTGTAGATCTCTATGTTCCAAAATTTGGATAAATTATTATCTCACATGGCTGCAAAGTGCCTTGCGTTGCTTCTATATTTCCAATTGAAAGAAAAGGTAAGATAAGTAATCAAACTATATTATTATTTCTCTTATAGTTTCTTTAATATTGCTCTTTGTCATTTGATTTTACCCTTCAAATATTTTTATTAATAAAATGCTCACATAATAACATGTAAATCTACAAAAATTTAAGATTAGTCTTAAATATACTGTAAAGCATAATAAATCAGATTCTTAACCTGAGAGGTGGGTATCACATCAGAGAATGCATAACTTTCTTCAGATTCTCAAAGGATTAGATAGACCTCCTCCCTCCAGAAAAAGGTTTAGGAACCCCTAGTTGAGAACAAGCCCATTTTCATAGGTTTAATATAAACTCTGAGACTAGTCCACAGCATAATGAAAAACAATACAAACAAATTCAGAATCAGGTTTTTCCTCCTATCTTTGAATTAGTTAATAAACAAATCTAAGCATCTACTGACTTTTCAGCTATAATCACTGGTTTCTTAAAATAACATTTTTTTCTGAATATAAAAACTGATATTCATAGTAGAAAACCTGGAATGTGGGACAAAATGTAAACAACAAGGTAAAAAGTACACATCAATCCACAGAGAAGTAACACTGCTAATATTTTCATGTTTCCTTTTGATCTTTTATTTCTACGGCATATTGGATTTCTTGACTTAAAGAATGTTAGAATATCCCTGTTCCTTCTTGTTTTACCACGTATTATACTTTTTTGGTATAATAAATGAGTAAACAATGTTGTATATAGTTGTAGTGTGTATAACAGGTACTCTGTAATTGTAAAGAAACTATTGTATGATAACTACCTTTTTTATTTTCTTGTAGATAACATTAAGTAATTCCTGGATTGCTTTTTGCCAAAAAAATCTTTCTGAATACTCTGAGAGTGATCAAGTAATATACTGCCTCTGGACTCTTACAGCTGTAATAAAAGAAATCTTTAAAGATACATGTTCACAAAAAGCAGGTATACATTACATTGACCCATAAACTTTTGTCATCCCACTGTCAGGATCGTTAAGTTTATAATGAAGAATCAAATTTATTTTAAAACATCTGATCATTCTTAAAATATGAAAAACTAATTCTCTCCCCATATTTCTTTGTTGAGGATAATCTTTTATAAAAGAAAAACAGTAAAAGGAAAAAAATAAAAGCTTTTCATTGTTGTATATCTCTTGCATAGTTTGCTGTTGATATTTGTAAAATGAATTTTAACTGTGGTTATTAGCTATTAATCTGTGTATCCTCATTTGTTAATGTCAGAGGTGAACATTACAAATCTATTTTTTCATCTTATAAAGTGATATTTATAACAACTGAATTGTAAAATTGTGTTTTAAGAAGGCTTTGTTTTCCTGTTATTTATAATTACTATTTTTATAATTGCAGAAATTCTAAAGCAGTTCCTGACGCCTTTTGACACTATTTTTGAAGTGTTTTACAATTCCTTGTTTTCTCAGCATTTTGAAAACTGCCAGGATACTTCTAAAATAATAAACAGCTTGATGTGTTTTCTGGAATTGCTTGAGCTTCTCGTGGCCTCCAGAATATACCTGAAGTTACATTTCACTTGCCAGAGGATTTTATTTTTGAAACCATCTTGTGTGCTAGAAGTTATTACCTGGCCTATTCAGGCTTTTGTCAAAAGGAAGGTCATCATATTTATCAAAAAGTGCCTTCTCCATAAAGTGGGTGAAGACCTCTTTCGTGTATCTGTGCCTGCCTTAATGCTGTCAGACTGTCATTTAGACATGGACATGTTGGCTTTAGCTAATGCTGTTTTGCAAGCTGTGAATATGGGGTTGTTGAAGACACTGTCTGTTCATGGAAAACCTTCCTTCTTTGGAGGTGATGAAATTCAGCCTGGATGTGAACATATCTCTGGCCCAGATCATGTGATCCTTAGAGCAGTGAGCTTAGTTATAATGAAATCCTTAGAAATCAAGTTTCAAAATTGTACTTCAGCAAATGAAATGAAAGGTAATTCTCTGAACTCCTTTTTTATGCAAAGTATAATTATATACTTAAGCACAATAATTCATAATTATCAAATCTCAGGACTAGTATAAGTTCCACTAATTTAAGCTATATGTTATCCTACTTATAATTTACTAAATTTTCTTTCAAAAAAGAGAGAATTGGAATTACCTTAAGAGACATGTCAGCTTTTTGTAGACTAAACTGAATTTGCAAAGCATAATAAATGATTTAGGTTTAAAAAAAAGTTGCTGTTGAGTCATCTCAAAGTAAGTATAGAAGTCAATTCATATTCAAATATTTGTAGTATTCATATTATCCTTCATAAAAGTAGTATTCCTACTAATGTAGATTATTGATAATTAGAAATTAAATTGAAACTAATGTATGAAAAGTTACATTGACAAAGAAATTATTGCATATAATTTCCAGGATGTTAACTCAAAGAGTTCAGAGAAAACCACATAAAGTATGATTTTCACTTTCGGTGTTGGGGAAGACATGATCTCCATTTCATTTAGAATAAATGAGTAGTGAGCATCTCTAAACAAGCAGCAGACAGGGCCAATGAAAAGTATGGATTGTGAGCAGTGATTTCCCTGAATTGCTTTGGATATCATTTAGCTTTTTTAATAACTTCGTTAGTTTTAGTTCTGTGCAGTTATAATTTACAACACTAGGTGGCATCTGTTTGATAATTCAGTTTTAAATTGCAGTTAAAACTCCCCAAAACCTTTTTGATTTTTGTACTTAAGAATCGTACTTTGTATACTCTAAACAAACAAAAAAAGTGCATTTTTCTGTTATTTTGAAGGCAAAATTATTTTTGCTTGATTGCATTGTTGCCTCTAGTAACAGCCGTGGCATCCAGTGAAGTGATCTCTATTGTCTACTCATTTATTTATATGCTTTTAGCAAGAAATCATGTAACTTTTATTTCTAAGAGACAGTTATTTGGCAGTTGTGTCAAACAGATCATCTGGTTGTACATTTTAAATGTACATTTAAAACATTTAATGTACATTTAAAACATACATTTTAAATGTATGTTCTTGGATGAGTCACTTTTTTTCCCTGAGCCTCAGTTTCCTCATTTGCAAAATAGAGATAATTCCTAACTCAAGGGAGTTTTCGAAAGTGTGAATTATGATAATGCATATTAAGGTATTTTAGACACTATTGACTTATATATAGGCAAGAGATTATTAATGTATTCATAAACTGTTGCCTACACTTTGAAATGTGCATTTTTGAAGTTGACTTACAGAGGTTCATGTCTGAGTTACTGACCTTCCTAAAGCCTCACCTTCAGCCGTCTCTGCAATTACACAATCCATGTGAATGGCTGTCTAGGGTCTTCATAGAACAAGACGATGATATGCTGGAGGCTGCCAAAGCATCAGTGAGTATCTACCTAACATTGACCAGGTTAGTATATTTTAAAGTCATTGTTGAACTGCCTACAAGTCAGGAAAGCAGATTTCTGAAAATGTGCTGGGCATATTATTTACTTTGCATTGTTTGGGGGAAAACATCCTGTGGTTTCCTCATAAGTTCCAATTTCTTTCTTTAACCCTGACTTACGTGAAAAGAAGATTACATTTGTGTTACTGTGAGAACTTGGGCTGTGCACCGTGGCTGATGCCTATAATCCTGTAGTACCAGCGACTCGGGAGGCTAAGGCAGGAGGATCACGTGAGCCCAGGAATTTGAGGCTGCAGTGAGCTGTGATTGCACCACTGCACTCCAGCCCAGGTGACAGAGCAAGACCCTGTCTCTAAAAAAAAGAAAAGAAAAAAAGTAAAGAAAACTTGGCTGGCTGGGCAGATCTGGGGTAGTAGAACTAACCTGGGCTCTGAGAACATGGGTTCCAGTTTAGCCTCCAGTAAGTTCGTACACTTCTGAATCTTAATTGATGTTTAAGACCTCTTTTCACGTCTAAGACTTGCTTTTCTGTATTAGGCTTTAATAAGATGATTTTTGCCTTTGTAAAGGTAAGTAAACTTGTAAATAATCAAAGGAACTGTTCTGAATTTTCATTTTAATATAGTCGAATTTGGTCTGATGCCTTCTTGAGGCAAATATCAGAAATTAGTTATGAGGTTATGTTACTGATGACGTATTATACTGATTCTGTTTCTGCTTTATTAAAACAGCTGTACTTGGGGTAGTATCTTCTTGTGGCAAATATCTATAATTGGTTATGAAGTTAATAACTGATGACCTTTTCCACTATTTCTGCTTTTGCTTTATTAAAACCCTAAAGTAGTTGCTTTATTTCCATTTCTTTCTTGGCCTGGGAGAAAGGTATTTCTTTCTAATGACCGGCAGTGCAGTATTGTGCTGCCAGTGCTTACTTATATTATGACACTGCTGGCAATAGCTGTTTTTAGACTTTTAAGTGTTTGGGGCCAATTTTCAAAAGGTTCTAATCAGGAACACAAAATTCCTGCATGTGATTTAAATTAGGTTAAAAAATGGTCAAATACAAATTCAGTCTGAAACACACATGTCTATAAGAGTGTATCTTAATTATACTCAAAGTTGGCTTCTTACTGCTTAGGAAATAGAAACCTTTGTATGTGAATTTCTCACTTTCTTAACTTCAGTTCAGTGTGTTCAGAGAGGCATGTACTCATGGCATATGTATTTTTTTCAGATGTAGTTGTATTAGTCAAGATTTTTGGTTGTAAATGATAGAAACCAACTCAAACTAGTTTAGGTATTGGCTCACAATTGGGAATTCTGAGGGCTCAAGTTGGCATCAGGTATAACTGTATATACAGAGACTCAAATCATGTCATTAACTATTTCTCTTTATCTCACAGCTCTGAATTCATTCTCAGGCATGGCCACCAGCAGCTCAAGGCTTACATTAGCCTTATGGTTATAATCTTTCATACTACCAAAAGTCCCAGGGGAGATCTGATTAGCCTGCTTGGGTCATAGAGTCTTATCAGAACCAGTCATTGTGGCCAGGAGCATGGGCCACTCTGGTCAGTCTGGGTCACATGCCCACCCTTGTTGTGGCGGGTATGGAAGGAGGTTTAGTCTCCAGCCCCATCTGACCACATGGAATTGGTTACCTGTGAGAATGAGGAATGCAGATGTTGGGAGAAAGGACTACAGAGGGCTTTTATCGGGCAGACAAAAACTAGAACTGCCAAAGTCACCAGACTTTCTTTTAGAGAGTAAGATTTATTCAGAGTTTGTAGGGGAAGGAAAGAGTTTTGAAATTTTTTTCTTTTAAAGTAATACATAGATTAAAAAGTAATCTGATAAGTGAATTTATGGTATATGAATTATATGTGTTAAGACTGTTATTTTTGTAAAAAGTCATTAATGTGGATTCTCCATTATCTTCAATTTTAGAGAATGTGAAGCTACTGAAAGCTTGACCCAAGAAAAAGAAATATGTAACCATCATACACATGAAAATGGCTATAACCCTCACTGTATTTTCTTATTCTTCTTAAAAAATATAGGATTTGATTCTACAGTTCTTCTTGACTTTTTGATTTCATCAGAAACCTGTTTTCTTGAATATTTTGTTAGATATTTAAAATTACTGCAAAAAGACTGGGATAATTTTTTTACCATTTGCAAGTACTTTGATGCAGCTACATCTAAATATGACATAAATATTTGTGGTTGTGTCTCCTCACTTGTCCAAGATAGAAGTGCCAACCAAACAATACCTCATCACTTGACTGTTCTTGATAGTCATGTAAGTGCTTGTGCTTGGGTCTCCTGGGCTTCTGATGCTTCTTCTGAACCACTGAACCAGGTTGTGGTGTCCAAGGAGACCCACATCATGCGGGCTCATAGTCTGTCTTCTCCCCAGGCTTCCCAAAGTCTGGTAGATTATGACAGCTCTGATGATTCTGAAGTGGACTCCACAGACCAGTGTTTAGCTAACAGTAAACAGACATCTCTACACCAAGAAGCAATTAAGAAAATTCAGGATGCAGCTGGAACAAGTAGGGATATAAAAGAACTTAGCCTAGAGCCTCAATCAAGCCCTCTGGTTCCAAAATATTTTAGTACTCCCTTCTCTGTTAATTGTGAAGTAGCCCCAAATAATGTTGTCTTGGAAGTGGGAATATCTTATAAAACAGTAAAATGCTTCAAAGAGCTACAAGTTGCCATTTACCGTTTACAGAAGAAAAATCTTTTCCCATATAATCCAACTGCACTTTTGAAATTGTTAAAATATGTAGATGCAATATGTAATAAAAGTATGAGCCCTTTGTAGAACAGTGGCATATTATTTCCAGGAATTGTTTTTCCTTAATATAAATTATGCCTCAATGAGATAATACTATTTTTAAAAAAATAAAAAAAGAGTTTTCTAAGTCAAGTTCTTTTTGCTTTATTAGAAGCAGCCTAGTGACTGGAAAAGATACATCAAATGACAAGTCACTTGATATAGTTGTATACCACTTGAAATTTATGGCAATTCAACCTTACACAAAATTTGGGATGGTTATTATATTAGTTTCCTAGGGGTGTCGTAACAATTTGCCACATACTTGGTGGCTTCAAACACATGAAACTTAGTCTCTCACGGTTCTGGAGGCTAGAAGTCCAAAATCAAGGTGTCAACAGAGTCATGCTCTCAAGGATCTGGAGAAGAATCCATCTTTGCCTCTTTCTAGCTTCTGGTGGCTGCCAGCAATCATTAGTGTTCCTTGTCTTGTAGCTGCATCATTCCAGTTTCTGCCTCATTTGGCATTTTCCTGTGTGCATGTGTATCCAATTTCCCTCTTATAAGGACACTAGTCATTGGATTAGGGCCCACCCTCATCCACAATGACCTTACCTTGATCGCATCTACAAAGACCCTATTTCTAAATAAGGTCACATTCACAAGTTCTGGATGGATTGAATTTGGGGGAGATACTAACCCAGTACAGTTATTATTTACCTCTGAGGTATTTAATAAGGTGATATGTAAAAAATGTAAGATCTTAGCAGGTTTTTTGAGAAGTGATTATACATGGTTTACTCTGAACATGATTCATTTTTAAAAATGTTTAATTGCTAGGTAATTTTCCTATTTAAAATTATGATATGAATAATTCTATCTTTTTCAGGGGAAACAGTAAATTCAATTTTTTGTATGTTTATTGGGTTTGTGTAATGTGAGTAGCAACTGTATTGTGCTGGTAAGTCTGTCATTAAAGCAGTCTAAAATATCCTTAAATTTTTTTGTAAATGATCCTTTTGTAGAGAAATACAAGGAAGACTAAACCTACCAGACATTAAAATATATCCTAAGGCTATGGTAATCAAAACAGTTTAATACTTACTCAGGTAGAAATGGAAAGATCAATGGAACTGAATAGAGAGAGGATTGCTAATTAAAATAAATGTGAGATAACCAATGTTAACCAAATAGAAATGCAAAGGTCAAAAAGTTTGCACTTAACATACTGTCGGTAAGGATATGCATTGAGGCAGTTTCTCATTTAAAAAGCACATCAAAGAATATATGTTCAAGGATGTTTAGTACCAGATTGTAAAAATAAAAGTCTAGGAATACATGGTTAAGTCAGAATTTATATATTCAGTGGAATACTATATACCTATGAAAAGAATGAGTTGTATCCATGTTTGTGGATATGAAAAATCTCTAGGAAAAAACAAGTACATATACAGGGCTACCAGTTGTTTAGGAAAAGAAGCAGGGCAGAAGTAATACACATCCACATATTTTTATATGCTTTTATGTATTTATAAAGTATGAACATGTAAGAAAGTCATAATGATTGCCTTGGGAGACAAGTCTGCAGTAGAAGACTTGACTTCTCGTATCATTTTTTGTACTCTTTTTAGCTGGGTGCATACAGTCATGCACCGCATAAGGACATTTTGGTCAATGATGGACCACGTATACCAAAGTGGTCCCATAAGATTATAATACCATACCTTTTCTGTTTTTAATTATGTTTAGCTACACAGATACTTACCATTGTGTTACAGTTGCCTTCAGTATTCAGTACAGCATGTAGCCTAGGAGCAATAGGCCGTACCAGGGGTGGGGAACCTGTGGCCTTCTAGGTCCTTAAGTGTGGCCTTTTGACTGAATCCAAATTTTACAGAGTAAATCCTTTTATTTTTATTAATATATTTTTTTCTCATATTTTTATTTTATTTTTAAAATGAACTTATTTACCAAAGAATAAAATAAGTTTCAGTGAAATAATGCTCCCAGATTGACTGGCACAATTAAAACATTAGTAAGCCATAAGGGCTAAATTGATGGCTGCTACGCTCACAATTTCGTTCTCACTTCCCCCACCTGGCTGGTGCCACTACCACACGAGGCTGGTTAGAGTTTATGGGGGTTGAGTATGCCAGTCTGTTATCAGCTTTTGGCAGTGGTGCACTGTGTTTCTGTTTGAAGTGGAATTTGTGAATAGTTGCACAGCTCGACAGTATTTTTTAATTCTGTCTGCCTAACAGCCCATCATGTCAAATAAGACCAAGAGAATGCTGAAGGAAGAAAACATTTTTTAATGAGGATTGGGAATTGCAATATTATCTTGTTTCTGCTAAAGATAAGATGATTTGCTCACTTTATGATACTGCAATATCAACACTAAAGAAATTCAATGCTCATCAGCATTATAACACTCACAAGGGCCACAAATGTTTTAAATTAGAGGGAGAGGCATGAAAGGTTGTATTGCAGAAATTAAAAGAAGAAAAGCAAAGACAATTCTTTCAAGCAGCAATAAGACCTGGAAATAATGCCTCTGAAGCAACTTATTAAAGTAGCTTATATACTCGGGGAAAAAAGGGAAGCCATTCAGTGATGTAGAAATTGTGAAAGAATGCATTGTTGAAGTTGTAGGATGCTTAGACTCCAATAAAGTTTCAATGAAGTTGTTTCAGAGTACAAACAACTGCCTCTTTCAAGGATACTATAACTGATCAGCAACATGAATTAGCCTTCAACTTAACAACTTCATGCAATACTTCAAAAGGAAAATATATATTATTCAATCGCTTTGAAGGAATCAGCTGATACTACTGACCCCGTGCAGGTTTTATACTTCATTTGGTTCATAACAGAAGATTTTCTTTGCTACAAAGAGTTACTCGCTTTGGGCACTTTTGCAAACAGAACACGGGGAATAGATATCTTCAGCAACTTTCAAGATAAATGTCATGAAGTTGCACTGAATTTGGTAAATGTAGTGAGTGTATGTACAGGTGGTGCACCTTCCATGACAGGAAAACATGGGTTTATTGCACAGATAAAAAAAAGCATTAACAGATCCAAATGCTCTCATTTCTTTTCATTGTATCTTGCATCAGCAAAATCTCTGTGCTAAAGGTACTATTTTAAAGTGACACTGCAACAAGTTACAAGTATTGTTAACTATATTTGTGCAACTGCAACACGGCATCGTCAGTTTTGTAACATGCTGAAATTGAATGATGAGGTATTCAGTCAGTGTGGATTTGCCGTATCATTCTAAAGTATGTTGGCTATTACAGGGACAGGTGTTAGCCAACATTTTGTCTCTGCAAGAGCAGATAGTTAAATTTTATGAAGAACAGAATCAGCAATGTGAATTATTGAAGGAAGATTTCTATAGGAATGCAGCATTTCTGTTCATTTGACATGTCAAATGAAAACGACTTGAATATTTCTTTGCAAGATAAAACTAAGTCTGTATATGATAATGTGGCAAAAAATCCAAGCATTTCAAAAACAATACTTTTTTTCAAAACATTTCTTCAAAAGGAAATTTCGGATGAACATTTTCCCAAGTTAGCAAAGGTCAATGATGAGCAGGATGATATATGTGAATCATTTGAAGAATACGCAGCTGTTAAAGCTGAGAATACAATGAAAATTTCACTGATTTTGAGAATCATGACGTCACATTCAAATTAGCATTTCAGCCTCACCTAGTTGCTATCACTAAGGCACCTAAAGAACTACAGAGGGAATTGATTGAGCTCTCAGTAGATGACATGTTAAAGTCATTGTTTGATGTTATGGAAGATCTAATTGAAATATGGAAAAATGCAGAATACCCACACTTTCGGCAAAATGCCCGAAAAATGCTTTCCTGCTTTTGAACCACTCATTGCTGTGGATTTACATTCTCCTACCTAACCCAAATCAAGACACCCTTAAGGTCACAAATGACTAATACCCATCTAGAGGATCAGTTGAAACTAAGGACCTCCAAGCTGCAACCAAATGTTCAAATGATTTCCAACAAAACGCAGACAGAACAAAGTCATTAAAAGGTTAGTTAATTTTAAAATTAACAGTTTTCAATTTTGAAATTATTAGGTACATAGTAGTTAGGTTTTTACAAAATAATGTACATTTTTAAGTATATCAAACTGAAGTTTCTTGAATGCGGCCTTCCAACATGAAAAGGTTCCTCACCCCTGGGCCATACCATATATAGCCTAGGTGTGTAGTAGGCTATGCCATCTAAGTTGGTTAAGTACTCCATGATGTTCGCACAATGAAATTGCCTAACAATGCATTTCTTAGAACATGTCCCTGTCAAATCATGCATGACTAGTTTTTAATGAAAATAACTTTTTGAGAAAAAAGAAATTGTGTTCCTAAGGGTACATAAATATTGAATGCATTATAACTCATGCTTATGCAGATGTGTTTTTGATTTATTTCTCTATAAGGTTAAAAGGGAACCATCATATACATATATGATAAGGGTTTTACATATAACATTTTACATGTTATATGTAAAATGAAGGAAAAGCAATCTTATAGGTATGCTAAGTGTTGGTATTTCATAATCTCTACATGTATAACTGACTCTTGAGTGTGAGTCAATTCATCACACACTCACTAAGCCCCACTATTGCTAAAGGTGACCCTTGGCTGTGTGGTAACTATCCTTGGCCTTTCAGAGCATCCAGGAGCTGTTCTTAGAGTTAGGCCACAAAGGAACACAAAACTGTGATATTTGCACAGTGAGTTCCCAGTGTACCCCTGAAAGCAGTCTCTAACCCCTCCCCTTCTCCCAGTAAAAGTACGTGGGACTCCATGTGTGCACACTATCATGAATCTGATTTATTTGTTTTAACTTAAAGCTTAAAAGATACAGAAAAGTGCCCATATAAGTATCCAGTTTGTTGAATTTTCACAGCACACCTGTGGAGCCAGTACCTTAAGTCAAGAAACGACATGCATGTCACTCAGAAGTCCCCCTTGTATCCCCTTTCAGTCACTGTCCACCCCTAAAGGTAACTGTATCCTGGATTGAGACAACAGAGATTATCTTTGCCTGGCTTTGTCTTTTATATAAATGGAGTCATAGATTATGTATTCTTTTGTTCAACACTATTTGGGAGTGTGTTCTAATTTATTTTTAAAATGTCAAGTGTCTGCATTTCAGCTATTATTAGTAACATTACTTTTGACTCCTCAGAATTCTCTATGGCACATCTGGATGGTGAGATTGACAAACACTGGTTGAACAGTAAAGTGTAGCCTGAACAGGTTATACAGGATCTTGTGCAGTTGGCCCCAACCTGCTTCTCCAGCCTCACCTGTAGTTCTCCCCCATCCACCGCTCTTAGCAGCACAACCTTTGCCCTTACATAATCATTCCTCCAGCCCTATCCTAAGCGTGAGCTCTGAAGCCTTCCCCCATCTGTTCTGCACCATTAGATTTTACGTGTTCTGTAATCTTTGCACTTGGCTCTTCTCTGTATTGTAGCATTTGTCATCTATTTGAATCATTAGCAGTCTTTCCATTTGCCAAGCTCTTTTTACCTTGTTCCCAGTGTATAGCATCCTGTCTGTCACGTTATAGGCACACCACAAATGTTGAATAAATGAGAAGAGATCCCTCTCCAAGAACTTGATAATCCACTGGGGGAGACAGATGTGCAGAGAATTATTAATGCTTACGTTGCACTTCCTATATGCCAGCAACTGTTCTAAGTGCTCTTCTAATCCTTACAATAATGTTAGAAGGTAGATACTATTATGATTCCTGTTTTGCAGATGTGGAGATGAAGTAACTTGCCCAGGATCACCCAACTGGTAAGGTTGCAGAGCTGAGGTAATGAATTCAGGTAGTCAGGTTCCAATGTCCTCTCATACTTCCCTTCTTAATTTATTCCCTGTCTTCTAGAGAGAAGGTGACAGATGTACACTATTAAAACTAAAATTGCAGCTTTGGTTATGTGTGGGGATGGTATGACAAGTCACACTATAAAGGTATATGAGGGTCAGATTATCCAAGGGTGCTGTGCAAGGGAATATTGACAATTTTGTAGGCAGTGGAGAGCTGATGAGGTTTTTGAGTAAATGAAAGCTTTTGTGTTTGAAGGAAGTTACTTCAGTAGCAATGCAGCAGCTAGATGGACAAGCAGAAAGACTGGAAAGAGTCTGTTGCAGAAGTCCCACTGAAGGCAAGGGCAATGGGAATGGGAAGGGGGGATCCAGGCCTTCTGGCTGGATGCCCACATTGGGTTTCTCCCCCTTCAGACACCCACTAACACAATAGTGAATGGGCCAAAATCAGGATCAACAGGACACAAAATTTTGGGAGCTCAAAGGTAGGTAGACGATTGATAACTGACTGAGCAGACCCAGGAACGTTAAGTCCTTACCTGGTATAGGGAAAGCTGAGAAGCAGCCTGACTTACAAGGTGGATTCCCCTGAATGCTCAGGAGTTTGTAGTATTAAGTCCCACACTGTACCAAGGGATGGTGGTGGAAAGTCTATTCAAGAAGCAGTTACCTTTAGATCCCCTGCCCCAGTCCGTGTAAGCTAAACCACGGCTTCCTCCACCCTGGTAGATCAGAGGTTTATTTCTCAGAGTGAGTGAAACAGAGAGTCTTTGGACTGGGGGGTATCATACACAGCTGAGGATAAGAATAACACCCTGAAAGTGGGATTATTTAGACATTTACACAATGCTGAGAACCACCACCCTCCCCAGCCTTCTCCCCAACTCTACACCCAGAGCACTCCTAACTCCAGGCAGGAGACGAGAAGAGACTTGTGGGGAATGTCACCCAAAAGAAAAGATCTAAAGGTACTGACATTGGGGGGTTCACCAAAGAAATTACTCAGCCAAATTAGCCCTACTTTGAAGCCCACAGTTGCAAATATCACCATGTACGTAGAGCTAACTGGCATTTAAGTGCCCAACTCTCACAGATGAGTGAACAGCCAGGGATCATTAGGCATTTGGGGAAAGGCAGAGGCTGAAACAAACATGAAACAGATTAGACAAGGAGGAAGTTAATCTATCAATATCCTCAGAGATAAGAGATTATAGAGAATACTATATAAGAAAAATTCAGTAGGAGGGAAAAAGAAACCTTATAAATTAATATAGCAAAAGTGAAAAACACAATAGAAATATAGTAAAATTAAGTTGAGGAAATCTAGAAAATATAGCAATGGGATAAAGAAATTGGAAAATAGGAGAGAGAAATAAGAAAATTGAGAACTACTCCGCAAGGTTCCATAGTTTAATAATAGAAGTACCAGAAAGAGAAAAAAAAACTGGAAAAGAGAAAGTACTAAAGAAATTCAAGAAAAAAATTGTAGAACTGAAAGAATTTGAGTCTAATGTGCGCAAGTATAACTGGGGGAAAAAAAACCCTAAATTTTAAAAAGGAAGGAAAGGATCAACCTGAAAAAAGGAGACACTGTTTCACTCGCATGGCTGAGGTGCTGCTGGTGTTGTTCCACTAAAATAAGGAAGTAGAAAGTCTTGTCAGGAAGACTGAGTTCAGTTTTCACCCGAGTGACTCCAGGCACTGTCATCAGCACATGGTGATGTCCAGCAGAGTTAAAAATCCTCTGTTGACAATTAGAAGGACAGTGTTAGACCACATGTGGGATTCGTTTGTGTACAGGACTACACAATCACTGAGGAAGGCGTGATTGCCCTGACGGTGCAGAGAGGGGGAGTGAGGAAATGAGCGCAGGAGAACAAGAAGTACTGTGAGGACGCCAAGAGGTCAGGTAGGTCTTTGAGAAGGGAAATGTATGTGGAGTTTAGTGTCTCTGAGAGGAACTGCAGGATGAGATCTGAGAAGAAGCCACCGGATGGTTTGACCATTAGGAAGTTGGTGACTTCTGGGAGACCAATTTTAGTTGGATCCGAATATGCACGGGAGGGGAGGAGGTAGAAACCACAGCACAGTGGTTTTCAATTTATTGGTGTTCTCTGTACATAAATAATACTGGAATTTTGGGTGGCACCTTTGAAATAGGCTGAAAACAACGCCAGCCAAATCAAAAATAGTTTTAACATGACTACTGAAGGCTATGTTCCAGGCAACAAGCATCTCCTGGGGCACTGACTTGACCTGCTGCTGTTCCTCCCACCTCTTCCTCAACACAACCGAATAGGGCTGCATTTGGCAGACTTGGGCTGTCTGATGTTTGGAAACTTGACCTAAATATTGAACTTTAATTAGTCATGATTGTCATTTATGACAGCATAAAGTTGTCTTTATTAAAATACCAATTTGAAAATTAGAGTTGATAAAATGCCTTTTCTGACTGTATTGTCATATATCAGACTAGCAAACCAATTCTAAGCTTTTCTGATTATTCCAAGGAAGGTGAGCTGAACTCAGGTCAGAACCTTTACAGTTAATGCCATGTATCCCCTACTAATTGCAAAGCTCACTAGTTGTGTGTGTGTGTGTGTGTGTATAAAGATACAGGAAAAGCACACAGTGATCCCTTTCTAAGTTTGCTGTTTACTGACCTTTACCAAGTAGTTAGACCAAACTGTAGTCCAGTTACTTACTGTATTGAGTGAAATACATGTTTGCACTTATCCTGAATTGCTTGTGTTTTTCCTTTTCAGGATTTTTACTTTTTTTCAAAGTACAGTTCTCTAATATTTAGAAGCATTAAGAAATCGAATGTGCACATGATTTCCTGTCCAGGGAGAAAGGCTCAAGCGTTTGCAAGTCTGGTTTGAGACAAGAGCCTACCTAATCTTTGAAGGTACAGTTAAAACATGGGTTTACATTAAAAGTACTTTCTAGGGGTGGTCATTGGTATGTCTGTGCATTTTTTACTTGCTTTAAGCTTCCTGTCAGACACATTTCTCCCTTTGAAGCCCATAAAGTGAACACAACAGAAGCACATTTATAACTGCTAATGACTTTGGTTTTTGTTATTCAGTAAATTATGAGAAATGGCAGGTTTCTCCACAGCTAAACTTTTTTTACTTGCTAAGAAGAGGAGAGTATATTTTCCATCTCCAAGTCTCTGGGTATTTTTGTTTATTTGTTTTTCTGTAAAACATAAAAGAGTAGTATAGCGTACTTATGAAAAATAGAATTGAATGTTTGACTGTCAATTTTTCCGTAAATTGTCTTTTAACACATTGACTGCCATACTAGAAGAAATTTTTTTCCTTGGGGCCATGGTATTTTATTATGAAAATAGAATAAAAGCTTTGAAAACAAAATGATCCTTTCTAATTTAATGAAAAATTTGTTATTTTTTTATTGTCTTCTGTGCATGAGTTATATGCAACTTGAAAAATAGTTCTCTGGGCTCCCAAGGTGAAGAGACGTGTGAGTTACATGTGCTTCATGAGGCCCCGGGCTCAAAACTAGCATGACTTCAATACAACTCACGTGGCAGTTAATATGTTAAAATTTTTTTCTGATTTTGCTATTTTCTTCACATTGAAAAGGTTTCCCTCACTCACTAGATTGTTGATAAATATATCATTTTTGGTGTCACATAGCATTCTTTGCTTGAATATGGCATATGCCTTCTTAATTGCGGGTCACTTTTAACTAGCAACAGCTTTTCCACTATATGGGTGAGTTTTATTACAAATTGATGATGGAATCAGAGTAACATTGGGAGTAATCACAAATAGCCCAGGTTTCTGAAAGGTCTGTCTGTATAGGCAAAAAAGCTTGTCAGCACACCTTCAGCTGGGGATTTGGAAATAGATCTGAGCAGTGCTCTATACTTCCTGGATGGATTGGCAAGGAGAGAGAAGAAGCCACCAGAATTCCATCAGAGGCATTTCTTTTAACAGCATTGTAAAAATTAAACAGTACTGCTTATTTTGTCCTTTAATAGTCTGCTGTGGAGGATGGCAAAGGCCTACCTCCAATGAAGATGTGTCATTCCAGTTGTTATAGGTCAATGGTGACATACCCACTGTGGGAGGCTGGATTCACAAACACAGCAGCATGCCATTTGGAGTAGTGATATGTAGAACAGATGATGCTGGAACTCTTATGCAGTCTGTATTGTCCGCCCTGGCTCTGCTACTTGAGTTGTGAATCAGCTGGTGGGGGAAAAAAAAAAAACACTGCAGTATCTAGAGAAGAGTGCATTGGGATAATACAAGGCCAGGCTTTGAGGTTCTACTCTATTATGTGACTTTTAATCTAAACCTTTTGGTATGATTTCTTTGGTCTGATTATTTATAAGCCACAGATAATAAATGAATTTTATATTATAAACACACTCAAAAAGCTTTTGCCTCTTTCTCCTTTTCATTGAAATATACATAGGTTTAACTTTTTAAATGATTTTTCTTGTCATAAATTACATATTTGCTAATTTATTTTATTCTTTCTTGATGTTTTCTTTATTTTTGGGGGGGTTGCATATAGATTATTAGTAATTTGTATTTATCGTCTCTTGTAGTTATTTGGAAAATATACCTACTGTTTTAAACTATACATATCATTATCTTTCTATGCTTTTCAAAAAACATGCTTGAAAATTCCTTTTGCCAGTTATAAAAGCCAAGACTGAAACCTTAAGTGTAGATTCCATTACATGCAAGATTTAGTTTGCTTTCCTTTTCCTGCCCTGTCTAGCTTTCTGGCCATTGTTAATTTCATCTGAATTCATAAACCAAATTGCTATTCTCAATGAAGTTTTACATTGTATTTCTTCTCTTCAAATTTTATTTTTGACTTTTACACTCCATTTTGTTATCACTGTTATATTTATTTAGTCTTAACTCAGTTTCATGATGTGTCTAATGAGCTAATTTTAATTTTGGTTCCCTTCTTTGGTAATGTTTCCAGGAAGGATGGCTGGGTTATTTATGCCTCTCGGCAACTTTCCTAGGAAGAGGAATATATTTTCCGAGACTTTGTATATCAGAGTATGTCTTTTGTTTGCTATTCCTTTTGTTAACCTGAATGACAATTTGGGAATAATTTTTGTGTCCCAATTTTCCTTAACAGTTGCCATTTTGCTACATTGTTTTCTGGCCTTAACTGTTCTAAGCTAAGGAGTAAAAGGCTAAAAGCAGCTCCTTTTGATTATTTTAACTTAACTGTGCTTTTCTGAAGGGTGGCTGCCACAATAATTTCTTGTCCTTGAAATACAAAAATTTCCTGAGTTTATATCTAGATCTGGTCAGTATTCTTGCCCAGAATATAATGGGTGTTTTATATACCATCCCATATCTTTTTTTGCTAAGTTATTTTGCCATCCTTCAATATTATTATTATTTACAATTCTTTGTTTTATGTCAGTATTTGTAGATTGAGTTTCTGCTTTCTAATCTCCATGCTTATCTCTTATCACTTTCATCTCTTTGTTCTTTCTCCTGAGTGTTCCAGAAGAATATCTGAACTCTTTAATTCTTCATACCTGATTTGATCTTCTCTAGTGTCAGCTCAACTCATCATCCCCTCCAAAGCAGGTTTAGATCTATTATTTTCCATTTCCTTGCAATCTCCTTTCAACCATCTCCATTCATGTATTAGTATTAACATATATCCCAACTCCTTGTCTTTTTATCTCATCCTGAGCTCTCCTTAATGCCTTTTTGTTTTTCTTTCATGGTGACATATTAAGACTTAATAATTAAGTTGCTTATTATTGAGAACATAAATCAGGTATTAACTACATTTTTTGTGCACTCTCATTGTAAATACTAAAAATAGCTATCGTTTCCTGAGTGCTTAATTTTACCAGATATTGTGCTAAATACTTTATAGACATTCTTATGTAACCCTCAAGGCACCCTGCAAGGAGGAATGATTATCCTCATTTTACTCATGAGGAAATTAGCATTTTAAAGGACTATTAAAAAGCCTTAGGTCACCATCCTAAGGCTTTTTAAAGTCAGAGTTTAAATCCAGGGCTGTCTGACTCCAAAGCCTGTTTTCCTAACAACTACACTATACTATCTTCTCTATAAATGGTTTTCATAGATTTGTGTTTTAATCAAATATTCAGAAAATAATTCTCCCCCTCTCTTTTGCTTGGAGATGTTTTCATTGCCCCATTTTATCTGTCTTCTATTTATCAATCACTGTTAATCTAACCTTGTAATGAGAGATCACTGCAGACCTGGGCTTGTCAGCTGAGAGAGTTCATGGATGTTTATAGAATTGTTCTAGAACAGCTTCCCCTTCCTGTCCCTACCCCTGGAAGTTGTCAACAGTCTGTAGGCCAGTTACAGAGAAGTCTCTCCTCTGAAGAGATTGTGAGTGGCGCTGGGTTTGTAATCATAAAACACCTAGGTTAAACCCGCTTGTGCCATGTCCTAACTGTGTGGCTCAGGCAAGTAACTTAGCCCCTCTGAGCCAGGGCAGGAGTGATGCCCTTGCCGCAAGGTCAACGTGCCTGACACAGAAAGGGCACCCGTCAAAGAAGCTGCTGTCATCCCGAGCGAGCGGCGCGGGGGCCTGCGGGGGCTGCCCTGGGCCCACCCGCGTCCCGCGCCCCGGCCTCGAGCGGCGTCCCAGGATGCACCGCTGCGCCGCCCGCCGGCCCCACGGACGCCTGGCCTCGGACCGCGGAGAGAGGTGCGGGGTGCGGCGGGGGGCGAGTGTGTGCGGGGTGGGCTGACCTCGCCGCCCGAGGGGGTGCCACACAGGCCGAGGCCGGGGTCCCTGTCCCCAAGCAGGCCCTGTCCCGAGTTTCTGTCCCCAAGCAGGCCGAGGCCAGGGGCCCCTGTCTCCAAGCAGGCCGAGGAGGGTCTCTGTCCCCGCGCAGGCCGCAGGCCCTGTCCCGAGTTTCTGTCCCCGCGTAGGCCAAGGCTGAAGGGCCCCGTCCCCGCGCGGGCCCCGTCCCCGCGCAGGCCCTGTCCCGAGTTTCTGTCCCCGCGCAGGCAGCAGCTGAGGGCCCCTGTCCCCCGCGCTGGTCGTGCCCTGGGGCCGAGTCGCGGCCATGTCGCTGCAGCCCCCAGCACGCTAGGCCTTGCAAAGTCGTTAGGAGCGTCCCAGGGATAAGGTGCTCAGAGGTTTTCCACCTCTGCCCTTGCTTTCACGGGTTTTTGCTGGGTTGGCCCCACCTTCTCTAGACATTAACCCCACCCAGGTAAATGGAGATCTAGCCCAGGTTTCTGGTGAGTTCTGATGTAGGGATTCTATAGGGTGCCCTGGTGCCCTGGTGGGCTGGCGGCCTAGACTTGATTCCACACGCCACCTTCACCTTTGTACTTCTGGCTACAAAGCCTCCTTGAGTGGGCTTTGTTTTTCTCAGGTGAAAGGTATTATCCCTTTGCCATGACTCTAAACAAACACCAAAAATACCCCTTTATTTATTCTCAAATCCAACAAAATTTATCAAGGCACTAGTATGTGCCTTGAACCTACAATTCTAGGTGCTTGGACCTCAAAGAAGAGATAGGCACCCATCCTCTCACTGGTAGTCACAGTTTGGAGGACTAAGTCACTCTCTAATATTTGATGCTTACCCCAATTTTTTTATCTCGTTAGAAAATGTCTTTAAAGCAACTGAAATAAGGAGAAAAAAATCTAAGTAGTATTTGGCATTGTAGAAAGGGCAAAGCAATCAAATTAGATTGGTTTGAGCAGTGTAAATTGTGCACCATCATCCATTAATGGGTCCGTAAACCAATTCAGTGGGTCAGACCAACATTTTTTAAATTAAAGATTCTAGATTAGACTTGAATAGATAATAGAGTACATCACAAATAGTACAGTATAGTATATTGCTTTGTGCAAATTGGTTTCAGTTGTATGTACATATGTATATATTTATAGATACTTTTGTACATGATATAAAATGTATTTATTGTAAATTACATTAAAACAATTAAGTTACTGGGTTTGGACCAGGGTAAATGTGTTACATATACAGAAAGTGCCCTTGCATTAGTAATAATCTATCTTGAGTATTAATTATTTACATGATTGGAACTGTAGAAGAATTAAATGGTATTTTTGCCCTAATTAGCTCCATGTTTTACATTTACTTTACATAGTATTAAGTGTGGCATGTGTTTGGATATCTGATCCATCACGTTTAGTATAGATCATTCCTGACTTGCAAGGAATGGAATGGCAGAATTGCTCCAATATGTGAGATCAGTCACTCTGGTGGTTGCCAATTATGGAAGCCATGAGCCATCATTGTTACCATGAAAATATGCATGATTTATAGATTATTTCTACTATTGCCATGTGTGACCATACAAGGATCTTTCCTTTACATTGTTTCTGTTGAAACCCAGTAATGGAGTTTAACAGTCCGAGAGTTTTCTGATCTGTTCCAGTTATTAAGTTACTTTCTCAGAAAGCTTAGGAACCTTGATAACAGAGCATTCCTGAGGCTGAAGGGGTTTCATTATGGACAGTCATATAATTTTCATTTCAGCTTTGATAAAAGATTTTTTAAAATTTTAACCAAAGTTTGAAGCACTTAATATTAGTAATTATTTTTATATTTTGTATTTTTATTTATTTTTTGATTAGTTGGATGGTTGATTTGATTTTATGGACTTAAATAGCTAAAAGTTTGGACTATATTTCTAGGAGATAGTTTCCCAGTATACCATTTATTCTCTAAGGTCGAGTCCAGACATTTAATCATAAATGGCTAATATCCCATTTTGCAAATGGGCCTTGCAGACAGTTTAACATGATGAAACAAACCTTTTATTTAGTTATACTTACTGGTGTCATAATTGCTATGATGAGAGCACCATAAATATATGCATGCATGAATGTTATAGTTATAAATTATTTATCTAAACATTTGGTGACATGTATTATCACTTTTTAATAAACTTAATTTTTACTCCTTTTTTTAATGAGAAACTAATTTTGGCAAGTTATTTCATGGAAGTTATGAGGCATCTATCTGAACAGATACAAGTGAATAGAAATCATCCTATCCTATAAAACAGTTTCAAACAGCACCTAATAGTAAAACAGGCTAGGTGACATCTGAATTTCTAATTCAAAACCAGTCTAATACAACAGAGGTTTAAAAAAAAAAGATCTTTTTTTTTCTTAGGTAGAGTCTTAGTAGGAGCCAGTGAAGGACACTTTATAATCCACTTAGTATGTGGTGGTTTTGTTTATATCCCTTTAGTGCCTTCCAAAATATTGGAGCCCTAGCACTTGCCATGTAGCTCAGTTGATCTCTTGGTAGACTCCCACAGAGGGAGAGTGAATGGCTGCCTGCATTCAAGGAGTGTGCTTGCTTTTTCCAGCTCTAGTCAAAGCTGCAGACTCTAAGTAGCTAGAAAGCAGGGACCATCTCTGTCTTGTTTGCTGTGATTTCCCTATTTGCAGACACACAGGAGGTGCTCAGTTTATAGTTGTTGAATAAATGATAACACCATGGAAGGAGGAAGAGCAGCAGAAAAAAGTATATATAGTTTAAAGCAAAGGGGAAAAGAGTGTTATTATCAGATAAGAGTTTGATATCATCCTCAGATGCGAGTATGTTATCTCACTCTTACTAATACGTATTTAGAGCCCCCTATGAATGCAGCAGTGTATCTGGGATGAGATCTGGGCTCATAGGGTTTACAGCCTCCTGGAGATAGGGCACATATCTGTGTGTATACATACACACTCTGATCAAGTTGTATTACAGAAGCAGTATGTGCTGTACTATTGAAGAATGGGGCTCCATATAAAATGAGGCTAATGGTATAATTTAGATAATTAGTGTAAAGACTCATGGAAGAGAAAGGTTGATTTGAGAGGCAAAGTTTCCCAGACGAAAGGGGTGGAGCTTGGATAAGGAGGGATCACAGGTGGGCATGTGCCAAGGTCAGAGTGGGCATAGCTGCTGGCTTACCTGAAGTGGAGACTGCGATTGGGGTTTGGTGGAGAGTAAGGTGGGATATGTGGAGTGGGGACCGCATTTCAGAGGGGGGTTTAGGAAATAGTCACAAAAGTTCAGAATTAATGTAACTGGCATAAAGAAGCCATAAGTTCTAGAACAAGGAAGTAATTTGATGGGGGCTATATTTTGAAATTACTTGGTAGCAGCAAGTAGGAGGGCAGCTTACCCTCAGGACCAGAAAGGGAAAGGAAAAAGCTTCCCAGTGTTGGAATCTCAGCACCACTTTTAGTCACACTGACGTTCAGGTCTCCTGGAATGCTTTGGTGACACAAAAGCAACTGATGAGGGGAAATTCATTTGGTTTAGATCTCCCCCTTGAGAGGGCCTGGAAATGATCAAAGGGTAACAAAGCCTGCCAAACAGCCACAATCCTACACATGCTCACTCTCAACCTCAAGCTTGGTCTGCATTTCTCTAATGCCCTGTGTAGTAGCCAAATCTTTTGTTAATGAGAAGGCAGAGTGTATGGGTGTCTTGTTCTTGGGAATGGGTCGTAATTGGCCGACATTATGAAATTTAGTCTAGCTTGTGTTTTTCATAAGGCATCCCATTCCACTTTTAAAAAAAAAAATTCTTACCAGAGAATTCATGATAATGAGAGGTACACGTTCTTGGGTGTCTCAGGTTTCCCAAGCAGTTCTTCCCCCAGTTCTTTGTTAGCAGGTGGCATGGTAGGGTATGGCATAGCGATAGAACAGGAGGAAGACAGAAAAGCTAGATTATAACCTCCTTGAGGTCAGGGACGTTGTCTTCATCTTTGTACCTTGAACAATACATGTGTTGGATGGATGATGGATGGATGAATAAGAAGCATTTTGTTTCCTCATTGCCTTGTTCACACAAGACATGGTATTGACAGCCCAGATATTACTCAAACACTGATCTCCCTCTTGCCTTCTATTTCTTCCTACCTGTTTAGTGCTGATGCAACTCATATAAGTCCATTCAAAGCACATGAAACATTTACTGAGATGCCAGCACGATGTTGGGTAAAGGGATTGCAGATGTTGGAGCTACAAAGTTCCATCTTTACAGACTGAGATAGTCATGATGGGGTGAAAGCTTTGTCCACTCCTGTCTGTTTCCTGGTTCCATGTTATATAGTCTTAGCTCCTCACTTAAAATTCACAGCTTGTGCTTTCGTGCATGTGGCATATGAAATAGTAAAACTTGAAAGTCAGTCTTCTCTACCGTCTCCATTCGTACCTTTGTACCTGTGTGTGAGCACATAAATATACCCACACCGCACACACAATAAATACTTGGTGAACGAGCTAATGAATGAATGCTCTGTGCAGAGAACACTAATGGCTGCAACTTGGAAACTTTACACAGTCCTCAGAGAAACTAAATCTACATGCATGAAATAAAGCCTGTTACAAAGTAACATAAGAATAAAGGCCTATAAATAAAATTTATTAATAATAATCATAGTAATCATAACCATAATCAAAACATTCACATAGTGTTTATTATGTGCCAGGTACTGTTCTAAGAGCATATATATACACATGCACACACACACACACACACACACACACTCATTTAATGTTTTTACCACTCTATAAGTGTTGTTATTTTCCTTATTTTGCAGTTGTGAAACCTAAGGGACTGAGAGGTTAAGTGACTTGTCTGCAGTCACACAGCTAATATGAATAAGATCACGTAGGGAGCACAAAGTGAGCCTGGGGGTGAGCAACTTGCTTTCTGGAAGAGGCAAGTTGGGCTGTGTCCTGCCCCAGCACTTACAGCCATGCTGGTAGCCAGAGGCTATTGCACAGTGGCAATGACATCTGGCCAGCACTCAGTGGGGGTGGTGAACAGAGAGGCTGTGGAGAGACAGTTGTTTGAAAGCCTACTCTTGTGATGATGTGGTTTGGCTCGCAGAGATCACCATGGCCTTCCCAGAAGACGTGCTAAATTGATTCTAAGAATCCTTTGCATCAAGTCCTCAGTATATGACAGACTGACGTCTTCAAGGGAAAAATCTCCCCACCTCCAACAAACTCAAAGTAAAACTGGCCTCCTTTATGATACACAATATTGACATTAAGTTTTGAAAGAGCCTGATGCATTAGCATTGAAAAATAACTACGTATTGTGGTAGAGAGGAAGAGACATGATTGTAAATGTATAGGTAAATAAATTTACTCTGTCAGCATTGAGGGCCAACCCTGTGCCAGGAACTGTTCTAACAATGCCTGAGGATTCAGCAGTGAAGAAGGCAGACAGAAACTCCAGCCCTGGTAGAGCTTACCTGGGGGAGAGACAGACAATAAACAAATAAGAGATATAGTAAGTTAGAAGGTGATAGGTGACATGGGGGATGGAGTTTTGAGGGAGGGAGGGTGCCCAAGGGAGATGGAATGTACGTGAACCATTTGTTCTCGTGACTCATTTGACTGCAGATGATCTTTTCTTTGGTTTGCTCACTTTCTCACAAAGTGGCCTCTCAAATTATCTGCCAGGGAGCCTTTCAACCCTGGGCCAGTGTAAGTGTGGAAGCCGGGTGGAGTGGAGGGAGGAGAGATGAAATTCAGGCCTTATAATCCTATAATCCATTTGGGGATTTAAGTGAACCATCCTGAGGAAGAGGAAAGACTGTTTTATGTCACATTCAATCAGTGTAGATATTGATCCAGGGATATAAAGATGATTAAGGCATGTCCCTTAAGATTTCCCAGTGTAGTAGGGAAGCATTTGTGAAGACGTTTGTGTGTTTCATTGTATCCCATAGAAGTTTTCCCACACACCTGTTTAAAGAATACACAGTTTGGTAGCATTTTGACTTAAACTGTGAGCAAACCTTAGCATTTGAAGTCTATGAAAATAGAAAGCATTAGAAGAAAACAGAATTTGTTGATAGTAAAAGCTCAAAAAACTTGCCTGGTTAGGGTAAGAACAATATGGCCAAAACTGTATTCATTAAGTTTCTTGGAAGGGATTCTGTCTGTTGAGGGAAAAGCAGGTCGATTCTATCTAACCTATATTTTCTGCTCTAGAAAATTAGGTTAAGAATTGGTTCAAAGCCTGGCATGCAGCTTAGAAGTTGCCGCACTTCCCTTTCTTCTATGTCTACACTCCATGCAGCTGTGCACCCTTTGCTCCTGACTAGCAGAGCTTTTGGTACAATATCTAGTTCTCTTCCTCCTGCTGGGGCCCAGAGTCCATTTTCCTGTATCCTACTTACTCTGTTTTCCTCTTCTAAGTTCCTAAGTGGCCTTTCAGAATCTTGATTGGGTTTTCCTCAGGTCTATGCTGCTCTTATTCCCCTCCTGTACTTCACTATGTGAAATGTACCAGGTAGGCTGGCACTTCACATGTTTATTCCGGCAACATTGAGAAACAAGCTTGCTCTGTGTGTGAAAACTCATCAGTTTTGTAATGTGTCCCTACTGCTCTGACAAAACCTCTCCACTGTCATGCTTAATATCTACATTTCATTTGTCAGAGGTATGATGTTCACTTTTAAAAATGCAATGAATTGTTAACATTCTAATAAATGACTCGATATTTATTAGTGAGCATTCAAAATATAAAACTGATTTAATGTCTCAACTCACTCCCAAAGTTTTCTCATAAAATAAAGCAGTTAAGTATCACCTGGAAGAAATGACACATATACACCCACCCACTCTTTCCTATAATGCTTCCCAAGGTTCTCTCTTTTCTATTAGCAGTGAACTGATAAACTTATTGTGAGGCACAAATGAGAGAGAGAGAGAGAGAGAAAGGAATTACCTCAGGAATCCTTGAAAGAATCGTGTTGGTCTTTGTTTTCAGCTTGGCAGCCTGTTTCCTGCCGCAGAGTTACTTTGCTCAGAGGAGCAGAACCTACACGTAGACCCACAGCTCCCACACGGTCTTAACTAAAACCCTCAGAATTCCTCACTCTCATCCCTCTAGCATAGACTGTGTAACAGGCTTATTTTTACATCTGTCCTTACATTTTACACCTTGACAGTGAGTCAAGAAAGACAGCAGATGCTAAAGGGGTCCTTTTGATTATATAGGAGGTATTGAAGTATGGATATATAGTTCCTATTTGATTTGAACATTATATTTCATCCGTAGATAACATGTATTTCGTTATACAAAAAACTAAAAAAAAAAAAAAAAGTGATTTTACAGTACTCCTTTGGCTTGTTTAATTCTGAGAAAGGGAATCTGGAATAGGGTTTGGGAGTATTCTCTTCCTCAGGTATCCCTGGAGTGAAATGAATGTTGCTCACAATTTTGGGTGTTGATTGTTTGGCAAGTATTGAATAGCTAGGTACTTTGCTAAGCTCCAGGGATTAGAGCGATGCCTAAGGCTTGTCCCATGAGGATTCCCAGAGTAGTGGGGAAGCAGATACAAAAACAGTTAAGCTATGATAGTGTAGTAAGTGTTGTAGGTATAAACACAGAAGAGGGAGAGCTGTGGGCTGGGAGAGCTTGAGAGAGGAGTCAGATTTCATTAGGCAGAGAAGGCAGAAAGAGCAGCCCATGGCAAGGCCTGAAAGCTGCTTGCTCATCTTGCCTGGAGAGCAGTGGGAAGGCGTGAAAGGAATAGGTTGCAACCTGAAGCAGTAGGTTGCAACTAGGCTGCCTGGCATGCCAACGAGCTTGATCTTGATCCTATAGGAGGAAGGTGGCTGGTAGAGATTTATCAGCAGGAGAGAGAGAAATGATAAAGAAAAAAATGTTTTGGTTAGGAAGATGACATAGGTGGCAACGGGAGGCAGGTAGACTAGAAACAGAAGGCCTGATGACAGAGACCAGGCAGTTCTGCCAAGTCTCCTGGCAAGAAATGATGGAGACCTGAACTGACGACGACCCCATTTAGTGACCAATCCGCTGTCTGTTCAACCCTTCTGCCAGATGGCTTTTAGAACATATGAGCCCCTTACTGAAAAAAAGAAAGTCTGCGAAGAGGACGGCCCACTAGGAACAACTGAGTGAGCGAGTATCCAGGAAAGGACCTTTTATCAATCCTCTTTCTTTGAACTAAATTCATTAGCAAAATTTGAGAAACTTTGGAGTTTCAATGAACTTGAAACTGGCACTATTCTTTCTCGGCCTCTACTCCATTTTTAATTTGTCTATTGTCTATTAGCTGATAGAAAAAGAAAAAGGTCTTTCAGCAGTTGAAGACAGCTAACGAGAAGAGCTTTGAAACAGGCTTTCAGAGTAGGCGGCAGTGCCGATGTTTGGTTTGCGAGTGATACATGAATCAACTTGTTGAAGCTTTCTCACTTGTCAAATCACCTTTAAATAATCAAGCCCAGAGTTGTTTGATCTTCAGGCAAGAGAAAGTGAAAATGGCCCCAAAAGGTACAACATCCCAAACACTGTAAAATGCATATACACTTGCCTTAGAGATGGAAGTGTGTCAAGCAGACAAACAACAACGTTTATAGGAATAGGCTTGTCCTTCTTTGTCTGTGATAATTGTTCTTTGAGACTGAAACAAAGAAAAACAATGCAAATTATGTCTGACAGTTCTGAAAAGAAAAGATTGCCAGTATTTGTATTTTATTTTTGGGTTGTTCTATGGTTCAAAAAAACGATTTTTTTTTTTCAATTACTAGGAAACAGGCAGAGAAATCACATTTCTGTGGACTGATGATCCTGAGTGGATAAGTTTTGTGCCAAGGTGGTGGTAATAGTGGTGGCGATTTGGTAGCAAAAAGCTCTGCCGGTATTTGTGGGCTTCTAGAGAGTGCTAGAGTTGTCAAACCAGCTCATAGGATAGTGCAGGGTTGTTGACAGTGTTTCAGGTTTCTCGCTGCCACATCAGCCCCTTCCTTTTAATACAAACAGCAAGACCATCCTGTTCAATAGTTGACTAATGAGTATGTGCACAAAAAGGCAACAATAATGAGGCAATTGATGTGTTTGTAATTCAGTGTCTGACTGAACTCCAGTTTTCTCTTCTCCCAAGTGGTGATACAGGAAGCAACATCCTATCAGGAAGAACCTCAGGTGCCATCCAGTAGCTTCGTCTCACGTCACTGACTGCCCTCAGTCAGAAATCTTGACTTGCAACTTTAAAGGGTGGGTCTCTGAAAGAATTTCAGAGCTTACACAGAGATGAGGTGTGTTGCTGTCTGATGAGAACGAAGCCGGCTGGAACACTGGAAATCTCTTCCTGCTCTTCACAAGCAAGGGGCACCTTTTGTGGACTGAAGTTTCAGAAAGGTAGGCGCCATCTCATTGATGTGGTTAGTAGTTGAGAACTTTCAAAACCAAGGTGGCCTTGACTCTGTGTGTGTGCATGTGTGCGTGTGTTTGCACACGCGCATGAGAGAGAAAGAGAGAGGAGAGAGGGAGAGAGAGAGAGAAAGAGAGAGGAAGAAATGGTGAAACGATGAAAATGCTAAATTTTGGCTTGAGGTTTTGGGAGAGATACAGAAAAGAGAGAGTTGAAGCCCTTTGCTTGAAGAGTTTTACTTCCAGAAGTGTTTGGTAGTGGAGAGCAAATGGTGAGTCCAAACTTCTACTTCTGATTCGTATTACTTGCTCTTTGGCAAGTTCAGGCTGATTCATTGAGAGATAGGAAGAATGGTTTAGGCAGTGAAATCATACGACGCTGAAGGCTCAGCATGACTTGGTTTATTAGGAAATCCCTGACTCTAGGTCGCCACAGATCTTTGCCAGGTGGCAGGACAAAGGCCATTACAGACCGTCTCGGAGTGCCTTAAATTGAGAACAAGGCAGGTCTTGCTAATCCCACAGTGGCAGACTTTTCTAAGCTGGTTCTGTCTTGAGGGTGCTCAATGTCATGCCCAGAAGAAATTAGCTGATTCATTCTAAAACTGCCAGCCTCATGTAGAAAAGCAAAATAAAACAAAACTTTATTTTTTCTAATCCAGGAAAATGTTTAGCAAAGATGTTATTTTAAGCATTTTTATTTTCTGAAAAGCTTTATACAAAGCAAGGGAAAGAAATCTTTGGGACTCACCAGATGGTGAATATTAATTTATTCATTAATCTATAATCAGTGAGGGTTCAGACTTTAAGCTTCACCTTTTCATTCCCCTCCCCCTACTAGCCTTTTTTTTCCTGAAAGGGGGTTTCCGTTTACAATTTCATCAGTTGAATTGCTATCCAAAAGGACAAATTCATTAAAGAGAAAATAGGCATATATTCATACAGATAATAGTTGTGCGGTCCTCCCATTGAAAGTATTTCTGAGCTAGGCACAGTGGCATGCACCCATGGTCCCAGCTACTTGGGAGGCTGAGGTGGAAGGATTGCTTTAACCCAGGAGTTTGAGACCAGCCTGGGCAACATAGCAAGACCCCATCTCTACAAAATATTTTTAAAAAACCAAAAAGACCCCCACTTCTGCCTTTTTCTAAAATATCAATCAAATTAATTTATATAAATTTGAAGATAATTCTGGGTTAATAACAATCTCCATTTATTGAGTCCTTGCTGTGTATGTATGCATTTTCTCATTTAATTAAAAAAGATAGGGCTCATATGCAGTTTTTAGATGAGGAAATTTAGGCTTAGTGAGATTTACAGTGGTATAGCAGGGGAGTGAGAAAGGCAGAACTTCATTGCCATTCTGCACACTGAGTGATAGGATTTGGGCCCCTCTGTATTCCAGTCCTGGTCCATCAGCCCTTCACAGAGTCCTTGTCATGTGGGGGAGTTTCAGAACCCATGATAATACTCAAAAATTCTAACTTGGTGTCTTACAATGAAAGACCAAAAGTCAATCTATCACTTACTTCTACTGTTGGGGTGAAGGCATCGTGGGGTGGACACAGCATGAATAGAAAGATCTAAATCCGGATTCCTGCTTCCTGCTTACTAACTGTGACCCTGGCAAATCAGTGAAATTCTTCAAACCTCAGTTTCCTTATTTGTAAGCCAATTATTATAACATCTGTCACTCAGGGTTGTTTGTTATAAGGAATAAAAAGACAAGGTATGCCCAGGGCCTTCCATTTGATCTGACAAGTGATAGGCTCTCCATAAGTAGTATTGTGTTCTCCACTTTGCGCTTGTTTGTGTGGTTTGGTGTGCTGGAGCCTGGTCTAGGGCCAGGGGTATCAGTGGTGAATAAGGTAGACAAGTTCCTGCCCTCATGGAGCTTCCTTTCCACTGGTACTTGTTTGTTCTATCATAGTGTGACTTTCTTGGGAGATTGCTTTGTGATTACTGAGGTCCTTCTTTATGGAGCTGATCCAGCTTTGAAACAGCCTCTGAAGCAGGGTAATGATGTCATATGCTAAAAGTCCCCCAAAGCACAGTAAAATTAGGCAAAAAGCAAGAACATCAGATATTTCTTTTCCAAAAGTCAGTTTGTTGTGCTAATCATTGCAGAGTGATCGACCAGGGAAGATACGTTTGTATGCACACACACACACAAAGTTTTTGTGAGTTTTCCCTGGCCCCCACAGCCAGAGCAGAAGCATTGACAGGAGCTGGCTGAGTGCACAAGGGAGGAGGGTGCTGGGCCACCTCCAAAGCTGCTCCCTCCTCATGGAACATAGTGTATTGTGGCAACCATTCATTTACCTTGGGCCCCAGGCCATCTACACAATAGCCTTGGGCTTTCCAAGGCCTCCCCAATGTGAATTAGGGATGCAGTGCAAAGATTGACCTGGAGATATACACCTTTATAAAGATGGATTGGGTACAAAAGTGATCGGCTTATTTATTGGCAAAAAGCCTAGAATCAAGTTCATTGAGTAGGCCAGTTGGCATCAAGAATGCTGTTTTGGCAATCTGTCCCTAACTTTGAATCCTGAGCAACTGCAGATCATGGCAGAGAGTTGGGAGAAAGGAACCCAGGGGAGCTCCCTCCAGAATTGAATGCAGTCGTATACTTCTTTCTCCTGGAAACACTTCCACACCCAATACACTTGTATGCAGCCCTCGTTTGTGGTTTTATTTACCGTGTGGACCCAGGATGATTGAAGAAATCTTTGTGTCAGCCCTAGACAGACCAGACAATTGGCAATATGAAAGAACGCATTCTAAAGCAGTGGGACTTATTTTCTTAAGCCCTGTGCAATGATCAATATCATCATTTTACAGCCATATGATATACATTGCCGTAAGATTTGTCCTTGTAGTTGGGATTTTAAATGATGAAAACATAAACTAAGCTAAAAGCCTAATTTAAATAAATATATTACGGCCTATGTATAAAAAGTCCAATTGGCAACTGAATGGAGAGATTAAGAATCTTTGAACTTACATAACACTCTAATGGCCAGAATTCTCCACAGAGCCTTCTAGTGATGGTAGACAGATGTTGATTGTAAGTGGACTTTAGGAATCACTATGTTTCTAAAACAGATTTTTCTAAAGTTTATTATCATATCTGAAAGTCTGAGAAAGTCTATTAATAAATAGAAGATATCTCTGGTAAGAAAGGGGTTTGGCTTAGGTGACCTTGAGACAAATTTCACCTTTCCCGTGTATGAGAATTTTACTTTTCTCAGTATATGAGTGTTTACTACTCAAATATTAATATAAAGTTAAAAAGTTTTGGTTATTTGTTTTTTGGCCTACCTGGTCATTAGATGGTCTGTAGAGAGGATTTGTGCTGGTGTTTGGTTTATGTAAATTTCAATAAAATGGAAAGTTTCTCCTTTTTATCGTTTCCTGAACGATATCTTTAGGAAATACCAGGAAACTAAGATATTTAACCAAAATTCCCAAATCTCTCTGCTCAGGATTAGTACACACACACACTCTCACACACCTACTTACACACATGTGCACACACATAATATGAAAACAAAATCAAAAGATGCATACATTTCTCATTAATGGGAAAATGTAAAATTCACAGGTAAGGCATATATTTAGGTCATTTGAAGAGATAAGTTAAGATATCAACATTAAGGGGCTTGAAGTCATTTTTATTTACTATATCCATGTTCTAAAATGAAATACTTAGTGAAGAAAAATTGTGTGTGATAATCCATTTAATTCTCTAAAGAGTGCTTGTATTCTGGAACAAGGTTTATTCGTTTTATTTTAATTCATTTGCCAGACATATTTTATTGGATAGTCAGTAAATACTTGTTGATTAGATTGATCTTGACACAGGCTGAGCAATAAACTAATCATTTCAAGATTTGAGCAAAAAATTCTGAGAGCATTTTCTTCAACAATGAAGATACTTGACCTCATTTAATAACTAAATTGGCTTCAATTTCTTCCCCTCAAAGTTTGTTCTCTTGTTTGACATAAGATTAAAACTTAAAAAACATATAATATGCTGATGCTAAACAAATCTCAAATTGTGCAGATTAGCAATTTCCATTTGTTATGTTTGCATCACATGGTCATTACTATATTCCACTTCGGGTCAAAATTGCAGGGTTTCATAATGAGCTCCTCCTGTTCCATTAGCTGGCTTGTTTCCAACAGAGATCTGCCTTATGTGGAATTCTGGTTTATGATTAATTGTGTAAAATTAAAACTTCACAGCTTTTCTAGATGAGGACTATAAAATAATATGCAAGTTAGATTTTCCTAAATGATTGTTTCATAGATTGATTACACCATTGTAGTGGTTTTCAAACTTTTTTGGCCATTACTGATAGTAAGAAACTTTTCAGATCTCAACTTAGAACACACACACACACAATTTTCTGAAATAATAGTTTTACAAAACAGTACTTGATACACGTTGATGTTTTTTCTTCTATTCCATTCCATTCCATTCCACTCTATGAAATTTCTGGTCATGACTTACTAATTAATTTTGTGAACCGCTGGTAGTGGTTCTCAATACTGGCTAAAAATTAAAATCAACTGGGGAACTTTAAAAAAAAATACTGAAGCCAGAGGCACAATAGACCAATAGAATGGACTAGAGGTGCTAGAAACAAACCTCCACATATTCAGACCCCTTGATTTATGGCAATATTGCCACTACAGGAATGGATGGCCATTTGGACATCCATATGGAAAAAAATGAGTCTTGATTCTCACCTCAAAATTCATACAGATCTAATTATTAAGAAAAACAAGCACCACATATACTTACCATCAGATTGGTACTAATTGATCAACACTTATGTGCATATATGAAAGTAACATTCATCGGGTGTTGGGCAGGTGAGGGGGGGAGGAGGGAATGAGTATATTCACACCTAATGGGTGTGATGCACACTGTCTGGGGGAGGGGCATGCTTGTAGCTCTGACTCAGGTGGTGCAAAGGCAATATATGTAACCTAAATGTTTGTACCCCTGTAATATTTTGAAATTAAAACAAATCTTTGGATTTAATAAATTAACCAGAATTTGTCTTGAAAAAAAATTACTAATCTAGATATGATAGGTAAAACTATATAACTTCTAGATCTTCACTGTCCAGTATGGCAGCCATTGGCCTCATGTGGATATTGAGCACTTGAAATGTGGCTGGTCCAATAAAGATGTGCATTAAGGTAAAACACACAGCAGATTTCAAAAACTCACTCTAGAAAAAGAATACAAAATATATCAATAATTTTTGTATTTATTACATGTTGAAGTGATAATATTTTGGATATATTGGGTTACATAAAATATATTATTAAAATTAATTTCACTTTTTTTTTAAAAAATGGGGCTACTAGGAAATTTAAAATTACATATGTGATTCCCATTTTTTTTCCTACTGAACAGCATTGTTCTAGGTGATAAAATAGAATATATTTATGACCTTGGGGTCGGCAGTGATTTTTTTAAACAAGACAAAAAAGTGCTGTAATAATATGATGAAAAAGATCTATAAATTGGACTATATTAAAATTAAAAACTTCTATTTCTCAAAGCATACTATTGAAAGAGCAAAAGACAAGCTGCAGAGGGAAAGCATTTGCCATGCATATAACCAACAAGGAGTCATATCCAAAACATAAATAAGCCAATTTTGAAAGATAGACCAACACAATAGAAAAATGGGCAAGAGATTTGAAAAGGTTCTTCACAAAAGAACATATTCAGATGGCCAAAAAAACAAGAAACACGCTCAACCTTATTAGCTATCAGGGGAATGCAAATTAAAACCATAATGAAGTCCCCCTACACACCTACCAGAAGGCGAAAACTTAAAAGATAGACAATAGAAGTGTTGGCAAGGATATTAAGCAACTGGAACTCTTATACACTATTGGGAGAGTGTAAATTTGCAAAACATCTTTGAAAACTGTTCAGCAGTATCTATTGCACTGCATATAAGTATGCCTTATGACCAGGCATTTCCACTCCTAGGTATATGTTCTACAGAAATGTATGCGTCACCTAAAGACATGTTCAAGAATGTTCATAGATAGCAGCATTAACCGTTACACCCCCAAACTCGAAACAACCCAAATTTCCATCAGCAATAGGATGGTAAAATAGATTGTGGTATAGTCATATGATGGAATACTAAACATCAGTGAAAATGAGTCAGCTGCTGTTACATACAGCAACGTGGATATGTCTCAGTCCTAAAAGTTGAGTGAAAGAATCAAGACGCCAAGGAATGCATTCAGCACAGTTCCATTTACATAAAGTTCAAGCACAGGCAACATTAATCCCTGATGTTAGAAGTCAGGAGAGTTGAGGAAGTTGGGGTAGTGACTGGGAGGGGGCCTGGGAGGGAGGGCCTGGGGCGCTGGTAATGTTTTATGCTTTGTTACTTTACTATCTATACGTTGTACTTCAACAATTATGTTACACAATAATCGCAATACTAATACCAGGACTGCACCTTCAGATATCCTGACTTAATTGGTCTGGGTAGGGGGAGAGCAGGTTAAAAAAATCTCTCCCAAGTAGTTCACATGTAGGGGGAACCAGTGCACTAATGAGTCACAACTGGCCTTTTGAAACCATGTGCTATGACAAACTATGATCATTATACCAGGCTGTGCTAGGCCCTTATTATCTTTACTCAAGTTACACTGACTTTGAAGGCATTATTCACATTGATAAATCTTGGTGACACAAGGAGTCACAAAGTTAAATGCCTTAGAAAGCTAGTCAGGTAACTGAAATGAGGTAACACAGAGGTTAGTGAGCTTATGCCCCGTTGAAGGCCTGCAGCTGCAGCGATTATTGCCAGATCTGCTGATTTTTCAAGTTAAGCTGCAAATCTGGATTTTTATGTGAAAATTCCTGAATTTCAAATGTTGGCTCGAATTGTTTTAAAACCCTGTGCATGTCAGATCAAATTGATTGATAGGCCCAACTTGGATGGCACTAAATTCTTCCAGTGGTTTGGAACTCTGACTTCAAGTTTTAGAGCTAGAGGGAAACTTATGGGTATAGTTGTATAACATATTGATTATGTTTCCCTTTTTCTGCTTCTGCAGGGATGTTGTGAAAGTAAACATGACATTTGAATATATATATATACATGCCCACACAAACACAGAGTACTTGAGTGTCTGGGTAGAAAGCTTCGTATACACTCAAGGTAATTATCATCATTTATATTTTATTTTATTTATTTTACCTCTATTGTATTTTCATAACTGTAATCTTGGAAAATTACATTTGGGACTCAAAAGTTGGTTATCTGGCATTGCTTTTCATGTTCTGGGGAGCAGTGGTATTTGGGCAAAGCAAGTACCATTTATTTTCTATGAAATATTATAGATTCATATTCTTTGTTTTTGAAAGGGGAGATGCTGGGTGAAAGTTCCAATTGAGAGCACTAGGTGGCAAGTAGCCTCTCCGTCTTGGATGGCATTTGCAGCTATGCTCTGGTCTCACCTCCTCACCTCCAGTAGTCCCTAATACCTGAAGGGCTAGCTGTACTGGGCAGGCCTCCAGCTTCCAATGTCTCACCTGTAAAGGCACCCTTTCAAAACCAAATTTCTTCAAACTCATAAAATGTGACAATCAATCATGATCATTTGTATGTTAAAGAGTCATTCACAAAGCATATTCATGAGTATTGACTTGATGAAAGGCAAATCAGGTGACGTAAAGAGAAGTTGTACTTTTGTGCACGTTGTTAGAACTTGGAGTTGAGGCCATTGGCCCGTGAACTCACTAGTGTAGGTAGTATGCTACATGAGGGGCAAATTTTTGCTAACAACACAAGGGTCTCTGGCCTAATGAGTGAAGTTTGATAGTAATCCTTGCTACAATAAAAAAAAAAAAAAAAAAGTTGCACCTTTACCCTTAATGCCTAAACTTGAGTCTGGCTCTGTGTCGCCATGACCAAATTGCTTTCTGTCTCTAAACTTCATATTTCATCTGCAAATTGGAGGTATGAATACTTATTGTTGTGAAGATTCCATGAGTGAATGCTTATGGGTGCAACTTCATAAACTGTGATATGTTATATAGTTGTTAGTTATAATTTTAATCATCTCATTTACTTTTTGTAATGAGCTGTGAAAAGGTGGTGGTATTATTCTCAGTTTTCAGCTGCAGAACCAGTTATCAATGCTGCTGGGCATATGAATCACATCTTATACTTTCCCCTGCAGTGACTGTCCTTGCTCACCCAGGGCTTTGCACCCCTTCATCCCCCTCCCCCAGTTCCTAGTGAGACAGTAGAGAACTCAGACAGAAGGGGTTCCCATCTGAGGCAACACCCTGCTTTGGACCTACAATTTTCTACCCCTTTTTACCAAAGGTTTTGCTAAACAGCAAAGCCAGTCAATCATAAATGTATTTTTCTTGCCTGCTTTCTAGTGAAGGTGAAACTAAATAGTGAAGAGTTAGGCTGCTGGAGAGGAGAACTAGGAAGCACCAGTGAGCCACAGAGTGAATAACTACCTCCTGCTTTCTCTGGGAGTTCACTGGATCACCAGGAGTTATATGAGGCTTTCTGTCTTGGCCATGTTACCAGCCCCTCCGAACAGATGCTACAGCCTGAACAGATCCTTGGCTTCCAGAATTCCTGGGACTTCTGGAGTTGCAGACCTAAACTCAGGCCCTATGGACAGGCCCACACCTAACATTTGAGGGGCTCAGGACAAAAGTACAAATGGAGGCATCTAGCCCTCAGCACTGCCCTATCTCTCTTCCCAGCCCCGGTTCTGTCCTGCTGGGCTAGGAGCCTGGCACACGTGGCTGTGGACACCTTATTCTACATGTCCAAGTTCAATCGCCTTTTCCTCTCCCCAAGGGTCTACTTTGGGCCATCTCTAGTGCTGTCACTTTTAGGACGGACCTGGGAAGGGGCCCATGCAGGTCCTGGAAGTGGTCTCAGAGCTGTTTGGGCAGGGAATTCTAGGATCCGGGGTACCCCTAGCAAGTCTGGAAAGGGGGCATGGAGTGTAGGTGGGGACGTGCCTTGGACCTGTGGCCTCCTCACCCCACAGGAGAAGCGAGGCCAGGGCGGGCCAGCATGTGCAGGCAGGGTGTTCATGGGGATCTGGCTCAGTGCCCTTCGTATACATTTGGCACTCAATCATATCACCGAATGACGTGTGACAGAGTGACAAAGGCTGAGCAAGTTCAGAACTGCTGTGGAATATGTAAATGCTGCCCCTCTTCTCCCACCATGCTCCACAAACATCCACCTGACAGCGTGGCAAGGGAGGGAATGGTCAGGATTTCCCAAGATGGCAGAGGAGCGACATTCCCAGCCTCAGGTACTAGTGGGGAGAGGTGTTTGCTGAGAAACAGCTTCACTTGGCAGGGAAGAGAAGCAATCCCGGGCTCTCCCTCTCCATCAACAAGAGGACTTCACTGAGGCTAAGATAGATGTCTCTTGGTGTATTTTAAGAGAATCCATGCAGGTTTAGAGTAGTGTCTTTATTGGGTGTATTTCAGATAATATTAATACTTATACTCGGGATATTTGCAGCTGAGTATCATATGATCTTTTTGTTTGCTTTCTTTCAGAGCATTCCTTTCTTTTAGATCAACCTAAAGACATCTATATTTAAATTTCACTACCATGAATAACACAGAGGAAGCTGACTCCCCTCATACAGCACCTGGAGCTGCCACCTGAGGGCAGGGATGGAGGTGGCCAGTTTAACTCCAACTCCAATTCCATTCATTACTCTCTCTTCTCTAGGGTCCTTCTCCACAAAATTTAGACCAGTGATTCTTCTGGTCTATAGTTTCTGCCAACTATATTTTTTGGCAGAAAAAAATTTTAGAAAATATCCAGTAAGTCTTAGTTTGAAGAAAAAATTTTAAAAAGAAGGCTTAGGAACCCATAGACCCCAAATTAGGATCAGTAGAGGAGTAATCAGATAATTACACTGGCACATGTTCAACTGATCCTCCAAGGGAAAAGGAGTCGCTAATATGCCAGATGTGGTGCTGAGCTAGGAAACTGTATGTATGTTAGCACAGTATTTTTGCTTATTCATACCAGCTGATTTTCATTAATAGGCAGAAATCAGAGAGATGAAATGAAAATTGTATGAATGCATACTGATAGAAATTTAAGGATACCCTTTTGGGAAGAATATATATTTGAAGGTCTGGATACCTGGGGAAATTTTTATTTTTAAACAACATGTTATATTTTCAAACAATATGCCCAGGACTTTTTCTGCCAGACACCTTTGCAAGCAAAGTATCTTTAAATTTAAAGCCAAAGATTTAATCATTAGTCAAAAAATATATTGAATAAATGAAATTTATTCTCCATGTTTCAGACTTTGCAGATACCCTTATGTCAGTCTCTCTCTGTCCCTGTCTCTCTATCTCTGTCACTCTGTGTGTCTCTGTCTCTCTCTCTCTGTCACTCTCTGTGCATGTCTTTCTGTCTCTATATCTTTATATGCATGTCTGTGTCTGTTTCTCTATCTATTTAAAATCTGGATGTTATGCATTTTTTTCTTTTCTTTAAGAGGATTCTTGTATTAGATAGTGGCTAGACAGGAATGACCAGCTCTTTTTAGTTTTGAGGTCTTATGATTTATTTTCTATTGGTGAATACTTAGCAAGTGCTGGTGGCCATTGGCAGAGGGAGAGGTGCCCTGGGCAGAGAAATGAATGACCCATCCCTATGTGCTCAAGGGAGAAAACAATGACTATTCCAACAGGCGCCCAATCCCCCAGCCCAATGGCAATGATCCTTGGCCAGAGGGAAACCTTGCTTTTTTTTTTTGTCCTAACTTTTCTTGTGATTTCAGAGCCTGAGAAGAAAGTAGTTGAGACTGTGTAACTGAGGCTGTTTTTTCTGCCTCCTTCCCCACTTCCCTGCCCTCTGCTGTAGGCGCTCACACCCACTGCACCCCACCCTCACCTGGAGATTACTAGAATCTTTGTCATCTTGTTCTTTTCCAAGGGGCACTTTATTCTGTGTGGGCAGCAGGCTGTACAACAGGAAACCCTGCCTTTCAGTATTACATAAACATATATTTAAAATATTAAAATTCAAGGCTTGCTTCATCAGTGTGCCTTAGTAACCCCAAGTCCTTCCCTAAAAGTGACCTGGCTTCCTTTTTATCTGTGGGTGAGACAGATGTTCCAAATTCCTTCTTGATCAAGATGTGGCCTCACATCCTCCTTTAGGTCTTACTCTCTTTTTTAAAACCATTCCTTTGATGACACTGCCCAAGACCGGTTCCATGATTTAAGAAATCCTGCTGTCACTAAGGAAACCTGTCACTGAGTTCCCTGTCAAGTGACTGTATCCCTGAGAAGAGCTGCTCCCCCATCAACACCTGGTCTGGATGACCTAAGCGCTGATCAAAGCATCGTAGGAAATCAGGGACTGATGGCTGGCCATCATGCCATTTGGAAGGCCACAGCGCCATTGATGAGGAAATGCAAACAGTGACCACAGTACTAACACCTACAGCTTACTGGGAACTTGTCATATGCAAGGCATTACATTAAGTGGTTTAGACACATGGTGTACCTTATTTAATCCTGACCTAGACCTTACAAAATAAATATTATTATGCCTATTTTACAGATTGAGTTGCTCAAGATCACTCAGCTAGTAACAGGGTTGGTCCTCAAAATGGTCTTCCTGAGTTTAGAGCCAACATTGTCTTGTAAGTTTGTAGACTATGTGAGGAATTAAAGGCTTAGAAAACATCACTTGCCCTAGGTCACATAACTGGAAAGTGGTGGCATTCAGATTCCCAAACCCCCTTTGTTAATAAGCCACTACATCCTAGGTTCCCACATGTCCTGTCCTGGAAATTCTACCCTTGTATGTTGGGGTGGTAGGGAAGTCTGGACATTCCCCCCCGCCCCAGGTAAGACCCCTAATTGGAAAGCTTGGAACTACCTGGCTTTGTGCAATACAGCCTTTCCAGGATTTGTCCCTGGGTTTTTTGCTTCACACAGTTGATACCCATTATACAGGCTTCCCTTGCTGAAAGAAGGCTATGAAACCAGTTCCCCTTTCCAGCAGTGAGATATGGAGAACATGGTGGGTGAGGAGGCTGTGAAGCCACAGGGGATTCTCTCATTAATCTTCCCGGGGAATCTTTTGAAACTTAGTACTTACTTTTGTTGTTTAAACCAGCCTGACATCTAATTCTTTCCCATAATCAATAGGTTAGGATAATGAGATAATGTTACTATATAACATTTATCCAGCACTTTACTGTGTTCAGATACGTCTGTACACCTAATCTCCTTAATCCCTCAACAGGTCTTTGCGGTGGGTAGAATTAACCCCATTTAACAGGTGAGTAAACGAAGATTCAGAGAGATTGAGTTGCCCAATATCACTCAGCTAGTAAGTGAAGTGACAGACTGGCCCTCACATCCGGCTTCCTGACTCCCAAGCCCAAGTTCTTTCATAAATTTTTAGGCTACGTGAAAGACAATGAGCTACTTTGGTGTGTAAAGCACTGCATTCATTCATTTTTGTTTATTTGTTTGGTTTTTATTTTTATTTTATTCATAAATTACCAGCTTGCAATTTGTATGATGGTCTTACCAATTCCCTTTTAACCAGATGAGGTGATGGGAAAGCTACTGCAGCACCTGTAGGGGCACACAGGAGGTCTTTGCAAACACTAAGCCGATCTTTTAGTCTCTCTAATGGGAAAACTGAGACAGAACCAGGTGACTCACCATAGGCCCTTTGTGAGTCACTGGCAGCAGGTTCCCAACTCCCTTGCTTTGGCCTGGACCACTTACTTATGCCTAAAACTAATAACAGGGTAATTTGTGAAGATGTGTGACTCACCAAGCAGGGAGGAGAGCTTGCAGGGATTGACCAGTGGAGAGGGGCAAAGTCTTTAGTAGCAACTGGAAAGGAAATGCTGACGTGATGCTATTTGGAGTAACATTTCTTAACATTGCAACACCATTGCCTAGTTACCCAGCTACTAATTTACATTTTATTTTTAATTTTTTAAATAGGAATTCATGTTTTTTCCATGATTTACATTTTAGATTCCCAAAGTTAACAACAACAAGAAAACGAAGGTAGGGAGGCAGAATACCTTTGAAGGCAGAATTATCAGTCCTATGTAGCTTTCTCATAGCCTCCCACCCCAGCACCTTGGACCCACTTTTCTTTGAACCCTAAGATTTACATTCTTCTGAGACTTAATCTGTTCTGTAACTTTGCTTTACATCCCTCTGACTTCAGTCATACCTGTTTTTCTGCAAATTTCTGTCCATGTTACCAGTCTAAGTAAACTTCCTGGGTTACCTCCCTGGGTCCTGGCAGGACTTTGGCAATCTCTGTCTAGTTGATGATAGGGACCAGAATGAACCACGGAGTTGATAAAGGTGAGGAGGCATCAGGAAGAATTATGTTCTTGTGAATGCTGCCTCCTGCAACTTCATGTTCTGTCTTGTCTTTATTACTTCCAGAATCTAAAGTCAATTTATGAATAGATCTCAAGAGCCTGTCTTCCTACTAGCTAAGCACACTTTGTATTTTCTCTGAAATATAGGAGATTCCAATAGTTAGTTATTTGTGAATGTAAAAAGGCTGTGGTAAGTTTTCATGTACGTAACAAATTTGCCTTATATCGAATCAGCTATTAGCATTTGTATATAGAAAAAATTAGCTTCTTAAAAATGTTAATGTGAAGTAAATCACCTTAATAACACCTTTTAGTCAGGGGGTACTAGGTGTGTATTGGAAAAACACTGGCTTTCCTGGATTTACTCAAGTAAAGCAATTTTATTTCCCTGAGCCTCAGTTTCCTCATATCTATAGGGCTGGACTAGATGTTGTATGATTTTTTTTAGAGACAGGGTCTTGCCCTGTCACCTAGGCTAGAGTGTAGTGGCCTGATCATAGCTCACTGCAGCCTTGAGCTCCTGGGCTCAAGTGATCCTCCTGCCTCAACCTCCCAAGTAGCTGGGACTACAGGTGCGTGTCACCACACCTGGCTATTTTTTAAAAATTTTTTGTAGAGACAGATCTTGCTATGTTGTCCAGGCTGGTCTAGAACTCCTAGCCTCAAGCAATCCTTCTGCCTTGGCCTCCCAAAGATTATAGGCATGAGCCACTGTGCCTGGCCTGATTTTTAAAGCAAAATTTGCTTTTGTTGGTTTGGATCATCAAATAATAAAATAGTTATAAATTTTTAAAACATTGAATCAAGAGTAACAATATTTAAAAAGTTTAAGCCAACCAGAATTTTGCCATTTTAGCATATAAATTATTTTTTCATATTTCTTTCTAGTTTTCATCTTTATATACACACATACATATGTGTATTTATAAAATACTTTAATATAGTACAATCATATACCATTATATGATCATAGTATTATATAACTTTGAATTTGGGTTTTATTTTTTAATATATTATAAGCATTTTCCATGTTGATAAATTTCATAATTTTTAACATTAGCTGAATATTATTACCTGGAGTTAACATTTTAAAATGTACTTAAACATTCTGGGTTTTAAAAAACTAATATTACTAACATTGAAGTGTTATTTATTTACTATTTTTTTTACTATTTACTAGTTTTAAAAAAAATTTTGTTCAGTTTTATGTATATTACTATGTAGGCTTGAACATTTTAGTGACTCCTAAAATTTATTATCCAGTTTCCAAAAGGGTGATATTATTTATGTTGCCACCAGTAACATATGAGTATGATAGCTTTACTATATCATAGTTAGCACTGAATATTATTTTTAAATAACTTCTTCTAATTTAATAGGTGTCAGTTACAGAATTTTGGGACATGGAAGTTCATTTAGTTCCTCTCTTTAGAAGGGCAACTTCATGATATTTAATAGCCTGACTCCAATTTATCATTTAACAGACATGTAATAAAGTGATTTACAAGCTTTTACTCACTTACTCATTCTAACAATCCTACAGGGAGGTGCGATTACCATCTCCATCTTATAGATGGGCAAACTGAGATCATGCTAGTTGTCCAAGCACACATGGCTAGTTAAGTGTCAGAACCTGGCTTTAGACCCCAGGAGCCTGGCTCTGAAGCCCTTGTGCTTGACCACTTTGTTATACTGCCTCCCCTAATTTGTATTGAGCACTTACTGTTTGTATACTTTCTATGTGCCAAGTTAGAGATGCTGCTGTGAACCATACAGGTATAGTCCCTGCCCTCATGGGAGTCAGACTTTAATCAAACCAACATACAAATATATAATTATAAATTTGATATGTGCTATTAGAAAAAGAATGGGGATTGAGGGCTGCATCTAACAGAAGTACTTTACTTAGCATTGGGAGCCTTGGGGAGCCGGGGTCCTGGAAAGCCTGGATGCGGATCTTAAAGACACTTAAATGGAGACTTGAGGGATAAGCAAGGGGGAGAGGGTGAAACGGTGAGCAGAGCATTCTAGGCAGACAAAACAGCCTATGCGCATGTCGCAAGGCTAAACAGAACTTTACCATTTGCTCTCAAGAATCAGAAGGCAGGCCTGGTCTTTGCAGTATCGGAGAGTGGGGGAAGTGTGGCACAAACTGACTGGAAAAGTAGGCAGGGGCCAATCACCTGGGGCCATCCTATAAGCACCACAGTGACAGGAGAGTGCGCAGGGAGAGGCAGGTAGGGAGCTGCCTCCAGACAGGGGTATGGTCATTTTGGACCATAAGCCTGTGGCAGAACCTTCCCCAAGTATAAGTTTCTTCTATACACAGCAACAGACAGTAACTCTGCCTGGAGCTTTTCTAGGAATTAAACTTCATTGGCTCAAGATGTAGGTTAGGAAGGGGCTGATGGATGGCAGCCTAGATCACGACATATTGTGAGTCTAAAGCCAAGAGAAACATGGCTTGAGGAGAAGTGCGCTAGGGAATAGCTCTGGCCTGAAAGGGAACATGCCCCGTATAGATACCAAATGCCCAGTTGGCATTTTAGAGGTTCATTAGTTTTGCTGGGAAAATATACTAACTGTGTTTAGTAACAATGAAAAGATATTGCCATAGTGGAACATGATTGCTGGCTTATGGAGAACTTAATCTACATTTTAGTATCAGTGGGAGCAAAAGGACAGAATGACATCTTTCTGAAACCTCAAGTCATGATCTAATCTGTGAGCATGGCAAAGTAAACCAAACTCTGCAAACAGTATTTGGAAGGGAAATGAGGGGGCTCTCCCTTCTAGTTTGAATTTCAGAGGTATTTTTGACTTGCTGTGAGGACCCTCAGCCTGTGTTATCTGGTGTTAGCATAAGCACATAAAGGTGGCTGGACTTTTCCATCAAGACAGACTGTGTCCAGTCAGGACTGGAGTAACAAGGCGTGGGCTAGTAAGAAGTCTCAAGAACAGAGGAATAGCAGGTATAAGAAGCAGTCACTGCCTCTGGGATAGTGAGCACCCAAGGAAGAGGCTCCCCTGGGGATGAGACGCAGACCCTCTTGGAGAGAAGTCTTTATAATGCCAGCAGAACTTGCTGGAAACCAGCCCTCTGGAACTTGCCATAAATCTACCCTGTAGAGTGCTGGGAGAGCTGTTCATTAGGAGATGTCTCACTAGAGGCACTGTGCCACAAACCCCCAAGGGAAGTGTCTGCCGGAATCTGCTGGCTGCCAGGAATCTGTGAGGGCTCCAGAATCAGGAAGCAAAACCCTTCCCTCCTGCAATGTCTCTCCACTGCCCTCTACTGACAAAGCTTCAGGGCCAGCTAGCAAAGGAAAAATATGTAAAGGGATCGGACCCATTTTCCCAGAGCAGGCAAAAAGGGTGACTATGGAGATGAGAGGCATGAAATTGATAACTGGCGCAAGCTCCATACAAGAAACCCTGTAGGCAGAGCAAATACTTACGATGCTCCTCACTAGGGAGAATACTAACAGAAACCCAGGCCCACAATTGACTTGGAAGAAGTCCTCTGATTTTTTTTTTTGAGTTATAGAAGTTCTTTATATATTCTAGATAAAAGTTCTTTGTATTGTAAATACTGTAAATATTTTCTCCCAGGCTGTAGTTTGCCTTTTTATTCTCTTAATGGTATTTTTTTGATGAGAATAAGTCTCCATATTTTATAATCTACCAGAAGCAATACAAAGTATGGTTCTTATCTACTTCTCCTATATATTCTTCTCTATATATTATTAGAGTTACAGTCTTAGCTCTTGTAACAAAGAGAACTCAAAGTTCAATGACTTTTGTAAGACAGAAGTTCATTTCTCTTGCATGTAACAGTCCAGATATGAGGGCATGTAACCAGGGCTAATGAGATAATTGGCTTCAGAGACTGCTCCTGTCCTGTCATCTCAATCTCAAGCTATCAGGAAGGAAGAGAGAAACCAGGACATGCAGTTTGGTCTTTAGGGAGACCCAGGCATAGTCACACATGCCCCATCTAGTGAGGCTGGGGAGGCTGCCTCATGTGGCAGGCAGCCAGGTGCCTGGGCAAGGAAGGGGTGGGGACACGGGTCTAAAAGGCAGAATAAATGGATACTTGGGGACATCCTGATAACACTCAATGACATCTTTGAGGTGATACCATGTTTTTCTTACAAATACTATGAATTTTCTTTTTAAAAATCTCTAAGTCTGTTCTAATTTCTTCAAGGCTTTAAATTGATATAATTGTAAAATTTAGTATAAGAGAATTCCTTAAAATTGTTTTTTATCTTGTGGTAAGTTAATTGGTCCTCTACACAAAGTATAGGGTTTTTTCCTTTTTCTTTTTCTCTTTCTCTTCAGTTTTGTTACAGCTATAGGCCAAGGCATTTATAGGTTTTTTATGCACTGCTACCTTAGTCACAATAAATATCCTTCAGGGTTAAGTTGTTCTGTCATTTGCATTTTGCCAGTTGAAAATGCTTTTAGAATTGGGATTTACAGTTGGCCCAGTTCTTAACACTGTGCACAGGAAGCAAGTAGCTGCTAATGTTTTCCTTTGTATTTTATCTTAAAGGCATAACCAGTTTTTTTGGCTGGGCTTGTAGAGTTCTTTCCAAAGAAAGCACAAACAGACTAAATGTAGATAAACATGTTTACTTGACCCTTGATCCATATTTTAAGAATTGTTTTACAACTAATGAAAATGAAGTTGCTTGTAGATAATTAAGTTAGATATCATTTTTGGCTATAGTATCACTCTTTGATTGTTCAAAAATGCATTTTAACCCCAGTAAGCCTTATGTCCATTCATTCAGCAGATACTCATTTAGTGTCTACTGTGTGGCAAGCTCTGAGTAGACAATAGTGAGCAAGACAGACTAGGTCCTGCTCTTAGGGAGTTGACTTCCTCTTCACCAGAGAACCCTGGCCCAGCTAAAATCTAGCTAGTTACCCAATCCCCAGAAGCTCTCACCAACTCTCACATGCTGCAACCATACTGCTACTCCTCAGAGATCATGAATGTTGACTCAAGACTATCCTCCTTCCACTTTAGCACTCAGGAATATACCTTTATTTCAATTTGACTTGCCTGTCCACATTCCTATCTCTTGTCACTGTTCTCTGAGAGAGATTTTCTGTTCCGTAGAGATATTTTCTTGTTACTTTCCTCTATCTGAGAGAGATGTTCTGTAGAGATAGCTTCTAAACTGATGTGGGATTTACAGTAGGGATTGGATGGATAATTACCAAAAGCTGTCCAAAGCCTTATCCTGACTTGGAGTTCTTACTGCAGCAAAAGTTTGAGTGCCGCATTTTTTAGTACTTTACAAAAATGTTGCTTCAAAGAGTGATAAACATGTGGCCCAGATGGCTTTATTTCTTCAGTACTAAGGTCACATTTAATGGTGTCCATCTGAGGAAGTGGCTCAACAGGCTTCATTTACACTCTTGGGTTCTATATACCCATGAGGTCAGAAAATAATGACCATAAGTCACTATATTATCTAGACGGTCTTCCTGCAAACTTTTGGCAGCTGGAGTTGAAAATAGAGTTTAAAAATTCCTCAGCAGTAGCAGGTGGGAAAACACAGCTGGGTAGTGCTGCCATCTCATCCCTAATGTTGCCCCCAAAGCACAGAGAAATAACTGCAGGCATTTTTCTTGCAAATATTCATTATTTTAAAAAGTACTTTCAGATATTTTTTATATGAATAAAAATTACAATTTCTTCATGTATTTTGATAGAAGTAAAACTTACAATACTTAGAGAGTATACAGGGGATGAGAAAAGGGGCTTTAAGTAGCTGAAGAGAACAAAAGGAACTGGGAATGACCACAGAGTAAGTACATTTGCCTCCGAGAGAGTACGGAGCAGAGGTGCTGAAGAGTTGTCGACAGAGTTTATGTTCACACTGCTAGGAAGGGCCAAATGAATAAAGATGAGAGATGGGCTAAGAATTTAGTGTGGGAGTCAACGGGTTTCTCAGATTAACCAAAGAGTGAATGAGTCACAGTGTTGTGAATGCTCAGGAATTTTTTAAAGCAGTAACTTGTAGGGTTTTAAAAATGCAGGTTTCTCTCCCTCTCAATATTCTGTAACTGTCCTTTCCATCTGGGCATTGTTGAAATATTGGAATACTTAGACAGTTAATCCAGCATAAATTTACCACTGTACTCACTGTGTAGGTAAAATGTCTTGTCATCTACCAAGCATCTTTTTAAGTCTGTGAAAGGGAAGCCAGCGGCATTTTTACACTGAACAAAAAAACCTTAAGCAGTGGGACTATAAGTGCTGCTGTCAGATTTGAAACAGGCATAGCAGGCAAAAAAAAAAAAAGGAGAGAAAGAAGAAAGAGAAGGGGCAAATGAATGTCCATTGTCAGCAAAATGAGATCAGAGGCTAAACAGAGGGGGAAACTGACAAATGCTGCCGGCTGCCTACTTCCTGGTTATAAATTTTAAAAACAGGCATTTCTGCTAGGTTTAAGGTTCAGACAACTTAATTGGAGCTATCAGCTTCTCTTAAAGAAGGGTGTGGAAGATGCTAGGCGTATCAGTCCAGGTTCTTGGTAGTAGGCAATAGAACCCACCTTTTTCTTAGTACCTTAAACAAAGGACTTCATTGGAGGTCACTCACATCATTGAAGGAAGGCTGATGGACGAGACACGGATGACAGTGGAAACCAAGGCAATCAGGAAGGCCAAGAAGCTGAACGACAAGTCTTTTCAACAGCAGCAGCAGCAGCCTCCACGGGATGCCATCTGCTGGATGGCACTGTCTGCTTCAGATTCAGTCCTGAGAAAACATCTGATTAGCCAGGCCTAAGCCCAGGCTAGTGCCAGCATATGGAGAATTGTCCACCTTGGCTTTCATGTGGGAAAGGCACTGCACCAACTCCACACATGGTGGTGATTTTCCCTGACTACTATGGGGGCTACATGCTGAGCTATCTTCAAAGTGGCATGTCCAGTACAGTAGGGTCAGGGAAAGGTGACTCTAAAGGATGCCGGAGGTGCTGGCTATGGATTAGCACAGGGTGTGGCCTTAGAAGCAGTCATGGAGAGGCCACATGAACGTGACTTTTATTTTTTATGTAAAAATTTTTGCCAGTATTTCCATTTATTTAAATTTCAAAATATTAAGGGGGTACAAATGTTTTCGGTTACATGGATCATTTTTGTAATGCTTGAGTCCCAGCTATAGGTGTGCCTGTTACCCAAATAGTGTTCATAGTACCCCTTAGGTAGGTTTTTTCCCTTCTTCTCTTCCCCACTTGTTGATTTCCACTGAGTTTTACTTTCCTCTGTGCACAGGTGTACTCATCAGTTAGTTCCAATTTAATAGTGAGTACATGTGGTATTTGTTTTTCCATTATTGAGATATTTCACTTAGGAGAATGGTCTCCAGTTCCATCCAGATTGTTGCAAAGCATATTAACTCATCTTTTTTATGGCTTAGTAGTACCCCATGGTATACATATGCCACATTTTATTAATCCACTCATGAATTGATGGGCACTTGGGTTGATTCCACATCTTTGCAATTGTGAATTGTGCTGCTATAAATATTTGAGTGCAGGTGTCTTTTTGATGAAAAGTCTTCTTTTCCTTTGGGTAAATACCCAATAGTGGGATTGCTGGATCAAATGGTAGGTCTACTTTTAGTTGTTTGAGGAATCTCCATACTGTTTTCCATAGAGGTTGTACATAATTTGCAGTCCCACCAACAGCGTATAAGCATTCCTTTCTCTCTGCATCCATGCCAGCATCTATTGTTTTTGGACTTTTTAATAAAAGCCATAATGACTGGGGTAAGGTGATGGCTCATTGTGGTTTTAATTTGCATTTCCCTGATGATTAGTGACGTTGAACATTTTTTCATGTGTTTATTGGCCATTTGTCTTTCTTCTTTTGAGAAGCTTCTGTTCATGTCTTTTGCCTACTTTTTAATGCGGTTGTTTGTTTTTTTCTTGCTGATTTACTTGAGTTCTTTGTAAATTCTGGTTATTAGCCCTTTCTCAGATGTGTAGCTTGTGAATATCTTCTCCCATTCTGTAGGTTGTCTATTTGCTCTGTTGATTGTTTCCTTAGCTGTGCAGAAACTTTTTAGTTTAATCAAAACCCATTTATTTATTTTTGTTGTCGCTGTGACTGCCATTGGGGTCTTAGTCATAAATTCTTTGCCTAGGCCAATATCTAGAAGATTTTTTCTTACATTTTCCTCTAGAATTCTTACAGTTGCATGCCTTAGATCTAAGTCTTTTATCCACCTTGAGTTAATTTTTGTGAATTAACTGTGAATTTTGTGTTAATTCATTCTTCTGCATGTGGCTATCCAGTTTTTCCCAGCACCATTTTTTGAATAGGGATTCTTTCCCCCAGTGTACATTGTTGTCTGCTTTGTCAAAGATCAGTTGGTTGTAGGTAGATGGTTCTATATCTGGGTTCTCTGTTCTGTTCCAGTGGTCTATGTCTCTGTTTTTCTACCAATACCATGCTGTTTTAGTTACTATAGTAGTATAGTTTGAAGTCTGGTAATGTGATTCCTCCAGATTTGTTCTTTTTGCTTAAGATTGCTTTGACTATTCAGGCTCTTTTCTGGTTCTAAACAAAGTGTAGAATTATTTTCTCTAGATTTGTGAAGTATGACTTTGGTAATTGCATGGGAATTGCATTGAATTTGTAAATCACTTTGGGTAGTAAAAACATTTTAACAATGTTGATTCTGCCCACCCATGACCATGATATGTTTTTCCATTTGTTTGTATCCTCTGCAATTTCTTTCCTCAGAGTTTCATGGTTCTCCTTATAGAGATCTTTCACCTCCTTGGTTAAATATATTCCTAGGTATTTTATTTTCTTTATAGCTATTGTGAATGGTATTGAGTCTTTGATTTGACTCTAGGCTTGACTGTTCTTAGTATATAGAAATGTTACTGATTTATGTACATTGATTTTTGTATCCTGAGACTTTGCTGAATTTATTTATCAATTCCAGGAGACTCTTGGTGGAATCTTTTGGGGTTTTCTAGATACAAAATCATATCGTCAGTGAAGAGTGATAGTTTGCCCATTTCTTTCCCAATTTGGATACCCTTAATATTCTTCTCTTGCCAGATTGCTCTGGCTAGGACTTCCAGCACTGTGTTGAATAGAAGTGGTGACAGTGGGCATCCTTGTCTTGTTCCAGTTCTTAGGGGGAATGCTTTCAGATTTTCCACATTCAGAATGATGTTGGCTATAGGCTTTTCATATGTGCTTATATAATTCTGAGATATGTTCCTTCTGTGCCTAGTTTGTTGAGGGTTTTTGTTATGAAAGGGTGCTGAATTTTGTCGAATGCTTTTTCTGTATCTATTGGGATGATCATATGGTCTTTGTTTTTGCTTTTGTTTATGTGGTGAATCACATTTTATTGATTTATGTATGTTGAACCATCCTTGCATCCCGGGGATGAAGTCCACTTGGTCCTGGTGGATTATTTTTTTGATGTGCTGTTGAATTTGGTTTGCTAGTATTTTATTGATGATTTTTACATCTATATTCATAAGGGATATTGGTCTGTAGTTTTCTTGTTGTGTCCTTTCCTGGCTTTGGTATGAAGGTGACACTGGCTTCATAGAATGAGTTGGGGAGGATTCCTTCCCTCTCAATGTTATGGAATAATTTTTGTATTATGGGTACCAGGTATTCTTTGTAGGTCTGATAGAATTTGGCTGTGAATCCATCTGGTCCAGGGATTTTTTTTTTTTGTTGGGAGTTTTTTTTATATTACTGTTTTGATCTCCCTGTTCATTATTGATCTGCTCAGCAGTTCTGTGTCTTCCTGGTTGACTCTGGGCAGTTGTGTGTTTCCAGGAACTTGTCCATTTCCTCTATATTCTCTGGTTTATGCGTGTAGAGATTTACATAATATTCATGGATGATGTTTTGTATTTCTACAGTATCAGTTGTAATATCACCTTTTTCATTTCTGATTGAGCTTGTTTGGGTCCTTCCTTTTCTGTTCCTGGTTAATCTAGCAGAAGGTCTGTCAGTTTTGTTTACCTTTTCCAAGAACCAATTTTTTGTTTTGTTAATCCTTTGTATTTTTTTTCCAATTCATTTATTTCTGCTCTGACCTTTGTTATTTCTTTTCTTCTGCTGGCTTTGGGTTTGGTTTGTTCTTCCTTTTCTAGTTCCTTGAGGTGTGACATTAGGTTGTTAGTTTGTGACCTTTCTGTTTATAATGTAGGCATTTAAGGCTATGAATTTTCCCCTGAGGAATGCTTCTGTTGTGTCCCAAAGATTTTGATAGCTTGTGTCTCATTTGTCTTTCGGTTCAAAGAATTTTTTGATTTCCATCTTAATTTTGTTCTTGACCCAATAATTGTTCAGCAGCAGGTTGTTTAATTTCCATGACTTTGTGTAGGTTTGAGTGTTTCTCTTGTGATTGATTTCTAGTTTTATTCTGCTGTGGTCTGAGAAGGTACATGGTATGATTTCGATTTTTTTGAATTTGTTGAGACCTGTTTTGTGGTCTATGATATGATCAGTCTTGGAGAGTGTCCCATGTGCTGCTAAGAAGAATGTGTATTCTGTAGTTTTTGGGTTGAATGTTCTGTAAATGTCTGTTAGGTCCATTTGCTTTAGAATTTGGTTAAGTCCATTGTTTCCTTATTTATTTTCTGCTTTGATGATTTGTTGAGCTCTGGCAGTGGAGTGTTGATATCCCTGGCAATTACAATGGTGCTGTTTATTTCTTTGCTTAGCTCTAGTAAAATTTGCTTTATGTATCTGGGAGCTCCGGTGTTGGGCACGTATATATTTGGGATTGTTGTGTTTTCTTGTAAAATTGCTCCTTTTACCATTATATAATGACCCTCTTTGTCTTTCTTTACCTTTGTTGGCTTAAAGTAAATTTTATCTGACATGAAAATGGCCACACCTGCTCTTTATTGATTTCCATTTGTGTGGAATATATTTTTCCATCCTATCCCATTGAATCTGTGTGCATCCTTGTGGTTTAGGTGTGTTTCCTGAAGACAGCAGATAGTTGGGTTGTGTTTTCTCATCCACTCAGCCAGCCTGTCTTTTGAGAAGAGCATTCAGTCTGTTAATGTTAATTGATAGCATTGATATGTAGGATGTTGGTCTATTCATCCTGTTGGATAGTCCCTTGTTGCTTTGTTATACCTCTTGTTCTATTGTTTTATAAGAATTGTAGGTTTGGGTTGTTTTTTTGGTTTGTTTTTTGGGTTTTTTTTTGGTTTTTTTTTTTAGGTGAATTTACACTGGTGGGTATCTGTTGTGCTAATTTGTATATAGTGCTGTTCTGAGTATTCCATGCAGGATAGGTCTGGTCATGGCAAATTCCCTCAGTGTTTGTTTGTCTGGAAAAGACTTAATTTCTCTGTCAATTGTGAAACTTAGTTTTGCAGGATACAGCATTCTAGGCTGGCAGTTGTTCTGTTTAAGTCAATTGAAAATGGGGCCCCAATCCCTTCTGGCTTATAAGGTTTCCACTGAAAAGTCTGTGGTTAGACCGATGGGTTTTCCTTTGTAGGTTATTTGATGCTTGCATCTTACTGCTTGCAGAATTTTCTCCTTCATTTTGACTTTGCCCAGGTTGATTACTATGTGTCTTGGAGATGACCTATTTGCTATGAATCTTCCCCGTGTTCATTGTACATCTTGTATCTGTATGTCTGAATTTCTGGTAATACCAGGGAAGTTTTCCTCAATAATTTCCTCAAGTAGGTTTTCCATGCTTTTAGCTCTTTCTCTTCTCCCTCAGAGATACCTATAACTTGAATGTTAGTTAGCTTCACAAAGTCCTATATGTCTCTCAGTGATTGCTTGGACTATTTTATAATCTTCTCTGCCTCTTTGAATGACTGGGTTATCTTGACAGCCTTGTCTTCAAGCTCTGAGATTCTTGCTTCTCCTTGGTTTAGCCTGTTATAAAGCTTTCTGCTGTGTTTTGAAATTCCCTAAATGACTCTTTCATTTCTTTATGTTCTATCATATCCTTTCTTATGTTGTCTAGCTCTCTAGTGACTTTTTCATTTTTTCATTGATTTCCTGAAATATTTTTTGACTTCTTTTTATTGGTTTTCAACTTTCTCTTCAATTCCATTCATCTTATTTGCCATCCATATTCTGAATTCCATTTCTGTCATTTCAGCAATTTCCTTGTGGGTGGAGTCCACTACTGTAGCTCCGTTGCATTCCCTTGGGGGTGTTCAGCTATTTTGTGTTTTCATGTTGCCAGGGTTCTTTTGCTGGCTTCTTCTCATCTGGCTCCTATTCTCTCAGCTCTGGGTTATTAGGATTGCAGGGCACCTGTTCTCCTTTGCTGGGAACTCTCTTGAACCAAGTCCAGGAGTGATGGCTGCCGAGGGCTGGGGGGTCCTGACTGAAGTGTTGGACCTTGGGGAGGTTCTTCTGGCCCAGTAGTAGTGGTAGGGACTCAGTAGTGGGGTCTTGGGGTTCAGGCACAACTCTGGAGTCTCACAGGTGGAGTTGTAGGCCTGTTGGGGGCCCTGGAACTATAGGGGCAGAGCCTCAGACTCGGGCACACTGACAGCTTCTGAGCTGGCACTGGGGATTTTGGGGGCAGAGATGCCCATATGGGGGGCTGTTCCACTAGTGTGGAGACTGCTAATGTCCAGTTGCACAGACAGGGGTTTGTCTCAGTGGCCAAGGGTCTGTGTGGTAGAGCTGCTGGTTAGGCAAGGTTCTCCACCCACACCTAGGACCCACTGAGGCAGTCATCTCAGGCTTCCCAAGTGGTGCCTGTGGTGTCTGGGGCTCCTCCTCTGTTTGGCTCCCATCCCTGGGAGGAAGTGTACTCGGCCCCCAGTCACAGGGCATGACACAGGGGAGCATCTGTTCTCTCCCCGGCGTGGCGGGGATGATGCAAAGGCTCCTGCTGGAAGGTTGGGTCCTAAGTGGACCTGGCTCCATGCACCAGAGTGATCAGGATAACATCAGTTGCAGAAACCTGGGATTGGCAGGCACCAGATCTCTGCTGCACCTGCTTTCCAGTGGAATGTCTCTGCACAGACTCCGAGCAGCTCTGTGATGAGCCCAGAGGTCTGCAGTGGAGGAGGGAGACCCCACACAGATTGTGCTGCCTGTAACTTTGGTTCCTCTCCTAAAAAGCAGTGTCCCTTCGGATTGCTTCTATCCTGCTGTCTTCACCTCTTCCTAGCAGTGTGAATTGTATTGGGACCCCCAGCTTAATCTCCAAGATGGAGGATGATGCTTGTGAGTACAAATCAGCCATGCCCTGTTTGATTGAGTTGGTAGATGCTGTAATGAGCGATAGAGTTCTTCTCCCTGTGAGTGGTTGATGCTTGCAGGAAACAGCCAACTGCAGAGATGTTCTTTTGTGCCTGTGATAAGCTCTAGTCCCTCAGGTGAGCACTTGAATGTCCCAGGCTTTGGGAGGGGCCCTGTAGATCCCAGCGGGTGTTTGATCTCCACCACAGCAGAGGTGGGTGAAGGAGTGAGGCTGGGTGCGGTTAGGTTGTGGGATCCTGGAAGGCTTTGCAAAGCCTCAGCAGGGCTCAGAGGTTGTTTTCCCAGCTGCAATGGGGAGCTGCTGGGAGGAGGGTCAAGGCAGGCTCTCCAGACCGGAAAGGCTGTTCATGGGGAAGGGGCCACAATTCCCTGACTGGCTGTTGGGAGTGAGCTCTGCCCCTCTTGTGTTAAACCTGCCCTCTGGTGGCTGGTTGCAAACAGGCACACCTGACTGCATCACACTTGGTTGCTATGGCACCACGGGCTGTGATCTTCCCCACTGGAGGACCCACCCTAATCTGACAGCTTTCCTGTTGGGGGGGATGGGTGCTTCCCCAGATCACCACTTCTTTGACCCCCACAGTATTCTCCCGTCAGTTCCACCCATGTGGGTTTCCTCACCTCCCAAGTTCAACAGTTGAGTCCAGGGGGCATGGGATCTGGCCTGCATGTCTGACTTGCTGGTGTGCATCTCCAAGAAATGTTGATGGGCAGGATGCTCCCAGATTGGGCACACCAGATCCACTGCAGGTCCTCAAGGGGAAAGGCATGGGTCCCACTCTCTGTGGAAACCTCAGACTGGAGGATGTGCCAGCTATTGAGAGGTGGCCACTCGCCAAATTCTTGGCTCAAACTGCTCTCCCACTTGCCGTGGGTGGGGGTGGGATAGGGAAGGACATGAGTCTGAATGGAAGAAAGCCTGCTCTCTGGCTTCTTGGGTCACTCTCCTTGGAGGGGAACCATGCATGGAATGTCCAAGCTCTGAAATCATACAAATTCTCTCCACAATTCCATGGTCACTGCAGTGCTTGGGATCATGGGGGCGGAAAAGCTTCCAAGTAACTTGGCAGCCTGCTGATCACTGAAGGAGTGTGGGAGGGAGAAAGGGATCCTCCCTTACCCCTTCACTGGGCTCTGAGCCTCTCTGGGTTTGATCCTCGCCGATATCCTTTTTTCCTTTACCCTCTTGCTTCTCTGCTTTGAAATTTTCCTCCATGAGGTCCCAGGCAGCTTCTAGCACTTCTCTCTCTGACCTATACCTGAGCTGCGTCCCCTCTCCCCTCCTTTATCTGAAACCCTTCCTTCCCTCCCGGACGGTCCAGCAAGCAATGTCTCTAGTCAGCCATCTCGCACCCTCCCAGTGAAATTTTTGTTTCTTGTTTCTTGCTTATAGACTGAAGTGGCGTAGAGGATTAGAGGAGAGTGCCTCTCCCAGTTCTCTTTGCCTCCTTTTTTCTCTCTGTTTAGCATCTGATCCCACCTTGAGAGAAGACAGGACAAGAGGATGGTGGAAAGACTGGCTGAAGGGGTAGCCTGTATTAAGGCCCACGCCCAGAGCTAAAATATTGGCTTAGGGATGTCTACTGAACACCCTTATACTCAGCTGTTATCTGGGAGAGACACTTCAGGAGAGTTTGATTTTGCTTTTTAAAGCATGCTATTTTTTCTTCCAGAAAGTCAAGAACTTTAAAGTCATGCCAAGTCCTGACCTGGAGATAGTCTTTCTTTCATTTATTTTTCTGGGTTCATGAACATAAGCTTGACTCAGGTAAATTTGGGAGGTAGAACTGAAGCACCATAAATGAAATAATAGGCAGCTCTAGCACGACATTCAAGATAAGCCATAGATTAAAAGGTGTAAAGGTTAAACGCTGATGAAGCTGAGGAGGCTTCTTATCTTTTTTTTTTGAAGATATAATTCACATACCAGACAATTCACCCATTTAATGTGTGCAATTCAGTATTTTTAGTATATTCACAGAGTTGTGCAACCAATACCACATTCAAATTTTAAACATTTTCACCATTTCAGAAAGAATCTCTACACCTATTAGAAGTCACTTCCCATTTTCTCTCCAGTGCCCTCAGCCCCACCTCTCCCCACTAAAGAACTGCTAACTTACTCTCTGTCTGTGTGGATTTGTCTCTTCTGGACATGTCACATAAATGGAATCATGTAATATGTGGCCTTTTGTGTCTGGCTTCTTTTATTTAGCATAATGTTTTTAAGGGTCATCCATGTTGTAGCTTGAATCTTTTCAATTTTCTTGACTGTATACCTAGGAGTAGAATCGCCAGGTCTTATGGTAACTCTAAATTTAACATTTCAGGGAACTGCCAGACTGTTTTCCACGGCAGTGGCACCATTTCACATTCCCAACAGCAATGTCTGAGGGTCCCAATTTGTTCACATCCTGCCAACACGTATCTCTTTGATTACAGCCATCCTAGTGGGTGTGAAGGGGGTGTCTGGGTGTGGTTTCAGTTTCTGTTTCTCTCATGGCTAATGATGCTGAGCATCTTTTCATGTGCTTACTGGGTATTTCTATATCTTCTTTGATAAAATGCCTATTCAGATCCTTTGCTCATTTTTAAATTGGGTTATTTGTCATTTATTATTGAGTTGTAAGAGTTCTTTATATGTTCTAACTACAGATCCCTTATTAGATATATGACCTTCAAATATTTTCTCCCATTCTGTGGATTATCTTTTCACTTTCTTGATGGTGTCCAATTTGTCTATTTTTTCTTTTGTTGCTTATATATTTGATGTCATATAGGAGAAGCCTTTGCCTAACCCAAGGTCACAAAGATGTACTCCTATATTTTCTTCTAAGAGTTTTGTAATTTTATCCCTTATGTTTAGGTGTGTGCTTTGTTTTAATTTTTGTGTATGGTGTAAAAAAGGGGTTCTTAATGCATTTGAAGCTGCAATAGTTGTTTTTGGTGGCAGCACATGAAGAAAGTATGAATAATGTAGATTTATTGTTTTTCGCAGTTTGGACTACATTTTCCAGGGGGTGGTCCTCAACTTTTGAGTTCTTTCCATCTCCCTTTAAATATTTTTGGCTGTTAGGTATTAAAGTTACTATGGCTTTCAATAGATCTTGATTCATTGCTTGCATGTAATTGTTTAGAGTGTTAACCCCCAGATAACCATTATAAGCTATTTGGTTATATTTCACACTGCATAAAATAATCTATACTGCCTAGAGTTGTGCTTTAGGAGTGAGCAAACTATTTTGTATAATAATTATTATAACAATATTGGGGGAAAAAACCTAACTCAACTGCCATTGCTATTTGTTCCCTGAGTCCTTATATATTAAATTTGGAGCAATGACCATGCTGAGACAAACTTCTAGGAAAAAAATATCTTTACCCTTGCAGGAGTATCTAGTTTTGATGCAGTGAGGGACACAGACGTGGTACAAGGTTTGTCCATTACAGAGAAACTCCCATGGCCTCAACTGGTTTCTAAGATCTGTAGGAACTTTGAATTTTGGCTGGAGTTTCACTCAAATTCTTGTGCCTGCTCTCGTTCTGAGCCATATCTGGGCATGTACTTCAAAATAGATTTCTCTTAATTTCCTTTTTTGGTCAGTTATGTCAGATGGCCCAGGCTACCAAGCTTGAATCCTTACTTACCTTACCAAACAGGCCATCCAAGTTAGTCAGTTCTTCCTCCCTAACAACTCTGCAGTGGGTTCTCACTGCCCCTTCCCTACCAGATCCACATCAGTCCCAACTCAGTTGTAAGCTCCCTGAAGTACAGGGTCACCCCTTCACCCCTTTCCTTTCTGTAGCCCCAAAGCCCAGGAGGAAGTTTTTGCTAAATCTTTGTTGATTATCTTTGCTCCACCATACTTGCACAATTTTGCAACTGTATAAAAGGGATTTACCTCTCTCCCTCAGGGTAGAGATTATAGTAAAAGGATAATCCATGCAAAAGAAGGTGGCCAAAAGAAGTGAGGACTGGACTCCATTTTTTCTTTACCCAGCTTGGATCCTATGAATGACATTATAGCCAGCATCTTCAGTTGCCTCTAGTTGCCACTGTTCCAGCCAAGCCTCCCCATTTCTGGCCACACCCATTGCTGTGAGCTCCTGATTGCTGTCCACTCTCTCCATCCATGGAATGTGCTCCATGCCACTGCCAGCAGAGCTGCTGTGTGTGTGCCTGGGTAGGGGTGGAAGTGGGGGTGTTGGGGGCTGGGGCTGAAATCCAGCCCTTGTTGCACTGGGTTGAAGAACTGTGTCTGCCCAGAAGGAGCACCTGCCTCTAATCGGCACAAACACACCATATGTGCTCACAGAGGACCTCACTGCCAATGTGACTTTTCTAAAATATCTGACCATATTATTCTTCTATGTAATACCTTTCAGTGGATCCTACTGGCTAAAGTCCAAGCTCCTTAGCATGAAATGCAAGTAAACCCTCTAAGACCTAGCCTGCCTGTCTCACTAGCCTTTTGATGAGACATATAATTTATTGTCCAAACAGGAACACTTCGGCAAGACAGGAAGAGCTATTAATAATTGTGCCAGGACAATAAACTGAGACTACCTGGGCACCTATCTGTAACCCACCATTCCACACCTTGGTTTCTTTCACTGTAGTAGTACCAAACTGCTGGTAGTTATCCATGTACACCTTGTAATTTCCAGATCAAGAGGTTTTGACAGAGTTATTTTGACCACCTTCTTGTGAATCTGAGGACATATTGACCCCTTTTTCTGATTAAACGTTAAAAGATGAAATCAAAACATCCTCAAGGTCAAAATGCCAAGACCAAAATGATCACGACCTAAATAGTGAGATTAAAACGTCTAATTCTATGTTATTCTTTGTTTCTGGGTTACTTGATCTGGGTACTTTTTCTGCTTGAAACATCTATTGTCTCTTCCCCAGTTTTCTGCCTTTCCCTGGTTTATTTCCACTCATCGTTCAATATATCACAAGGACTATCCATTCCAATTATCTTTCCCTGACTCTTCCTGGCTGGGCTCAGTGCCCATCATCTTATTCCCACAGCACCCTGTATATATCTTTTTTATTGTACCTAAAAAAAAATTCATGAAAGTTAACTTTTCAGGCTTGCCTAGCCTACAAGACTATTAATTCCTCAAGGCAGGAACCCTATCTTCTTAATCTTTGTATCCTCAGTGTCTATCACAGTGCTTCACAAATAATAAAATCTCAATAAATATTTATTAAAATGGACTAATTTGAACTCCTTGTTGTAATATGAAGTTAAATGTTCCTGTCCTTTATCTCCTAGGGAATTTCTTAGGGTACTAGTGAAGATTTATACATACTTAGAGCTTTCAGGGGGTTAACTTTTGGCATGTTGAAGTTGTATATCTTATTGTTGAGTTATTTTTTATACCATAGAATCATTTAAGTGGAAAATACATACCCATAATATTCATATATGTTCTGCTGAAAGTATGAACAGTGAGGTGTTAAACTTCAGTTTTGCCATGCCATAACCAAAGTTGTTCCAAGAATATTGGAAGAGTTATTCTTGTTTAATGCAATGAAGGATCATGAAACCCATTAAATAATAGCATTCCATTCTTGCCTTGTTTTCAAAATTCTCTGGCATGGCTATTTTGAGTGAGGTGCTCAACGTTATCCCAATATTAAGTGTCTGTTTTGCAGGTCTAATGCATTCTTTTTCCATTTTTCTAGAATGTTTCAGACATTTAAAGAATGGTTCTGGTTGGAAAGATTCTGGCTTCCTCCAACAATAAAGTGGTCAGATCTTGAAGATCATGATGGACTCGTCTTTGCAAAACCTTCTCATTTATATATGACAATTCCATATGCTTTTCTCTTGCTGATTATCAGACATTTATTTGAAAAGTAAGTAGTATTTGTGTGTCTTTCCTTCCTGTTCCCCTTCTTTGCTCCAGTGCTAGAATAATAGAGTCTTAGACTTGGTGAGATCTTTAAAGAATCTGTTGTTCAGAGGTTGCCACTAATGGGCTACAGATTCTTGAGGGGATTAATGAAATCAAATGCACTTCAAACGTTATCTGTAGGCTGAACAAGAAAAAATTATTAAGAGAAACATGGGTCCCACTGAATGCTTTAGTTTTACAGTGAAGAAAATTGAGATCAAGAGAGGTTAAGGACCACAGAGCTTATTAGTGTCAATGACAACCCGGGAACCCAGTTCATCTCCCGCGCTTCCATTGTGTCTCACAATACATATGTACTCCCAGAAAGGCAGTGCTAGAGGAGTTGGGATGCATTATCATTCTCTAATGCCTACACAGTAACAAAAATGGCTCATTAAAGACCAAACCAAATATTTCTGTGTAGCATAATTTATTTTAAAGGTTTATTTAAAGGTTTAATAGCTGCCCTTTATTCCAAAGTATAAGGAAATCCAAGAAAAAATATCAGTTTACTTTCTCAGAAAAAAGAAACTTCTTTTCTTTTTCTTTTTCTTGATTTAATTTAAATAGATATCATTTCCAACCTTTTTATTAAAATTGTACTAGTTTTATGATAACAGTAGATAAATGTTCATCTATAATCTCTGTAGTTGTCTTTATTGAAAAAAACTGTTATTAGCACATTAATTCATTTGGAGCAAAAAGAATATTCAACTGTCAAGAGTTGGAAAAACTTAAGACAAAATCTGGTAAAGATAATTTTGTCCAAGACTAACTGTAATGCAGATCATATGTTTATAACCATTTGCAGGGTCCTTATCTCAAGAGTTAGTTTGACTCTGTTTCATGAACTCTCCAAAAGGTATTTTTTTACAAATAACAACTTCACTTGGGCCAACAGTGTGCTATTGCTATTGGGAGGAAGAGGAAGCCCCAGGATACCACTAAACCCTAGCTGAGAGCATTTGAAAATGACTTCCTTTTTGGCAGTTAATTCTATTTTTTACTCACATATTTGGATTTCTCTAAGAATGCATAAATAAATAAAGTACAGTTTACCACTGCACTTCAGAATTAGCAAATTACTCTTTATTATCCTGAAATATTTGCTTTTCTTGCATTATGTCTGGTGATCTTTGAATTTGGCATCCAGGTCCATTACTTATTTCTGTTGCAGATTTCCTACTTTTCAGTGGACAGCTCCATTTTTCACAGTTTGGCCAGGACTGTGAGCCAGAACATTCTTTTGGTTGCCAAAGCAGCACAGCTGTGGGGGACCAGCTTATTATGGCTTGGTCTTGGCCTCTACAACAACAATCAGGAAAGAATCCAATCCTCTTTTAACCTGTAGGGCCATTGTTGCTTCTTCCCAAGGAATTAAGTATAGTCTATATCTTTTCTATCTCCTTGTAATTTTAACTCCCAGTAACTCACCCTTAGCTTTTTCCATTCTGTGACACTACAGAACACTGTGTGTTGCTCCATTAGTCTTGTATCTCTTTAAATGCAATAGATGGAAGGAAATTTAACAGGAAGACAAATCATACTTTTTAGAGTATAAGTTTATATTTTTTCCAGGGCTTCTATATCATTTGTAGTAGATTAAACCATTTATATCATAAATAAAATATTACTTATACCTTGCATTTGAGTAGGAACTTATAGTTTAAGAGGTATATAAAATCACAAGTGGTATGATCTCAGACTGCAGGCTAGGAAGTGGGAGGTAAATGACCTGGCCAAGGTCATACAGCATGTAAGGGGATGGATCTGGGACTTAAATCCATGTGCTGTGACTCCAGGTTCAGGATTGTTGGTTTTTTATTTTCTCACTATATCAGTACTTCCTGGACTTTCACAGTGAAATACTACTGATGGCAGAAGAGAGTAAATAAATATCTCATGGAAATAAAGAAGACATAGGTTAAAGAGATGACAGAAAATGTGAAATTTTTTGAACTATCTTAAAAATTCATGTAAATTTAATATTATGTTTCAGCATATCCTATTTTATATTTACCACAAGAAAGCTTCCTTCTTTTATCCTAACTATATTTATGCTATATCTTCTCATTCTATGAAGTGACCAAGGGTTGTGATTTGGCTGGCTCTTTGTCCTTTAGTACTAACCAAGAGAGATAGTGTCCCCTCCTAGAAAAGCAAGAATGGAGAGACAGAACACATAAGAAACAAAGGTGCAGATAATTTGAAAGTGACTGACATTTGCTTTCTATTTAGGATTTCCTTTCCTTGAAAGTTTTAGTTTGTGGCTTATATTTTGATTTTATTTTGGGGGGGTGTTCAGACTAGCAGTTTCTAGTTAGTTTATCTTCTATGTATTCTTTTATGTGCCTGAAGTGTGATTTAAAGGAGATCTAAGCTGCTCAAATTTCAACACTTGTGGAATAAACATATTGTCTCAGAATAAATTATGGTCCCAGAAGATCCAAGGCATGGGTGGAGGTGGTAAAAATCAGAAAGTCACTCTTTTTCTTTTACTTAATTATACAGTGAATAGATTATGCACATTAGACTTAATTTTTGTCTGAAATCAGTATTGCTCCAGATACTTTGTTCTCACATAAAAACCCTCTGAAAAATTCTGCTCATAGAGCCTCTGAATCCTTAGGAACTGTGAATCAATTTTATGCCAATAGGCTATTGTATCTATTTAGGAGAAGTATTTAAACTTAGCATGCTTAATATCTGCGTAGGGATACATTCCTTTTATTCTATAAAAAATATTAAAAATAAAGGGGGATCTGGGATTTCTGGGCTTTTGGCTCCCAAGTAAATGATGGGGTGCTGGACAAAGAGGGGGCTGTCTGGGTGTCTGGATGGGGCTGTCTGAAGTCTCAGTTCTGCAATAGTAGCAAACCCAGAGGACTCATTCCCTGGTAATTAACCTAACTTTGAACCATTTACATGGGAGCAGAAGTTCACCATTCTTTTTTTCTTCCTATTGGACTTTTTTTTCTATTCCATATCAATAAAATGAAAGTTTAGGCAAGCAAATCTCTAAGGTCGCTTCTGGGGCTAAGACTTACAATTTCTCTTCTCTTTGCAATTCAGTTTATCAAATATTTATTGTGCTTCTTTCTTCCCTCCTTTTTCAAGATGGATTTTTAATTAAGTGCCTGTTCTATTTATCTACCTTTGTATTAAGTAAGGTGATTGATTTCTTAGATTTATTTGAAAAGGAAGGATAGAACTGAATTAGACAACTGTATTTATGTACTTCCTCTGTTCTATTAAAAAATGTTATTTCTATCCTTGAAGTTAATGAAGAGAACCATATTTCTCTTTCTTGTTTAAATAAATGATTTTAATATATTTTTGTTCCTCATATCAGCAAGTATGCTATGGATGTATATATTTATCTACATGTGTATACTTATCTATATACTTATTCTCATATGATCCTGTACAGAAAATGTTATTCTTCATTTGGCTTTGAGATTAGTTTTATTTGCTTAGTGTATAAATCTTCTTTGGTTAAATTATACTTTGCTTTTTTATTTTTCATAATTTCTTTGTTTCTAACATTTGAGGAGGCAGCATTGAGTGAATATGACTGAGAACACTACCATATGAAACCATTTCATGTTTGTGTTATTCTACCAGCAAAAACAATAGGTGTTTTCTGCACTAAAATTTTTCAACTAGTAGGTTGAATAAATGAATCAGTTTGAGTATTTATCCAAAGCTCTATCAAATATATTTTGTTGTGATTTAGTTAATTTTAAGTATATCTTAGTTTTTGGGGGGTATTTTTGAACCTTTATTGCAAAGGGGAAATTAATTAATCATATTACTCAAATCATACCATGCTGTTTTTGGTCTGTACAAGAGCACTTTTGAGTGATTGACTTGAGTTACTTTTTCATTAATTACCTTTTATCTCTATTCCCTGCTCCCTTTCCTCTCCCTGCTGTGTTCTGCATCTTTGGTGGTTTTTTATTTGTATGACCCAGTGAAATAGTGCTTTATGTACATGTATTATTAGTTGACATAAATGGTATGGCATTAAGACCTCATTCTCTTTCTTCTTTTTAAAAATTTGGCGCTGTTTTATGTTATCCACATTTCTCTGTGTACATCTGGTACATAATTAGATTATTTTTTGTCTCTAAAATGTATGGGCCATTTTTAAGGGAACTTAGTTCATCTGTAAGTTGGACTGACCTGTACATTTTATCAGATTATTTTAGGAAAATTTTTATTTAATTTCCATTGATATAAAAAATGAATTGAAAGACTAAATGATCATTCATAACTAAAATTTTCAGCATTTAATTAAACACAGAAACTCTTCTAAGTAAGTACTAGAATAGACTGACCTGGAAGATGATAGAGACTTTGTCAGAACTGAAGGAAGAATAGGGATCCATCATTATTTTTTAAAAATCAGCTTTATTGGGGTTTGGTTTACATACAATAAACTCCATCCAAAATTTGATGCATTTTGACAAATGTATACAGTTGTGCAATCATTACCATGATTATGATATAGATTTCCATCAACTGGAAAATTTTCTTGTAACTTTTTTAGTTAAAACCCTCCCTACCCACTAGCCTCTGGCAATCACTGATCTGCCTTCAGTTACTATAATTTTGTATTTTCTAGGATTTCCTATAAATGCAGTCATATAGATTATAGTCTTTTGTGTCTGACTTCTTTCATTTAGCACAATGCTTTTGAGATGTTTTTTAATCTTGTGATATATATCCTTGTATTGCTGAGTAGTCTTTCAACATATGGATGTACCACAACTTATTTATCTTTTAAATAGTTGATAGGAATTTTTGTTGTTTACAGTTTTGAGCTATAATGAATGAAGCTGCTATGAACAATTGAGTATAAGAATATGCTTGGACATATGCTTTTATTTCTCTTGGTAAAGAGCTAAAACATTTGCTCTTCAAAAGACACTATTAGTATATTTCCATATGATGGAATAATATTCAGCAATAAAAAGGAATGAACTACAAATACATGTTATGTCATGGATGAAAGTAAAAACCATTATCCTCTGTGAAAGAAGCCAGACACAAATGACCATATATTGTATAAATCCACTTATATTAAATATCAAAAAAAAGGCAAAGCTATAAAGAGAGAAAATAGGTTAGTGGTTGCCTGTGGCAGGGGTGAGAAGGAACAGAGATTAATGGTAAATATGCATGAGGGATCATACTGGGGTGATGTAAATGTTCTAAAACTGATTCATAGTGATGGTTGTACAACTTGGTAAATTTAGTAAAATGTCATTGAGTTGTATGCTTCAAAAGATTGAATTTTATGATATGCAAAAAATTCCTCAATGGTTATTTTTGTAGAAAAAGACATTGTAAATAAAATGAAAAGGCAAGCTACAGACTGGGGGAAAATATATATAAAACATATATCTAATGAAGAACTCATAACTCAATAATAAACAAAGAAATAACTTGATTTTAAAAGTAGGCAAAAAATTTGAGCAAATACTTCATCAAAGAAAATATACAAATGGGAAATAAGCACGTGAAAAGATGCTCAACGTCATAGTCATTAGGAAAATGCAAATTAAAACCACAATGCACTGAAGGTTAGCAAAAATGTCAGAGTAAAGACCTCTGAAAACTCTTTCCTCCATAAAGCAACCAGAAAACTAGCAAAATTTATCAAAATCAACTTTTTTGGAATTCAGAATTAGCCAAAGTCTTGCAGTAACCAGGGATTATTATTTAAGAAACACAGCTGAATCTTGGAAAGAATAGCAAGCTATGTGGCATTTTTAACTTGCCCTGTTGCTGTCCTTCCCTCTCCACCTCAGTGATAGCCTTGAAAAACCAACAGCCCACAATTACAGTGGAAACTAGCAGCCTGACAGCCATTGAAGGGATCAGAGCAGAGTTGGAGCTCCTACAAAGCATCATTACTAGAGAATTGTCATTATCTGACATGTCTGGTGGTTCTCTGGAAGACACTGCTCACAAGGCTGTCCTTATTTGACCTGATTCAGAGCCCACACAGTGAAAAAGCTCTTTCCCTGAGGTGTTTGTCTAAAACAATTAGAGGCAATTGATTAACTTCACAAGTGCCCAAGGCAAACAATAAACTAACCAAAAAGCTTAAAAGGAAAAGCTGGAAAAATGAAATATCCGAGGAGGCTTTGAAAAGCTTTGACATGTTCTTGGAAATCTAGAAGGCCACTTTTATTTATAGGGATTTGTGCCCATCCAGGGCTATCTGCATGCTCAGGAAAGACCTGGGAAAGCCCTAAGGTCTCACCTCTGGCTGACTTTGATGCTCTGTGCAAACAGGAAGTGAAGGCTAAGGCAGAGTTGTGTACTGACTGGCTGAGTGTTGAAGGTATGCCCCAACATGTACACAGCCTCTCAGGAACACTGAAAGACTTATTGGTTCCAGGCACTTAAGGAAATATCTATCTAATCATTAGCTGACCGCTAAGCTAACCTAATAGAAACCTCAGTGCTCATATATCACAAAGACTTTACAGATTAGTTAAAAAATGGTAACTAAACAAACAAACAAAAGAACACAAAACCCAGCAAAAACAATAAACTCTGGGGAGGCGAAATAATCTGGTTCTCAGAGTTGCCACATTATAGTATTTAACATGTCCAATTTTCAACACAAAATTATGAGACATGCAAAGAAACAGGAAAGTATGGCCCATACACAGGAAACATAGCAAATACTAGCAAGTGTCCCTGAGAAAGCCTAGATATCAGGCTTATTAGACAAAGACTTTAAATCAGCTATTTTAAAGTCAAAAAAGTAGAGAAAACTGTGCTAAAAAACTAAAGAAAAGCATGAAAACAATGTCTCACCAAATCAAGAACATCAGTAAAGTGATAGAAATTATAAATTATAACAAAGAACCAAATAGAATTTCTAGAGTTGAAAAGTACAATGACTGAAATGAAAATTTCACTAGCGGGGCTCAACAGCATATTTTAGCAGGCAGAAGAAAGAGTCAGCAGTCTAAGTAACAGAAAAAAAAAAAGAATAAAAATAAAAAGCTATAGAGATCTGCATACCATTATACACATGATGGGAATTCTAGAAGGAGAAGAGAGAATAAACAGGTCAGAAAAAATATGTGAAGAAATAAATGGTCAAATTTTTTTCCTAAATTTTATGACAAACATGAATCTACACATCCAAAAAGCTAAACAAACTCCAAGTATGATAAACTTAAAGAGAGCCACAGCTAGATATGTTATAATAAAACTGTCAAAAGCCAAAAACAAAGAGAAAATCTTAAAAGCAGCAAGAGAGGAGCAACTCAGCACCTACAAGGGATGCTCGGTATGATCAGGAGTTGATTTTTCATCAGCAACCATGGAGGCCAAAGGTAGTGGAATAACATTTTAAAAAGTGCTGAAAGAAAAAGACTGTCAACCAAGCAAAACTACCCTTCAAAATTAAAGAGAAATTAGGATATCCTCAAATAAATAAAAACCAAGAGAATTCATTACTAGAAGACCTAACGTACAAGAAAGATGAGAGGGAATTCTTTAGACTGAGAGTACACATGACAGTAACTCAAATCCACGTGAAGAAATAAAGAGCACCAGCAAAGGTAACTACTTAAGAAGATACAATGATAGCATAACTGCATTTTTTGTTTGTAACACTTTTTTCTCCTATCTGATTTAAAAGGCAATTGCATAGAATAATAATCATAAATCTTTGTTGATCAGAATGCAATTTATAAAGATGTAATTTGTGATAATACCACAAAGGAGGGGGAGGGTATGGAGTTTTTGTATTCTACTTAAATTAGTTAGATATTAATGTGAACTAGGATGTCATAAATTAAGGTGTTAATTGTAATCCCCAAGTCAATCAATAAGAAAATTAACTTTTAAAATTGTTTAAAAAAATGACAAGGGAATTAAAATAGTATGCTAGAAAATATCTATTTAAAACAAAAGAAGGTAGTAATGGAATAATAGGGAAACTGAAAAAGACATAAGATATATAGAAAACAAATAGCAAATGGCAGACATAAATCCTAATTTATCAGTAGTTATGTTAAATGTAAATGGATTAAGCACTCCAATTAAAAGGCACAAATAGGAAGAATAGATGGAAAAATATGATCCAACGATATGCTGTCTACAAGAGACACACTTTAGGCTTAAATACACAAATAGGTTGAAAGTAAAAGAATGAAAAATGATATACCATGTGAACAGTAACCAAAAGAGAACTGGAGTGCCTATAATAACATCAGACAAAATAGAATTTAATAAATTTAAAAATTATTACAAGAGACAAAGGACATTTTTTAATAATAAAAGGATAAATCTTTTAAGGAGATATAGCAATTATAAACATATATGTACCTAGCAACAGAGTCCCAAAATATACGAAGCAAAACCTGACAGAATTGAAGGGAGAAACAGACAACTCAACAATAACAGTTGTAAACTTCAATACCCCACTTTCAATAGTGGATAAAACAACTAGGCAAAAGGATTGAAATACCAGATATGTTTTCCAACCACAATGAAATGAAACTGAAATCAATAACATAAGGAAATTGAGAAATTAACAAATACATGGAATTAAATATTAAATAACACACTTCTAAATAACCAATCAGTCAGAGGAGAATCACAAGGTAAATTAGGAAATACTTGAGATAAATGAAAAAGAAAACACCGCCCCAAAACTTATGGCGTGCAGCAATGGCAGTGCTTGAAGAGAAATTATAGCTATAAGTCCCTGTATTTAAAAAGATGAAAGACCTCAAATCAATAATCTAACTTTCCACCTTAAGAAACTAGAAACACAAGATCAAACTAAACTTAAAGCAAGCAGACATTAGGAAATAATAAAGATTAGAATAGAAAATCAACAAACACCACTACATACCCAGGAGAATTGCTGAGACTGATAATACCAGGCGTTGGCAGGGATATGAAGTAATTGGAACTTTGACACATTGTTGGTGGGAATGCAAAATAATATAGCCACTTTGGAAAACAATTTGCCAATTTCTTATAAATCCCATCAACCCCATTCCTTGGTATTTATCCAACAGTCATGCCATTTTTTTATACATTAGAACTTGAAATAGGAACATAATAATTTCTGTAAGATAATATCACCATATCACCAAATAAAACTTTTTCTGACAAAACTGTTATTTATTTTAACTCCTGGGAGTCTGAAAAATAAAATTCTAAGTAGAGTGGCTTATTCCCATTCCTAAATCTTGTGTATAATATATTTGGGTTAACATAAAATGAATTTTAGAATTGTACGAGTGTTTTATTTTATTTTTAAAATTATTGCTTGTATGTAAGATCTGAAAACTTTCTCTCCTTGAACTTTTGACAGGCAGACGTTGGCTATAGGTAGCCCCAGTGACAATATGAACAAATTGATCTTTCATTGGAAACCTGAAGTTACAGCTTGAGTTTTCTGGTGTCATTGTGAATTCATTCTCAGATTTTGAACTTACTTTCTTTTCATATTTTTGTAGATTTGTTGCTTTACCTCTAGCAAAAACATTTGGCATTAAAAATACAGTTCGAAAGATTATACCAAATACTGTCTTAGAGAAATTTTTCAAACATTCCACAAGGCAACCATCGCAAGTAAGTACAAATTCTTTGCTTTTGGATTTAAAAATCTTCTTTCTTAATGGTTCAGTCATCTATGGCCTACTTTGTCTGTCCAAGAAATCTGTTACAGTTGACCAGCAAACGATTTAATTCATTTAGATTTATTTTTTTGTTATATTGACAGATTATTGTTCTATTGACAGCATCCCAGGTATAAAATAAATTGCAAGTATATATTATAATATAAAATAACAAATGTTAATAGTTGAACTATTGTGTTCAACTATAGCATTCAGCACTGACAATCAATGCCATGATTTGAGTATAAAGATCAAAATTTAACTTTTAATGGTAAGATATATACAAAGTATACTGATGAAGAAAGATAATTGTTAGAGCATAGAAGTCCATATCTGACACTTTTGATGATTGTGGCACCATCAAAATATGTTACACACATTATGAAACTGTCTATTGGGGTCGCTTTCATGAGTAGGACTCTTATTCAAGGCCTCAATATACTTGGAAATATGCTTTATCCCTGACTACTCCCCAGAGATAAATTTTTTAAGGTAGTCAGAGTTCTCTTCACAATATAAAGTGTTTGTCATTAATGTTGTAGTGCACTACATGTTTATATATAATGGGAAAGACTTTTGATCTAATAGTTAAAAAAATAGCATCCAGGTAAGTCTAGTGTTCACTCCAATTTCATTATACTTCCATAGTTAAAATGACAGATAAAACAAAACTTCTCCAAAAGTGACACAACCTCTATGATGAATATAGATATCTATCACTAGTAATTTTAAAAATCAAGAGTATATTCTTATGCAGTTTTAGGATAGATTTTTGAGGGTCCTGAACTTTATTTGCTGGATTAAGTTGCATGTACTATGACTATTGCCCTATTGTTCTGATGAGTTCTCTGTACATGAAAGTATGTTGGGGTTTGACTGCCTAGCCTAGCACAGTCCAGGATTGTTCACGGCTAGCCAGAGCTGTCTCTAACTTGTTCTGCCCTCAGTTTCTGTATTTGACTACTTTTTAAAAACAGGACAATCTGATGGGCCATCTTCACATGTTTTTCTTATTTCTATGTGCTTTAAATGACTACAATCATTCATCTAAATACTTTTGTTAGCATTGATGGTGATAATGCCTATGCATCATTTTACATATTTCAGAAGGGAAATTAGTCAGCTGTGTTTATGACAAAATGGAACTCTTTCAGGGAGTCCTTATTATCCTTCTCTGTTTAGGAATAACTCATGTCGGTAGTACCTTGTATAGAATGTGAAGAATGGTACTATACTATCAGTTGTTTGCTATACTTGCTGTAGCCAAGAGCTTCAAGTCAGTGTCTCAGGTATTTAAAATAATCTAGAAAATTTGGTCCTTACCAAGTTTCCCTGCTATGGAGAGAAAATGGCCATGTGACAGTTAAAGGAAAACTAAGAAAAATTGAAAGAGATTTAGTGGGTAGGTAATCTTTCTTCATGACTGAGAAGAGGAAACTAAGGCCCAGCGAGGGAGAATGGGCTGTGATGCAGCTCATTAGTGGCTGAATCAAAAGCTGGAACCTGGCCCATACTTCCATTCCAGAGCTCTTTCTACGATACTCCAGTGACTTCTTTATCTGTAAATAGAATGTTAAAAATAATTTTTAAAAACTATAGCTGTGTTTGTAGTAATTGCTGTAACTCAACTGACATTACAGTATGGCTTAATGTAGACATAATTTGGACATTTGCATCCAGTAAGAGAAAAAAATGTTATACATCACCCCCAAAGTATTAGAAAGCTTTATCTACTGAACCAAGAAGGTGAAGGAAAATAATTAAGATTCCTAAATTATATTGTTCTTAGATAATAGCAGATCAAGATAAGAAGTTGGCCAATAAAATGCTCATAGCTTAGAAGTACTAGAACTTAGGAAGATAGAATATAATAGAGGAGGGCAAAGTTCATGACTTAATAGTAATTTCCAATGTGGAAACAAACTCATCTCACAACAGTGCCACACATTAACTTGGCCAATGTCGTACAGGTAGCATTTTGCTTAATTTTGGCTGAGGTAATAAGACAAATTCATAGGTGGATGAAAAAAAGTTTTGTACTGATTCAAGTTATGGGTATCATCACTAAAAATAAGTATTTTAAACCTATAATGGCAGAACATTGTGTTGTTAATACATGTAGATAACACCTGACTTTATTAAAACAATTGAGTACACAGATCCCAGGATGCTTCTTCACCTGCTATAGATTACACTATTGAAAACAAAAATATTTCAGTGTCTACCATATCAAGTGTGGGCTGGCAAGCACAGAAAGGCATAACATGGTATTGATGAGGCTGTTCACTTAGATCTCCAATGTCCAGCACAATGCCTGAAAGAAGGAGGTACCAATGAATAGTTGCCAACTCGATCTCCTCAAAACACAAAACAAAATAAACAACAACAAAAGGTGAAGCCGTGGTCTATAAAAGAACAGGTATTGGAGAGGGCAATTTCTAAGGAACTGGGTATAATATGGGTTATGTCCTGCTTTTGTTTTTGTTTTCTTTCCCTCTCTTCAAATTAAGTAACAGGCTAGCAGTTTGGTAGATCTGTAGAAGCCACCATGAGTCCTTTGCCAGTCTTCAGTGTAGTAGCTTCTGTATGAATTTTATCTACTATTACACTGTCCCCCCAAACAATTACATGAACTATATGAGGTAGGATAGAAGAAGCTATCTGACTAGTCAGAAACTGTTGGGTGTCCAGCCATCTGGCCCACAGTCAGGCTTTGTTTGGCCCTCACAATATTCATCCACAACTGATTTAATTTACTTTGAGATATTGGTCAATATTTTAAAAACGTAGCGATTTACATCAGAATACTGGGTTTGCATGTTTTCTCTGGAAATGCCAGTCCAGAGCTTGGTCACAGCTGGTATTTGGGGACGCAATAAGTGCCTTTCTGCTTGCTATATCCATACAGCTCCTGCTTATTTCCTCAGTGCTGAAGCTGAGAGTCAGTCTCATGCAATTTTATTTTTCTCATAGTAGAATTAAGAGGAAACGGAATCATTTCTTATACTCACATTGGAAAATGAAAGATCAAGAGGGCTGGCATTTTCCAAGAGCATATTTCTTTCTGGATATGGAGAGTTGCCATAGGTTTAATGTACGAAACTTGCCTGTGTTAAAATACCACAATGAAACAGACCTGGTCCACTTGGTCATTTATGTTTCTTGTCTCGCTTTCATAGAACTTTGAATTTGTCACCTTTGAGCTAATCCATTATCTGTATAGTTTCCAATTTTAAATCATATCATACAACTTCTGCTTCCCAAAGGAGAAGCAATCCTCATTATTATATGTTGCAATCATTATTTTTGTGATTGGAATTATTTTGGATTAGTTTGAAATAGGCTCTACATTTGATTAAATGTGAAAGTAGATGGCTAACACCTGTTTGAGTTTTTCCTGCATTATCTTCTGCAGCTCTTAGAAAAAGCACTTGAAATACCAGAAGGTGCACTAGCCTAAGTTCTCGTACACACTTTACTACTAATTTTAGGTCTTGGGCAAGTCATTAAAATTCTTGGGGTTTCAGTTTCTGCATAGGAAAAATGAAGAGATTGGATTTGATCGATGTCTTGAACTATTCTACTCTACCTGGCACCTAGGAGGTCCTAAATAAATTTTAGCTGAATGAATGAGCTCACACATGCAAGTTGAACTTGTGGATTCCTACCAATCTATAGAGAATTGATATTTCTCGGTAACTCAGAGAGCTGGGATACTAACATTCTGTCTGTTTTTTGTTTTTTGGCGTGTGTGTGTATGTGTGAGATTCTATAAGTAAAAAGGTAAATTTCCTGGCTCAAGGCCTCATGGTAGGATTTCTTTCATCCGTAGTACACGAGCTCTTATAACCCAATCTCACTGTCTTTAGACTGCCTGCCAGCCAGTCTGCCTCTGTTCTTTATCACTCATTTGTTTGTTTCATCTTTTTTTCAGACTGATATTTATGGACTGGCAAAGAAGTGTAACCTGACGGAGCGCCAGATTGAAAGATGGTTCAGGAGTCGGCGGAATCAAGAGAGGCCTTGCAGGATAAAGAAATTCCAGGAAGCTTGGTAAGAAGGATAGTCAAAACTTTTGAAATGCTGCCATTTTATCTGGAGTAGAGTGGTCATCTCAGAGAGAATACTGCCATTAGAGCAGAGGAAATGTTCAAACCCAGCTCTGCCACTCACCAATAGGGTGTTTTATGCCAATCACTCATTTGCCTTTTGTGCTTCCATTCCCTCCTCTGTAAAACAGGCAAGCTATGAACTCTCTAAGATGAACAGGAGCTACTGTGTACTTTGCCTGAAGTCCAGAAAAATCATAAAAACGTCTTCTGGTGTTTCTCTTTTCTAGGGTCTAGGTTGGCCCTAGTTCATAAGACTTTATCACCTGTTTCCAATCCTTATAATTGTAAGAGCAGAGAATGTCTGAGAGGATGTGTGTTCTCGCAGAGGACTAACTGAGAAGGCCACTTTCTGCCTGACCTGGCTCATGGCCCCAGCTCTGCCCATGGGCTACACAGCCCATTTCCCTTGGTTTCTCAGGAGGCTTAACAGGAGCATCAGGGAGGGTTTTGCCAGAGCTGGTTACTTTGAATACGTTCTGAGGGAAGGAGGCAGCATTGGATTTATTTTTGGTTTCATTTGAGTTCTGCTTTTTTTTCCCCCCTCCTGTAGAATATTGTAGTACTTAGCCACTTTATTGGTGGCAGACACACCTGTGTGAAAAAGGAGAACCAGGTATTGCTCTTACTTTGTTTCCCCTTCTTTATATCCAGACGAATGTGTGTTGGTTGGGTTGTGTTCAGTGGCACATTGTACACACTAATAGTATTCCTTCTTTCTGCCTGTTTCTTAAGGCCCTCACATTGCCTCACGACTTCCCCCAGGTATTTTTGTTCTGATGGTGAATGAATAGGTAGCTGATGTAAGACTCTCAAATAAGCAAACAGAGGCTGTGGGAGGCTAAGCTTTAATGTCTTCCTTTTGTTTAGCTATACGTTCTTGAGTCCTATAATCCAGCTGTTTAGAGGGACAGACCAATTCTTCAGGGTGGCTCCAATACTCACTTCTCATCACAGGCTTCCATTGCCTTTCCCACAGTGGCTCCAGATGTGCGGCCTTGTTTGCTTTCTAACCAGCTTCTCTCTGATTTTTAGCTCTTGAAAGTTTGGTAAATGTTGCGCAGCTGCTGGTGTCAGCTTGGCACAGTGTATCTCTCTAACCCATCGTCACAAAACAGTACCCAGTGGGTCTGTCTCACATTACATCCTCCTTTGTTCCTGGTCTCAATTTTCACAAATTTTACAAATTTATTCTAAGTCAGACAACTGTTGAAAGTTATTATGGACGAGATAAACAGACTAAAGCAAAATGCCAAGCTGTTTAGTTGTATAGGGACTGTGCTTTATTGTATCAGCCATGGGATGTATCACAGAAATCACAGAACGAGATGTATAGCCCCAGGCATTTTGAAAATCTCTGCAAACTTATTTCCCAACACCAGGCTCTTAAAGACTCTCCAACAGGCAGAATTTCCTCCATAATATGAGGATGGATTAACCTCTGAGCACCCTGAGCTCTGTATTGTGTCCTTGGTTACTTTATTTAATGCTGTTCCACAGCATTCAGGATTTTAATACATAATGGGTCCTTTTTAAAAAAAATCAAATTCCATATTAGCTGACCACTTTTCTTTTTAAAATAAGCATTTCCATCTAGTAGTAAGAAGTAACTCCCAACTGCTTGAGGTATACAGGCAGGAGGACTCCCCAGTGTGGGAGGGAGGGCTCCCCTTGGCTGGGTGGATGGCAGTGGCAGCCTTGCCCTCGTCTGACCCGTGAAGGCCCGATGCGTGCTCCGTCCGGCCTCCCCCACGATGGAGCCCCATCTCTGGCCCCATCAGCTTCTCTCACCGCTGGCCTAAGTTCACTCTGCCTAATTCCTCCCTGACTTCACCCTATAGTCCTATCTGTCACTACTACTATTAACGTCTAAATTGGTTTCTAGCATTTTTTTTCTTCTCCCACAATTATGTTTATCTCAGCCTTTCCTTGACAAAAAAGAAAGTTTTACTACTTTAGGTTCATTTGAAACAAGTAAAATGGCATTGACAAGTACGTCATCATTCACTTTATCATTAGTGAAGTGTGGCAGTTCTCAAACTGCTCAAGACCCCTTGTTCTCTTAAAAACTCTTGAAGATTCCAAAGAACATTTATGTGTGTTGTACCTATTGATATTTACTGTATTAGAAGTTAAAACTGAGACATTTAGGCCAGGTGTGGTGGCTCACACCTGTAATCCCAGCACTTTGGGAGGCCAAGGTGGGAGGATCACTTTAGTCCAGGAGTTGGAGACCAGCCTAGGCAATACAGCAAGACCTCGTTTCTACAAAAAATACAAAAATTAGCCAAATGTGATGGCACGTGTTTATAGTCCCAGCTACTTGGGAGGCTGAGGCAGGAGGATTGCTTGAGCCCAGGAGTTTGAGGCTGCAGTGAGCTATGATGACACCACTGCACTCTAGCCTGGGTGACAGAGTGAGACCCTGTCTCAAAAGCACAAAAAACAACAAAACACTGAGACATTTATAAAATGTGAGACTATAGAAGTACATATTTCATCAATGCAGTTTCATTCAGAGCAATGATGTGATCACATATCAATGTAACCTTGCTTATGAGACAATGCGAGGAAAAAGGCAAATAACACCTTTGTATTATTCTGAAACTATCCTGACCCTAGGGATCCCTGGCACACTTTGAGAATCCTTGGCATAGTGTGATAAAATCTGAGTAGAACTCATCCAGAAAAATGTTTAACTTGGGTTGTATTCTTGGTATCTGATGATTACTATACAATGTTGGCTAAGTTTTGTGACCTCTCTCAGCCTCGGTTTCCCTTAGTATTTATCTTATTTGCTTTTTAGGGTTGTGAGAATCAAATAGTCTGTAAGAAGGGACTAATTATATTACCAGCTTCATAATCTTGTTGTAAAGATAAAAATGTGCATAATGTGTGCTTAGCACAGTGCCTGGCACAGAGTCAAGGAGTCAATAAATGTTTGAGAAACAAATAAAATGAGATGTAGCACTTAGACTTTTGGCTTCATTTGTGGTCTGGCTGGCCTTATTATCTCCTGTTTTTTGTGGTTCTTGTTTGGACAAGATAATCCAGGGAGCCAAAGAAATGCTCTCTGCAAATAAAACAAGTGTGATCAGGTCTTAACTTTGATTTTGTAAAATGCCCTTTGGGTAGTTTTATGGTTCAACTTTCGGAGTATTGAACCCTACTTTTTTCTCTTATCAAAACGAGCCATGACAAAAGACTGCCATCTAGCTTGGAGGTAATGATAATGTTCGGGAAACACTACCTGATGCAGAGTCCAAAGACCTGCACTTCAAATCACAGCTTTACTACTTCTTAGGTATGTGAGCTGGGGAAGTGGCCTAACCTTTCCGAGTCTGATTTTTCATTTACAAAATAGGTGTATGTCTATGTTCCTATTTCCTACTATCTTATAGGGATGTTGAGGAAAGCACCATAAGTCCTTATACAAATGTAAGGAACAAATTTTATTTTAATATTATGCTTCAGCAATCATTAGATAAAATAGATGTAATTTAAGAAAAAAACTTTGTATTTCGGAAAGTTGCATCTATAAAAGTAGAAAGACTGTGTAACGAGCTCTGTACGCTTTGCCAACCACCAGCTTTGACACTGATCAACTCAAGGCCAATCTTTTCTCATCTGTACCCCCACGTACTTTTTTCCCCCACCACAGGTGATTTTTGAAACAATATCAGACATTGTATGATTTCATTTGTAAATATTTTAGTATGTATTTCTAAAAGATAAGAACTCCTTATTTGAAACATAATTGCAATATCAGCATCATAACTAAGAAATTTTTATTTAATAACAGCAAATATTCAGTGTTTAGATTTCCTTGATTGTCTCATAATATTCTTTACAGTTTGTTTATTTGAATCAGGATCTAAATAAGATCCATATGTTGCAATTGGTTGATATGTCTTTAAAGTCTCTTAATCTATAGATGTTTCTCCATGCATGAGGAAAATGTTTTCTTTCAAAATCTGCTTTTATGAGAAAAGAGTAAAATCTGCCCACATAGAAACTTTTTAACTGGGAATTAAATGGGAATAAAATAAGTGATTAGACTAATTAGATTCCTTCTTGTTATGGTGATGATAATACTAATATCAAACCATCATTCATTGTGTGTCTGGAGCTGGGCTAGCCATAATAATAATAATGGCTACCATTTATTATTGCTTACTTCATACTGGAGCTATGATTGATACTTTCACAAATTATCTTCAATTCTTTTTACATTTTGAGGTAAGTGTTGTTATTCTCATCTTACAGATGAGGAAGTTAAGGCTTCTTGAGGTTAAATAATTTACCTAAAGTTGGAGCCATCTAATAAATGACAGAGCCAGGATATGAACTTAGATTTGTCTGACTCCAGAATGTGTTCTTTCCAAACTCTGCCATACCAAATCATTTTCTCCTCAAATGCCAATCACCTTTACAAGGGAGTAAAGACTTTTCTTTCTTTTGGCAGCTGGCGATTTGCATTTTACTTAATGATTACTGTTGCTGGAATTGCATTTCTTTATGATGTAAGTTATCTTTTTGATATCTTTGATTGGAATTTGTCTTTAGTCCTTAAAAGTCTTACATGTGAATTCCTTTAGGATATAATACTGTCAATAAGATAACCTATTTCAGAGATTTCTTTCAAGATTCAAGATTTCTCTCAAATATTGCTACAGATATCTCAAGATATTTTTATTGCTACAGAAACAATAATGTAATTGGTTCAGAAATAATTTTATTAGTAGATTCACTTGTTTGAAACAGTTTACTCTAGGAGACAGCACTATATACTCATCTCAGATTCACTAGAAGTAGTGAAGTTCACAGGGATATTATAAAGGAATATCTGGAAATACCCACAGAGGGAGAAATATGTATGAGAGAAGCAAAGGAATACAACAAAAGTGCATCTTCCTGTGCGTCTTTGCCTCCTATGAATAATATCAGTAAGAGCTTAGGTTTCTGCTAAAATCAGCCTTCGGCTCTAACAAACTTATTTCTTCTCTCTTGGCTCCTTGTTTTTTCAGAAACCTTGGGTGTATGACCTATGGGAGGTTTGGAATGGCTATCCCAAACAGGTAAGTCCCTCTGATGTTGTTCCCCCCGCCTTACTTGGACACCCAGTCCCCTCAAATTGTCCCCTTAGTTAGGTCTTGGTCCCCTGCTACTCTTTGTTTGCTACTGTGTCATCCTCTGGCGCTTTTTCTCTGGGAGTTTCCTCCTCCTTATTGACCCTCACTTATCTCATCCCTTTTGTTTGTTTACAGTTAATGTAATTACATATTTGGGCTTGAATCTACCATCTTAATATTTATTTTTTATTTGTACCACCGGATGTACTTCCTTTTGTACTCTCTTCTTGCTTTTCTGTGAGACAGTCAAGTTTTTTTTTAAAAAATTACTATTCCATTTCTTCCCTTATATCGACTTTTTGGTTATGCATGCTTTTTTAGTTATCCTAATAATAACTAACTAATAAAATTATCTTTATTAGTTATCCTGGAGATTACTATTGACATACTTGATTTATTACAGTCTAATACAAATTAGTGCTCTTATCTCTTTCTAGTCACTTAAAGATCATTAGAATGTACCATATACCTCCTCCTTCAAATATTAATATTTAAAACCCTACAAGTCATTGCTATTATTGTTTTGTAAATCAGTCAAGTTACCCTTTCCATGCTATTCCTTGCTTCCTGCAAGGAATTCACTTGAAATAAAGGCTTCCTGCATTTTTGTGCTTCTATCTGGGATTATTATCCTTCTGGCTAAAGAAGCCCCTGTGGTATTTTTTTAATGGTGGGTGCACCAGATTTTGTCTGAAAATGTTATAATATTGCCTTTGTTTTTCAAGGGATATTTTTGCTAGTTATGGTATTCTAGGTTAGCAGTAATTTTCCTTCAGCACTTTTAAAGATGTTATTCCATTGCCTTCTGGATCCCATCAGCTTCTTTAAGAATTCAGCTATCACTTTTATTTTTGCTTCTTTGAACATAGTCTTTTTTCTCTGCCTGATTTTAATATTTTGTCTTGTCTTTCAGCAGTTTCATTAGGATATACATAAATATGGTTTTGTTTGAATTTATCCTGCTTAGTACATCCATAGTACATCTTGACTCTGTGGCTTGATGTCTTTAGTCAGTTTTGGAAAATTCTTGGCCATTTCTTCTGTTCCTTAGTCTCTCTTTACTTCTCTGAAATTCCAGTTACAAGTGTGCTAATATGCTAGAACTTTACACTAGGCCTCATATGTCTCTTATGCTTTTAAAAATATTTTCCATTCTCTTGTATCTTTGTGCTTCAGTCTGCTGTGAAACAGTTCTCCACGTCTCTCGCATTTCTGCATGTCCTATGAAGTGAGGCACTGACTGCCTTTTGTTTTGTACTATCTTGTCAAAGATGTTTATATAGCAAACAGCTCTGGGAGATAGAGATTATGTCTCCCTCTGGAGCAAAGGGTAGACAGGTTACTGTCCGTTATAAAAGATGCAGGTTCTCTAGCTCAGGGTTCCTCTCTTGTAACACAACCCACTGTGTGGGCAGTTATCACCTGACCCTCTTTGCTTAGCCCTATAGGAATTGGGGATGAGAGAATTGGACCAAATATTGATACTCTGGCTGCTGCTATTACTGTAAGTCATAATCTACCCTTTATCTCTGACCCAGGAGTCTCCTATTTTCTACCAGCATCCTTGAAACTTGTGGCAAACTAATTTGTTAGCTTGTAAGTAGAGTAAAATCTCAGACACATCACAGTTTTGTATACTTTCTACTTTCATGTCCTCCAGTTCCCTAGTGCTTTTTTCAGCAGTGTCTAATTTATTGCTAAACGTATCTTTTGAGTTCTTAATTTCACTTATTGTATTTTTCAGTTCTCAAATTTTCATTTAATTTTATTTTCTAATATATTCCAGTTCCCTATTGAAAATTCCTATCTTTTAATCTATTTTTGAAGTTATTTTGAAGTCCAGGTCTGATAGGTGTAATATCTTGATCACCTGTGGATCTGTTTTCTTTCTTGTTCCTGTCTCCTTATGCTTGATAGCTTTTGATTGAATGACAGATATTGTATATAAAAATTATAGATGGTCAGGATGATATTATCTTCCTTCTGAGAGGATTTATTTTCACTTCTGTTAGGCATTAGAGTAAGGGAAGACCACCTTTAGTCTGTACTTGAGCTGATTCAATGTGGACTTCAGTCTTTGTAAAGGCAGATATATTTCCAACTTACTCATAACTTAGGGTATTTTTCTTCAGTGGTTTTAAATAAAAGACTACTGTGACTCCTTTTACTTAGTCAGCATGGACAGCAATTTACTTCCTAGCACTATGAGATTACCAAAACTCCTGCTTGACTTCTGCTACTTCTTTGTCTCTGTGTGCCATACTGCTTATAAATTGGCAAATACAGAATTTATGATATTCATATGGTGGTTTTCTTTGAATTTATCCTGCTTAGGGCCTGTGGTACTTTTTGAATAAAGAATTCACTTGAAATAAAGGGTTCACTCTAATGCATTTTTCTTCTTTGGGGTCTTGACTCCACAGGCTCTGTATGCCTTGGTTGCTCTCTGATGTCCTCAAACAGATGTTCTTTTTTGCCTTTTATTCATATTTTTTTAGTTGTTCTCAATAGGAGGGTCAGTCTTATACAGGCTTGTTTGTCATAAAAGAAAGCAGAAACTCTGTCTCATTCTCTTATGGTCTTATCAATGATGATGAGTTGACCAGAAACATAGAAGCATTAGTTCTTTTAATATGTTAGTCTCAGCATTAAAGAATCAAAGAAAGTTAGACCATGAGGGACCCAGGCATCATCTAGGCCAAGCCCTGGTCCTGTCATCTTCTAACTCCAGTGTACTCTTACCTTCTCAAATGTATCAGTTACATTTGGTAACTGTACATTATGGTACATAACAAACCATCCTGAACACTTAGTGCCCTAGAACAACAACTGTCTATTTGGTCATGACTTGGGTTGTCAATTTGGGCTAGCCTCAGCTAAGCAGCTCTTCTGTTCCATGTGGTGTCAGCTGAGTTCATTCATGCATTTTCAGTCAGTTGGGAGGCTGGCTCATGTCCCTGGTGCCCTGATTTATATTTTTGGAAGTTGGCATCTTGATTCTCTTCTTTGTGATATCTCCAGAAAGATAGGTTTCTTACATGGTGCTTATGAAGTCTCTGCTTGCATCACATTTTCTTGTGTTCCCTTGACTGAAAACCAGCATCAAGTCTGTAGTCAGTGTGGACGGAGACAACACAAGGGCTTGGAAGACAGCATTCATTGGGAGCATGAGTGTATTATAATAATCTAATACACCAAGTAATATAATGTCTCAACTTAGCTAAAATAAGCTCCCCCCACTATAAAATTATTAAGGAAAATTCTAGATGTAGGAATTCCATTCTTTTATTCAGAAGACACTTTTAGAGTTCTTAAACAATGGTACGTACTTTGTTACTGTCCCATTTGAGAATGGGCTAATTCTAAACACCCGCCTGTCACCAGAAAAGAGGTTAAGATATCAGATTTTGAGTAGTATTCAAGAAACATTAAACAGGGTAAATTGTGAGACCAGCAGAACAGACTTCCTATTGTCCCTAAGTAAAGATTTTTAAAAAAATTTTTATTTAATGTAACTCCTAATAAACTAAAATAAGGCAATTATACCTGCGGCAGTTTTATTAACTTTTTAAACAGAATATTTAACTTGATTTTGGAATACTTGTCTACCCTTTTAAAAATAAGATGCCTTGAAATATTATCTCTCATTTCTTTGTGGCATTTGAAATATAAATCATTGTTATTTTATGGAATCTTGTGGAATATAAATAGGTATAATCAGTAGGTTTTAGTGCTTTCAAATGAGTTGCTTATATGGTAACATTTAAAGTCATAAATACTCTTCTCTTCCCCAGCCCCTGCTGCCATCCCAGTACTGGTACTACATTTTAGAAATGAGTTTTTATTGGTCTCTGTTGTTTAGCATTGGCACTGATGTCAAGAGGAAAGGTAAGTGTCTTATTTACAAAACTACTTTATCAGTTTCTTCAAAAATTTTTATCCCCCTCCCCCAAATTCTAATTTTAAATTGTATTTTTATGTGTATTTTGTTCCAGTTCATTGATTTTTTGCTTTTTGTAGTACATACAATAGTGTAAATTATGCTAATACTTTGGTGCCTTGGCAAATATTTGTAGTGAAGCATTATAGAAACTTTATCTTTGAAGCTCCACCCCTGTTCAATAACAACAGAAATCTCCTTCATGTTGTCTGTTTCTTTTGGTTTGGGAATTGAATGTCCATGAAGTCAAAGAAGAAAAATGTTTTAGTTGATTACAAAACCACCTTTTATAAAACTTTTTGATGTTTTCAAAGACTTTGAGAACATTTCTTCCTTAATTCATCAAATATCCTTGTGAGGAAACCTTGCTTCAGACATTACTAGCTTTGCTTTATTTGCAGGGAAACTGAGTCACAGGCAGGCTAAATGCTACCTCTGAGGTCACAAAGTGAGGCATATTAGGAACTGTTTGGTTGTTACTGATTCCTATTCACTGGTCCAGAAATCATGTTAGACCCTGAATGCAGTCAAGATTTTGTCATGTATGTTAACAATGCAGATCAAATGATAAGTACTCTTGGCATATACTTCATAAGCTACACCCTATGCAAAAGGCTGGTTTGTAGCAAAATTTGTATGATAAATAAAATTAAGTTCAATATTTGATAAACCAAGTTGGCTTAATTAAATGATGTTTGAGTTGAGTGATGGTGGCCGTTACCCATCACTAAGGGGCACGCTGCGGTCAACTGGACATCTTAAAACATGTGAACTCTAAGTATAAGAACATACTGTGAAAAAAATCTGATAGAAATGATCTCCCTTGCCATATGTCTCAATAATAGCTATAGATTAACTGTTAGGTTAGGTTTGGAATACATCAAAATTTAATTGATTGAGTTATTTTCTCAAGGGATAGAATTGAAAATATTCATTTTTTAGAAAGTCTTCATAGGTAGGTAGGTTGATCCTGTATTTCTCCCACCTCTGATTTTGCCATAGTTGCTTCCCTTTTATTATTTACAGGTGCATTGAGCACCTTTTCAAAAATTAAATATAAAAATTATAAAGACATATCTTTAGAAACATAAAATTATTGGGAGGTGGCTAAAGCACAGGTTCTGGAGTCAGACCACCTGGGTTTGAGCCCCTGGCTTCACCACTCACCAACATCTTGAGCTAGTTGGTTAAAATTCCTAAACTTGGTTTCCTCATCTATCAAATGGAACTAAAAATAGTTCCTATCTTCTCTGGTTGTTGTGAGGATTAAGTAAATTAATCTGTATAAAACACTTCCTGGTATACAGTAAGTGCTCAATAATGAGCTATTATTATTGGTATTATATTTGCTCTTTTAGTTTGGCTGCAAGAAAACTGGAACCTTTAAGTTTTTTTTAAAAACATTTTTATTGAGATATTATTCACATACCACACAATTCAACTATTTGAAGTGTCTAATTCAGTGGTTTTTAATATATTCACAGAGTTGTGCAATCATCACTACAATCAATTTTAGAACATTTTTGTCACCACAAAAAGAAACTCTGTACCCTTTAGCAGTTACTTCCCATTTCTCCCAACCTCCCCAGCCCCTGGCAACCACTGATCTACTTTGTCTATGGATGTGACTCTTCTGGATATTTCATGTAAATAGAATCATACAATATGTAGCCTTTTGTGTCTGGCTTCTTTCACTTAGTATGATGTTTTCAAAGGTTCATCCATGTTGTAGCATCAATAGTACTGAATTCCTTTTTATTGCTGAATAATAGTTCATTGTATGGATAGACCCCATTTTATTTATCCATTTATCAGTTGATGGACATTTGGGTTGTTTCCTCCATTTGGTTATTATGAGTAATGCTATGAATATTCATATACAAGTTTTTATATGAACATATGTTTCATTTCACCTAGGAGTGTAATTTTTGGGCCATATGGTAATTTGTTTAACCTTTTGAGGAAGTGCCAGACCGTTTATTAAAGCAGTTACCATTTTACATTCCTACAAGGGTTCCAGTTTCTCCACATCCTTCCCAAAACTTGCTATTGGTAGTCTTTTTTATTGTAGCCATCCTAGTGGGTATGAAGTGGTATCTCATTGTGGTTTTGGTTTGCATTTCCCTGATGGCTAATGATCTTGAGCATCTTTTCACGTGCTAATTAGCTATTTGTATATCTTTTCAGAAAACCTTGAAGTTTTTACACTCAGTGACAGCAGCTTTCCTTAGCCTAGATTTTCTAATATAATTATTCCACTCTCATTTGCTACTTATTTCATATGCACTAACTTATTTTAATGGTTGTGTAGTTTTATTATATCTATCTTTTTCTTTCTTTTTGGAATTAGGCAGGGGATAAACAATAAATGTAAATGTACATGGGAATATGCTTTGCGTGTATGTATTTATTGTATGTCTGTGTGTGTATGTGCGCATATATCCAGTGTGGGGTAGTGGAAAGAACAGCAGATGTTAGGAGTTAGATGACAACTATTCAGTGCTGTCTCAAAGTTCAATGACCTCATCAATGAGAATAATACTTGTCCTAGCTCCCTCTCAAGGATTGTGTTTAAGAATTAAAGCAAATGCATTTTATAAATTTCAAAACATGCAGATGTAAGTTATTGGTATCACTATTATTATTATTATCTTTTCCAGTGATTGGGAAATAATGGCATTTGCTTAATGGCTTCCATTTTCCCCTCATTATACAGGATTTTCTAGCTCATGTCATCCACCACCTGGCTGCTATTAGTTTGATGAGCTTCTCTTGGTGTTCTAATTATATTCGCAGTGGGACCCTCGTGATGGTTGTGCACGATGTAGCTGACATTTGGCTGGAGGTAAACGTTTGCCATTAAAAAACTAATGACAATACCACGTCCCGGGTTTAACTGCTCACAGAAGGAATTGTCTGTGAGTGACTTAGCAGGGCTCTCTGTCCTGAAAACACCCAAAGTCTGAGAATATCTCTGGATTCCCAGATCCTCCAAGATTAAAGAAATGAAAGCTCTTGGTTTTTATTTTTAATCCTTCTCCATGGTACTACAGAAGTGTTGATTTGTGGGATTCCACTTATGAAAGTCGCATGCAGATACTAGCTCAGGAAGTAAGATGAGATACTTGAAGAAGGAATGAATTCTTATGTTTTGAAAGGAAAACTTGAATTTATGGCATTAAGGATTCTCAGAGTTGGATGCACCATCTCCTCGCCTAAGCCAGTGCTTGAACACCTATTGTCCCACCCCATCCTCCTCCAGCCCGATCCGTTGCTTTAAGGAATGTAAGGCTTTTTAAAAGGCACTCATTTTCTAAGAGAGAAAGAGGGCTTAGGGTGTTTTCTGAAGCAGGGAACATTAAAGCAAGAATCTTCCTAATCCCACACCACACAAAATATAAGGAAAAAAGCAACATCATGGTGTTTTCTGGACCTGTTTCTGCTATGCATTGGCTCCTGTCAACCCCGAGGCAGTGATGGAATGGTCCTTCTCTGCCAGGTCTCCTGCTGTATCCAGAGCGACATTTCCCAGAGCCACTGAGCTATTCATTTAAATATACTCATTTATAATGAATCCAGGGAAAATGATGCTAAGCCATTTCACATTTGGGATTGCCTCTTGAAGGACTAATAATTGAATATAGGTTGATATGGAAAAAATTAAATTTAATAGAATCTTGTTCTTTTAGATTGGGGCTCAGCAAACTTCTTGGTAAAGGGCCAGATAGTAAATCTAGTTTTGTGGGCTGCATATGATCTCTGTCACATATTCTTCTTCTTCTTTTTTTTAATATCCTTTTGTAATGTGAAAACCACTCTTAAGGGCTGATCAGCTTCAGCCCATGGGCTGGACTGTAATTTGCCAAGCCTGTCGTGGAAGTAACCAGAAGCCATTTCAAACCATTTGAAGCCATTTCAAAGCAACTGGCCACTGTTAAAATATTCTCTGTGTTCAGAATTTTGTTCCTACCTTGTATGTAATTGTAATTAGACATGTAAATCCCCTTCTAAATGTCAAGATTATTATATATGCTTCAGGGCAACAACTGGCTTAGCAAAAGAAGGATTGTGCCAGTTTTCCATATGGTGCTTTCTGAATGCAGTCATCTCTGCTATAATTACCTCCTTCTCTGATCATATCTCAGTAACCCTGACTGAAAATTAAGACCACATTGGCCCTGACTTAAGAATTTCATACTACCCTATTGCTTCTAAACCCTCTTATTTAATTGCCTTTGGTGTGTGTCCAATGTGAAAACAGCTTCATTGTGTTGTTAAAGGGGAGTTATATGTTCAGGCTGGGAACAAATGCTGGGTTGTCCCCACTCACCCTCCCCGCCCTGTCATCGACATGACATGACTCCCTAACTGACTTGGGCAAATCACTTATTTTTTTGTTTTCTATCCCCAGCTGTAACATGAGAAGTCATATATATCCCTTAGGGTATATTATGAAGTTTAGCTCATTACTGTTTGAAAATGTTCTGAGATCCTTAGGTAAAAAACAAGAAAAATGAAATGTCAGACATGGAGGTCCCTTCATGGGGAAACTATAAGAACAGCTTCATGTTGTTAATGATCATGAATCATTCTTGATTCACAAGTCATGATCTAACTTGAGGTTCAATGAGCAAGACTAGTACCTTCCATCAGCTGGTGGTAGAAGCAGGGTCTATTTTTGATATGCTCCCAGGGTGCCTATCCCACAGCATTTCTGAAGAGTTTGTTTTAGTGTTTGTCCTCTCAGTCAAGTTCTAGTTGAACCCAAACACATCACAACTTTTGCCCCTTGCTTCCTTGAGATGGAGCCCATTAATCTTTCATATTTTTCAAGACAGTTGGTGGGCCTTTTCTTAGCTCTTTCTTTTCAAGGAAAAACAGCCTCAACATTTACCATTCTCACTCATAAGCACCCTTTTGCCTTCTTCGTGTATCTTCTTGATCCTCTTCAATTTTCCACAGTCAAGTTTGGATCCAGAACCCAACACTTTAACAGTGTCCTAACTGAAACTTAGCAAAGAAAAGGGGTTACTTTTAGGAATTTCATCATTATACCAATCTTGTTTAATCTACTACCCCATCTGCAAGTCCAGAATATGTTGTGTGTATGTTTTACCCTCACAAGTGAGCCTACAGAGGTCCCTCCCATACCTGTGCACATCCCTGGCTTACACCCTGGTCAGCCTCTGACCCTTCCAACAGCTGCCTGCTCCATTGCAGTAACTCTGAACTCTGGCCTTTCTCCCCACACCCGTCTCCTGCCCACTGGGCACACCAGCCTTCTATGTCAGCAACTGAGTTATTCCCTGTGGGCCCTCTGGCAACACCTCCTCCCACCCCGCTCTGGTCTGGCCATATTCTTACCCCTTGGTAAGTGTGGAAAAGTGTGGAAAATGCCATGTAAATCCTTCCTGGAGGGTAAATGTGCTGCCTTTCTTGTTCTAGAAGGACCTTCAGCCTCCAGGGTGTTGTAAATTCTAAAGCAGCCCAAGTCTAAGCCATGGTTCCTAGATGGATGAGCTACATCCTAACAACTCCCCCAATGACTCCTACCCACCTCCGACACCCAACTCCCACCAGAAACCTTCCGCTTCAGCCTTAGGCTCCACTGGATAATGTGATAGAGCAGCGGTCCCCAACCTTTTTGGCACCAGGGACTGGTTTCATGGAAGACAATTTTTCCATGGATCTGTGGTGGGGGAATGATTTCAGGATGATTCAAGTGCATTACATTTATTGTGCATTCATACCTCTCTGCTAATGATAATCTGTATTTGCAGCCACTCCCCAGCACTAGCATCACCACCTCGGCTCCATCTCAGATCATTAGGCATTAGATTCTCATAGGAGTGTGCAACCTAGATCCCTTGCACATGCAGTTTACAGTAGGGTCCGTGCTCCTATGAGAATCTAATGCTGCTGCTGATCTGACAGGAGACGGAGCTTATGCAGTGATGTGAGCAATGGGGAACGGCTTCACTCACTTGCTGCTGCTCACCTCCTGCTGTGTGGCCCGGTTCCTAATAGGCCATGTACTGGTACCAGTCCACCGCCCTGTGGTTGGGGACCACAGCAATAGAGAATCCTCATCCGTTAATCTTCTACTACCATGCAACAATATTTTCTGTGATTGTTTTTATTCAACACAGGTAATATAAGCAGTAGAGACTACCATAAAATAAGTAGGAAAAATCAAGTACTTGCAACTTTATTTCAACAAGGACAGGGCCCCGAGAGCTGCCTCCTGACTCTACCTCTCCTACCATCTGCCTTGAAGTAGACACATTGATTGCACCATTCCCAGCCCAGCCCAGGATTTCATGCCTGTCCTAACCTTTCTTCAACCCAGCTCTCCTCCCGGTTAACTCAAGATATTAAATAAATGCCCAAGTGAAATGCACACTAAAATTGATTATGCTAACTTATGGAGTTTTTGAAAGAAGTAATATTATAGTCATTTTAACATATCTTTTAGAAACATTGTATTATAGAAAATGTGAAACATATGATAAGATAAAGGGAATAGTATAATGGACCCATCAGCTTTAACAGTTATTAATATGACCAATCTTGTTTCATCTACTACCCCATCTGCACCCCCCTTCCATCCACATTGTTTTGAAACAAATCTTGGAAATCATATCATTTCATTTACAAATATTTAATTTTTAAAGTTATACTACTATCAATTTATCTGAATGTAGTTTCTTTCTTTGTTTTCAGTCTGCTAAGATGTTTTCGTATGCTGGATGGAAGCAAACTTGTAACATCTTGTTTTTCATCTTCTCTGCCATATTTTTCGTCAGCCGCCTCATTATTTTTCCCTTCTGGTGAGTAGACAGATGATGTGCCCTGCCTTTGGTGAGTGCATGGAAGTGGCCTTGGCACATTGATACTGTCAAAGCATTGCCCTTTCTTTCCATACAGGGGTCTCCAGTTATTTGTGTTAAGTGCAGTAGGAGAAAAGAATGTGACAGAGCAATTTTTATAAATAATTAAAACAACATTCTCCAGTATGGAAAAGGCTTGTTACAATGGCAGATGGAAAATGTGTAACCCAATGGGCAAGCAGCAACTCTTATTCTGTGTCTTGTGTCATGAATATGGATCTTTCTTTGTGATTAACAGTTTTTCCAGTCACTCAATGAAAAGTCATTGGCCAATCACCAGTTCTCTAAAAGAGAGGCAATGTTCTGTGTTACAATAATTATAGCCATTACTTGAATGCCAGACACTAGATTAGGTCCTTTACATATCATGGCTCTAGTCTACACAACAAATCATAAAGATGGGTATTATCACTCTCACTTCACAGAAGAGGAAACTGATACTCACTTCATTCTCCCTGACCACTAGTCCTAACAATGATTTGAGTATCCTTTTGATTGAATGGCTCTTGTTCAGTCTGTTGATTTTGTTTAGCCAAGGGCTGACAATGAAGAATGGATATTGTCTCTCCCATGACAGTCATTTCTTTGGCAAGCATAATTTTCCATCTGTTGATTGACAGAAACCAGAGTAAATATGATGGGAAACATTAGATGGTTTGGAAGGAACAGCTTTTAACCAACTGTACTTTGGGGCTAGTCTGGGAACTTTGGATCCTCTCAACAGAAGAATTAGTGCTACTGAAGAGTCTAGATCCAAGGGAAATGGATGGAGACTAAAGTTCCAGGCTTCATTCCAAGGTTGATAGATAGCATCCTTGACTATCACCAAGGGAAGTCCGACCAGAGAGGCAAATGAACACCTTCCTCATGGGAGCCAGCTGCATTCTTTAAACCATGCCTTGATTTAACCTAACTGGCATTTTCTAGAGAGGAGCAGCAGAATATATTGGTTAAATTCATGGATGCAAGAGTCAGGCCTGGAATTGAATCCTAGCTCCACACTTAAATCCTGATCTTGGACAGGTTAGATCACCTTTCTGTGTTTCAGTTGTCTCATCTGTAAAATGGAAATAAGGGTTGTCATGAGGCTTAACTGAGGTAATACATATAAAATAGTTTATAACAATGTCTGGTACATAGTAATGACTCAATAAATGCTACCTATTATTATCAAAATTATTAATGGGTGTCTCAGAATGTGGAGTTTAATCTAGAATCAAATCTAAGATACATATTTCAGATACTTTCCTTGGTTGATCAATCATATTATTAATACCATCACTTTTGCTTTGACTGAGCAGGTATGTTTGTGAAATTATAACACTGTGTGATAGCAGTTATTGATAGGATAAGTATTGACTTGCAGATAACAGTTGGATGTAGCTTTTCAGTGTGACTTTTCTGGTACTGTAAATCCAGCATTTGCCCCTTAGTCCCTCTTACTATGTCCAAAGGCACTACATGTTCCAGTTGTCTGTTGCTGCATAACAAACCATCTGAAAACTTAGTGGCTTAAGACAGTGGTAGGCAAACTTTTTCTGTAAAGTGTCAGAGAATAAATATTTTAAGCTTTGAGGGCTACATGTGGTCTTTGTTGCATGTTTTTCTTTGTTTTGTTTTGTTTTATAACCCTTTAAAAATGTACCAAGCCATACTTAGCTCATGGGATGTACAAAAACATGTTGCAGGCCAGATTTTGCAGACCATAGTTTGCAGACCTCTCCCTTAAAACAACAACATCTATTGATTATTATTATTCTCTCTCATGCCTCTGGAAGTTGATTGGTCTTGGCTAGATGGTTTTCACTTGGAGTCTCTCATGTAATTACAGTCAGATGTGGGCTGTGCAGTCAGATAGTGGCTAGAGTTGGAATTTTCTTGAAGCCTTCCTCAGTCACATGGTTGAAGTAATACACATAAAATCAACTGATTGATGCTGATTGTTAGCTGGGACCTTAGCTGGGGCTATCAGCTTGAATACCTACAGACGGTCCCTCCACTTAGCCATGGCCTCATAGCATGGCCACTGCATTTCAAGGGTGAGCATCTCAAGAAAGAACTAGAGGGATACTGCATCTCCTTTTATTACCAGCCTCAGACGTCACATCATGTCACTTCCAACCTCATATTCTTCATTGGAACCAGGTCACTGAGGCTGGCTCCTATTCAAGGGAAGTATGACTAGATTCCACTTCTGGATAGGAGCAGTTTCAAAGAAATTGCAGATGTATTTTAAAAGCACACACCGTGGAAACTCTCAGTCCAGGGAACTCTCTGAGAAGCTTATGCAGTATTGTTGCTCTGGTTGGCTTTTGGTTGAGCAATGGAGAACACTCACCTCAGACTTTCCCGTGATTTCTCAAAATAAACAAGCAAGCCTACTCACTTAAATAATTGAACACTGTGGTGGGGTTGAGTGATTTGGAATGGAAAATAATAAAACTCACTGAAAACCTTTTACCTTGAAAGGAGAAGCTATAGCCCTGTTTATGTTAGCTTGCTTAATCTGCTTCTGTAAGACTACTTGCTACCCTCCTAGTCTCAGGAATGCTTGAAGGCCACAGCTGTTGCCAGAAAGATAATTAGTGACCCAGCTTATGTTCCTGCACCAGCTCCCTCCCTGCAACTCTCTTATCTATATGCACTGCTCTGTACCCTTCCCCCTTGTTTTAAATTATAAAAGACAAGTTCCCCTGACCAGGGGTGCTCAGACTTTGGAAAAATTCCTCTGGGCCCGCCAGCATTAACAATTAATAAACCTGACCTCTCTGCATCCTCGTGTACCTCTTGGTGTTTCCTTGACAGCGTGACTCTGGTTTTTGCCGTTACAGATTGAGGAAGTAGTGTGCTATTTTCCCACACACTCTCAACTTTAAAATCCTAGATCTGAGAACTCATTCTCTTGCCAGCATTTCTAGATTCCAAGGAGAATTTGTTACATGCTTTTGGCATTTTGTTGATCTTGATGCTGAATTCAGCAGCCCACTGCAGAGGGCAACCAGCACCACTGTTTGCCGTCTTCAGGGAGTTGGGTTGCGAATAAACCAATATTAACAGACTTGACTGTAAAAAAATTTTTTTCCTGGTAAAAATATTTCTGTACTGACGTTGACTGACTCTCATTCCTTGGAAGATTGAGATAAACCTCACCAAGCCATTGGAAGTTCCAGGAATCAGTTTTCACTGATCTTTGAAAGAATCACTAGGGTGTAATGCTGAGACTCGTTGGTCAGAGAGGGAGCTCCTCCCAGTGCCGCGTGTTTACTGCTCTAGCTTAAATAGTCTTCCCTCCAGCTTGAGCTTGTTACACAATCATCTACGTGGTGCCAAGGAGGAAAATTTAGTTCCTTGCTGTTAGCCTGGCCCCAACCATCTGTCTAAAACTTGTAATTCTGTAGATTCATTTTTCATGGATATTTTATTCTGTCCAAATTTGTTGGGATTTTGCTACGAACCGAGCAATGTGCAGATAATAGACGTGACTGCAAAGCGGCTTGGCTGACCTGTGTCAAGATTCAGACCTTTTAGAGATGCTGTGCGAGGCAGTTTGCAATCTTGTTGCTCTTTTTCTCTTTCCAACTTCTTTTGTTGCACATTCTGTGGTGAGATACAGGGTAGGGTGGGAAGAAAGCTAACTGGGGTTGTGCCCATCCGAGATTTGTCTGGAAGCCTTGAGAAAAGGAACTGCAGCTTGCGCATTACACTTGTCTTTCCCTGCCTCTGACTGTTCTTTCGTGTCCCCTGGCCTCAAGCATGTTTACTTCCCTGACGAGCCCCACTTTTGTGTTCCTGCGACTGTGTCCCTCTTCTCCTTTCCTCCTGCCATGCCTGGGGATCTGTTTAGCTGAATCTCGGTCAGTGTCAGCAAGAGTTAGTGACATTGGTTTTCTAAACATCGTTTCACCAATATTGGCAGAAATTCAAATTGGCGTTGGTCAAATTGCTTTAATTTAATTTCCTGGTAATCCTATTTGTTTGCATTTTTATTCAAAACCATTTAAATTGCAGGCTTATGTTTTTCACATTGTATTCCCAACTATGGTGTTTAAAAAATGATTTCTATATTTTTGAGTTATTAGATGTATCTATCTGCTTGAACATTATCCAAATACCCCTAGAGAATCAGAAAGGCTAGAAAGATCTTTCTAAGGTCAGGTAAACTATTCCCCTGACTCCTGACAGTTTGTCTCCACAAATAACAAGAGCAGATAATGATCCTGTGCAGGCTGGCTGATCTGAAGGGAAGGAACACTTTGCTTTGCTGACATTGTAACCTGCAGGTTCAGTGTCTATCCTGAGTTTGTAGATGGCGGTGCAGCTTGTTGCTTGATTTCTTGAACTCACAACAGCTAGATGTTGTAAAGAGTCCAGGGAGTGCGAGACACAGTGCCTCCTCTCCAGGAGTGCATCATGGCAGGAGAAGAGATCTTTGTATCTACCCCTTATTCATATATTTAGAAGACTATTAACATTGCCTGTGTTTCTCAGATGTTCCAAAAAGAAAAAAATAAAACATTTGCAACTATGAGTAATGTTCAAATACCTAGCTTCCTTACCTCCAAGGGCACATATGCTTGGGTAACTTTTTTCCCTTCACCACTGGTTCACTGGACTTCAAGTTTCAGCTTTTGATGATCCAGCTATCCCTAGTGTAGAAAAATGGTACCCTGGGAAGTCCACAGGAAAGGAAATTTTATGGGTGATGAGATTGTATAAATACTTGGAATGGCTAGCAAAGGAACGAGAGTTTAAAAAATAAAAGAGAAAGCTGAAAGCATCCAACAGTGCTCTTAGCTGACATTCATCAGTGGGAACCAAGGATGAGGACACGGTGGACACTTCCTTTCCTCTGAGGGTTGGGAGCTTGGTCCTGAGTGATGGTAGAGTGCAGAGCAGGGTTCTGATGGTGCCATGGTCAGCTAGTGCCCTTTGCTCGACCAGCAAAGGAAAGGAGAGGCTTGTGCAGTGTGAGAAAGGCTCTGCTAAAGCCAGGCCACTCCCTTGGGCCACCACTGCAGATGTGTATCTTGGAACTAGACTTCCCAGTTACACACCTGACAAAGGAGACCATGCATTCTACCACATGTGTTCACTGTCTCATTCACCAGTGAGACCTCAGAGCTCTCCCCTCATGCCCATGCGTTTGGTGCCTTCTTTAGTTGTTTATAAGTTTATAAAGGACAGCTACAGCCAGGCGCAATGGCTCATGCCTATAGTCTTAGTAACTTGGGAAGGATAAGGTGGGAGGATAACCTGAGGCCAGGAGTTTGAGGCTGCAGGGGGCCGTGATTGTGCCACTGCACTCCAGCCTGGGCAACAGAGCAAGACCCCATCTTTCTAGAATTCTAGAATAAGAGACCTTATTCCTAATTTACTCCAACCCCTTTATTCACTAATTCATTTGTTTAGAAATAACTTCAAGCTTACAGAAAAATTTTAAGTGTATTACAGAGAACTCCTATATATACCCTTTAGCAGTTAGCGGGGTTTTTTTGTATACTTTGTTATTCCTTCTCTCTCCCCCAACACACACGTATATATATACACTGGCGAGAGCAGATTATGGTGCTGCCGTTAGATACATTCAGGAGTGACCAGAATAGCATGGAGACTTTTGTTGTAAAGGGGCCTATGCTTTAGGGATGAAAAGAGGTTCAGCTGAAAAGGGGAAGTACATTCTAGGCAAAGAGAATAACAGAACAAGGCACAAAATTACCTAAGGACCCAGAAACCCAGAGTGGCAAATAAGCTTTACATATATTATTTCCTTTAATTCCCATTAATAACTCTATAAATGTTGGCACCATTTATAGGCATCTAGTAAGCCCTACTAGTTCATGGGTTTTCATGCCTTTCATTCATTGCTATATTTCTGGCTGCTACCAAGTGCCAGGTGGCACTTTGGTAGGTGTTCAATAAATGTTTACTGAATGAATAAGGTAGGTACTCTTTGCTTCTATTTTACTAATGAAAAAATGCACAAAGAAATGATACAAGGTTACATAGCCTTGTGAGTCGTAAATCCAAGATTTTAAGAAAATATGGGTAAATATGTTTTATACTGATAGGGATGAAAAAGGTCTTTTAAAGCATAACATGTAAGCTAGATACAAAAGAAAGAATTGATAGATTTGATTACAAAACCACTTTAAAAGTTAATTTGCCAAAAAATCATAAACAAAGTTGAAAGAAAATACTGGGCTATGTAAAGATATTTAACATGATTAGAAAATAGTGCTGATATCCTTAATATGTAAAGAGCACTTATGAATCAACAGAATAAGTAAAATGCTCTAATAGAAAAATGGACAGGTACTATGAAGAAGCAGTTCAGAAAAGAATAAATATAAGTAACCAAATAAGGTAAGCAATAAAATATATAAATATATGTATAAAATATATAGTCACTTCACATGAAATAAAAATGTAAATATAAACAGTGCTATGTTATTTTAGATAGAGACTGACAAAATACAATGTTGGTCAAGGAGGAAGCAGGTACTCTCATATATTGGGTGCAAGAATATAAATTGGTACATGCAGTCTTTCTAGAAAGCAGTCTAGCAGTATATTCCAAAATGTAAAGTGAGTTTACTCTTTGATTCAGGATTTTAGCTATTCTAAGAGGATAATCAATTATATCAAAATGTTTTACAAGTAATTCTCACAATGTTCTTTCTAATATAATGAAAATCTGGGAAGAATTTAAATGTCTATCAATATGGACTTAAATTATGATATATCTATAAAATGGATTTCTGTGCAGCCATTACATAAGATGCATATAGTAGGGGTTGGTGAACTATGGCTCACAGGCCAAATTCAGCCTACTGCCTGGTTTTGTTGATAAAGTTTTACTGGAACACAGCCACATCCATTTATGTATGTATTGTCTACAGATGAATTAGTTTATGTAATGTTAGCTGCCATATGGCTGCTTTCATACTACAATGGCAGAACTGAGTCATTGCAGCAGAGACCAAATGGCCCAGAGGCCTGAAATATTTATCTGTCCCTTTACAAAGTTTGCTGACTCCTGATGTATAGCTGTACTCATTGACATGGAAAGCTCTCTGCAACATATTATTATTTTTTAATATTTTAAAATCCATATCCAATTTATCTGGATAAAGTAACATATTATTAATACTAAAATCACATGTATAGTATGGTCCCTGTTGTGCGTAATTATGTGGTAATGGGGGAGGCAAAAAAAGCACCTTAAAGAAGGTATTTTTAAGGGAGATATCTTGAATTATGTTCACCAGAATATTCTGGGTTTCCTGTGAAATTGTGTGATTTTTCCTTAACCTCTTTATATTTTTTTTAATAATTCCTAAGTTTCTAAAAAGCAATAAAGTTGTTACATTTTTAAACAGGAAAGTAAACAAGAAATAATTGCATAAATAAAATGAATAAATGGCTAATTTATTATATAGAGTTCATATAATTGTTTTTCGAGGAAGGAACTTAAACTGATAACTCCCAAAAGAGGAAATAGAGCTACTAAGCAGACATAAGGGAATTGTCAAAGCCTTGCAAATAATCCAAATTGAAAGTGCTCTGTCTTTTAAGTTAGCAAATTTTAAACTTATTCAATACTGGTTGGGTGTTCAATGAAACATTTCTTTCATAAATTGCTGGTGGCCTTATAAATTGCTATAATTTTGGAAAATAATTTGGCAATGCTTTAATACCTTTTAATATACACGTTGAATTTATGTACCTCTAATGTAGACCTTGAAACAGTAACCTCACATTTAGGAATACACACTTCCAAAGAAATAATCTTTAATTTATGAAAAACTATATACACTAAGCTGTTTAAACAGTGTAAAATGTCTTTCGTTTAAAGCTAAATGGAAAAATAGACCCTGAAATTCTAAATATCAAAAATTGTATGACTGTATCAAAATATCACATGTACCCTATAAAGAGATATGATTATTATGTACCCATAATTAAAAATAAAAAATTTTTAAAAATAAAGCTCAATGGAATTGAACATAAAACCCTGTAAGTGCTATGTTTACCACAGTGGCACACATCTCTATAAGACAACTGACATTCTCATGCTTTGCTAGTAGGAGTGCAAAGTAGCCACTCTGTAAAACAGTTTTTCCATTTCTTATAAAGTTAAACATATACTTACCACATGATACACAACAATTTCACCCCTATGTACTTACCCTTGAGAAACGAAAACTTCTGTTCACAGGTAAACATGTACATGAATATTTATAGAAGTTCTACTCAAAGTCGTCAAAAAGTTGAAACAGCCCAAATGCTTGTCAGTGGGTGAAAAGACAAACTGTGGTACATCCATACAATGGAATACCACTCAGTAATAAAAAGGAACATGCTACTGCTACCCACAACTTGCATGGATTGTAAAAGCATTATGCTGAGTGAAAGAAGGCAGCCTCAAAAGTTCACACACTGTGCGATTCCATTTATATGGTCTTGAAAAGACAAACTAAAGGATAGAGAGAGATAAGTGGTTGCCAAGAGTTGCGGGGAGGGTGTGGCTATAAAGAGAAAGTGCTGTGCAGTTTTTTGGCATGATGAACTGTTCTGTATCCTAATTGCGGTGGTGGATACACAAGCCTATACATGTATTATAATTCATTGAACTGTATACCAAAAAAGAGTAAATTTTACTATATGTGAATTTTAAAAAATAAAATTAAAATAAATCTGTATAGGAAAAAACTGGAAGATAATGCACGAAAATTACAATATTGTTTGTTTACAGTGATGGTATTATGGACAATTTTCTTTTTTTGTTATTTTCCCAATTTTACATGAACAAACTTTTTATCACTAAAGTAATATAAACAAATATATCAAAGAACTCTAAAATCATAGTAGTGCATGAAGTTTGGGAAAGGAACAAATAGCCCTTCATACTGCAATAATATCTGAAGACACTGCGCATCTTGGGGCACCAGGGTCAGTTCAAATTGTGTCCTGGAGTCTATTTATGAGATTAGTGAAGGATGCAATTTACTTTAGGAAGTAGAAGTGGAAGTAGTCATGGATTTTTTGCTTTGTTAAAAGCCTCTTTTATTTGGAAAATTTACTTTTGTAGAATTCTCCATTCACCTTTGATGCCAAATAAATGAGAATGTATCATAAAGCAATAATAACCCCATGTAAACATACATTACCTCATTTGTTCTTCAGCACCGCCCCACACACACACCAGAAGGTAAGTACAATCTTCTATTTGCAAAGGGGAAACTGAAATACAGAAACATTCTAGTTTAAACAGTGGGCAATAAAAATGCCATTTGTTTTAACTTTTCTCCCAGAAGATAGATTGTACTTTTTTTGTTGCTTGCCAATAATGATAATAAAGGTAATATTATCATATCTTTTCTCTTGAGAATTTCCTGGATGTTGTTAGAAATGGAATAAATGTTGTATGTCTTGGGAGAAAAAGTATTTGTTTTCTTACTGAAAATTCACACGTGCTTTGGGTATAACGAAATTCTCCTGTCTGTTTGGTTTTCTAGGATTTTGTACTGCACGCTCATTCTGCCGCTGCATTACCTCGAGCCTTTCTTTTCGTACATCTTCCTCAACCTGCAACTCATGGTCTTGCAGGTCCTCCACCTTTACTGGGGTTATTACATCCTGAAGATGCTCAAAAGATCTATATTCATGAAGGTAAGGGCTGTCCAATATTATTGCTCTTAACAAGTTCACTTGATTGCCTGATTAAAAATGAGGCCCAGACAGTGGAATGTTCAAGTTTATTCATAGTTTTAACCAGAATTCTTTTTTAAAAATGTGATCGTTATTGATAAAAATGTCTCTAAAATAGAGCTATATTTTTTCATAAGTAGGTCTCTAAGGTGCTTTTAAGAAATTGCTTTTATTAGAAGACATGTTATTTTGAAATTTTTTAATCCAAAAATTGATTGCTGCTTGTTAAAGAATCCCCTAAGGAGTCAAAATTACCTCTAGTTTGCAGCAAGCTTTATAACAATGGTTGAACAATATTTCAGAGCCTTCTGTTTACCTTTACTGGGGATCCAATTTGCACATAATGCTCTCCCCTGAGCTTGCTCCTACTCTCTGAAATACTGTCCATCACTTGACTATCCTTTGTTTCTGAAAACATCTTCCCTAAATAATAACAAATGAATAATACTTTTTAGACAATATAAGGTCTTTTGTTTGTTTTGTTTTGTTTTGTTTTGAATTCAGTTTTGTGCTTTAATTCCAGAACATGGTGAGAGAAGGGCCACAGCATTGAGTAGGACACAGTCACTGACTTTAGGGAAACAGCCCACCATCTAGTGGGGGAAATCTCACCTACTAGCACTGAACTATAACATACAGAATGTTCTGTGCTAGAGGTCCCAGAGACTTGCTATGGAAGAAAAGTTAAAAGAAAAATTTATTCAAGAGACCAGGAAAAGTTTTACTGAGTGATGGATCTTGACTTGAACCTTTGAGGCAAGTAAAAAAAATCAGATCACACCCCTTCTTCGTCTTGAAATCATACATCTAAGGGAGTTTTAATTAAGGATCCTTTAAGTTGAAAGTTACAGCGGGCCCACTTTTGGGTGTCACTATTTGTATATAACACGGTATTGTATCATCAACAGATTAAGTGACTTTTATGTAACAATATGCTGGAAATTAGTTTGATAAGCTTATTTTTTAATCAACTCTTTGATTAATTCATTTTCTGATTTAGTAAATGTGTCGCAAAGATCATTGAAGAGTTGACAAATGAAATGGACATTCCAATATTAATAATTGACCTTGGGGCTTTCCACCATCTCTTAGCTTCTAGTTCAAGACAGAGGTATGGGAAATTGGGCTACATCTGGATTAATATAAAAAGAAAACACCTTAAAAGTTTCTTTTTTAACTAATTCATTGATGTGAGCTTGTTTTCTCAAGAGCTAACTTTTCCCCTTAATGTTGGGGTGCCAAGAAAAAAACTTCCATTGAATGGTTCTAGTTTATTAAAATTCTAAATGTTTTTCTATGGTCTCTGGAAAAGTAAGAGACTTATCTTTAAGTGACTGATAATATTGAAGTAACTGAGATAAGGTTAAGAATTTGAGCAGTTAGACAATTTGCACATCCAGTGGTTGGCATGAAGGAACGGCCCTGAACTGAGCCTGTAATTACACTGGGCCCAGCCCTCCAGCAGCTCCTGTCCCCAAGCAGACACTGTTCCCTTACTACCTAGTGAGAGACAATAATTACAGGCCTGGAAGGGGTCCAGGGAAAATGGAGCTTGGAAACCAGAAGTTACCCTTGTTTTGTTTCATTGTGATTTTCCTATTTCTGATCTCTAATGGGTCGTGCCAGGCCTGATTAGAAACCCAGCGGGCTGGGAAGCTGTGGACAGGAATCCCCGATTTCTCGTGCTGTACTTTGGAAAAACTGTTTCCAATTGCAATTTGACAGCAGTTGTGAAGGCCCCCACAGCCCTAATCTGTGCAGTTTGTATGACTTCAGCTGGCTTGCGTGTGCACTCTGTTTTCCACCGCAGTGGCAAAACTGGCTGTGAAATCAGCTTATTCCTCCAAAGCCATAAAGCCTCCGTTTGAAGAACACTATTTGAAGGCATGGTTGTACTGCAAAGGGGAGGAGAGGGCTAGAAGCAGGAATTGAAATTCTTAGAGAAACAACTAACAAATCAGTTTTCAACTTTATTTAATAAAAATTCAGCATTTAATGCAAGCTGAATTGTTACTAAGGTGACTAATTCTTGGATACTTTATAAATGAAATTGCAGAAGTTCATAGGCCTCCAAAAATTATTTTTAATCTTATAACAGAGATTAAGAATTTGTCCCTTCAATTCCTTACAGTTGGCAGGTTCTCAGTAAGTAATTTTGAATATACAAATGATAAGTAACTTGGAGAAACAAATCATCTGTTTTGGGTGGAAAGTTACAAAATAATGTATTATTCATTTTTGGTCTCCACGTATTTTCATGGCAGACTGGAAAGAAGTGATTATACTTCTTAAAAATAGAATTTTTTGGTAATAGTCACATCTTATTTTCCCTAAACAATAGGTCATTGCATACATATTATGAATGAGGACCTGCTACCATTCACTTTTACTCCTGAATACTTTAAAATAAGAATATTACTGTAATTTCAGGACATTTATATATATGGATACCACATAGCAGGCATCTTGCTGCTTGAGAATAAGGCTTGGTACTGAAACTTATCTGATTACTATAAAATGGGTAGTTTTATAATGAGCTACCAGCCCACACATCACATCAGGAAATATGACAGGCTGACATATTCATCTTGTTATTCTCTTTGTGAACATTGGAAGTGCTTTGAGAGGAAATTCAAAGGAACATAGTATGCTTTTGTTTAATATTACTTAATAGAACTTGATCATCCTTAAGCTTTTATTTTCTTCTTTCTAAATATCATCCTGGGTTCTGGCCAACTCAAGCATGTCTCTGTGACATCTTACACTGGTAAATAGCCAAGATGTGCAAGCGGGAGCTGGAGCTGCAGCCATTAAAGCCAGGATGGAGAAACTAGCCCCTTGGCAACCTGCCCCAGCCATCTGCAACTCAACAGGCAGTATCTCTTAAGTTCACAGAATGACACTTTACATACACTGAACTGTTTTAGTTAAAAAGGAACACTAATAAACATGAGGTAACTGAGGCCTACACCAAATTCACACAGTAATTTCATGGCAAAGCCAAGACTAGAACTTGAGTCTCTAAACTTGTAATACTTCATCTTTTTTTGAAATCATTCTTTATTTGAATTAAGGGCAGAAAATTAATAACTAGAAATAACCAGAAAATTGATTTAAAGTACTTGCATGGAATAAAAAAAGTGAGTACATAAATAAATTGAGTAATCAAGATTTTAGATTAAAATGCAGCACAAATCCTTTCACTTGTAAACTTTTTAAAAGCATAAGAAAATGTTTTGTTAATTATTTTTTTAATCCCAAATCATTTTCAGGTAAAGCAATTAGATAGCTAAGAGTACAGGCTCTGTGTAGATTCAAACCTCTGCTCTCCGATTTAGTGGCTGTGTGATCCTGGAAATATTGCTTCTGTTCACTGCCTTAGTTTCCTCACCTGTAAAATGGGGATGATGATATTGGTACCTGCCTTGAAGGATGAAGCCCTTAGAACAGTGTCTGGCACATAGTAAGCACATGATAAATGTCAGCTGCCGTTATCATTATCAGTATTACCTCTTAAGCAGGTTCTTTCTACTAAATTACAGAGTGCCTGTACATGGGAAGTTGCCTGGCAGGTGGCTCTCAGCAAGCCTCTTCCTTTTGCTTAGACAGATGGGGCTGCAGCTGGTATCAGATGTCAGTCCTTGACTTGCAACCAACGGCTCCAATGATGGTTTTCTAAGCTGTCTTCTGCCAGTTGACTTTCATGATTCACATTCAGCTGATCATTTTTGACACATTCTCTCAGATGTCAACATATTAGGGAAGAAATACAAAATCTGTAACCTCCAAGAAGTCTCCAAGTCTCTTTTGTTTGTGGGTAAGAGCAAATGTAAAACTTCACTTTGCTGAGCAACACTTCATAAACATAACACAAAGACTGACGATTAAAATACAGTACTATAAAAATGCTATCAGCTTATATTTTTATATTTCTGAATATTTATACAGATTAACTAGTTTGACATTTATTCAAGCAACAGCAGTGGAATTGTAAACTTGTAATGATAAAAATACTGTGCTAAGTTGCTTGGCTTAAAGAATTTCAATTTGAATATTCTTCCACACTGTGCAGCTCAGCAACAAAATAGAATTCCCACAGAATTTTAGGACTGGAAGAGGCCATTGTTGTCTACCAAGACACTGCGGCTCCTGTCCGCAAGGCCTTGCTATTGTACTGCAGCTCGCCACCCACGCCCACATACGTGGATTCATGCTGACTTTGAGTCACTCTGAGAAGCAGCTATTATTATCCCTCTTTTATAGAGGAAGAGCACAAGAGCAAATGAAGAAGTTACATGACTGCCTAACGTCACACAGCAGTGGAATTCACACGCTTGAAGCCTGACACTTCAGAGCCCATGTTGCTGATACTGTGTTCCTCGGCTTCCCCAAATGTTTTGTATTTGTGAACATATGTCCTAAAAACACAAGTAATACATATTTCGTGTGTGTGTGTTTACGTGTGTTTCTCTGGGGATGCACTGAGTGTGGCTTACGCTCAGTTCTCACAAATTTCATAATGGTATCTTTGACTTGGCTCAGTTATCTTTGTTATCATTACTTTACAAGTAATCAATGAATTAATTCTGGCTCTTCATAGAGGGCACTCTAGGCAACCTCATGAAGGGCATGCCCATTAGGGGATTGTCTTGCTTAAAGCCATCGTGAGCCTGAGTTTTTATAAACTGGAAAGGGTAGAGTTGTTTAAAGAAGTCACAGTTGATTAGGCAACCACCTGCATGGCTCTAAGATGATAAAAGCAAGAAAATGTACTATAAGTGAGAGGGCAGGGCCCACGGGTAAACTGGCTTCTTCCCAGGTCTCTTGCCCCCATAGAATTACTGCTGCTTTGCCCTTGACCTGGAGGCCTCCACATGAGACCCACAGATGCAACGAGGCGCTGAGATGAGCGCTCAGGAGAAGACCCAACCACACATTCATAATTTGAGGTGGAAGCAGCACAGAACTGAAAGGAGGGGTTCTTTTGCCAAATGAGGAAATGGAGACTCGGAGGGAGAAAAGGGCCTCCTGGGGTTGTGTAAATCAGGACTGAAACCCACACAGTGAGCTAGTTTTCCCTCGGATAGCTTTTCTCTACTCCGGGATAACATTATGCAGACATTTTCGTATAATAGGATGTGCAATATCTTTTCCCAAGCTATTTGGATATTCTTCTACCTTTTTTAATAAAATGATTCCTCTTTCTGTTAGGATAGCTGTTGTGATCGGCAGATGCTGGAGCACACCTCTCTGTTGCTGACAACAACAGTGTGTCTTTTTAGCTCTTAATCCCAGCCAAACTGACCTCTGATGGAAAAAGTTTATATTAGGATTTTTAAATAAGTAAAACAATATTTTATTTCAGTTTTCTTCCGTCCACCTCTGTTTCTTTGGAGGCAGGCGTGGAGAGCAGCTGGGTGCCAGCAGCTGAGTGAGGACAGTTACTGTGAGGAGGTTCCAGCTGCCGGGTGTCTGTGTAAAGCAGCAGATCTCGCTTCCCTGCAATTGCCCGTGACTTATTTAATTATACGAAGGATTTTCCATATTTACTTTATGACATATTAGCTCCCTTGTGCATACTTTTAAATTTCTTGTCTAATATATTTTCTAACAATGGTTTTAAAAATACTAGTTCTTTGGAAGTGCTGGACTCCTCAAGTCATTGGGCTGACAGGAAGGCAAGTGAAGCAGTTGTAAAATGAAGGGGCTTGTTCAAGATCAGAGCTGCTTTCTGAAAGCAGCCCGTTGACGCCTGTGGGTTTGCAAGTCCCGACTTTCTTTCCTCTGTCCTGAATGTGGACCACGATGTCCCCCGAGCCGCTGTTCCTATCTTGCTGAAGTGGGAAAAGAATTTGAGGAATGGGGAGGATCTAGGTAAAAAGAGGTAAAAGAAGCTCTGACAACTCTGGTACCCATGACTTAAAAAATCATTTCACAAAAATGGAAGAATTTTTATATAATCCTGAAAGGAACAGATAGTCTCCATTTTATTAGTGGAGAAACAGACACACACACACAGATGTTGTATATGGAAGCTGAGTTTTAGACAAAGGGCACAGGCACAATTCATGGCCTGTTAATAAATCTACACATTCACACCAGGACGTGAAAGTTTTATTAATGGGCTCTTGGGCCAGAAAGATTGGTAAAAACAGGTGTGGGGGAGACTCCTGCGGTCAACACTGTCCCTGTTAATCTCCCGCTGTTTTCTGTCGCCATACCCCACCCTGTGGTCATCTCCCCACCTCCACTATGTAAGTCTCAGAGGAGAGCAAAAGAAACCTTATTCCTGAAAACTCATTCAATGTGTAGATATGGGTAAAAGAAATTAGTTTCTCAAACATTTTCATTTTGATATATCATGTGGGCTTTAGTGCCTGAGTGATTTATGATGCAGATGGCGTGATCCGTGTTCTGTTTCGGGAACAGCAAGCATGCCACCTGTGGAACTCAGGACTCTCAAAGGGGCTATGTTCCTCAGATGGTGTCTCCTCACCACACGTACCCGGCTCAGGCAATCCTGGGGAGAGCAGCCCTGGACAAGCACTCCTTACTCCGCTCCACAGCCCACGCTCTGGGTGCCTGACTTAAGACTTGTCCTTTTCAACTGGCCTCAGCCTCAATATTGCTCCAAGCAACTGGCATGTGTCTGTAATGTGTTCAGGACAAACTTGAAAACGTGGTCACATCTTTCAAGGGAATGAATGGAATTGGCTACGTTCAGTCATTTGGTTGAGCTGGAACCACTGAGCCAGTCGCCAGAACTCTGCACGGAGGCCCAACATGATGGGACACTGGCTGAGGTCGAATTGGCCCTATATGGCAGCTACAGTGGGTGACTACCTATATAATGATTGGATGGTGGCCTCTGAGTCCACCTGTACTCCTAAAACTCTCCTTCACCCACTTACCTGGATGCGAGACAGTATGAAGAATGTGAAGGAAGCCAGGGCTCACGAGGGCCCCAGGATTGGCCATTCAGAGAAAGAGAGTCATAAGGGGAGGGTAAAACTCAGTGAGGCTGCAGAAGCGTCCAAAGCGAGCTCTGAAGCTTTCCATTGCCGTTGTTTTTCTTGCCCATGTCAGTTGCGAGTATTTGTGTGTGTGTGTGGGGTGTGTGTGCGTGTGTGTGTGTGTGCGTGTGTGTGGGCATGCATGTGCTGGAGGATCTGGGGGGATCGGAGCTTCCACGCCTGTGAGGGAGTGAGGGGAGGTGGGCCGGGCCGAGGCAGGGGCTGAACTGTGACGGGGCTGCCACAGAAACCTCAGCCGCCCCTCAGAGATGGCCCGACTGAGGCAGGGGCCTGGGTCTCTGTGCCCCACTGTTAGCCTGTCACTGGATGTGGGCTGTCCTCTGGAGAGGGCACATAACTCTGGGCAAGGCAGTTCCCTTCAGCCAGGGATAACACCCAGGGAGAGACACAGCTGTAAACCTCCCGCAGTGAGGGGATTAGAGCCTCGGTCCCAAGGGGCTGGCACTGCACGTCCGTGCAGCCTCCCACACCTGATGCCGGCCCCATGAGGAGGTGTACACTTACCCTATGTCAGAAGGCACACTAGGAATCAGAGGGCTTGGGGTCCTAAACGCTTGGAGAGGTCATTGATTTTGTTTTTTAATCTGCTTTCTCAGAGCTAGTCACTGTCTTACCTGCGTTACAGGGTTGTGGTAAGGATAAAATGCTATAAATGAAATTACTCTCTAAACTGTGAGGTGTGGAGAAACAGTGGTGTTGTTATAACTGTGTTATAACCATACATTCCATAGTTTCCAGTTCTTCTTCCCTGTTCCTCCCTCACCCCCAAGACATTCATTTCTCTCAGGCTGCATGTCCTTTTCTGACATGTGGGAAATGGTTCCTGACCTTCAGCCCTTCTGGAAGGCATGGAAACTGCCGAGGTGTCTGGTGAGAACACCTGCCACTGCCAGGGTTCTGGAGTTGGGGGGTGGGGCACTGCAGTGGCCCGAGCTCCTCCCTGGACACTGTCTTAGGAAGGAGGTTGGAGCCAGGCTTTGCCCTGCCAAGACTCTCGAGGAAGGAGCTGAAGGGCAAGCGCTGGGGCTGGCAGCTCTGGTGCCTTGTCCACCTCACATGCTCGTTCTCAGTCTCCAATGGGGGCGTGGGCCTCCTGGCCCGCATCTCTGCGGGAGATCCTAGCAGTCAGGCTCAGCCTCCCTCCCTGTGAGGCAGCCTCTAAGACATCAGCCCGCCTCCAGCTCAGGGGTTCTCAACAATGGCACTACTGACATTTGGGGCCGGGTAACTCTTTGTTGTGCCGTCTGTCCTGTGCGCTATAGGATGGTGAGCAGCATCCCTGACCTCTACCCTCTAGATGCCAGTAGCAACCCTACCTCTGGTTGTGAAAACCAAAACTGTCTCCAGTCGTTACCAAATGTCTGCTCTGGGGTGGGGGGATTGCCCTGGCTGAGAGCCACACCCTGTCTGCATGTAGTTCTATTTCTCTCTCTGGAGAGGTAAATCGGATTTTCTTCTCCAAGCACAGGTATGGTATTGTTTCTAGATGTTCCCAAGGCTGCATTTTATTGTGTCATTTATTTATTTACTCCTGTCCTTTGTGCTACTGTTGTCATATTTTCATTATATATATAATTATATATGTATTTACCATATCCATTTAATTATATGTATAAAATAAACTCTATATTATATTTTTTTTTGCTTTAAACAATTATTTTCTAAAGTGATAAAAAAAATTTTTAATGTCTTTTATATTTATCTACGGATTCATGACTTCTGTCTCTCTTCATTCCTCTGTGTAAATACAAATGTCCATCTGATATCATTTCCTTTTATCTGTCCTTTTTACCCCATTAGGACACTCATTTCTTGTAATACAGGTATGCCAGTGATTAATTCTCTCAACTTTTGTTTGTCTGAAAAAGTCTTTATTTTTTCCTTCATTTAAAAAATATATTTTTTTGCTGAGCTTAGGATACCAGGGTTTTTGTTTTTGTTTTTGTTTTTGTTTCTTCCAGTACTTCAAAGCTGTTGCTCCATTGTCTTCTGGCTTACATACTTTCTGGTTAGATGTCTGCTATTTTCTTCTCTTTGTTATTCTAAATAATGTATCTTTTACTTCTGCCTGCTTTTGTGACTTTTCTCTTTAGCACTGGTTTTCAACAATTTGATTATGATGCAGCTTAGTGTATTTTTCTTTCTGTTTATTCTGCTTGAGGTTTCTTGAGCTTCTTGATTCTGTGGGTTTGTAGTTTCCATCAAATTCAGATTTCAACACATTTTTTTCAAATTTTTTCTGTCATCCCTTCTCTGTCCTCTTCTTTTGAACTTCAGTTACCACTTATATTGACCCTAAAGTCATTGACATTTTGTTCATTTTCAGTCTTTTTATTTCCCCTCTATGCTTCATTGTGAATAATTTTTATTTCTGTCTTTAAGATTTTGATCTTTTCTTTTGTCGTGTCTAATATGCAATTAATCCTATCTAGTATAATTTTTTATTTCAGATATTTTATTTTTTATCTCTGTAAATTTCATTTTGATCTTTTTTGTATCTTCCATTTCTCTCCTCATTATGTCCTGCTTTTCTGTACCTCCTTGAGTATATAGAGCATATTTATAACAGCTATTTTAATATCTTTGCAAATTCCATAATCTCTTATATTTCTGCATGTTTCCTTTTTTTATTTCAAAATATTAATTAAGGAGGTACAAGTGTTTTTGTTACACAGATACCTTGTATAATGCTTAAGTCAGGGCTTTTGGTGTGTTCATCACCAGGATAGTGTTCATTGTACATGGGTCTGTTTCTATTAATTGAATTTTCTCCTGGGCATATGCCATATTTCTCACCTTCTTTGCAAATTTTGTAATTTCTGATTGGATGTCAGACATTTTGAATTTTATATTGTTGGATGCTGGATTTTGTTGTATTCCTTTAAAGAGTGTTGGATTTTGTTTTTGTATGCAGTTAAATTACTTGCAATAAGTTTTAAAGCTTGCTTTTAAGCTTTGTTAGTGTGAAACCAGAATAGCCTTTAGTGTATGGCTAAGTAGACTACTTCTGTGTATTCCCCTTGATGCCCATGTGTGAGGGTTTCTTTTCATTCTTGCTAGTGAGAAGGCAACAAATTGCCAATCCAGTATGAGTTCCAGTGATTGTTTTGCAAACTCCTTTCTGGTGGTTCTTTGCCTGACCCCAAGTAGTTTCCTCATACACATGCACAGATCAGTAGTCAGCCAAAGACTGAGGGGGACCCCACTACAATCTCTGGCATATGCTTGTGCATTCTCCTCTCCCCCGCCCCCATAGCTCCCTTCTCCTTTCTCTTCAGTATTCTGCTCCACAAATTCTAGCTTCCTTGGCTTTGGTGAACTCCAATCTCAGTTTCCTCAACTCAGTGGCACTGTGGGGCTCTGTTTGAGTTCTTTGTTGTGCTTCAGTTTAGAAACTGCACCCAGGGTATAAGCTGGGGCAGTTGTAGGGCTCCCCTCCTCCATTTACCTTTTCTTCAGGAATCACAGTTCTGAGCTTCTTTCTGAACAGTGTCTAAAAACCATTGTTTCATATATTTTATTTGTTTTCTAGTTGCTTAAGGTATTAGGGTAATCTAGTCACTATTTTTCCATCATGGTCAGAAGCAGAAGTCACAGTATGTTATTTTCTAAATAACAGTAGTTAATATCATTCCTAAGGCAACCTGTTTCCATTTTTACACAAGTATAACTGTTAGGTGGTTCCTTCTTTGTTTCTGATTTTCCCCTCTAGGCCAGTGCTGTCCAATAAAAATATAATATGAGCCACATACATGACATTTAAAAAATAATGAACAGGTGAAGTTAATTTTAATAATATATTATATTTAATACAATATAAGAAAAATATTATCATTTCAGTTTTGCCTGATGTGCATTTTACCTGGTAAGTATTTAATCAAGGGAGAATTATAATCATGTTTAAGGCTAATACAGTGATTCAACAATCAATACAAAAAATTGTTAATGAGGTATTTTGCATTCTTTTTTGCATATTAAGTCTTTGAAATCTGGTGTGAATTTTATACTTACAACACACCTCAATTTGGACTGACCACATTTCAAGTGCTCAAAAGCCCCCTGTGGCTGGTGGCCACCACATTGTACATGTGGCTCCTGGCTCTGGAATAGCAATTCTACTTCTCCACTGCATATGGGACAGGGGTGGGATATGTTCTCAGGGGAGACCTCTTTCTAAGGGGTCCCCAGTGCTAGGTTCAATCATAGTATGCTGGCTATACCCACTACCCTTTCTTTTACAGTCAAGAAAGCATTTCAGTTGGTGAGTGAGGGAGGAGGATACTATTTTAGGGAGAACTGCTCTTTTTTTGTTTTTAAGTAAATCCTCCATCTTGTTTCTCTTTTGCTTCTGCAGGAACCTTAATTTTTTTCTCTTATTTCCTTCTTACCCTTCACTGCTCATCTCCAAGTACTACTTTTTCTCCATATCCCTGACTGTCCCCGATGAGCTCTGCTTCTCCAAGGCTGCCACTTCCTGCCTCCCACACTTTGGGCCCTCTTCTGTCTAGCAAGGGCTTTGAACTGCCAGGTCCAAACCTGTGGCATTCATGGTTTCTCTTTCTCTTTCTGGTGATTTTCTCTGTGCTTCCTGAAGTCCTGCACTCTCCCCCTGCTCCTGTTCACGGAGTCTTCCAGCCTTCCCTCCCCACTTTGCCAGCCATGAGCTTGAGGGCTGTTGGAGCTCTGTTGGAATTTGTGTATTTTTTCTTCTTCTTATAGGTAATTTGAACAGTGTTCTCTGTTTCCTAGGAAAATGGAAGGCATGTATTCATGTTGATTCTGTAGCTGTTTGAGGAGAGAGGGGGGAAATTTGGAATCAGGCTATTACTGCTATTCTTCAACCCTAGAAGTCCTCAAGTATATCATTTGCAATCTTAGGTGCTTGAACTATTTTTAATAACAGATTTCATACCACATACCTCACAAGTGATCTTGACAATGTCTCAGTTATGGAGAGCTCCACAGAGCAGCACAGACCCATGGGGTGGCACCTCAGATACCAACCATCATGCCTGACCACCACCCCCATGGGTCTGTTTCTGCAGGATAAATAAATCTAATTCTTTCAAACATACCTCCTAAGGTATGCTGGGGAGTTTTCTCACCTACCTGATCACTCTCCTGTTCCATGTTATTCAGATTCTTTAAATGTTGTACCTAGAACTGAGCACAGTTTTCTGGATATGATCTCACTAATACAAAATCAAGGAGGTCTGTTATCTCTTATTTCTGAAAACTCTACTTCCGTTAATGCAGCCTAGTTTTGTACTCAGTTGCTGGTAGTCACATTATACTGTTAATTCATATTAAGCTTGAAATTGATTAAAACCTCCAAGTCATTTTCATCTGGGCTACTGTTAAGTCACATTTCCTCCACTTGGGAACTGTCTGGTGGTGGTGATGATTCTTCTTTTATTTGTTGGAAGTTACCTTCCTTCTTCTTAAACTTCATTTTCCTTGATCAAGTTATCATTCCAACCTTTTTTTTTAAGAATAGCAAAGCATGACATTTGGTGACAGGTCCTTTTGTCTAAAAGGGCTATTAAAGCTGAGTGCAGTGGCTCATACCTATAGTCCCAGCTACCTGGGAGGCTGAGGTAGGAGGGTTGCTTGAGCCCAGAAGTTTGAGGCTGCTATGATCATAGTGAGTTATGATCGTGCCTCTGAATAGCCACTGCACCCCAGCCTGGGCAACGTAGTGAGACCTCATTAAAAAAAAAAAAAAAAAAGGCCTATTAAAGGAATTCAGGAGTATTCTATACAAGCCAGTTCATGAACAAGTCATTATTATTTTGCCTGATACACATTTTAATCAGGGGAGGGTTGTAATTATATTTAAGCCTAATTACAGAATAAGTTATACTGCTCACACCCTGAAGAAGATCTCCCAGAATTCCAGATCTTTACTTCAGATGAACTTGTGACATACTAGCTATGCCGACTACAACTAACTAGAATGACCTATGGAGCTTTAACAGAAAAATACTCATGGCCAGGCCCCAACAAAGACCAATTAAATTGGAGTCTATGGGGGCAGGATGCAGACATTGGAATTTTTGACAGGTCTTTTCTTTCCCTAGGTGGGAATTCCCTCGGTTGCATCCTCAACCCAGGATTCTTCTAATTTGTATCCTGGGTTGAGATCTAGTTTAAGTAGAGAAAACAAGCTGTGTGTGTCCTCTCCACCACTGGAAACATGTGCAGGGTTGACCTCTATTTACTTGGCCTACTTTCTAGAAAGCAGAGATGGCTATACTCTTCCCCACGTTTGTACATTAGTTGACCTCAATAAAAGTAGTAGGAATTCGTGTTATTTGGTGTTCTGTGCTAAAAACGAACAAACAAACACCTTGTGAATGAAAATTCAGACTGTTGAAATAAGCCCATTGGGATCCTTTCCTTTGCAGAAAAACAGAATTCTTAAATAGTACATTTTTCTGGAGAAGTAAAACCAAGATTTATTTTATAAAATGATTTACTGATTATTTTAAAAGAACCATTTATTATATAAAGTGAGACATAATTTCATATTGCCTTTCTGGACTGAAAAATTACTTGTGAAATATAGAAACTAAGGAAATCAAAATTATTTGGAACCATGGAATTTTAAGACTTGAAAGACCCATTGGTGACCCTCTGCTGCAACTTTTTCTTTTCACAGAGAACATCAGTCTAGAGAGGGTTCCTGGCCTGACAGATGGCCTCTCTGACAAGTTTGGTCTGTGACCATCAGCCTCGGTATCGCCCAGAGATTGTTACAAATGTAATATCTCAGGCCCCTCTAGGGACCTCCTGAATGAGAGTCTGTAGCTTATCAAGAACTCTAGGTGATTCCTACGCACATTAAAGTTTGAGAGGCACTGGCCTAGAAAATTGATATTCCAGGTTACTAAAAGGAAAATGTCCATGTATAGCCAGTTTTCATAGAACCCAATTTAAATTTAATGCAACTCCTTTGAGGAGGAAAAAAAAAAGGAAATACTCAATTGTTTTTTTCTGTGACCGTGTCAACTTGGATAATTAGAACGAATATAACAAAAAGGAATGGCTTACTGGTAGTTCAGAAAATTGAACTTTGACTGAATGTACTTGCTTTTTTCCCCCTACAGTTAAAGCTAAAAGTTTGCTTTCAAAACAGCATAAAGTGCTTATTATATTGCTCTTTGTTTCATTGCCAACTGTGGATTTAGACATGGAGTCATTCAAAAAGCAGTGGGGCATCATGAGTCATTCACAACCTTCTGGGCTTTTGACATTACTGCAAAGCCACAGATTCCTGAGCACTGCATTTAATTACAGCATTTCAGAAATACAACTCCACAGTTTTGTTGAAGCATACTGCAGATGTCATCCCCAGAGGTGTATGGGAGTGCTGTAGGCAGAGATTATTCATTTACTTGAAATGAGCATTTTATCCTACTAGCTTTAGTGTGCATTTTTTTTCATTGTCAAGGTTTATTTTGTTTGGTTATTCTTGCAATCATTTTTGAGGAATACAGACCAGGACCAGATACTTACCCTAACTAACAGGCAAATCATGTATAATTGATAAATATATATATATATATATACACACACACACACACATACACATTTATATATTTTCTGGAATCTTAAAATATATGAAAAAATCACATTAAAAAAAGCCAAAAGTGTAGACATTAGAATTTGACTTTAAATTTATTTACTTTTTTAAAAAAATTTATTTATTCACTTTTTTTTGGTGGAGATGAAATTGGTGGGAAGTTGTGTGTTAACTGAGTGGTGCTGGTTGTGTTACACATATTGTACAATATAGGGTGACAGCTATGGATAGGAATATGTTTACTTAAAAAACAGGATGGTGGGGGGGTGTGGTGGCTCATGCCTATAATCCTGGCACTCTGGGCGGCTGAGTCAGGAGGATTGCTTCAGGCCAGGAGTTCCAGACCAGCCTGAGCAAAAGCAAGACCCTGTCTCTACAAAAAAAAAAAAAAGAAAAATTAGTTAGGCGTGGTGGTGCACGCCTGTAGTCCCAGCTACTGGGGAGGCTGAGGCAGGAGGATCACTTGAGCCCAGGAGTTTGAGGTTGCAGTGAGCTGTGATGATGCCACTGCACTCCAGCCTGGGTGACAGAGCGAGACTCTGCCTCAAAAAAAAAAAAAAAAAAAGAGGATGGTGAGGTGTTTCTGTGCTGTTTCATATGAGGATCAATTCAAGTGAAGAAAATGGGAATATTTAGCTTGAAGAGTTGAAGAGTATTTAACTATCTTTATATGTTTGAAAAATTAAGCAATGTGTGAAAGAAGTACACAGAGTTCTTTTGCCTGGTCCAGAGGGGTGGAACTTGGAGTAATGGATGGGAGCTACAGGAGGCAGATTTCAGCACTATAAAAAAAGGAAGCTGGCTGGGTGCCATGGCTCACGCCCGTAATCCCAGCACCTTGGGAGGCTGAGGTGGGATGATTGCTGGAGGGCAAGATTTTGAGACCAGCCTGGGCAACATGGTGAGACCCCGTCTCTCAAAAAAATTTTTTTAAAAAAAGAAATCAGATAATGAATTACCAGAGATGACAGGCAGGAGTGCGTACATCTTTTGCTTGGGTTATTATAAAGAATATATCAGCATCAAATAGAAACTAGAGCAAATGACCTTAAAGGTCCCTTTCAAACCCTGAGGCCTTTGGGACACCATTGTTTCCTATGTAATACCCCTTCTACATCTCAAATGCTATCTCTACCATCCAAACACTAGCATTTCTCTCCTGTGCTACAACCTCAGCCTCCTCAGTGAGCCACCTATGACCACTCTGGACTCCCCTCAGCCATTTCCACACAGCAATGGAGAACACTGTTATATATAAAATAGCTCTTCCATTAAAGTGGAAGTTCACTGAGCACAGATACCTTTTCTATTTTGGTCACTGGTATGTCCCTAACACCCAAAACAGTGCTATACAGTGGCTTCTACCTGGGCTTAGAAGTGAATATGAACTTCTGACCATGACTGGTGAAATCCATTATCTCATCCCTGCTTACTCCCTGACCTCAGCTGGGGGCATGCGCCATCTTTCCTACCATGCTTGAGCTGTACTGGCCTGTCTGTTCCCTGAGCACGACAAGATTTCTCCCATCTCAGGGCCTTTGCACAAGATGTTTCTTCTTCTTGAAATGTTCTGTAGTCCACTGTTCTCTGACCGCTTTCTTACTGAAACCACAGGTTGCAACTTGGGTTCCATTTCCTGCCGTCAGCCCCATCCACATGAAATTCCCCAATGTAAATGCCATAGTATTCTCTACTTGATAATGTTTATCAAATATGTAATTATATATTTCTTATTGTGTGTTTGATTCCTTAGTGTTCAGCTCTTTCAATAGACTAAGTTATTTGAGGACAGACTGTTATATCCCCAGTGTCTCATACAATGCACAGGGGATCAAGAAATATTTTTTGAACCAGTTTTTCTCAACTGGGACAATTTTGGTCCCCAGGGACATTTAGCAATCTCTGGAGACATTTTTAGCTGTCACAAATGGGAGGTGCTACTAATACCTAATGGATAACTGGAGATACTTACTGCTAGACATCCTTCAGTAGGCAGAACAGTCCCCACAGCAAAATATTATCTGATCCCAAATTATCAATAGTGCCAAGTCTAAGAACCCAGGGATGAATGAATGAACTCCTCTGCTTTTTGGTTGATTCTCCTTTGTGGGTGGTGTTTTCCCACATTATTCATTGCTTTCCTACCTGCTGGTGTCATCTTATCAAGAGAATAGTTAGATTTATACAGGAACAGCCAAACATACTATACCTTGAGAAGCCAAGCTCCCATAATTAGCTAGTTAGCATCTCTTCAGATGCAAACGTTAGCAGTTTAAAATTACTCAAATGATCATGGTTTTAAAAGGAAACGGTTGCCCTGCCATCTCCTTTTGAAATGAGGCAGCTGCTTTTGGAAAGCTGTGATGGATTGAGGGGGAGTGAGATTATAACTGATTGGTCAGTTGTAACCATGAGAAAATACTTACTTTGATGGTGTTCTGCACTACCACCTGCAGTTCCTTCGCTGGTAGCGCTGTTTGGGTTGGGAGGGGCACACCTGGTGAGGGAGTCTTGCCCATGCCAAACAGCAGCGCTCCATTCATTCTAATTCATTTAGTGAACGTCTCCCTCTCATCACCTTTTGTTACTGCACAACCTCTTTGAATGTTGGGTCTAACTCAGCACGACCACTCACTTCCTGGAGGCAGCCACCCTCACCTGCTGCACTGTGCACACACCTGTCTCTACAGGGCTGCACAGCTGCCCATCTCTAGTTTAAGCCATTGATTTACAGGGAAGACTTCTTAGAAGAAAACGAGCCAAGGATTCTGCCTATTGAAAAATTTCATTCAGCTTTGTAGTCAGAGTCTAGGACGGTATTTCCCAACCTTCATCACCTATGGCACCTGAGAGACAGATGTTTGCACAGCACACTAGGGTAAACTGAGGTGGGCACCCAAAGCAGGAGGAGACATCACAGGCACCCTGGGGCTCTGGTAGCTTCAGGCTCTACCTTGCTGCCCCAAGGCCTGAGGAGATCAATGTCTCAGCATAACTTTTAACCCTTTCCTGACACAACAGCTGGGAATCTCTGGTGTAGAACAGCTTCATGTAATGGCCTCTCAGCTGTGGGCCAAGAGATGATAATGTTATTCATTTCCTTTCGAAAGTGGGCTGGTGGATTGGACTTGTCTAGGAATAAATCATATTTCATCTATCCCTAGAGGAAAGCAGGCGAGATGCATTTTAAATTTTCCCTATTCAGAAATCTTGCCAACAATAGCAGTCTTGCTCCTCTGAGACAGGGACGCAGCACCATCCAGCAGGAACTATCTGAAGTAGCAGTCACAAGGCCTGCTGCAGCAAACTTTCAAGACCACAACATACACAGCTGCACCTCGGAGCACCAGCCTGTGCGGCACAGGCAGCTCAGCTGACTGCTGTGCTCCCTTACTCTGGGGTCGTGGCATGGGCTTGCCAAGAGACCGTGCCAACTGAGAATCTGGACCCTGGCCAGAGACTTGATACATCTTGGAAATCCCTGAAGATAATGTTTGGAGAGCTTAAAAGTGCAGGCGCCTGTATCAGAGGACTCAGCTAAGTGCAATAGGCTGGAAAACAAAGTCTTTCATAAAAAGCAGGGATTGAGGATGTTTTTCAGGTTTTTGCTTTAAGCAACTGAATGGATGGGAGTACCGTTTGCTGAAATATGGAAGACCAGAGAAGAGGACCAGAGTCTGACAGACTGTTAGACAGCTGAGGGGAGACTATCTAGCTAGTGAGTTTTTTAGTTTGACACCTGAGAGAGGGCCATGCTAGGGATAGAAATTTGGAAGTCATATACATTTAGATAGTATGAAATTAATGCTGAGGTATTAAATTCACTCACTCACTCACTTGCTCAGCAAATATAAATGGATGCCTTCTATGTACCAGATGAAATCACCCGTGAGAACCTAGAGAAGACAGATGGTATATTCCAGTATATTCTGTCTCATCCCGCAACCCCCTCTCTTCCTCTGTAGAGGTGACCACTCTCTTGAAGCTGGTGTCCTTCCTCCCATGCTTTTATATGCTTAGTATGTGTGGATACAGCCACAAACATTAGAGTACTGTTTTCTGTGTTTTTAAACTTTACACGAGTGTCATGATCTAGTATATATAACTGTGCAACCTATTTTTTTCACTCATTATAAGATTATTCATATTGACTTATGTCGTTGTGTGAATTTCTTTATAAGTGGAATTGCTAGGTCAAATTTACCGGATGCTGCCAAACCATTTTTCAAACCAAGTATATGAGAGTTTCTCTTTCCTCACATCTTCACTAACTTTTGGTATTACTAGACTTTTCAATATTTACCAGTTTGATGGACATGAGATTTTATCTTATTATTTTAATTTGCAGTTTCCTGATTACTAAGATTGAGCATCTTGTATAGTTTGAGTCAATTGTGTTGCCTCTTCTGTGAGCTGCCTGTTCATATCCTTTGCCTGCTTTTCTATCACGTTGGGTTTTTTTCCTTCTTAATGGTATATATGAATTATTTGAGTTATTTATGTATCTTGGATACTAAGATTTGAAACAAGCTTTAATAATTCAATTTTACTGCAAGTTTTCTGGGATTATTCCTCTGTCTTGCCATAGTTATTTTCTAAATGTTGCTTTACCTAAAATCCTAGTGAATTTTTTTACAAAATGGTTTTGCATGTCTTTGCCTACTTAAGAGTTGTAGAACTTTCAGGTGGAACCTAAAGCTGTTTCTAAAGGATGTAAAATGTGCCAATTTAGAGAATACTCTACATTTAACAGTTTTCATCTCCAAAGCAAATTATATTTATGTAATCAAATCATTTTCTGCATCCATCACAATTTTATGATCACCACAAAGTCAGGTGAATTTTTTATTCATTTTAAGTAGTGTGGAGAGTGTGAAAAAATCCATGCATTTTTTCGAAGTCCACACCATGTAATCTGGGTTCCACTGCCGTTAAGCTATGTCACTCAACTGGGAAATGAATATGTCAAACCAGATGCTCTCTAGAGTCCATCTAGCACTAAAACTTACTTTTTCTCTTAAAAGCTAATTTTTAAAAGCTTCTGAGACTTAGCAAAATGAAATAATTTCTTAAGGAGTTAGATCCACTGATAGCAGCAAGAAAGTATCAGTAGAAAATAGAACATACTCTATTTTATACCGGTGAGTTGGGACAGTGTAAAAAGCAACTTTTGTGTTTGGATCTGAAATTCAAGAGAAGGCATTCTGTACACATGGACCAGCCACAAAAATTGGCTCTATTTTTCTTTTCAAGTCAGGGAGTCATGAATAAGCCAATCTTAAGATCATGTTTTAAACAATTTGGATCCAAACTCCAGAAAGACATTAAGCACCCCAAACAGCCAAAACAATCTTGAAAAAGAAGAACAATGCTGGAGGACCCACACTTCCTGATTTCCAAACTTACGACAAAGCTGCAGTAATCGAGACAATGTGGTACCGGCATAAAGACAGACATACAGACCATGGTGTAGAATAGAGAGCCCAGAAATAAACTCTCACATAGACATGGTCAAATGGATGCTAAGACCTTTCTATAGGGAAAGGACAGTCTTTTCAACAAATGGTACTGGGAAAACATGCCAAAAGAGTGAAGTTGAACACTTATGTAACACCATATAAAAAATTAACTCAAAATGGACCAAAGACCTAAATGTAAGACCTAAAACTATAGAACTCTTAGGAGAAAACATATGGCAAATGATTTCTTCGATATGACACCAAAGGTGCAGGCAACAAAAGAAAAATAGGCTATTTGGACTTGATGAAAATTTAAATATTAGAGGCATCAAAAGACACTATCAACAGAGTAAAAGGCAACCCACAAAATGAGAGAAAATATTTGCAAATCATATATCTGACAGGGGATTAATAAACAAACCATATTGAGAACTCCTAAAACTCAACAACAAAAAAAATCCAAATGACCCAATTCAAAATGGGCAAAGGACTTAAAAAGACATTTCTCCAGAGAAGATATGCAATATATACAAATAGCCAATAAACACATGAAAAGATGCTCAACATCCAATCATTAGAGAAATGCAAATCAAAACTATAATGAGATATACCCCCTCATACACATTAGGATGGCTGCTATCAAAACCCAGAAAATAACAAGTGTTGGTGGAATTGTAGAATGGTATAGTCACTGTGGAAAACGGTATGATGGTTCCTTAAAAAATCAAACATAAACTTAACCATATGATCCAGCAATTTCACTTCTGGGTATAAATCTAAAAGGATGGAAATCAAGGATAGAAACAGATAAATGTACACCTATATTCATAGCAGCATTATTCACAATAGCTAAAACATAGAAGAAACCTAAGTGACCACTGAGAGGTGATTGGATAAACAATATGGCATATATGTATACAAGGAAATAGTATTCAGCCTTGAAAAAGGAGGAAATTCAGACATATGGTATAACATGGATCAACTTTGAGGACGTTATGCTAAGTGAAATAAGCCAGTCACAAAAGACAAATATTGTGTGATTCCACTTATGTGAGGTACTTAGAATAGACAAAGTCATAGAGACAGAAAGTATAATGAGGTTGTCAGAGGCTGGGAATGGGGAGTTAGGGTTAATGGGTACAGAGTTTCTGTTTCATAAGATGAAAAGAGCTCTGGGAAAGGATGGTGGTTATGGTCGAGCAGCATTATTAGTGTGTTTAACAACTGAACACACTTAAAAATGGTTAAGATGGCAAATCTTATGTGCATTTTACCACAATAATTTTTTTGAAAAAGACTTTAGACAGTATTTTGGCACTTCAGGAATGTTTAAATCCAGGGCTGTTGTCTTGGTCCTGGTATTCTGTGTCTAAGAAATTTGACACCAGCCAAAGCTAATTATTGTGTGATATTTCAGATTCAATCATTTTTTCATGATCCCCTCAAAAGAAAAGGATAAATAGAAGAAGGAAGTGTGTCTGTTGCTTTAGGGATACTCCAGTTATCTCAATGAGTGAGTCTTTGAATGTGAGACAGTTCATCTCTGTGCCTCTGCTCCTAGAACACACACTAGAATTTTGACTTTGGCATGACTTTATTCAGGAGTTCATTTTGGTCCTAATTTCAGGGTTTCCTGTTTTTCCTAGTGTATGGGATGCTCTCAGACTGATTGAGGGTCTCCCTTCATAGTGAGTGTGATTTCAGCCCCATCCACTGAATGCAGGTCTGTCTGCCACTTGGAAGGCCATGCTGGTCCTGTTTAGTGATGTGAGGGCTCCAAAGCCCCTGTTAGGACTAGTAACAAGATCTCTACTAAGCTACTAACTTGTTCCTCATTCTTTTCTCCATCCTTTTGTGTAACCTAAAGGAGTTGTTGGGGGGAAAAAACTCTTAAAATAACTTGCAAAATTATAATCATCCACTTCCAATGTGGAATGAATATTATTATTAGTAACTTATTCTAGAGGACCCAGGTCATTTTTGGAGAAAGTTTGTGGAATACTAGATACCTTTGCTAGTCCCAAAAAGAAAGTTATCTAAAATTATCAGACTAGTAATATGTTCTCTTTAATGGCTTCTGCTAGAACCTTCATGAAGGGGGAGTCAGTCTGGCAGATGACAGGCATATGTGCTGCAATATGCTTTGGCAAGTGTGAGAACTATGCACAAAGTCACTACAGCCCTTTGGCAGCTGAAACTAGGTACACCTCTCCACTCTTCAGAGAAGGTTTTGGATCTTTCTTTATACATGTATTTTCTTGGCCTTTTAATGATTTGTAGAGGGGTTCAGGGCCAAAAATTTGCCCGAAACAAGTTCTAATAGCCCAGCAACAAAACCTAAGAGTACAGAGTATTGGTGTGTGGAGAGCAACAAGTGGGAAGAGCAATAAAATAAAAGAAGCTGCTGGGTTCCAAGAGAGGGACTCATGCTGGTTGTGCAAGCAAAGTCTTGGCACTCAGTGGAGCAGACAGGTAGAGGTCCAGAAAACACCTTGGCTTGACCTTTAGCAAGTGTGTAGGTACCTTGCTCCCCCTAGAGCAAACTTAATTTTCTGTTTTCTATTAAGTGTTTTAGTTACTGTAAAAGATCTGCAGTTGTGAAATGGTTTTTTGCAGAATATGGATTGTGGTCTACATATTTTCTCAAGCTTTTCTGATTTGAGCTGATTAGAAAAACCTCATTTCTCTGGCATACCTTAGCCAGTGTTTTTCAACCTGTGGATTGCAAATGATTAATAGCTTACCAAATATACCCAGTAGATCTTGACCATCATTTCTCAGTGAAATAGAAAATTGAATATGTCAGTGTTTGTCTCACCTAGCAAAAATCATTAATTAGGGATGATTTTTGTTATTTCAAGTTTGATGCATAAAGGTCAGTCATAAGGGCAAGGTCCAGATAGGGTAAGAAGGTGTAGAGACAGCTGGTGGGCAGCTCGGGAGAAGAACAGGAGAGGGTGCTTTCTTATACAAAGAACTGACTTCAAACAGAACTGGGTTGCCAGCCTCCTGCGTGCCCTGTCTCTTCAAGAATTTGTGCCGCTACTCCAGCAACTCTGTAGAGCACTGTGGTTCAAGGTGTCTAAGCTTAGCGTCTAGGCTGTCATCTTGTCTGCCTCTCATAGCTGTCTAGTCTTATAAAAGTTATTTAACCCCCCGAGACAGTTTTCTCTCTTTTAAAGTAAGGAGAATAGCTCCTGTGTTCTATGGTTGTGAGGAGGAAATGCTGTTGTTCATATTAACTGCTTGTTCGGTACCTGGCACATGGTAAGCCCTTTGAGTATTGTTGCTATTACTGTTATATTAAAGATAGCATGTACAAGGTAAAATTGAATATAAAGTGAGATTTTACTAATATTTGAATAACATGAAATTTCCAGTTTATATCATTCAAGCTTGCATAACATGCGACTACCCTGTACATCCATCTAACAAATTCTTACCATCAGGAAACCCACAGGCATCCTTTGTGAACTTGATTCATCATCTAAGACAGTGGTTCTCAAACCTATTTGACCCACATCAATTTGCTAGCCTGAACTTAAATCCTTAGGTCATATAATTTACCCATAATCATAATTTCAAAAAATAATATAATCCCCCAACTGTAATAAAAAGAGATAAGATGAAAGACATTTCTGATAAAATAGCATTTCATGTGTAAAATGTGTGCATGACTACACTAGAACATGTAATGAAGTTGGCAGGTGCTTGTGCTTGCCTATCTATAGAATCACCATGAATGGGACAGCTACAAGTGCAGACCGATACAGGTGTGTTGTACGGGTAACTCAAATGTCATTGGTAGCATTGCCATCAGTGACATGGTTTCCTGGAATTGTGAGTTTCTGAACAAAAGAGAGTACAGTTATCCCTCGACATCCATGGATGATTGCCTCCAGGATGCCCTGAGGATACCAAAATCCGCAGAAGCTCAAGTTCCTTGTAGGAAATGGTGTAGTACTCTCATATAAACTACAAATATCCTGCTGTATACTTTAAATCATCTTTAGGTGACTTATAATACCTAATATTGTGCAACGTAAATGCTATGTAAATAGTTGTTACACTATATTATTTAGGGACTAATGACCATGAAAAAACATCTGTCCATGTTCAGTACAGAGGCAGCCATCCTTTTTATTTCCAAATATTTTTGGCCCAAGGGTGGTTGAATCCACGGCTGCGGAGCCCATGGATGATGAAGGGTGACTGTATAGCTTCCTTTGACTTATATATATATTTGCAATCCTGGAAAATTCAGAATATATTAAAAGCATGCAAAAATTACTTGTGCTTGAATGTACAATAGAGTTAGGTTCTAGGCTTGGATGCTTATGAACAGGGTTTTCACCTCCACACATGTCTGGTGGGATATGTGGTCGTCATACACATTGCAGGATTTCTGACATCCCTACTCTCTGCTCATTAAAAATCAGTAGTATTCCCCAACCTTTGTGACTGCAAAAATGCTATAAAGTTCTGAAAGACCCCATAGGGTCCAGGACCTCTTCTTAGAGGTGAGGGTGCTGGAGGATGTGGCTGGAGCAGACAGGGTGACATCCTCAAGGACTAGTTTCTTTCTTAGCTCTTCAAATCCTGGAGAGATGGGTGGGTAGATGCCAGTCTGCCTTTCTGATTAGAGTTTCCCCTTGATCCCTACAAAAATCTTTTGAGAAAGGAAAGGAGGCCAGAGGGGCACTGACCCTGAAAGCAAGCACAGCCCTTTCCTGAACGATTTCGTCTGTAGGAGGCAGCACTTTTGATGCCGACTCCTAGCCTATCAGAGAAAGGTTGCCTTGCTCTGTTGCATCTTAACTGAGGAGATGCCAAGTTTCTTCCTCAGTGTTTACAGTGAAGCTTGTTTATTTTGAGACCCTTTCTGTGGTGTTGTGGGAAAGCACAGAACGTACAGAGAAGAGCCCCATGAAGTAAAATCTCTGTGATTAAGCCAGCAGAATGTGTGCATGCTGGTTTTTTAAAAAGCCACATTTGCATGCAGATTGCACACAAAGGAGGTGTTTGGTTACATATACCCTGAGACTCTCAGGAGGTGGTCAGTTTTAATCTGCAAGTCACAAAAGGAAAAAGTAAATCATACAATAATGGACATCATCTTGAAAAATGATGTGAGAGGAAACAGCCTTCATCTTCCATATTTTGTTCCTTTTCTAAGCTGGGTTTAATGGAGACATTGGTACCCTGGCTTAGAAGGTGACCCTGGGGTCACGTCCATCACTGGACTTGCATGGAGCTTGAGTTCTCTTATTTGTTTTAATAATTCATACTATCTTTTATTTTTCACAATGAGGGCTGATCTATAGCAATTCCATCTCCCTCAGGGACAATGTTATTCTTCAAGAAGATTTCCTTGCAAAATTACTTTGAGAGACCATGAGAGAAGAGGAAGGAACATATATCTTAATTAAGAACTGTACTTGAAGGAGTTCCTGCATAAAGAAAGTAGAAAACATTCTAATTACAAGCAATAAAAATATCCTGACAACCAAAATTCCCACATGAGTAATACTTTACCTAGCAAATGATACTGGGAAAATCATAGTATTTACTTTCTAAAAAGGAATCCTTTTAAGTTTTATTTTTAAAATTATCATCAGTAAAATGGACTTTTTTTCTGTTGGTGTACAGTTCTGTGAATTTTTAACACATATATAGCCATCATCATAATCAGGAGACAGAGCAGTTCCATCACCCCAAATAACTCTTTACTCCAGTTCCTGGCAACCGCTTATCTGTTCTCTATGCCTATAGTTTTATCTTTTTGAGAATGTCATGTAAATGACATTAGTATATCATATTGTTAGGTAACATTTTGAAACTAACTTTTCTTGCTCAGCATAATTTCTTTAAGTTTCATCCAACTTCTTATAAGTGTCAATAGTTTGTTCCTTTTTATTGTTAAGTAGTGTTTTATTGTATGGATGTCCCATGGTTTATCCAATTTACCAGTTGAAGAACCTTTGGGTTGCTTCTAATTTTTGGCAATTATGAATAGAACTGTCTCTAGGGTAGCTACTCAGGAGTAGAACTGCTGAGAGATACCATAAATATATATTTAACTTTATCAGTAACTGCCAAACTGTTTTCCAGAGTGTTTGTCTGCACCATTTTGCATTTCCACCAGCAATACATGAGCGGTCCAGTCATTCTGCATCCTTGTCAGCACTTGGTGTTGCCAGTATTTAATTTTAGCTATTTTAATGGTTTCAATTTACATTTTAATAATGGCTAATGATACTGAACATCTTTTCATATGCTTGTGTATTCTTCAATGAAGTGTCTCTTTTTATGTCTTTTGCCCATTTTTTAAAATTGGGTTGTTTGTTTTCATGTTTTTGAGGTTTGAGAGCTCTTTATGATGCATACAAGTTAGATGTGTGATATTTTCACCTAGTTTGCAGCTTTTCATTCTCTGAATAGTTTCTTTAGTACAGCAAAAGTTTTTAATTTTGATAAAGTCTAGGTTATCAATTTTTTTCTTTTATGGAGTATGCTTTTTGTGCCATGTTTAAGTATTCATTGCCCAATCCAAGGTCATGGGTTTTCTTCTAAAAGTTTTATAGTTTTACATTTTACATTTAGATCTATGATTCATTTTGAGTTGACTTTTGTATGAGGTATGACATTTAGGTCAAAATTTACTTTTTTGCCCACGGATGTCCAATTATTCCAACCATTTCTTGAAAAGACTATCCTTTCTCCATTGAATTGCTTTGATCCTTTGTAAAAACTAAATCAGCCTTATTTGAATGGAATTATTTCTAGAGTCTCTATTCTGTTCCACTATGTGTTTATCCTTTTGCTAATACCACCCTGTCTTGATTACTGTAACTTTATAGTAAGTCTTAAAATTGGGTACTTTAAGTCCTTCCATCTTATTCTTCTTTTTCAGAATTGCTTTAGCTATTATTATTCATTTGCCTTTCCATGTAAATTTTAGAATCAGCTTGTCTGTATCTACAGAAAATTCTGCTAGTATTTTGATTTGTATTGTATGGAATATACAAATCAATTTAGAGATAATTAATATTTTTACGATGTTGAGTCTCCTAATTCATGAACACAGTATGTCTCTCCAATTATTTAGGTCTTCTTTGATTTCTTTCATCAGAGTTTTGTAGGTTTTATATAGAGATCCTATACATAATTTGTTAGATGTATACCTAAGTATTTCATGTTTGGAACTATTGTAAATGTTATAGATTTTTCAATATCAGTTTTTAATTGGACACTGTTCGTGTATTAATTTCTATGGCCACTGTAACAAATTATGACAACTTGATTCTTAAAACAACAGAAATGTATTCTCTCACAGTTCTGGAGGTCAGAAGTCCACAATGAGTTTTGAGCCAAAATTAAGGTGTCATCAGGACTGTGTTCCCTCCAGAAGCCTTGGGAGAGAATCCCTTCTTTGCCTCTGCCAGCTTTTGGTGGCTGCTGGCATTTCTTGGCTTGTAACTCCATCATTCCAGTCTCTTCTCTGTCTTCATATTGCCTCTCCTCTGTGGTCAACTTTCCATCTGCCTCTGTTTCATAAGGACACTTGTGATGGCATTTAGGGTCCACCTGGATAGTCCAGAATAATCTTCTCATCTCAAGATCCTTACCTTAATCATGTCTGCAAAAACTTCACACAGGTATCAGGTGATATCACTGGTCCAGAGATTGGGACCTAATATCTTTGAGGACATTTTCAGCCTACTATAGTAGTGTTTAGTAATGAAGATTTGTGTGTGTGTGTGTGTGTGATTTTTTGGGGTTGACTTTATATTCTGCAACCTTGCTAAACCAATTTATTAATTCTAGGAGTTTTTTGGTAGATTCCTTAGGATTCTCTGTATAGACAATCATGATATCTGCAAATAGGGACACTTTGATTTCTTTCTTTCCAATATGTATGGCTTTTATTTCTTTTTCTTACCTTATTATATTGACTAAGTCTTCCTATACAATGTTGAGTAGGAATGGTGAAAGTGGACATCTTTGTACCTAGTCTTAGGGGGACAGTGTTCAGCTATGCACCATTAAGTATGATGTTAGCTGTAAGATTTTGTAGATATCCTTTAATAAGTTCTTTTCTATTCTTTCTTTGCTGAGAGTTTTTATTTTATCATGAATGCACGTGGAATTTTGTCATGATTTTTCTGCATCAATTAATAGACTTATCTATTGTTTCTTCTTTAACTTATTAATATGATGGATTACATTGACTGATTTCCAAACATTGAATCAACCTTGCATTAATGAGACAAATCCCACTTTGTCATGGAGAATTATTATTTTTATACATTGCTTATTTTGATTTGGAATATTTTGTTGATGATTTTTATGTCCATGTTCATTAGAGATATTGGTCTGTAGTTATCTTGTCTTATACATCTCTTTCTGGTTTTCGTATCAGGGTAATTCTGGCCTCATAAGATAAAACGGGACATGTTCCTTCCTCTTCTATTTTCTGAAAGAGACTGTGGAGATTTGGTGTTTATGTTTCATGGATTTTGCCGATGGAATCATTTGGGCCTAGTAATGTTATTTTTCAGAAGGTTTTTGACTACAAATTCAATTTCCTTCATAGTTTATATGACTATTCAGGTTATCTATTTTATCTTGGATAAGTTTTAGTAGTTTGTAGTTTTTGAGAAATTGGTCTATTTCATCTAAGTTGTCAAAAGTATATGCATAGAGTTGTTCATAGCATTCTGATATTATTCTTATATTGCCTGCAGAATCTATAGTCATGTCTCCTTTTTTCCTTTCTGATAATATGTACTTTCACTTTTGTTTTGTTGTCAGTCTTGCTAGTGCGTTATTAATGTTATGGATATTTTCAAAGAACCAGCATTTAGGTTTTTTCCTTTTCCCTGTTGTTTTTCTGTTTTCAGTTTCATCAATTTATTTTATGTTTATTATTTCCTTCCTTTGGCTTGCTTTGAGTTTATTTTGCTCTTCTTTTTTCTATTTTCTAAGGTTAAAACTTAAATTGTTTGAGATCTTTCTTCTTTCCTAATATAAACACTTAATCCTGTAAGTTTCCCTTTTTTTCTTTGTTTTTTTAAATTTTATTTTTTTTTAATTTAAAAATATTACAGGGGCACAAACATTTAGGTTACATATATTGCCTTTGCACCGCCTGAGTCAATAGCTACAAGCATGCCCCTCCCCCTGTGCACTGCACCCATTAGGTGTGAATATACCAACCTCCCGCCCCCTCCCACTTGCCCAACACCCGATGAATGTTACTTTCATATGTGCACATAAGTGTAGATCAGTTAGTACCAATTTTATGGTAAGTATACGTGGTGCTTGTTTTTCCATTCTTGTGATACTTCACTTAGGAAGATGGGCTCCAGCTCCATCCAGGATAATACCAGAGGTGTTAGTTCACCATTGTTTTTTGTGGCTGAGTAGTACTCCATGGTATACATATACCACATTTTATTAATCCACTCATGGATTGAGGGGCACTTGGGTTGTTTCCACATCTTTGCAATTGTGAATTGTGCTGCTATAAACATTCGAGTGCAGATGTCTTTATTGTAGAACATCTTTTTTTCCTTTGGGTATATGCCCAGGTGTGGGATTGGTGGATCAAATGGTAGTTCTACTTTTAGTTCTTTGAGGTATCTCCATATTACTTTCCATAGAAGTTGTACTAATTTGCAGTCCTACCAGCAGTGTATGAGTGTTCCTATCTCTCTGCATCCACACCAACATTTGTAAGTTTCTTTTTTAAACGTTATTTTAGCTGCATTCAACAAATTTTAATATATTGTATTTTCTTTTTCATTTAGTTCAAAATATTTTCTAATATTCTTTTAGACTTACTCTTTGACCCACTGACTATTTACAGGGGTGTTGTTTAATTTCCAAGTGTCCTATTATCTTTTGCTATTGATTTTTAATTTAATTCCATTATGATCTAGAATACTTTGTATAATTTCAGTTATTTACATATGTTAAGGTTTGTTTTATGACCCATGATATGGTCCATCTTGATGAATTTTTGGTTGTTTGGATATTGGGTTTCCTTTAAAGAGAGTCATGCTTCTAAACTGGGCCCATTTGTTTGCATATTCACTCAGAATTCTTCCTGGAAGGTTGTCACTCACAGCCAATTCTTTCCTTTGTCTAGAACATCCAGGATGTGAGAAGTGATGACGAGGATGAGTATGAAGAGGAAGAGGAAGAGGAGGAAGAAGAAGAGGCTACCAAAGGCAAAGAGATAGACTGTTTGAAGAATGGCCTTGGGGCCGACAGGCACCTCATTCCCAATGGTCAACACGGCTGTTAGCTTGAAGCCTACATAACTCCCATGGCACAGCGTGCTGCAAAGACTGTTGGAAGTCTGGAATGCTCCCCCATTTATTGCTGAGGCCTAGAGGATCCACAGAGACCCCAGACTCCAGATTCTGCCCTTCCTTCTCTCTAACCCCCACCTTCCCTCCTACCTAAGATGTGTTTAACAAACTATTGTTAACTTGTGTTGAAATGTTAAATATAAGCATGCCCATGGATTTTACTGCAGTTAGGACTCAGACTGGTCAAAGATTTCAAAGATTTATCCAGGGAACTGTTTCAGTTCTAATTGCATTCCTTCATGCATTTAACTTTTTCAGGAGCTCACTTTGTTATAGGCCCTTTCACCTTCTCACTTTGCCTATCCGCAGTATGGTTTGAGTAAACCCATTTTTTCCAGGTGGGTTTGGCCACAAAGAGCAGCTCATCTCCCGAAAATGAGTTAGAAGTGGCAATGGAACAGAGACAGAAGGACCAAACCAGGAGACAGGCTTCCAGGGTTCTAGGACCACTTCCCACCTAAAGCAAACTTAGGTGCTTATCCCTACAGTGCAGATGGTAATACCTGCCTTGCCACCTCACAGGGTTGGAGTAAGGATCAGATGAGATAACAGAAGTGGAAGTGCATACTGTCCACTGTGGGGGTGTTGTTAACGGACCCTCTTTGCACTCTGATTCCAGCTCTGTTTGGGAGAGAGAAACCTGGCTAACCTTGGCATTGAAAGGACCTGATGAAAGGCACAATCTTAAAAAAAAATCCCTCTTAAATATGTCTGGAGATACTTGAAAATGAAAATACCAAGAAGGCTGTTTCCATTTTATTTGGTAACTATTTATTTGTTAGCTCCACAAGGATAATTGTCAAATTCCCCTGGAATTCTTCTCCCTCAGGCCCCATGGCCAAGGGAAGGGAGTTTGGGCCCTGTTCCTCCTTGTCCTTTGCTGTCTCTCATTCTTTTCCTCTCTAACAGGGAGGCTTCCTGCTGCTGCCCTGGCCCTTCCTTCAGGCCAGCAGAGCTACCCAGTGCACTGTAAAGGTCTACCTGTGGCCTCTTTGAGGGGTCAGACCCAGGTCAGGTTGCTCACTGAGCCTCCAGGGAGGGCACACATGTGAGCACCTGACTCAAAAGAAATCTTGGAAACAGAAAAAGGATGCTACATAATTTCATCTCACTCTCCAATCCAATCAGACCGCATAATGGTAAAACAGCACAACACAAAAGGCTGAAAAATACCTCTCAGAAATGTCCAAGGACAGGTGCTAGAGTCAATGACAGCTCTCTGGGAGGATGGATAGTGGCTGTTAGGTCAGCAGCCAGCTCTCCCTCACCCTCCAGTAACATGTCCCCACCCCCTTTTACAGTCTTGTCACTGCAAGGGACATACCTGAGCACAGTGTTCAGGGCCAACCTTGGAGACTGCTCAGGTGCCCACTGACCAAGGAGGGGCCAAGCCTTCCAAAGGAAGAACTTCAGCAGACTATGCACCCTCCCTTCACCCTCTGCCCCAGTCGCTCATATTTTGGGATCAGATTTTGTATCTTCATCCTGTTTTGCTCAGTGGCTCATGTTATAAAGCCACAAGGGAGGTCAGAGTGTGGGGACTGGAAAACCAGCCCCGACCAGTGCAGTTTACAAGGCCCCTTCACTGTACACAGAAAACAGGCCTGAGTTCTTTGCTTTTTAATAAAGATATGTTTTTAAAACCTTCAGGCTAAACAAAAACAAACACACAAAAAAACTCTTTAGAATCAATCTTTCTTGAACATAATCTCTTTTTGAGAAATCATTAGAAGAAAAACAAGTGTCAAATTTTCTCTGCATAATTTTTGCTTTTATGAATGCAGTAACATATGCATTATATGTATAAAGTGACATTATAAATCTAAAATGCCTCCACTCACTTGAGGGCATAGCTGTTCATTTATTAATATTATATTATTATTATTTTGGTGGAAGAAGATATTTTTTGTTTCCAGTTAACAGACTATTTTTTCCTTGATTTATTTTGGTCTTGTCTCTGTACCAAATATCTTCTTGCTTAAGGTAAAATATTGTTTGTTTAAGTCTCTATTGTCCACGTTTTTTTCTCATTTGAATGTTGAAGGTAAAATTGATATACCGATCTCAGTATCTCTTATACAGCTGGAAGCACTGAACTACTTCGTAAGAGGTAGATATATATTTTTGTAACATCTTTTAGGGCTTTTGTGGTTAATTTTAAAGGTAACCTCTCTTTCTACAGGAAACAAGGGCTCAGGACTATGCCAGACAACTTAATAAAAATGCAATCCACAGTGCCATCAATATTGTAACGGTAAATGGCTTACAATAAAACAAAAATAAAAGCATGCATCGTGATTGAGTAGATTCAGCACACACATTGCTGGTCTTCTTAGAGATAAACCAGATCTCCCTGTGTAATGGAAACAAAGATTTGCCAGTCCTCCAGAAAGGCCCTACCAGGAATCAGAGGAAAACAGAGAGGGAAGGGAGCCAGGTTTCAACATTCAGGCTACTGGCCTTGGGGTACCAGACACCAGCTGGGAGGAGGTGGTCGGGCCTGGATGACAACCCCATGCCTAACTGCAGTGAGCCTCTTGGCTAAGCTCAGTGGAGACAGCCAGCCAGCCCGGGGGCTGGAATCTGACCAGGGCCTGACATCTGGGCCCTGTGCAGGAACTGTCAAAGTGATAAGAAAGGAGACTGATTCTCAAGGTATTTTTTCAGCTACATTTTCTATATGTACTTTTCAAAGATGTAGGAGGAAATAGGGTGTAGATTGATGGTTCAACTGGCTGTCCATCAGAATTATCTATGGAGCTTTAAAAAAATGTACCTTGCCTGCTGCCTCCTCCACATTTTGATTGAATACTTCTGGGTGAGAAGCAGAAATCTGCATTTTAACAGACTCCCAAGTACATTTGAAGAGCAGTCAGGATGCTGTGCCCCCACCTGGTTTTGTTCCTATTATCAATTTTATACACTAAGAGATGGGAAAATGCAGTGGTACAGACTATTTAATCCAGAATAAAGTAAGAAAAAAGAGAAGGAAACATAGAACAGGCAAGACAAATATTAAACTCCTATTAAGGTGGTGAGTATGATGGTAGATTTCAACCCAATTTTATCAGTAATTACACCAAATATAAAACCAAAGAGTCCCAGATTGGATTTTTAAAAATCTCAACTATATGGTCCTTATAAGGGATATGCTTTAAATATCAGGAAAAAAAATGTTGAAAGTAAAAGGATGGAGAAAGATATCCCATGCAAACCCCATCCTCCCCCAAGCTGCTGTAGTTATACCAACATAAAACAAAGGCAAGGAGACCTAGGGGATAGTAACAAGAATGTTCCATAATAATGAAAGGGATCGATACACCAGGAAAATATTAAAAATTGAAATTTATATATACCTAACAATATAGCTTCAAAATATATAAAGAAAGATTTCACAGAATTAAAAGGAATTAAACAAATTCATAATCATGTTTGGATGATTTTACTACATCTCTCGGTATCTGATAGAACAAGCAGACAAAAAATTAGTAAGAATATAGGAGATTTGAACAATGAAATTAACAAAATTGACCTAATTGAGATATATAGAACACTGTACCTAACAACCGCAGAATTTATATTCTTTTCAAGTGCACGTGGGACCTTTACCCAAATAAACTATATGATAAGCCTTAAAGCAAATTCCAAAACATTTCACAGGTTTAAAATCATATAGAGAGTATGCTCTCACTGATCACAATGAAATTAAACTAGAAATCTGTAACAAAAAGATAAATGGAAAAACCTCCACACATTTTTTTTTAAAGTTTATTTAACTTTATTGACTACTTTGCGGTCACTCTGCAAAGCGTCAGGAAGAGAATACTACAGATGAAATCGGAGGCTGCACTCACTGGTTATCAGCTTATCAAAGCTTATTATGTCCACTGCTCGTCAATAATCACATAGATTTACGTGACTTCAACATTATGCAGATTTTCTCAGTCTTCTCCATCTTTTCCCATCCTCAACTAGAAGTGGAAGTCTATTACATTTTTCTCTGCTTTTTTTTTTTTTGCATTTAATAGAAACACATACACACACACACAATCTCAGTTTAGTCTGAAGCACATTAAAGTTTCCTTTTGCTTTCCCATAATTCCAAATGTCTCAACTAAATTTCTCATTTAAAAAACCAATCTGTTTTAATTTTTTATCTATCTTTCAACGTAAAAGTTTTAATATTGAATTGTCATTTGATGCCAGCCCTTTTAAAAGATATATAAATTTGGACTCTATTAATTGAAATAAGGACATATTTATAATCTTCCAAATATCATTTCTCACTATTAAATATTGAAACGTATTTATTCTGCTTACCAAACTTTAATTCTCTGCAAAATACTATTTTTTGGGGAAAATATTTTATTTTATTTTTATTTATATATATACATATTTATTTTAGAATATTACAGGGGTACAAATGTTTTGGTTACCTAAATTGCTTTTGTACTGTTTGAGTCAAAGTTATAAGTGTGTCCATCACCCAGATAGTGTGCATTGTACCCGTTAGGTATGAATTTACCCATCCCATCCTCCCCCCTCTCACCTGCTGGATTTCCAATGAATGTTATTTCCATATGTGCACATAAGAGTTGATCAATTAGTCCCAATTTAATGGTGAGTACATGTGGTGTTTGTTTTTCCATTCTTATGATACTTCACTTAGAATAATGGTCCCCAGTTCCATCCAGGTGAATACAAGAGATATTAGCTTACCAATTTTTTTTATAGCTGAGTAGTACTCCATGGTATACGTAAACCACATTTTATTAATCCACTAATCCACATATTTTTAAATTAAGCAATACACTTCTAAATAACCCATAGATCAAAGAAGAAATCATAATGGAAATAAATCATTTTGAACTTAATTATAATAAAAAAATAACAAAAAATATGTGGGGTGCAACTAATGACAAATTTAGAGGAAAATTTGTATTATTAAAAGGTTTTATAAGTAAAGATAAAGGCTGACAAAAATTGGTGGTCTAAATATCTCCCAAAAAGTAAGAAGGAAAATTAGTGAAATAGAAAACTAACATATAATAGTGTCAAAAACAAAGTGTTGGTTCTTTAAAAGAAAAAATTTATAAAATTCTAGCAAGACTGATCAAAAATGATACAAATAATCAATATTAGAGGTGGAAATGATCCATCACTATAGGTCAAGCAGGGATCAAGCAGATAGCAAGAGAATATTGGGAACAGTTTTGTCAATAAATTAAAAATGTAAGTAAAATGTATAAATTCCTAAAAAAATACAACTTGTCAAAATGGACACCAGAAGAAATAAATATCTAAATCACTGCTCTATCTAAAACAAAATGGATTCTGAAATTTTAACACCCTCCCCCAAAATAGAACACATTAGGCCCAGATCAGTGAATTCTTCCAATATTTAAGGAAGAAACAACACAAGTATTACACAAACTTTCCCAGGGACAGAAGGAAGAAACTCTTCCAAATTTGTTTTATAAGGCCAGCATAATCTTGATACCAAAATCTGACAAGAATATTAGAAGAAGAAGAAGGAAAAAAACTATAGGCTAAGTCAATCATGAACATAGGTACAAAATTCCTAAAAAAATTTAAAAATTTTAAAAAAGCAAACTAAATTCAGCAATATGTGAAGAAATAGTGCATGAAAAATAAGTTGGGCTTGTTCTAGGAACTTGAGATTAATATTTGAAAATCAATGTTATTCACCATTTTAAAAAATACAGGAAAAAATCCATGTTTAAAAACCTTCAACATACATTCATTAAAACAAAAACAAAAACCCCTTTTAGCAAAGTAGTCTGGAATTTTCTTAATCTGATAAATAACATATTCTAAAAACATAAAGCCAGCATTCTATAATCCTATAATGGTTAAATATTGAAAATATTGAAAGCTTTTCCCCCTGAGATTGTTATTAAGCCAAGGGTGCCCATTATCTTCAAGGATACTCATCATTCTGAACATATTTAACTTTGTATTTTTCATCCTAGCCAATGCAGTATTTCAAGAAATAAAAATTACATGGTTGGAAAGGAAGAAATAAAAACTGTCATTGCAGATACAAATGTAAAAAAAAATGTACATTTGTGTGTGTGTGTGTGCATAATTTATATAGAAACACCAAGAAGCAAGACTGGCCAAGACAATCTTTAAAAGAGTGAAGTGAGAGAACTTTACTAAATACCAAGACTTGCTATAAAGATGCTATATTTAAGGCAATGTGAAATTGGTACAAGGATAGACAGAACAGTAAAACTGTATAAAGTCTAGAAGCAAATTCATACATATGTGGGCAGCTGGATATCTTTAATGATAAAAATTAAACTTGGCTCCTACTTAACACCATGCATAAAATAAATTCCAGGGTTTTTGTATATCTAAATGTGAAAGGTAAAATAATAACTCTTCTGGAGGGAAACATAAGAGGATACCTTCATGACCTTAAAATAGGCAAAGATTTCTTGAACAAAACATCAAGCATTATGCATAAAGGAAAATATTAATGAGTATTATCTAATTAAAATAAAGAAATTTGTTTATCAAAAGATACCATTAGGAGAGTGAAAAGCCAAGCCATAGAGTGAGACAAAATATTTGCAACACTTGTAACTGACAAAGGGCTCACATCCAGAATGTATAAAGAACTCCTACAAAAAGTAATAATAAAAACATGCTCCCAACCCAATAAAAAAATGAGCAAGGCAATTAACCACTTTACGAATGACTATATCTCAATGTCCAATACACATATGAAAAGGTGCTCAATTTCATTAATCATGAGAGAAATGCAAAGTCCAGCCACCTTAAGGCACCACTACACATCTACCAGAATATTGATACAAATGACAGTCATGTGGAGCAACCAGAACTCACACATTGTTGGAATGTAAATGATTACAGACACTTTGAAAAACAGTTTGTCTCATATATATGTATATATTATCACCCCGCAGTTTCACTTCTAGGTATACAGTTGACTCTTAAACAATGCAGGAGTTAGGGTCACTGACCTCGTGCACAGTCGAAAATCCACATGTAACTTTCAACTCCCCCAAACTTAACTCCTAATAGCCTACTGTTGACTGAAAGCCTTACCAATAACATGAATATTCGATTAACACACATTTTGTATGGTATATGTGTAATATACTGTATTCTTACAATAAAGAAAGCTAGAGAAAAGAAAGTGTTCCTAAGAAAATCATAAGGAAGAGAAAATGTATTTACTATTCATTGAGTGGAAGTGGATCATCATTAAGGTCTTCACCCTCATCATCTTCACATTGAGTAGGCTGAGGAGGAAGAGGGAGAGGAGGGGTTGGTCTTGCTGTGTCTGGGGTGGCAGAGGCAAAAGTGAACCTGCACAGTTCAAACCTGTGTTGTTCAAGGGTCAACTGTATATCTGAAAGGCATGTACGTGAATGTTCATATCAGTAATGTTCATAATTGCCCAAACAGGACACTTTCCAAATGTCCATCAACAGTAGAATGGTTAAATAAATTGTGGTATATTTACACTATGGGATACTATGTAGCAATGAAAACAAACTAGTATTTAGAACAATGTGGCTTCATTTCACAATCTTAATGTTTTGTAAAAGAATCTGCTGGAAAATGAATACACATTTTATGTTTCTGTTTTTCAAGAGCAGACAAAACCAATCTATGATGCTAAAAAAGTCAGGGTACTGGTTACCTCTCGGAAAAGGGCGGGACTTTGCCTAGGTGGGAGCCCAAGGCGGTTTCAGGATGCTGGTAATGTTCTACTTCTCGACCTGAGGGTGGTTACATGGGTGTGTTCAATTTTTGATAAGTCATCAAAGTGTACACTTATGATTTGTATACTTTTCCATATGTATATTATAATTTTTTAAAATTGTGAAAATGAAAAAGAAAGGAAAATCTGGCTACTTTTACCTGCCAGAGACAGCTGACGTTATTGACCATAATCTCTTCTTTATAAGAGATTTTGATACAAAAATAATCTTTAAAATATACATAAAAGCCCATAATCTCACCACCAGACAATCCGTATTGGGATTTAAAATAACAGTAATAAAAGTCATAAATGTGCATAGTTAGACCAAAATCAACACAAAAATGCAAACTCTCTGCACAGTCTCCCTCCAAAAGGGAAGTTCTCAACCTTCATGGTGATTCGATCCAGAAACATCCTTATACCTATTTTAGCAAATATCCATTGTTGCATGCCAGCTCCTCAAATATCCCCAACACAACTCACTGCTAAGACAGAGCCAGGGCAGTAAGAGATGCCCTCCCTCCAGAGAGCCGCAGCAGTGCTCAGTTGGGGAAGGACAAGGTCCAATTGCATTGAGAATCTGAAGTTAGGTTTATGGGGCTTTCTAAATTGGCTAAAGATGGTGATATCACGGTTTGGAGCTGGTAAAAGCAGCAAGGCAAAGGTCTTGAGGTGAGGGGTTCAAAGAGTCTTAGGGCTGTTGAGGAGTAAACTATCAGGGCTTTTTATTGATCTTGTGAGAAGATCCTCAAATGAACAGTGTAGTTATTTGCCTGCAAAAATCTTCTGGAATAGTAAAATTATGCTAATGAAGATGAGTAGTCAAGTTATGTTAATACAGACAGTGAGCTGTGTGGGGGTCTGTGGTTTGTGTTCTCAGTACCATAGTTACTTATGTTACCTCTGTATACACGATCGGTTCTGAATCCATGGATGCATTCAACCAACTGTGGATGGAAAATATTTTGTATGGGGGGGATTGTGTCTGTCCTGAACATGTACAGACTTTTTTCCTGTCATTATTTTGTAAACAATACAGTATAACAACTATTCACATAGCATTAACACTGTATTAGTTATTACAAGTAATCTAGCAATGATTTAGTGTATGGGAGGATGTGCATAGGTTGTGTGCAAATACTACACCACTCATTGTATATAAGGGACTTGAGCATCCGAGGATTTTGGTACCCATGGTGGGGGAGCAGTCCTTCCTGGGGTGGGGGACTGTCCTGGAACCAATCTCCCACAGATGTGGAGGGAAGACTGTACTTACATTATCCTTATTCATATAAACTCTGCACTAACGTGCCCATCCAAGTAAGAGGGAAATGAAGGCAACTTCTATGTATGCCCTTGGGACTGTGAACACCCAGAGGGGGCGCCTTTATCTAATTTGAATTAAGGTTCCATATAGGCTGTTAGCAATAACAATATATTTTTAAAACCAAAACACCCATACTCTGAGTCACACACTTGTTCCATACCTTGCCTTTTCTCATTGCTGCATTGTAGAGAGCTTTCCCAATCAGCACAAACATATCCACTTCATCTCTTTAAGGGCTGCCCAGTAATACTTAGAAATGTATCATAAAGTATTGAACCAGTCTCATATTGTTGCACACACACTTGAGTTGTTTCTAATTTTTAGCTCTTAATGATATTGCAGCAAACATCCTTGGGAGGAAGTGTTGCATCCCAGGCTGCCTGAATTAAAAATCCCTACTTCATGATACACTGTGTCATTTTGGGCAAGTCACTTAATCTCTTCAACCTCAGTTTACTCATATGTAAAATGGGCATAGAAACTTCATTGTGTCATTTGAGGATTCAATGAGATGACCCACATAAAGAATTTTTCACCCTGCTTTTATATAGCAAGGACTCAGTAAATGCTAAGTCTTCTCATACTCACAATTACCAACTAGTCAATTTCCACCAGTGTGATTTCTGGGTCAAAAGGCACATGCTTTTTTTTTTTTAATAGGTACAAATTGCCTCATTTTATGAAATTTAAATTCTACTGAAAGTGAGAGTAGCCATTTTGTTGAAACAGAAATCATCAATCTCTGACCTTTTTGCCCGTCTGAGAAATTTAATGTCCTATTGTTGTTTTGACTTGCATGTCTTTAATGTGAACGAGGTGGAGCAGTTGTGGTTTTTAAAATTTGCTCGCCCTTTTTTTTTATTGGGTTAGTGCTCTTTTCCTTACAGATTTCTATGAGCTCACTATAAATAAGGAGATTGGTTTCTTTTCTGTCATATGTAATATAAAATTTTCCCAGTTTGCTTTTGGTCTTATGAATTTATATGTACTACTTTGGGGGACCCCAATTTTTTTGTTGATGTAAAATATACCAGTCGTTTCCTTAATAGTCTTTTGAGTCTGTTTCTTGCTTGGAAAATCTTCCCTAAACAGAATATACAAAAAAAAATTCACGCTTCTTTTTATAATTAACGTGGATTAATGAACTCTTTGCACCATCTGGTATTTATTTTGGTGAAAGAAGTGAGGTAAATAGGATTTTTTTAATGGTTTGCTCAAGTGCCTCAAGGCATTTGCTGAATACTTTTTTTTTCCTCTCTTATGCTTTGAAATGCCACCCTTAAATTCCCCCACGTATTTGTGTCTCTTGTCTCTTTCTGGACTTTCCATTCTGTTTCACCAAAGTGCTTATCCAATACCAAATTGTTTCAGTTAACATAGCTTTATAATAGGTTTTCACATGGTTGGGTCAGTAACCCACCTTTCTTCTAGTTTTCCAAAATTGTATTGGCTCATCCAACATTTTAATTTTATTTAACTTTATTTCCAACATTTGTTTTATTCCAGACTAGAAACTGAATGAATTCTAGTTTTTGTTTTGTTAGGTTCCACACCAAATCCTGATGCTATGCTAGTTTGAGATTACTTTAAATTTATAAACTTAGGGGAATTGACAATTTACCATATTGAGTCTTCCTGGCCAAGAGTAAATTGTGTCTTCCTATTCAGTTAAATTCTCTTATATTCCTCAGTAAATTTGGGAGGTTTTATTTCTATAGACCCTGAACATTTCCTTTAAAGCTTTTACTGAGGTAATTTATCTCTTCATTTATTATTGTAAGATTTTTACTTCCTTCTATTTTCTGGGTTATTTTTGATATTTAGAAAAGCTACTGATTTTTGTAATATTATTTGTGAAATACGCCACTCTACTCATGTTTCTAATGTGTTTCTAGTGACTCCTGGGTTTTCTATGTATAATAATAAATCATCTGTAAGTAATGATAATTTTCCATTTTTCCTCCAATATTTCTCTTTTCTTTTTGTGTAAATGTATTGGCTATTATCTCCAGAATAATGTTAAGTAATAGTGTTGATAGAGAGTAGTCTTGTTTTGTTTCTGACTCTAAAGACAATGTTTCTATTTAATCACTATTAAGCATAATATGGCTTTTAGTTTGACATCTATATTCTTCTATGTTAAGGAAGTACACACCTATTCATATATTCCTAAAGATTTTTTTTAATTTTTAAAAATAAGGACTGGATACGTAATTGCATTTCTTGGGGTGTTGATCTAGTTGTTTGTCCTGGGGCCTGTTAATCTGACAGTAATAGTTTTTACTATTGGACTAGCCTGGCATTCCCAAGGTCTACTCATATTGGTCACAGCATGTTATTTATTAATTTACTGACAGATTTTATTTGCTAATATTTTATTTAGGATTTTAGCATAGTTTTTTTTCTTTTTAAGAAATAGACTTTAATTTTAGAGCAGCTTTAGGTTCACAGCAAAATTGAGTGGAAGGTACGGAGATTTCCCATACATCCCTTCCCTCCAACATGCACAGACCCACCCATTATCAACAACCCTCATCAGGTTGGAACATTTGTTACAATTGTTGCACCTACATAGACACAGTGTCATCACTCAGAGTCCGTAGTCCACATTAGGGTTCACTCTTGGTGTCGTACATTCTATGGGTTTGGACAAATGTATAATGACATGTGTCCACCAGTATGGTATCATACAGATAGTTTCACCGCCTTAAAAATCCTCTGTGCCCTGCCTATTCTTCTGTCTCTCCCCGCAAACCTCTGTCAACCAGTGATCTTTTTACCACCTCCAAAGTTTTGCCTTTTCTAAAATTTCATATAGCTGGAATCATACAGTATGTAGCCTTTTCATATTGGCTTCTTTCACTTAGTAATATGCATTTAAGTTTCCTCCATGTATTTTCATGGCTTGGTAGCTCATTTCTTTTTAGTGCTAACTAATATTCCATGTCTGGATCCACCACTGTTTATTCATCCGTTTATCTCCTGAAGGGCATCTTAGTTGCTTCCAAGATTTGACAATTATGAATAAAGCTTCTATAAACATCCATGTACAGGTTTTTCTGCGAACATAAGTTTTCAACTTACTTAAGTAAATATCAAGGAGCACAATTGCTGGATCATATAAGAGTGTGTTTCATTTTGTAAGAAAATGCCAAATTCTGCCAAAGTGTCTGTACCATTTTGAATTCCCACTAGCGATGAATGAGAGAGTTCCTGTTGTTCCACATCCTCACCAGTATTTGGTGTTGTCAGTGTTTTGGATTTTGGCCATTCCAATAGGTGTGTAGTGGTTTTGCATAGATTTTTCATTAAAAATTTTTTTCTACAGGTTTCTATTTTGTGTTCTTCTTAATGTCTTTTGTACAAATATTGTGCCAGTTTATAAAGAAAATGAAAGGATTCTTTCTCTTCTTATTCGAGAATACTTTAAATAGTATCAGACTTATACATTCCTGGAGAGTTTGAAAAAAATTTACCTTTGAAACCATTTGATTTTGGCACTTTTTGTGAGTGGGGATGGTGGGGCAATTTTTGGAAGCTTTCTCAATTTCTTCTATGGTTATTGGTCTGTTGGGTATTTTTCTATCTCAAGGTCAATTTTGGTCATGTATATTTTCTTAGAAAATAATTTCATCTAGTCAGCTTTTCAAATTTATTTGTATAGAATATTGCAAAATCCTCTGATATATTTTAATTTATTTACATGCATACTTATTTTGCCTTTTTAATTTATAAAGTATGATTGTGCTTGTTTCCCTTTCCTTTTTGATTAGGCTATATAGTAGCTTATCTCCATGACCCATCCCTTAAAACAATCAGTTCTTATAATTATTAATTTGTAACTTTATATTATTTTCTTCTGTTTTTCTTGAGTTTATTGCCCTTTTTCTAATTTCTTGAGCTGGACATTTTTTCCTTGTTTTGATGTATAAGTGTTTAAGGCTATGAATTTTCCCCTGAGCACAGCTTTAGTGACATCCCATACTGCTTTCATATGTTTTGATTTCATATGATTATTTTTAAGATAGTTCATAATTTTAATTTTAATTTTTTTGTTTATCCAACATTATTTATCATATTTTTTAAAATTCTACTTGGTTAATTTATTCCCCATCTATTTTTTATTTTCTAGACTATCTTTTCATTATGGTCAAACCATGTACTCTCTAATATTTTTCATTTTTTGGAGTATATCAATGATATTTTTGTTGCCTAATATATGTCCTAGGGGAACCTGCAAAAGTATATCCTCTGTTAGCAGGATATAGTTCAACCTTACCAATTATTTTATTTAGATGCATATTTATTTTTGATATGTCATGCTTTGACAGGGGTGAGCTAAAGTATTCTATGATCATAACTACAATTTCCAATTTCTCCTATTTTTCCTGTATTTAATTTTTTATTGCTTTTTTTTGGTACATACAGATTTGTGATAATTGTAGTTTCAGGATAGTTTTTAACTTTATTAATATGTGTGCCCTGCCTCAACTAGTTTGACTCTTTCTTTCTGTCTTGAATGTCACATTGTAAATTGTATGACCGATGTTAATAACTTGATCCCAGATTTCTCTTGAAATGAATGTGTTTAAAATAGCTTTGTTCTTTTATTTTTATTCTTTATGATTTTATTTGTTTTAAATTCATATCATAGATTCTGAACTGTTTTTACTCACCACACTTCTCACACCAACTGTGTGTGTTTTCCCATACCAACAACCAATTCTCCAATTCTTAGGACACTCCCTGGGCATCCTCAATTCAATGCAATTCTGGCACTAACTATCTAGAGTTAGCATCAGATTCTGTAGGTTTAAGGGCTCTGTCCCACAAGACTGCCCTCAATTCAGTCACAAGTTCCAGGTTGTGACTTGTACTTCTGACCAATCAGCTACAAATTGAGGGTTCCCTCTATACCCTCCTCAGATTCCTTAATTCCCTAGGACAGCTCATAGAACTCAGAAAGGCACTTTACTTATGCTTATCAGTTTATTATAAAGGATACAACTGTTGAAGTCAAAATAAAAATGTAGAGATGAATCTCTAAATTTAATGTTTTATTTGCGAAAAATGAATTGCAATTCAGGGCATACACGCAGACTGGGTGATCTTCAGTATGTCTGAAGAACAAAGAGAAGGCTGAGGGTTTTATAAAAAACACACAACCAAAAAAAGACTATTACATGTAGTCCTGAGAGAAAGTTTATTGGTATTAGTAAAGCTTTGGAGCTGCAGCCCAATGTGCCATGGGTGGGCAATATTAATCCTACAGTTGTAGCAAGTTATCTCAGCAGCTATAGATCAAAGTAGTTTCAGGTTACAATAAGCAGTTTCAGCCACTGGACTTGCAGAGAATTATATTAATATTTCTAGAGCTATGCTACGTATCTTGAGTGCTTTTTACCCCTGGCTTCTCTATTCTGTTTTAGTTGGGTATGACAAGAATGACCCAATTCTTGGACAGATGAATGATCCATCTTGGATGGATGGATGGTCAACTTTCACACATCTCAGGAACATCCAGATGGAAGGTACGGAGGTAGGGGCACTTCCATGTCCCTCCAGGCACTTCACCATCCCAGTGCCTTGATGTGTTCACCAACACAGAAGTCCTCCAACCCTGCCATTGAGGGTTTTTTATGGAGGTTTAATTATATAGACATGATTGATTAAGTCAGGGGCCAATAGTGATTGACTCAATCTCTAGCTTCTCTCCTCTCCCCAGAGGTCAGGATGGGGCTGAAAGTCCCAACCTTGTAAGCACGCCTTGGTCTTTCTGGTGACCAGTCCCCTTCAGAAGCTTTCTTCATTCGCACACAAAAGACACTCTTACCATCGGATCCAGGGTTTATCGGACTATTGCCAAAACCAGGACATTACTTATATTTTTTAAATCTTTTGATTTTTTTAAAAAAACTTTATACCTTGAATTATGATTACAGATTCACAGAAAATTGCAAAGATAGTACAAAGAGGTCTCCTGTATATTTCACCCAGTTTCTCCCAGTAGTTACATCATACATAATTATGGAATAATATCAGAACCAGGAAACTGACATTGGTACAATGTGTATGTATAATTCTATGCCATTTAATTACATATGTAGATTCCTCTAACCATGACCACAAATAAGAAATGAAACTATTCCATCACCACAAAAATCTCCCTCCTGCTATCCCTCTATAATCATACTTCTCTTTTCCATGACAATCCCTTTTCCCTGACAAGCCAGGTATGTGAATTTGGCTCAACATTTGAAAATCTACTGAAGTAATGCACCATTACATTACAGACTAAAAAAAAACATATGATATATCACTTGATGCAAGAAAACCATTTGACACAATCTAACACCCAGTCATTATAAAACTCTCAGCAAACTAGTAATAGAGGAGAGTTTCCTCAACTTAATAAAGAGCATCTACAAAAAAAAAAAAGCCTATAGCTAACATTGTACTTAATGGTAAAAGACTGAATGCTTTCCCCCTAAGATTCTGAACAAGGCAAGGATGTCTGCTTTCAGAACTCTCATTCTGACTATCTGACAACATAGTAGTGGAAGTCCTAGCCACTGCCATAAGTCAAGATAAAGAAGTAAAAAGCATGCAAATTGAAAAAGAAGAAATAAAGCTGTCTCTATTTGCAGATGACATTATTGTCTAAGTAGAAGATTTCCAGGAATCTACAAAAACCCAATAAAACTCCTAAAACTAATGCATGAATTCAGCAGGTCACAGGATACAAGATCAACACGTAAAAAATAAATTGCATTTCTATTTACTAATATAAGACTGTGGAAATAAAAATTAAAAACAACACTGTTTATAACCACTTCAAGTAAGACAAATCATTTAGGTACAAACTTAAGGAAAACATACAATGTCTGTGTGATGAAATTTACAAAATGCTGAGGAAAGAAATTGTAGAAATCTTAAAAACTGGAGAGAAATACTGTGTTCACGTATTGGAAGACTCAACTTAGTAAAGATCAATTTGGATTCTCTCCAAATTGATCTCTAGATTTAATACAATTCTTATAAAAAACCCATCAAGTTGTCAATGTTGTTGTTGTTTGTAAATATCAACAAGCTTTTTCTAGAATTTATATGGAGAAGATATGCCCCTAGAATAGCTAAAACAATCTTGAAAAATATTTAGTGGGAGGAATTACTCTACCCACATTGACCAACTGATTTTTGATAAAGATACAAAAGCAATTTAATGGAGAAAGGATAGTCTTTTTAACAAACGGTGCTGGAGCAATTAGATATCAAAATGAACCTTGACTCAAACATCACCTATAAAAATTAATTTAAAATTGATTATGGACTTAAATTAAAAATGTAAAACCATGAACTTTTAGAGAAAAAAAAACCCAGAAAATCTTCAGGTTCTTGGACTATGTAAAGAATTCTTAGATTTGACATCAAAAACACAATCCAGGCCAGACTTGGTGGCTCACACCTGTAATCCCAGCACTTTGGGAGGCCAGAGTGGGAGGATCAATTGAGCCAAGAAGTTCAAGACCAGCCTGAGCAATATATCGAGACCTCGTCTGTACAAAGCAAACGACGACAAAAAAAAACCCCCACACAATCCATAAATTGAAAAACTGATTAATTGGACATCATCAAACTTTAAAACTTTGCCCTGTGAAAGACCTCCTTAAGAAGATGAAAAGATAAGCTACATTCTAGGGAAAATATTTGCAGCTGTATATTTGACAAAAGATTTGTACGCAGAATATTTAACATATTGACTGCCACACTAAAAAAAAAATTTACTTGGGGCCACAGTGTTTTATTATGAAAATAGAATAAAAACTTCAAAAACAAAATGATCCTTTCTAATTTAATGAAAAATTTGTTATTTTTTATTTTTTTCTGTGCATGAGTTATATGCAACTTGAAAAGTAGTTTTTGCAGCTCCCAGGGTGAAGAGACATGTGAGTTACATGTACTTCATGATGCCCCAGGCTCAAAACTAGTGTGAGTTAACTACAACCCAGGTGTCAACTAATGTGTTAAATAACTATAATATCAAAACTCACTGTTAAGAAAAACAATGCTATTAGAAAATGGGCAAAACACATGAACAGACATTTCACCAAAGAGGCTATACAGATGGCAAATTAGCACATGAAAAGATGCTCAGTGTCATTAGCCATTAGAGAAGTGCAAATTAAAACCATGATGAGATATCACTACATACATACTAGAATGGCTAAAATAAAAAATGGTGATAACACCAAATGCTGTGAAGATGTGGAGAAATTAGATCACTCATACATTGCTGGAAGAAATGTCAAATAATACATCTACTCTGGAAAATAGTTTGGCAGTTATTTTTAAAACTGAAAGTGCAACTACCATATGACCCAATGGCACTCTTGAGCATTTATCCCAGAGAAATGGAAGCTAATGTTCATACAAAAACTGTGCACAAATGTTCATAAATAATTCAAATGAATTACTTATTCAAATAAAGAAATAAATCAAATGTGATTTATCCTGTAAAAAACTGAGATGTCTTTCAATGAATGATTGGTTAAACAATCTGTCATACATCCATACCGTTCTACTCAGTGATACAAAGGAATAAACTATTAATACACATATTGATACACACAACAACTAGGGTGGATCTTAAGGGAATTGTGCTGAGTGAAAAAAGCCAATCTCCAAAGCTTACATACTGTGTGATTCCATTTATATAATATTCTTGAAATACTGTAGTTGTAGACTTGGGAAACAGATTAGTGGTTTCCAGGAGCTGGGGTTTTTGGGGAGGGTTGTGGCTATAAAGGGGTAGCCTGAAGGAGACTTGTGGTAAAGGAACAGTCCTGGGTCTTGACTGTGGTGGTTGTTATAAAAAGCTACACATGTGATAAAATTTGATATTGTACTCTAGTTGTGCAAAATGCTATCATTGGTGTGGGGGTGTGGGGGTGAAGGCTGCACAGGGCCTCCTTGTATATTTTTTTCCTAACTTCCTATGAATCTACAATTATTTTAAAATAAAAACTTTAAAAACCATTTTTTTGTCACATAATTCCAACATCTGTGTCATCTTGGTATTAGTGATACTGGAGCAGACCACCACCCATGACGGTAGAGAAGGTTCTTGACCTCCACACAGGAAGGAACTCAAGCACAGGGTCACACGTGAGAGAAAGAACAGACAGAAGCATAGGCAGAATTAGATACATTTATTGAAAGCAGAGTACACTCTTAAATCAAAGGAGTGGACTGACCCAAAAAGGAACACAGCCACCCCACGGTTAGGCTCTGCCCATTTATGCTAATCCTCAATAATATGCTAAGCTGGGGTTGGAAAATTCATGAATTTTCTAGGAAAGGGGAGAGTTCCTAGAACTGGGAACCTTCCCCTTTCTTGACCTTGTAGGGTAACTTCCAGGGGTTGCCATGGCATTTCTAAACTGCCATGGTGCTGGTGGGTGTGATTTTTACTATGTTAATGAGGGTAGTTCATTTAGGAACACTGTCGCCTCAACTGTATGCATGCCCCAATTAAAGGAATTCCCCCTTTACCTTAGATAAAGATGTTATGGCTAAAATAAAATGACTAAAGGGCCCCTATTGGTTACATTTATCCTAGCCAAATACATTCACTTTCTTGTGACTTTCTCATCCTGTTGGCCTCTCCTTCTGACCCCTGCCCTCACTGCCTGCCATCTGACTCCGGTCTCATTAGTACCTTTGATGGTCTTTTCTCATTCAAGCTGAGATTGTCCTGGTTCTTGTTAGGACAAATGATTAAAATGATTTTTTTTTATTGTATTGTGAACTAAAATTAAATAAAAATCTTCCTCCCCACCCCACCGACCAGCTGACTGAATGGACCCCCTTCTGGCCAAGAGGATATCCTAAAACTAAATTGTCTGCCACGAGGAGGAGGTCAGATATGCCTCACCATACCCCCCTCCCTTCTTGGAGATGTCCTTTGTAACTCATCAACAGGCCTAAGGCTATGCAAGACAGACCTGCAGGTCCCCAATTTACACAACAAATATATGTCTGGTGACTTGTCTTCTATCTAAAACATTCCAAGCCTTTAGACAAAGCTTCATTTTTTTAACCAATTACAAGTCAAGGAGCTTTTAAACCCACCTATAACCTGTAAGCCCCTGCTTTGAGATGGCCTGCCTTTTCAGGCAAAACCAATGTATGCCTCCCATGTATTGATTTATGACTTTACCTGTAACCCTCTCTCCCTAAAATGTATAAAACCAAACTGTAGCCCAGTCACAGCGAGTCCACTTGCTCAAGGCTTCTTGGGTGTGGCTCTGGGTCACGGTCCTCAAATTCGGCTCAGAATAAACCCCTTTAAAATTATTTTACAGAATTTGACTTCTTTTCTGTTGACAGTATCCTAAACATTCTGGTTATTATGAGACTCTGGATCTTATTTAAATCTTGGCCTCACGAGGCCACCTTTGATACCGTGTTGGTAAGGAAAAGAAGAGAAGGAACTGCCTCGTTACTACCTGCTGAAGGTGGAAATGCAAGTTCCCCACTTTGTCTCTGTTGACACCCAGGTACGGAGGGTGGCTTGTTCCTAGGTGCAGATGGGAGTTTGGGCTCTCCCTAGACTTCCACTGATGCAATGGCACCACCCTGGCCAGTTGGGGCCCCACACTACTCTTCCCCACGCGGCTCCCACTGATGCTGCAGAGTAGGCTGAGCACTCAGGATTGCTGGAAGCTGGCAAATGTCCCAGCTCCCCACTCAGCCTTCTCTGGCACCCACCTGGTGCAGAGAGGGGAAGGTATGCCTCACTGCAACTGGCTGAAAGCCTAGGTTCCCCTTCTCATTCTTTGATACCGGGGTTTTTCATGGCATTTGGCTAAGGCAGGAAAGTTATTGTCTAAGAGTGTTCTATCCATGTACTCACCATCAAATTGGTACTAACTGATCAACACTTATGTGCACGTGGAATTAACATTCACCAGGTGTTGGGCAGTGGGAGGGGGGTGGAGGGGATGGGTATATTCACACCTAACGGGTGCGGTGCGCACTGTTTGGGGGATGGGCACACTTGTAGCTCTGACTTGGGCAGTGCAAAGGCAATATATGTAACCAAAGTGTTTGTACCCCCCTAAAATGCTGAAATTTAAAAATTAAAAAAGAAAAAGAGTGTTCTATCTTGACAGTCTTCCCTTTTACCAGTCTTTCAACCAGAGAGAGCAGGCTTCTTTGAGGGCTGTCTCTACCCATTGGCGTATCCGGTTTGCCAGCTTTTCCAGCACCTAGGCCAAGATACATGAGACAAAAACAAAATCCGAGGAATTCGCTACCATGTTGTTCCTTGGGTCCTATGTTCCCTAGCCAGTCTGACTTCTCTACATTTCTGTGTCTTCTTATGTGTGTTTTAAATATGATGCCCAGGGTTTTAAAGTGTACTTAGCAGGAGGAATGAGGAAAAGTACATTTACTCTCATCTTGTCCAGAAGTCTTTTCTTTTAATAAATAATTGTCTTCCATTTATATTTATTGGCATAATATTTATATTTGTTCTAAGTCCTCTCTTTTCTTATTTTCAGTTTTTAGTTCTTTCCCTTTTCCGTAGGGATTATTTTTCAGTGCATGTGGGTATATGTTTTCCTTTTGCTAATCTGGAAAGTTTACAAATGTGCTAGTGTTCCTAATAATTATCTCTCTATCTATGTTATGTGGGAGGTTGTGATTTCAGATACTCACTAGATTCTCCTAGTTTCCAGTCTTGTTAGAGCCCTGCTCAGACAAGGTTGCTGGGGGGAGCCTACCTGGTAGCCCAGACCAGGGACTATAGGGTGACCTTTGGCTCTGGCAGGCCCTGAGGATTAGCCCCTCCTTTTTCTGTGTAAAATGTCACCATACACAGAGTGGCAGAGAAAGGAAAGGGGAATCTGATTCAAGCTTCTAATATGAAAACCTTCATATCTGCCTTTGGAAAGAAAGGGGATAACTGCGTCAACTGACAGATTTTTACATTAATATAAATTGGGAGTTTCTCTTATATTTTACTTAATCTGGAACCATTTAGGAATATTTTTGTGCAAATAGGTTTGATTTTCTATTGAAAACCCCCAAATGTTCTGGAATTACTGAGGGGGGGAGCCCAGTGCCCTGAGGGAGGCCTGGGGATTCCCATCAACTGTATGTGGGAGCTTCCACTCCCCCCTCTGCTGAGTTTGGGGAAGGCAACACTTTATTTTTCCATCCTCCGCTGCCACCAACAGGATGCTTTTGTTGAGCTTTACTCTCTGTGACTGGCATTGGGAAAACAACAGGCCATCACTGAGGACCACTGGAAGGGCAGGTTTTTAAATGAGAACATCTAAACCCAGCTAGAAGGGTCTTGCCCAAGGTGGCAGTCATACTTGGCCACATTTGTCCCATCTGGGCACCCTCATTTACCTTTTGGTAAAGGACTTAGGGCCCTTTGCTGTCACAGCTGCGGCCTGGCCCGAACACAGGATTGGTGGAATCTGTGCACAGTGCCTGAGGCTTTCCCACTTGAAATCTGAACGGGAGCCCCCACACCTGCCCCTCCAGGCTTGGCTCCAAATCCCCACACTGAAGAGCAGGCTGCTTACTTTGGCAGTTTCCTTGGCTTCCTGCCCCCACAGAGACAGCTGTGTCCCTCTCAGAGCCTGACCCACTGCCTCCCTGGGTCCCTGTGAGCAGCCACTGCTCAGCCCCAGAAGCCGTGTGCAAGTAAGTGACCCAGCCTGTCTCTCGCAGTGAGCAAAGGCTTCTGGTCCAGCACCTGTTGGATATGCAAATCTGTCCCGTGTCCCAGTGAGGCAGAGACCTGCTTCTCTCTGAGCTGTTGTCTCAGCTGGTTCCCCACAACCTGTATGTAGCTTTGCCAAGTTGCCAAACTCTCCCTCATCCTCCTTGCTAATAAAACCTTCCACCAGGTGGCTCTCAAGTTCCTGTTAAGAAGAGAGAATAAAACAAAGACAAAGTCCAGAGGTGTTTAAAGAGAGAGGGAGGGAGGATGGGTGACAGAGAGACAGAGAGAAATAAATGAGATCCTTGATCAGAGCTACTCTGGGAAGACATCTTTCCCTGGGCAGCTGCCTTGGGTGCCCAGCAATTACTCTAGGGTTAGGGACAAATCAAGAATACTTGGCCAGCCATTGTGCCAGGCTTGGCATTACATCACATGTCCTATTCCCACTGGTCACTGTGAGTGGCAGAAAGTGGGTTTGGGCTCAGTCTCTTTCCCCATCTCAGGCTTTTCATGCTGCTGCTCTGAGGCAGAGGAAAAGAGAAGGACTTTGCAACATTTACGATGTCCTAGAATATGAAATGGATCTTGGAAGGCAGAGCTCAGTGCTTCTCACCCCAGGCTGTCCATACCACTTAAGGGCCCAGGCACCATCAGGCTTGGGTCCTACACGCTCACAAGCAGGCGTCCTTAACCTGGACCTGGCAAAGTTGTCCTCTGCAGAAGCAGAAGACTCTGACCCTCTGGGTATTCAAAAGCAGCCCTGCTGGGCCCAGGGGATCAGAGGGTGACAATTCAGATGGCCAGGCAGTCACGGCAACTTAGAAGATGGTGTGCGGGTGGCCAGCAAGGAAACGTATGGGAAGGCCGGGACCATGAGTAGGAGTGTTGCTTAGAATTTAATAAGCAAGTTAATAAGGTACTGAACTGCAGATAATTTATTCTAAAAAAGGATGTTTTCAGAATTTGTATAATTTCATCTAAATGACAAATTTTACTTCACCAGTCTGCAGATGAGGAGACAGCGGCAATTGAGGAGGAACTATGCAGCTACATGAAATGCACAAAAAATGGTTCCTGGAGTCAGGCACTTATAAGATGCTATTTCCTTATTTGTAAGAACGACGACTTCCTCTGAGGGCGGCTGTGAGGATTAAATGTGATACACTTTGAAACGCCTGGCACAGAAAAAGTGTTCAGAAAATATTAGCTTCATTTCCAAAAGAGATGCTGAAATCACACAACGTGAATGGCAGAGCTTAGATTTAAACCTGTATTTTGGGCTGATTGCCAGGAACCACTGCTCCTTGCATTGATGGATTAAAAAATATTTATTGAGGCTCACTGCGTGTCAGTCCAAGGGGTTAAAATATAGAACAAGACACACACCATCCCTGCTCCCACTGAATCTAGTGGGTGGGGGACACCAGAAACTCAGTGTATCAGTCAGGGCTCAGTCAGAGAATCACACTAGGTATTTCAAACAGTGGGGATTAATGCAGGGAATTGCTTATATATAGGTGTTGAAGTGCTAAGACAAAAACCAAATGGGAGCACTGAGTTACTCAGGGATAGTAACTGTAGGAAGTAGAGGTGAAGACTTTTCCAGAACATAGGTGCTTGAAGGAGAGGCCACGTAGGACTAACGCATGGATTCCTAGGGGACTGGCTCTGTATAGCCGGTCTCCAGGCTCCGGGTAGATAGCAAGGCTTGGAAACTGCTGGTTGCACCACTGGGGAAAGGAGGGTCCTGTGGCTGATGCCGGGACCTCTGAGAAGGGGACACAGACCAGCTGGTGTTGGGACCTCCATAGTGGAAGCCCAGATTGGCAGGTGAAGCAGGTGGAGGGCTCTTCCTCCAAGGGGCACCACCTGGTTGTTGCTGGGACCTCTGAGGGACTCAGGTGAAGCTGGTGCTGGGGGTGGCTGTCACCTGCTGCCAAAAGAAGCTGGAAAGTGGGCAGGAATTCCCCTGTCCCTCACTTCTGCATTCCAGTCCCTTAGTACCAGTTGTAACTGGCAAACCTACCAAGAAGCTAAGCGACAAGGGAACCTAGAACACGTAGTTTGTAGAGATCCAGCCCAGCATGACAGAGTGGAGTAGAGAAGGGAGATTTGGGGTTGAGATAATGGGTAAATAACTAGCAGAGTCTATCCCTTCGATGAATCAGCATCCATTCACGCTTTTAAACTCATGTTTAAAATTCCGTACAATAATGACAATGTCATGTTTCTGTCTAGCAAGATGCAACTGGAAGAAATAAAAATTAGTATAAGCACACATCCACATACACATCCACACACACAAAGGCAAGCAAAGAAGACTATATTTTTAGCGCTACAGTCCTCACACAGTATGTGGTCATGGTGCCAATATTCATAATTTATCATTTCCTTAACAAGTTGAGATATTTATCTTTTTCCTACTCTCTGGAAGAGTGTACAGAAGATTGGCATTTTTCCTTGCTTGGACGTTTGTTGAAATTCACTGGCAAAGCCACTTAGGCTTGGGTTATTTTTTTAGAAGGTGTTAAGTAATGGATTCAATTTCTTTAATAATCATGCAACTTCCCCAATTTTTATTTATTAGTGAGTCAGTGTTGTTGTATTTTACTAGTATTTGTCCATTTCATCTATATTTTCAAGTATATTGGCATAAAGAAGTCCATAGTATCTTCTTAGGATCCTTTTTAAGTCTGTAGGACTGAAGTAATTACTCATTTTTATCCTTGATATTGGTTATACATGTCTTCTCTCTTTTTTTTCTTGATCATTTTTCCAAAGTTTTGTCAATATTACTAGTCTTTTCAAAGAACCAACTCTTGGTTTTCTTGATCATATGTATTTTATGTTTATTTCTACCTCATCAATTTCTGCTATTATCTTTATAATTTTCTCTTGTAATTGTTTGAGTTTTAATATTTCTCTAACTTTTTTATATAGATATTTAAGATTATAGATTTTTTGGCCCTTCTTTTGTTCTAATAAAAGGCTATAAATCTCCCTTTTACACATGGCTTTAGTTATATCAGAGAAATTGTATTACGTAGTATTTTTATTGTCATTTAATTTAAAATAGTTAAAAATTTCCATTATGATTTCAATTTGGCCCATAGGTTATTTAGAAGTGTATCTCTTAATTTCTAAACATATGTACATTTTCTAGTTATATTTTTGTTTTCAATTTCTAGCTGAATTGCACTGTGATTGGAGATTATATTCTTTATATTAGTCAAAGGTCAAGATTGGGCTCTGGATGAAACAATCTCATAACTATTAAAAAATTAAATTATTAATAAAAAATCATCCCACAAAGAACTCTTCAGATCTACTGATTTCATTGGTGAGTGCTACCAAATATTTAGGAAATAAATAACTCAAATCTAAAACATATCCTTTCAGAGAATATAAAAAGAGGGACCATTTCCAAATTTACTTTATGGAGCCATAATAATCTTGATACTAAAATCTCACAAACACATCATAAGAAAGGAAAATTATAGTACAATCTCACTCATGAACATAGATACAAAAATCCTAAACAAATTATGAGCAAACAGAATTTTAAAAAATGTATTTAAAATACACCATAACACATAAGTTTATTTTAGAAAAGCAAGGCTGGTTTAATTTTAAAAAAGTAATGTTCAACAAATGCAGGATATCCACATGCAAAAAAATGAACTTGGATCCATACCTCACACCACACACAAAAATTAACTCAAAATAGGTCACAGATATAAAGGTGAACTATAAAACTATAAAATTTCTAGACAAAAACATAAGAGAAAATCTTTGTGACCTTGCATTTGGCGAATACACGTATTTCTTAGGCACAACACCAAAAGTAAGATCCATAAAAGCAAAAATGATAAACTGGACTTCATCACAATTAAGAATGTTTGCTCTTCAAAAGACATTGTTAAGAAAATGAAAGACAAGCCATAAAGTGGGAAAAAATATTTTCAAATCAGGTATCTGATAAAGAACATATATCCAGAATATATAAAGAACTCTCAAGCCTCAATAATAAGAAAAAAAAAATTTTTTTTAATGGGCAAAAGATTTGAACAGATCCTTAACCAAATAAGGTATATAAATGGCAAATAAGCACATAAAGAAGATACCCAACGTCATCAGTCATTAAAGAAATACAAAGACCACACCACCACACAGATATTATAATGTCTCAAATTTTAAAAGACTGACCATTCTAAGTGTTGGCAAGATTATGAAGCACCTGGAATTCTCATACACTGCTGGTAGAATTGTAAAATGGTACAACCACTTTCAAAAATGATTTGGCATTTCTTAAAAAGTTAAACACAAACGTACCATATGATTCAGCCATTTCACTCCTAGATACTTACTCAAGACAAATGAAAGCATGTGTCCATATAATGACATTTATAAAAATGCTCATAGCAACTTTATTTGTTAGAAACAACCCAAATGTCAACTAACAGGTGAATGGATAAACTTGCATTATGTTTAATCCAATAATACAATAGTACAATGGGATACTACTCAGCGATAAAAAGTAATAAAGTAAATATAATAGAGTAAAAAAAAGCAATAAAAAGACAGCAACAACAATCCCAAGCTATTGATATACACAATAACATGGAAGAATCTCAAAATAGTTATTCTGAGTGAAAAAAGAGTCAGACAGGAAAGAGAATATACTGCATGATATTCCATTTGTATAAATCCTAGAAAATGGAAAAATGCAACCATGCGACAGAAGGCAGATTGATGGTTGCCTGGGGAAGGGCAGGGATAGGAGAGATGAGAGACAGGAATTCCAAAGGGGCCCAGGAAACTTTTGTGGGTGATGGAAATGTTCATTATCTTCATTATAGTCTTATTTTCAGAGATGTGTATGTTTATAAAATTGCACCTGGTCTAATATGTGCAGTTTATGGCATGTCGATTTTACCTCAATAAAGTTGTTTTTAAGAAACTTTATGAATGTTGCCAGTTAAAAAAAAAATCGATGTGTTAATAATTCTACCTCCACCTCTAGGTAGAATGGAGCAGGTCTCAGCAGGCTAATGTTCTTGCCGAAAACAACTAGAAATGGAGAATAAATTTACAAAAGTCCTACATTTAGAAGCACTGGGGAGCCGCAGGAACAATGAGGACAAGAAAGAGCGGAGCTCAGGGAAGAGAGAACCCCTTGGAGGGGCGCTGAGGGTCTCCGCTGCCCCGGGGGCATTTGCGGATGCTGTGCGGGAGCAGGCTTGGCCCCCAACGTGCGTGTGGGGCCGAGGGACACCAGCAGGGCTTCTGGAGGCGCACAGGAGGGATGAGACATGAAGCTGAGGCCTCAGGCACGTGGCTGGTGTCCCCCCAAGACACTGGCTGAACTCTGAAGGCACACTGGCGAGAAGCTAACGAGTGAAGCCAAAATCTCAGAAAAGCAGAGTGGGATTTGCCGGTGCTGGGGAGACCCACAAGGGACAGGGGCCCCAGGGAGAAACCGGAATGACCTGGAAGTCTTCAGGGGAAGAACGGATGGACTCTGGCTCGCTGAGATTCCTTCTCTTTTCCTGTGGGACACTTCCCAGCCTGGGCTCAGCGCAAGTCCGAGAGTCCAGGTGCGGCCCCCAGACGAGAGCCACTTCTGTGGGAGAAGGACCCCAGCACAACCTTTCTGTTGGTTGGGAACGGGGTGATAAAATCGGAGCTTTGAAGGGCGTCAGACACCCAGCTGGACCCTTGAGACATTTGTCAAATTCTGAAACTGCACAGAAAGTGGAAGAGCTAAGCGTAAAACCAATGAAAAGTAGACAGGGCATCCCCTGGTCTTCTCCTGTCAGGAGACACAGGCCTACCAACCTCTCAAAGGAGAGCCCAGGACGGCTTTCTCCCTTTGCCTTCAAGGAACCGGGGTGAGACAGACGCCGACTGGATCTTACAGACTATCAGCGGTTTACAAGGGATTACTCTAAAGATCAGAACATATTAATAGAAAGATTGACAGAAAAAGCATGGGAAATAATTTACCGTAAAAACCTATCCAAAGATAGCAAAGCAAATATTGACAGGACTAAAATGGGAAATAGACAAATTCATCATAGTGGAAGACTCTAAGACATCTCTCTCAATAGTTGATAGAAGCAGACCAAAAACAAACAAACAAAAAACCCAACAAGGATATAGACATAGAAGATCTGAATAAGACAGTCAACAAACTTGACCTAATTAACACACAGAGAACATGTTACCAAATCATGACAGAATTCACATTCTTGTCAAGTACACATGGAACATATACCTAAACTGACTATAATCTGGGCCAGAAAGAAAGCCTCAATAAATTCTTTTTGACAGGACAGAGTATGTCCTGTCTATAGCATATTAAGCCAGTGCTATGGTTTGAAAGTTCCCCTGCCCCCAAATTCATATATTTGAAACCTAATCACCAAAGTGATAGTATTAGGGAGTGCAGGCTTTGGGAAGTGATTAAGTCCTGAGAGTGCAGTACTCCGGAATGGGATTAGTGCCCTTATAAAAGAGACCCAGAGAGATCCTTGTCCCATCACCATGTGAGGACACGACAAAAAGGTGCCATCTATGAACCAGGGAATAGGCCCTCACCAGACACTGAATCTGTGGGTTCCTTGATCCTGAACTTCCCAGCCTCATGAATTATGAGATATAAATTTCTGTTGTTTCCATATAAATTTTAGGATGCTATTTACTCTTATTGTACACAAAGTTTCACAGTAGCATCATTCATAATAGCCAAAAAGTGAAAACAATCCTAATGTCCATCAACTGATGAATGGATAAATCAATATTGGTACAGCCGTACAATGGAATATTATTCAGCAATAGAAAGATAGAAAGTGTCCATACGTTCTACATGGATGAACCCTGAAGCATTGTTAAGTAGCTAGTCACAAAAGACTCATTCCATTTAAATGAATGTCCATAATGGGTAGATCCATGGCGACGAAAAAGTAGGTGCTCAGGGTGGGATGTGGGGAACAGGAAGTGACAGCTAATGGGTGTGGGAGATTTCTTCGACAGGGGACAAAAATAGATTATGGTGATGGCCACACCTTGTGAATATACTAAAAAAATTAAAACGTACACTTTAAAATTCAATAATTGGCAAAATTAAGCCATAATGTTTAAGTGAAGATAGCAGTGATGGAAGAGACCACATGGGGTTTCCGGCATGGTGGCAATGTTGTATTTTTCTAAATCTGTATATCGATTATATGAGTTTTCACTTTGTAATTGTTCATTGAGTCATACGTTTATGCTTTGCTCATTTTCTCCATATATGGGTTATACTTTAATAAAGATTATTTAAAGGATATGATAAGAAGGTGTTGCTGAGAAAATGGCCTAATTTCTAGTAGACTCTAGAGAGTCTACTGTTTCACACTCCTGGGAACGTGACGGAAGATAGCAACAGAGAAAGTACTTTAAGGAAGAGCAACTGCTTGCTTGGAGAGTCCCTGCATTTCCAGATGGCATAACCAATGTGTCATGATTCCAGAGTCACAGCTTCAGGACAGCCATTGTGCCCCTGGGATGAAGAGCCCTTTATTTGAGGTCTGTCTGTAAGACATAGCTAACCGGCCACCCCGCTGAAGAGATCCCAGCCTGTCTGCTTATTCTAGAATGGGCTACACCAGGAAGTTCTCTCTGCTACTGAGGCACTGGCTTTTCCACCAAGTATAGATGAACAAACTCATTTCTCAACCAAAGGCAGACTTGAGCGATTTTTGAGAAAGAAAAGGCTGTGATAAGCCTGGGTGTTTTAGAGTCGGCAAACTCCCTGAACTGCACCTTAGAGCACAGGAACTTGGCCAGGTCCACTGCATTTTGCCAAACCCTTCTCATTTTCCTTTTTAAAGACCACTTTATCAAAGTAGGATTGATATACAAAAAGCTGTACATATTTAATGTATACAGCTTGATGAGTTTGGAGATAAGTATGCACCCAAACCTCTCTCATTTTAACTTGGAGAAATTCTGGATATTGTAGATCCCAAGGTCAGGAGTGTCACTGCCTCCATTTTTTTCCCAAGGATATGGTACAGTCAGAAACCAGGAATACCTAGGATTCACTGGGATAACCACACAAGAGGCCCTACCTGGGGCCTGACACATACGAGGTTCTTGATCAGGAGCAAGGCAATGATGTTCCCTCTTACCACTCCTTTTCAACATCCTACTGGAAGTCCTAGCTAATGAAATAAGACAGGAAATGAAAATAAAAGATATGCAGATTGGGAAGAAAGAAACAAAAGTGTATTTGTTCTCAGGTGACATGATCACCTACGTAGAAAATCAGAAAGGACTAACAAAAAACCTCCTAGAATTAAGAAGTGATTATGGCAAGTTTACAGGATACAAGGTTAATATACAAAAGGCAATTACTTTCCTATATACCAGCAATGAACAAGTGAAATTTGAAGTTCAAAACACAATACTGTTTATGTTAGCACTCCCCAAAATAAAATACTTAGGTATAAATCTAACAAAACATGTACAAGATCTATATGAAGAAAACCAGAAAATTCTGATGAAAGAAATCAAAGAACTAAATATTAATATATGGAGAGATATTGCATGTTCAGAGATGGGAAGACTCAATACTGTCAAGATGTCGGTTCTTCCCAACTTGATCTATAGATTCAACACAATCCCAATTGAAATCCCAGCAAGTTATTTTGTGGATATTGACAAACTGATTCTAAAGTTTATATGGGAAGCAAAAGACCCACAGTATCCATCAAAATACTGAAGGAGAATAAAGGCAGAGGACTGGCACTATCCAAACTCAAGACTTACTAGGAAGGTACAACACTCAAGACAGTGTGGTCTTGGTGAAATAGACAAATAGATCTATGGAACAGGGTAGAACTCAGAAATAGCCCCACACATACATAGTCAACTGATCTTTGACAAAGGAGCAAGGGCAACTCAATGGAGAAAAGAAAGTCTTTCCAACAAATGGTGCTAAAATGACTAGATATCCACAAGCAAAAGCATGCGTCTACACACGTATCTGACACTCTTCACCAAAATTAACTCAATATGGATCGTAGACCTAAATGTAAAACATAAAAACATAGAACTCCTGGAAGATAAGATAAGAGAAAGTCTAGATGGTCTTGGGTTTGAAGATTACTTTTTAGATATAATACCAAAGGCACAATCCGTAAAAGAGATAATTGATAAGCTGGACTTTATTCAAATTAAAAACTTCTACTCTGAGAAAAACACTGTCGACAGTATGAGAAGACAAGCCACAGACTGGGAGAAAATATTTGTAAAAGATATATCTGATAAAGGACTGTTATCCAAAATATATAAAGAACTCATAAACTCAACAATAATCAAATTAATAACCCAATTATAATTAAAAAATGGATAAAAGATCCAAACAGACCAAGGAAAATATACAGATGGCAAATAAGCATATGAAAAGATGCTCAACATCATATGTCATTAGGGAATTGCAAGTTAAAATAATGAGATATCACTACACACCTATTAGAATGGCCAAAATCCATAACACTGACAGTGCCAATGATGGTGAATATGTGAAGCAATAGGAACTTTCATTCATAGCTGGTGGAAATGAAAAATAGTATAGTTACTATGGAAGACAGTTTGGCAGTTTCTTACAAAACAAAATATACTCTTAGCATACAATCCAGCAATCATACTCCTTGGTGTTTAACCAAATGAGTTGAAACTTATATCCACACACAAAGCCTCACATGGATATTTATAGCAGCTTTATTAACAATTGCCAAAACTTGGAAGCAACCAAGATGTCCTGCAGTAGGTGAATGGATAAATAAACTGTGGTACATCCAGACAATGGAATATTATTCAGCACCTAAAAAGAAATGAGGTATCAAGCTATGAAAAGGCATAGAGGAACCTCAAATGTATATTATTAAGTTAAAGAAGCCAGTCTGAAAAGCTACATACTATATGATTCCAACTGTATGACATTCTGGAAAAGGCAAAGCTATGGAGACAGTAAAAAGATCAGTGGTTGCCAGATGTTGGGAGGAGGGAAGGTTGAGTAAGTGGAGCATAGAGAATCTTTGGGCAGTGATTCTATTCTGTGTGATACTATAATGGTAGATTTAGGTCATTATATTAATATATTTGTCAAAAACAATAGACAAATAGAATGTACCACTCCAAGAATAAACTTAAGTGATAATAACATATCAATGTAGGTTCATGGGTTGTAACAAATGCACTAGTCTGGGTGAATGTTGATAGTGGGAGAGGCAATGTGTATGTGGGGGGAGAGGTATGTGAGCATCTGTGCACTTTCCCCTCTATTTTGCTGTGAACCTAAAACTGCTCTAAAAAAGGTCTATTTAAAAATGTACTGAACTACAAAAAGAATTTTAAGAAAATTTCCAAAATTCAACAATATATTATCGGGGACACATACTTAAGGAATATTAGGAGCCAGGGAACAATGAATGCAGAAGCCCAGACATAAGCTGCCTCTTGGTGGGGAAGGAGGTGCAGGAATCTAGGGAGGCAGGCAGGGGCTGTTTCTAAGGTACTGGTAATGTTCTATTTCTTAGCCTGGGTGATAGGCTCATGGGTATTCATTTTATTGCTTAAAAATTGTACATATACCTTTATGCACTCATCTGTACGTGGGATACATTTCACAATTTAAAAGCAAAGAAAGTAGACAGGAGTGAGCAAGTAGAAATTTGGCATTAGAAAAATCAAAGCTCTGCCTTAACCTCCCCCACCTCCCAATCTGGGGCCTTAGTGAGTTCCTCTTAAACCTTTGGAGCTCAGCTTTTTCGTTGTAAATTGGGAATAGTTATAAATGGAGCAAAGCTTCCAAGTCTAAACAGAGGTTGGGATTCTGTCAAGCGGGTAAATAATGACAAAGAGAGTTAGTCTTTCTCCTTCCAGAAAAGGAACTCAGCTTAGGGTGAGAATATAGACAGGAGGATGAATGATGGGTGTTTTCTGATCCCTGATTCTATTAAATATTAAATGGGCATGACAACCATCTCATCACACCTATCTCTACGAGGAAAAAAATCTGGAGCAATTCAACAAACCAAGTCAAATTATGGGCTTCTGGCATAACAGTGACATCCAAGAACAGAGTGACCAAATGTGGTCACTGATTAGAGCTCTGGGGGAAAATGCCTGGCCGTGGTCCACTGCGGAGAAAGAGTCCATGGTCTCCTGCAGGGGCCAGCTCGGCTTCTGCAGGCACCCACCCCTTCTGCGCTGGCCAGGGCCCCTCACGTGCTGCTCACACAGCCCAGGCCTCTGTGTGTGTGTGTCTGTGTGTGTGTGTGTGTGTGTCTGTGTGTGAGTGTGAAAGAGAGACAGAGAGCCATTCCACCAAACCAAAGAATGAGTGGGAGACAGAGGGGAAGGGTGAGCAAGACAGAAAGGGCAGGAGAAGAGACAGAGCAGAAGTGGAGTGCAGAAGTGGAGAGCCAGCAGGTGTCCGAGTGGAGTGGCCAGAAGGTCCTCTTTCCACACTCTCCAGGCTCTTCCGAGCCCCACTCCCGTCCCACCTCCACATACACCTCCTTCCCCGCCTCTGCGACGCTCTGACAGACGCTTTCTTCCCTTCCAGCCCAGACACCGACTGTCCACCCGAAGGTCCCCCGGGCGCGGTTGGCTGCCGGCATGACCCTTGCTTTGGGGGCTGCGTTTTATCAATGATACAATATTTCTTAACTGAAAGGGATGAGATCTACCAATGCCTCCGCGAGAGCAAGAACCACCATCAAGCCAAATTCAAGGCTGCCACACCCCATCCCTCCCCACTCCCCGACGCCCCCACCAGGCGCCCCCAACAGCGTGCCTCAGAAGGAAAGCCGGGAACACCGTGCGGAGAGGCTGCTTCTCCGCGCGCCCAGGCGACCCTGACGACCGGCTCCGCTGCCCTGCGGGACACGGGCATGTCAGCGCGCGACGCTGGCGGGGAGGGGGGCGCGCGTGGAGACGACCTTCGGTCGGTGTAGACGCTGCCGCCCTCGCGCTGGGCCGCGGCGGGGGGGGGGAGGGGGGGCGGGGAAAGGAAGATGAAGGCGAGGGACGCTGCGCACCTGGGCCCGGCCTCTAAGGATGTGCCTTCCAGTAGGGGCTTTGGTTCCATCCTGGCCATTAGGGCCCATTTGCCTCTCCGTGAAACCCCAGAATAAGGCGCCTGCTGTCGTCCCACACTTTGCGCAACTCCCACGTCTAGCCCCTTTCGGGGCCAGAGGAGTCCCCCAGGAGAAATAAAGTGTGGAAACCACGAAATCAGGTCCAAGGGCAAAAAGAGAGACAAAGGGATGGATTCTCACCCCCGCCTCCTTTCTGATCTTGGCAACAACTTCCTTCCAGAGGCTCCGGGGAAGTGGAATTTGATAACCATGTAACTTCACCCTTAGACAGCCCAGGCACTGTCTGGCCCCTAGCCAAGTGCCTTTGTGCGGAGCCCAGCAGAACTATTAAATACAAGTAATTTCTACAGAATCCATTTATCTTTCAGCTGGCTCATGCTCTCCTCCTCCCCTCCCCCCCTCCTGTGTTTTCTCTTCCTTCCTCCCTCCACCCTCCTCTTATTCCAAGTAAGATGCAAAGATCGTAGTTGGACAGATTTGATGCAATCATACTCTGCACCATATGGTATCATGATAGGGCCGTGCCAAGCTCTTCTTTTGCTCTGTTATTTTCCTCTTAATTCCCATTCCATATATTTAAAGTGTACAATTTAATAATACAAATTGACAAATGTATACACCCATGTTTTGACATATGTATGCACCCATGAAACCATCACCACAATCAATATAGTGAACATATTCGTCAACCCCAAAAGTTTCTTCCTGTCCCTTTGTAATTCCTTCCCCAAGTACCTCCCTGCACGTACCCCTGACCCAGACAACCCCCTAATCTGTCAACACATTATTCTGCATTTTCTAGAATTTTGTATAAATGGAATCATACACTATCTACTCTGTTTTTGAATGTGGCTTCCTCTACTCAATAATTATTTTGAGATTCATTCATACAGTCACATGTATCAAAAGGTTTTTTTTCTTTATTGCCAAGTAGTATTCCATTGTATGTTGTGCATTCAACAATTTATTTATCCATTCATCTGTTGATGGGCATTTGAGTTGTCTCCAGTTTGGGGATATTATTTTAATACAAATGGAACTGTCATGCTCATTCATTTACAAGTCTTTGTATGGACACATGCTGTCATACCCTAGAGTGGAATGGCTGGGTACATGTATGTTTAACTTTTTGAGAAACTGCCAAAATGTTTTCCAAAGTGGTTGTACCATTTTACATTCTTACCATAGTGTATGGAAGTTCCAGTTGCTCCATACCCTCACCATATCCATATCCAACCCTTGGTATGTTTATTTCATTGTGGTTTTAAATTTGCATTTCCCTAAAGACTAATGATATTCAGCATCTTTTCAAAACTTATTTTCTATCCGTATATCTTTTTTTAGTAATCTTTTGCCCATTTAAAAAATTGAGCTATGTGTTTCCTTATGTGTTTGGTGTGTGTATGTTTTATGGTGGTAAAATATACATAATATAAAATTTACCATTTTAGTCATTTTTAAGTGTATGATTCAGTAGCATTGAGTACATTCACAGTGTTGTGCAACCATCACCACATCATCTATTTCCAAAACTTTTCAACATCCCATACAGAAACTCTATACCCACTAAGCAATAACTCTCCATTCCCCTCTCCTCTCAACACCTGAAAACCTTTGTTCTACAGGTTGGGACATATGGCAATTCTATATTTAATATTTTAAGGAACTGCTAAACTTTTTCACAGGGGCTGCAGTGTTTTATTTTCCCACTAGCAATGTATATAGGGCTCCAATTTCTCCACATCCTCACAAACAATTTTTATTTTTCATTTTTGTTTTTGTTTGTGATAGCAGCCATCCTAATAGATGAGAAGTGATATCTCATTGGGGTTTTGATTTGCATTCTTCTAATGATTAATGATATTGAGCATCTTTTTGTGTGCTTATTGGCCATTTGTATATCTTCTTTGGAGAAATGTCTATTCAAGTCCTTTGTCCATTCTTAAACTGGGTTATTATTGAATTTTGAGATTCTTTGTATAGTTTGGATACAAGGACTCTATCAGATATATGCTCTGCAAATATGTTCTCCCAGGCTGTACCTTGTCTTTTCATTCCTTAACAGTGTTCTTGTGCACAGCAAAAGTTTTTTAGTTTCAGTAAAGTTCAATTTATCAATTTGTTCTTTTCATTGATCATTCTTTTGGTGTTATATCTAAGAAATATGCCTAAACCAAAGTCATAAAGATTTTCTCCTATGTTTTCTTCTGGAAGTCTTATAGTTTTAGGTTTTACATTTGGTCTGTAACCCATTTTAAATTAATTTTATATATGATGCAATGTATATATGTTAATTTTTTCCTATGGATATCCAATTTTTCTGGCACCATTTGTTGAAAGGACTGTGCTCTCTCAACTGGATTACCTTTGCACAATTTCCACAGATCACTTGTCCACATGTGTGTGGGTCTGTATCTGGACTCTATATTTTGTTCCATTGATCTATTTTGTGCAACCTCATGCAAATACCACCCTATCCTGCTTACTGTAGATTTACAGTAATTCTTGAACTCAGACTGTATTAGCCTGCCACATTTTTCTTCTTTTTCAGAGTTGTTTTCTAAGACCTCTGCATTTCCATATGAATATTAGGCTCAGCTTATCAGTTTCTCCAATCTGCTGGGATTTTGTTTGGAGATGCATTGAATGTGTATATCAATTTGGAGAGAATTGACATCTTAGCAGTATGGAATCTTATGAATATTGTATATCTCCTCAATTATTTGTCTTCTTTAATTTTGCTCTGCATTGTTCTGTATTTTCAGCGTACATGTCTTTTGTACCTTTTTTAAATTATTCTTAAGTATTTTATATTTTTATGCTATTGTGAATGATATTTTAAAATTACTTATTATTCTAGTATATAGAAATACAATTGAAATTCGTATATTGATCTTATATCCTGCAACCTTGCTGAACTTACTTATTACTTATTTTTTGTAGATTTCACAGGATTTTGTACGAAGATAATCATGTTGTCTCTGAATAAAGGCAATTTTACTTCTTTTTTTCCAATTTGGATCCCTTTTATTTATTTTTCTTGCCCAACTGCATCAGCTAGAACTTCTAGTACACTGTTGAAAAGAGATGGTGAGAGAGAGCAGACCTCCTTGTTTTTTTCAGTCTTTCACGATTGAGTATGATGTTATCTGTAAGTTTTTCATAGATGTCCTTTCTCAGGTTAAGAAAGCTCCCTTCTGTTGCTAGTTTGCTGAGATCTTTTTTTTTTTAAATCAGAATGGATGTTGGGTATTATCAAAAGCGTTTAATGAGATGACCATATGATTTTCCTCTTTAGTTTGTTAATGTTGTAAATTGCAGTGATTGATTTTAGAATATAAACAAACACCATGTAACAAACACCCTCTTTCTGCTCTCTTTGTGGATTTCTGATGCTAGCAACCAAGGGTTTTGGACAAATACAATCTAGTTATTGAGATCTGATCATAGTTTTTCTGCCCAGCTTAGTATTTCAAAGCTTAATTGATCTTGGAAGAAAGTTCTGGGTGACATACGTAAGAAAGGGGAGAAACCTGTAAGCTGATGGTGATTTGGCAAATATTTATTGAGTGCTTGGTAAGTGTCAAGTGGTGCCTTATGTGTTGGGTGATAAAATACTCCTGAGATGTGATGACCAGAGAGGGATTGTTGTGAAGAAATTCCCGGGTTGTTCAAATAACAGAGGCCTGCCTTATCCCTTCTTTTTCTAGCTAGAGGGGGAAACATTTTTATATCTGAACTTCTGTTGTTGTTGTTAATCAAACCTACATGAACCTGGTAAACTGAAATTACTCCAGAGAAGAATGACGATCAATGAATTCAGAGAGATAGGTTCAATACTTTATTATCTCTGGCCACTTGGCAACTCACGGAATCTTCAGAAATTTTTGATTTCATCAAACTATTTTCTTTATTTATTCATTTACTCAATAAACATAACTGAGCACCTATAATGTACCAGGACCCTCCTAGGCCCTTGTTTCCATTTCCAAGGATGTCTGAATTGCTAGGCTACAAATTCAAGCACAAGAAGGAGATAATCCAGCTCAATTCCTGGTTTTATGGATAAGCGAACTGAGTATTTGAAAAGAGAAAAACATTACCCCATACCATACACACAGCTAGAGACAGAGTCACTGCAACTGCCATCTGTTCACAGGTGAGTTGAACTTCCTTTTTCCTTCCCATTCCCCTGCTTAATGATAGAGGGCATGGCTTTGGTGCCCCAGGGTTTGAGTTGAAGCCCAGCTCCACCCCTGACCAGCTGTGTGACCCCAGGAGCACAATGGTTGTTTCTCCCTGCCCCAGCTGTAGAATGTGGTTGTTAATAACACCTACATCAAAGGGTTATGGTGAGGCCTCTACTTCTCACCAGCTCGCTCTTCCTTCCAGCTTTCAGATGCATGCATGGATGGATGCCACTTCCCACAGAGAAAGGAAGCAGGATCCGTGCTCATTCAGTACATCCTCGTGATCCAGGGGGAAATTATTTATCTTTGTTACCATTACATTTTTATCCATAACGTGGGATTCTTTACCTCACGGGACATTTGTGAGAAATGGTCAACATTTTAAGATTTGATAACTCTTAAGGAAATAACTTATTAAGTCATCTTGGGTATGTCATTAGCATTTTCCCATCTATTAGTGAGAGAGAACGATTTCTCCCTCACAGTTTTATTGGAAGAATTAATAATTGTGTATATTATGTTATACAAATGCCAATTTAGTTATAAAAACAAAGATAATACGTATAAGTATACTAAAGATAGAACCACATTGGAATTTTTAAAAGATTTATTAATTTTTCCAAATCTACATTCCATAAAGGAAGCAAATGACACAGAAATTCCTGAAGTGTGAAATGCACCTTGTCCAACTCTCTCTAACCCAGACTTACTCCTAAAGCAACTCTTTTAACCATTTCTGATTTTAGTTCTGATGGTTTTCTTCATATCATTAAAAAACTATTCTTATACCAATTTTTTGTATGTCAAGATTAAATATGGCAGTTGATTGATTGCTATAATGGATTAGGACTTCCCTCACTTTTACCATGTTCCCATCCCAGTATAAGAGATTTTTATTTTTTATTAGTTACCTTTGTAAATTTAAAATATACCCTTATATCTTTATTTCTTATTTCATAAACTGTAGGCAATATCTTTCTCTCTGCTTTGGAAGATGAGGTCCTTGTGCCCCGTACTTTTCTTCATTTCTTTTCAACTTCCTCCTCGTCTCCCTTGTGATCTACTTCTTTACTTTGACATTGTTGTGGGTGATAACTTTTACACTTGATTCTGCAGCCAGAATGATTTATTCTGGTATTTCTTTCTGGTTGATTCTAAAAGTTGAAAGTAATCTCACAGTGTTTACATTATGATGATTATGTAAATATTGTTTTCTGCAGAGCTAAGCATGTGTTGTATTTCCTGCTTGTTTAATATTTTGGTTCTTTCTGCTTTTTCTTTTCTTTCTTTCTTTTGCCTCTCTTTCTCTCATTTTTGGGTTTCTGCTTACTTTCTGGGCACTGGGACTTCCACTGCCTCCCTGGTGGTGTCAAACAGCAAGCACCCACACTCATCGTTTCCTGGGGAAGCCAGGAAGTCTCATTCCTGGGCCTTTGCCATGGGTGGGCGGCGGGGCTGTGCACAGGACCAGCCAGCTGTCTGGCTGCTCTTGCAGATGTACTTACCCTCCTAACCCTACAGGTTGCTTCTGGGTACACTGAACTCCTGCATGCCACCTTCAAATGAATGTTTTCATATAAATCTTTAATGTGTCTTGGAATTAATTTTAGTATGTATTATGAATCTGTACTTGTTAGCTATTGCTGTATAACAAATTACCTCAAAACTTTAGTGACTTAAAATACTACTAATAATTTATTTTCTCTTGGTTCTTTGTGGGTCTGGAATTCAGCCAGGGAACAGAGGGGATGGCTTGTCTTTGCTCATGTTTGGAGCAGGCTCAAAGACTGGGGACTGAAGTCATCTGAAGGCTTGACCGAGGCTGGAGGATCTGTGTTTCCAAAGTGCCTTACATAACTAGTTAGTTTGTTCCGGCAAGTTGGTTTCCTTTCCACAAGGGCCGCTGTACACACGGGCTTCTCCACAGGGTTGCTTGAGTGTCTCATGACATGGCCACTGGTTTTCCCCAAAGCAAGTGATCCAAGAGTGACAGCCAGGCAGAAACTCTATCCTTTTTATGACCTAGCCTCAGAACTCACAAAGCTTCACTCCCAATACACCCTATACATTAGAAGCAGGTCAGTGAGTCTAGCAAGTCAGAGAATTAGGTTCCACCTGTTGAAGGGATGATAGTCATAATTAGCAGATATATTTTAAAAACACCACAGAATCAAATTAGGTTTGCCCAAATTTGTAGACAGTTATCCAATACCACATATTGAATACTCTATCATTGCCATATCAATTTGAGCCATCACCATTTGCATTTACTAAAATCAAATATACAGTCATGTGGTGCATAACGATGTTTCAGTCAGCAATGAACTGTGTATTTGACGGTAGTCCCATAGGATCATAATGGAGCCGAAAAATTTTTATCGCCTAGTCATGTTGTAGCCGTTGTAATATCAGCACAAGGCATTACTCATGTGTCTGTGGTGATGCCCGTGTAAATAAACCTATTGCACTGCCAGTCCTATGAAAGTATAATGATATTAAGCAGCTATGTTACTGGTTTATGTATTCACTATACTATACTTTTTATCATTATTTTAGAGTGCACTCCTTTTACTTATATAAAAAAAGTTAACTGTAAAATAGGAGGTATTCCAGAAGAATCACAGGAAATGACAGCTCCATGTGTGTTATTGCCCCTGAAGACCTTCCAGTGGGACAAGATGTGGAGGTGGAAGACAGTGATATTGATGATCCTGACCCTGTGTAGGCCTAGGCTAATGTGTGTGTTTGTGTCTTAGTTTTTAACAAAAAAATTTTTTAAAGTAAAAAATAAATGAAAATTTCAAAAACAGAAAAAAGCTGATAGAATAAAATATAAAGAAAGGAAATATTTTTGTACAGTTGCATAATGTGTTTGTGTTTTAAGCTAAGTGTTGTTACAAGAGTTACAAAGTTAAAAAAACTAAAAAGTTTATACAGTAAAAAAGTTATAATAAGCTAAAGTTAATTTATTATTAAAAAAGAAATTTTTAAATTAAATTTAATGTAGCCTAAGTTTATAGTGTTTACAAAGTCTGCAGCAGTGTACGGTAGGGTCCTGGGCCTTCGCATTCACTGGCCACTCACTCACTGACTCACCCAAAACTTCCAGTCCCGCAATCTCCATTCATGGTAAGTTCCCTATACAGGTGTGCCACTTTTTATCTTTTATGCTATATTTTCACTGTACCTTTTCTATGTTTACAGACACAAATACTTACCATTTTGTTACAATTGCCTTCAATATGCAGCACAGTAACGTGCTATACAGGTTTGTAGCCTGGGAGCAACAGGCTACACCATACCGCCTAGGTGTGCAGTAGGCCGTACCATCTAGGTTTGTGTAAGTGCACTGGATGATGTCTCACAATGACGAAATCACCTAAGGATAAATTTCTCAGAACGTATTCCCATGGCTAGGCGACGCGTGACTGTGAATTTGGTTCTATTTTGTTTTTCAGTCTGAACTTGCACTGACTTATAGTTTAGTTTATCAGATAAGCTGCTTTCCTTGAGCAAAGGAAGAACTGAGAGAGAAGGAGGGGTTTGGAACCCTGAGGGGCAATGCTGAAAGAAGAGAAATATATCAAAGACCGGAAAGGTGTTGCAGAACTGTGAAAAATATGTTGCTTTTCTCAGTTGTCATCAGGGGAGGGGAGCTGGGTGGAACGGAGCTCTGTGCTCACGCCTAACGCTGCAGGTCCTCATCCTGCTATTTCAGACGTGGGGACTACAAGTCCTGCCTACTTGTCGGGTGGTGCCCTGGTCCCCCTTTAGAAGGACATGAAGCTGGAGTTGTCTTTTCAACACTGGGGATATTCGAAGGCTGTGGGCACTCAGCTCTGTGGCAAGCTGAGGTCTCAATGGCACAGCCTGGGGACAGGGAGAGCCAAGCTGTTGGGAAAGAGCAGGGCTCAGAAGCAACCCTGGTTGGACAAGTGACAGCCAGACTAAAAAATCTGTTAAAGGGATGGTAACTTGGACTTGTTCTGCAACGTCACTGCAAGGGCCTGATTGAGTGAGAAAGAATGGGGGGCAGCAGGACTTTTTGGACAGTGGCCATTCCCAGAGCAAGGCAGGAACGCCTCCCAGGGTTGGGGACCCATTCATGGCGAAGCAGAGGCTGCCAGCACCCTAGAACCTGGGGGGAAGCAAACAGACCCCACAGAGAGTGGTTGGCAACATTCACTCAGGGGATTAGGATGCTGGCCAAGTAGCTGAATTTCAGGCTGGAATCCAGCCTCAACAGGGAAGAGGTGAAATATAAATCAGAAAAATAGGGCTTTGGAGCAGGGAGGGAGCTGGTGTCTGCATATCACACCAACTCTGGTTTAGGAAGACAGGACTGATGTTGGACACCCCCTGCTGGAGGGAATGTAACATCTCATTGGCTGTCTGGGATGCAGGTTGGTCACCTCAGAAACCAAGTGAGTTTCCTCTCAGAGGAGGTTGTCATGGTAGGATCCCCTAACTTACCCTGTTCCTCCCCCCTCCCCAACGCCCAGTGATCACTGGGGCACAGGGCTTTCTTCCATCCATAAACAGGTCAAGTTCACACATGGGTGAACCTGGGCACACCAATCCCCAGCTAAAGAAAGCCCTGCGTCAGGGATTTAAGAGGGTCAAGTTTGGCCTAGGTGCCTGCAGTCCTTGTCATTCTCTGGCCAGTCTGTGTCTTCGGCCCTCTGTTTCTAGGTATTGGCTTCCAAAGCAGCAGCTTTTGGCAGAGCCTGGGCTGCTTTGGGGCTGTCTGCTTTCAATAACAACAGTAAGGTCATGGCGACGGCTACTTTCACCCAAACTGGCCTGTTGTGTGCGAGGCGCCCGAGACAGCCGATACAACCAGCGTGCTCCGGGCCGGCTCCCGGGAACATGATGGGAAAAGATCGCTGCCTTCGGAATCAAGCTGTTCACAAAAAGCTGGTGGACAGGCTGGAAAATTTAGGAGCTTTGACTATTTGAAGGGCAACAAATTGCTTTGACCCTGAGACCCCCAAGGCGGTTTCCCTCACCTCAGCTCCCAGGGATCAGATTCAGACCGCCACTGCCCCCTGTAGGCCTTTTGTTTCCTTGTTTTTAATTTCCCCTGAGACCTCACACCTCCATTGGTGAAATGGGATTAAGCCTTGTCCTTCCACAAAATTAAGACAGGGCATTTGGGGTGTGTTAAGATGAAATGAGATCATAGCAAAAAGTAGTGATTTCTTTTTTAAAGCATTTTTGTATTGTAGTAAAATGTACATAACATAAATTTTACCATTTCAACCCTTTTAAGTTCAGTGGCAGTAAGTGCATTCATCTTGTTGTGCATCACCATCATCCATTTCCAGAACTCTTCATCTCCCCAAACTGACACTGTGCACCCATTAAACACTAACTCCCCATTCTCCCCTCCCCCAAACCCCTGGCAACCACCTTTCTACCTTCTAGCTCTATGATTCTGACTACTCTAGATACCTCATATAAGTGGAAGCATACAGTATTTGTCCTTTGTGACTGGTTTATTTCACTCAGCATGATGGCATTAAGGTTCATTCATGTTGTAGCACGTGTCAGAATTTCTTTCCTTTTTCTGGCTGAGTGACAATGTATTGTATGCGTGTACCACATTTTGTATAGCCATTCATCCCTCAGTGGGGACTCCAGTGGCTCCCACCTGTTGGTTATCGCAAATGATGCTGCTATAAATATGGGTATACGAATGTTTGTTTGAGTCCCTGCTTTCAATTCTTTTGAGTATATACCCAGAAGTAGAATTGCTGGATCATATAGTAACTCTGTTTAATTTTTTGAGGAATAGCTATACTGTTTTCCACAGTGCCTGCACCATTTCACATTCCCACATAATTATTTCTTTCTATGTACCTTCCTCCACTAGATAGAGCAGAGAGCAGTTTCTTTTTCATTTCTAAATCCCTAGCACTGGGAACAGTGTTTAGTTCATAATGGAACCTTCTGCAGTAGACTGGAAAAGGGGTGCAATTTATATGCTATTGTCCCCTCATTTGGTATCTCAGTACATGGCACAAAGAAAGTAGGCAGTAAGAAGGTGTGGAAGGAACTAATGAGTAAATGAATGAATGCTTTCTCCTTGGCCTGTGATTGAGGACAGACATTTTTGTAAATTAAGCTATTCAGTTAAATATAGACAGACTCCTGGCCACTGTTGCTCATCTAAAGTTTCACTTATATGCCACCTCAAAGATACTGTTTCCTGTAAGATCAGAGCATACTTGTCATGAGAGTGATATAGGGGTGTCTCCTGGACTCTTCCACTGCCTAATTTATAGTGCATTTATAGTACATTTTAATCAGGACCACTTTGCAATATGTTGGATGTTGGCTGCACAAGATCTGTTCCAGAACACAGGGTGGGGTTCTCTTTTCCGGAGATGGTGTGGACCCATCATCAGGTAGTAGGTGCGTCCTCTGCAGGACTGGTCTTGCTATCCAACCACTGTTTGAAAGATTGGCTCACAGACAGCTCTTTGAAAATTCAAATTGTTCCTTTGGCAGATGCTTTTTTGATATTTCTCAATTAATTTATCTTCAAAAGTTCCCCAGGAAGTTGAATCGCCTAAACTTATACATTGTATGGACACTGAAATGCAATTTTTAGGGCTGTGGTGGCTGTTGGCAATGCTTACTTTCAACACACCGTAGCTGTGCTTAGCGTCATGGACCTTGCAGGGCTGACTTTCTTGTTTGTCCAAGCATTTGAAGCCTACTTAAAACTCTCCTCTGAAAAAAGAAAATGGTTTCTCTGCTAGTAAGTTGCCATCAACTCCATCAGAGGCTGCTGTTTAGGTTTCATGATTTTGAGAAGCACATACCAGCCTTGCTCTGTTCTGTGCTTGGTCACAGTATAAGGCGTTGGCCTTACTCACCATCAGGGAATAGCTACTTCAAGTCCTGGAGTTGGATTTGACCCTGACTTCTGGCTGGCCAGTCCTCATCAGGAGCTCAGGCAGGAGGAGGAGTACTCTCGGGGATAGTCTGAGGACATTAGATCATACATGTGCTTGGCTAAACCCAGACTACAGCTTATCCAAATAGGCTTAACCACACAAGTGCAACGAGTACCAAATGACATCAGTGTCCAGTGACCCTTCCATCCTCCATACTGCTGATTTCCTGATTCGAGGTCAAACCAAAACAAAAGCAGACTTGAACCAACTCCAAGTCATCATTCTCATCTAGCTTTGAAACTGGACCACATTCCATGATCTCGCCCTGTGAAATGGTCACCTGGGCAGCTGGATATATGGTCTGGAGCCAGGGGGAGGGGTGTCTTAGTATATGCCTTAGTATATGCTATAACAAGATATCTTAGACTGGGTAATTTATAAATAATAGAAATTTATTTCTCACAGTTCTGGAGCCTGGGAAATCCAAGATTAAGGCGTCAGCAGATTCAGTGTCTGGTAAGGGCTTGCTCTCTGCTTCCAAGATGGCACTTTGTAGCTGCATCCTCCAGGGGGGATAAATGCTGTGTCCTTATATGGCAGAAGAGTTGAAGGGTAAAAGGGTCAGGAAGCTCTCTTCTTTTATAAGGCTCCTGCCCCTCATGACTTAATTACTTCTCAAAAGGCCCCACCTCTTAGTACCACCACAATGAAAATTAAATCTCCTCATGAATTTTGGAGGCACACAAACATTCAAACAATGGCAAGGGGCCTAGGCTAGAGGTCATCTCTGTAAAGTGGGTAAGTATCCTCTGCCAAAAGAGAGGGAAGAGATAAAGAATCTGAAATTGAGAAGGGAGGGGAGGGTTTGATTTCATTGTTGCATTGAGAAGAAGAGGGGGTTGAACAGGGTAGGCATTGGGAGGGCTCAAGCCAAGCAGGCGATTGCAGATTTACCTGTCGTAGGCTTGGCTCCAGTGGTGGTCAGAGCTCAGCCACTTGCTCAGTGAGACTGGAGAGCTGAGTTTATCCAGAACTGTAGTTCTGCCTGACAACTGCAGTGAAAAGGCATAGGGGAGGGTACTGAGCATAGTGGCAAGAGTGACTTTGGAGTGATTGGCCCTGGAATGTAAGCCAGAGAGGGAGTCAAGGGAAGAGAGGTTGAGGGGGTTGGGGGGTGTGGACTGAGAGACCTTATAAGGTAGGAGCATTTGGATGAGCAAGCTGGGAGGGCAGGAAGCTGTGGTCAGAGGTGGATGTTCAAGTTATGGAAGGTGGAACAGCTAGGGGTGATGACAAGGTCTAGGGTGTGACTGCCAGAGTGGGCGGTTGAGGTAGCACAGAGGAGAAGGTTGCTGAGGGAGGAAATCCAGGAGCCTAGATCTCAGGGTGGGGGATGGGGTGCTGTCCACGTGTGTATCTGTTGAGTTTGGCTGCGGGTAACACACAACCCAAATAGCAATGGCTTAAACAAGAGTATAGTTTCCTCTCATATAGTGAAAAGTCCAGAGGTAGACAGCTCAGCACTGGCATGGTGACTCCAAGATGTCATCAGCAACCCAGAGTTCATTCATCTTTCTGCTGCCTGGAGGTGTGGTACTCTTCCTCATGCTCCCCAGATGGCTGCTGGAATTCCAGCTATCACATGCAAATTCTAAGCAGGAGCAAGGAGGAAGCGACACAGTGATAAAGGGTGTGCAGCAGCTGAAGGAAGCTCCTTAAACGAACTTTCCTAGAACCCCAGCTAGCAGCTTCTTCTTATATTGCAGTGGCCAGAACCGTGACACATGACCACCCCTAGGGGGAAAAAGAGGCTGAGAAATGTAGAGTTTTATTGCCACCTTGAATTAAAAAAAAGAGTTCTGTTAGTAAGTACAGAGTGCTCAGAGGAGAGGCTGCAGAGCCTGGTCACGGAGCAGCAGCTCCCAAGGGCACAGTGGGAAGGTTTCAAGGCTGAGGAGGGTCTGGGATTTGGGTCAGGGAAGGTAGTGCAGAGGACTGTGGGGGAAATGCTGTGGAAAAGAAAGTTGAAGGCAGGGAGGCTTAAGCCTTTGATGTGACTGATGAACACAGGATGAGGGGCAAAAGGAATTCAGACTCAGGGGTCAGATTAAGATCTCTAGAGGCTCTGTGTCTCCGCCCCGCATGACCACTTCTAGGTTCTGCTTTTTATTGTCGAGACTGAAATTCTGCAACCTACATTCTCTGACTCCATTACATTTTTTCTTTAAAAAAAATTTTTTTTAATGTTCCCTCACCAGAATCACCTTACATTTTCTTAGGCTTCCTGCTTGCTTCTGCCAAAAAGAGGCCGTGGCAGGAAATCAGATGGCAGGGGGCAGAGATAAGAGCCCAGTGCAGCAGGTGCTGGAAGTGGCTGGCGTGGCAATGGGGATCGGGCCCTGGTCAACGGGGATAGGGCACCACTTTGGCACATCCAGAACCACCTGTGACAACTGTGACAGTGTCTTCAAAGTGCAGCAGTAGGCACAGTCTCCTGTGGCTGAAATCCAACCCAGGGACAGGAGCAGCATATATTGGCTGAACACCACCCTGTCCTCAATCTGCTTCTCCAGTTCTTTCTCCTTCTTACTCTTTCAATGCTTCTCAACTTTTGTAATTAATACTCTGCGTTAAATTCTGTTTGAAATACCTAGAGTGGTATCAGTTATTCTGACTGCATGCTGACATGGTATCTTTCCTCAACATAAAATATTATATAAAAAGAACACTAAACCTTAAAAAAGCTTCGTGTGTATTCTTCCAGGCTTTTCATTGATTTTATGTACATTTATCTGAATCCATAAAATATTTTAATATTTGTGTGTGTTTATATACATATTATCATTTTGTGTGCATCTGTCCATGTTGTTACATGTGTGAGATTTTGCATTTCTTTTAATTGATGCCTGTTGTTCTAGTAGCCATTTATCTAATGACAAACATTCAGGTATTTGCAATTTTTTGCTCTTAATAAAGTGCTGTGATGAACATTCTTGTACACGTGCCAGTGTTTCTCTGGGGTAAGTGCCAGTGTTTCTCTGGGGTAGTTAACCAGAATGGAATTACAGAGTTGTAGAGTGTGTGCATTTTTACCTTTAGCACAGTTTGCCCAATTGTTCATCAAAGTGGCTGTGCCAATTTATACTGCCACCCATGAGCAGGAGAGTGTCCTCTCCAATATGTTATATTTCCAAGCTCTTTAGTTTTGGTCAGCCTGGGGGTGAAATGGTATCTTGCCGTTGTTTTAGTTTTCATGTCTCTGTGGACTAATTTTTAGCATTTGAGCATCACCTGATAGCTTGGTTGATGATGGCTACTTCAGCTGACTTGTTCTTGTGAGGTCGCGTGGCCCATACTGCATGGTTTTTGGCGTTAGGCCTTTGAAATGTCTCTTTTTGCCAAAAAGGTACACTTAAGAAGCTCACCCTGATTTCTTGTGCTGCCAGAAAATGCTGCTGAGCCTTCAGTTGGCTGAGGCTGTTGACCTGGACACAGTCAAGGGGAGAAACAAAGCCCCAAGCCTGGCCGAGAGTGGGACCTGTGCAGATGCTCCCAGCAACTGCAGGTGCCACGCACTGAGTGGCAGCAAGCTCTGTGGAGGGCCACACCCTCAGGGTTCATTAAACTTCATAGCAGCTGGACAGTGGATTCTTTCTGACGATATGTAATCTTGTGATGAAATTTAGATTCTGAGGCTTCCAGCAGAGTCCAGTAGGGAACGATAACCTTTCTGCTTTGAGAAAAGGGAAATGGGCAGACAGTGAAAAGAGGGGAAACCCAAGACCTTATGGTTACGATTCAGTTAATTCCGTTTTGTTTTGTTTTCTACAAGATTCTCTTCAGGAAACTAAAGGAATCACCTTTCCTGCAGACTTTAGTTATATTCTTGTGGGAAAAGAATCAACTCATTCTGTTTCTGGAAGACTTAGGTTCAAGTTCAGGTTTTGACACTGTGCTCCAGTTTTATATCCTGTAACACTCCATCCTGCCTTCTTCGGTGGGCTCCTGCTGTCAGCAGTGAGCAGTACCAAGTCCGATGCCAGCACCACCAATTCTAGCGTCTGCTCTAATAGAAACGCACTGGGTAACTTAAGCAAGCTCCTTAAGCTCTCTCTTCCTTAGTTTTTCAATCTGTAAGAGGGCGTGAGCATGCCCGTTCCACTGGCTTCTGTGACATAAAGACCACAGGAGGGGTGAGGGGTTTGGATAAACATCTCGGATATAGCCATGAAGTGTAAACCCAGGTGTGCAGGAAAGTGGACTGGGAGTCTTTCCAGCCACAACCAAAACTTTAGATGCAGAGAGAATATGCTTTTTTGGATAAAAGCGGTTGGCCAGGACGATTTCTGGCCTGTCTTCCCGGGAAACTGGACAGCAGGCTGAGAGAGGATTTCCAAAATAGAGGACAAGCTCTGAAGACCAGCCTGGTGTCCCCTCCAGCTCTTCCAGGATCTCCCGGTTCGAGTCGGCTCCCGAACGCCACCTGGTGTCGCGTGCCCGCTACTGCCCAGAAACCACGTGTAAGAAAGTGCTTACAACCTAACTACGCACTTTGGTTTCGACCCATCCTAACCAATAGGGGAGGAGGAGGCGGAGCAGAAGAAAGCGAGAGCCCAATCACCTCCTGGCTTCCGAAGGGAAGGCGGGGCTTGGGGTTTACCACGTTGGGTTTGTCCGCAGCGCTAATTACTTTTTCCAAAGGCTGGAGGGCTTCACTCCGGCTGGCGCCGCCGCCTCGCGCGCTCCTGCTCCGCTGCCACGGTCCGGGGGGCTGCTCGTCCCGAGTACCATGTGTGACGGCGCCCTGCTGCCTCCTCTCGTCCTGCCCGTGCTGCTGCTGCTGGTTTGGGGACTGGACCCGGGCGCAGGTATTGCCCCCTCTCCCGCCCCCATTCTTTGCCCCTGCCTCTCGCGGCCACCTTCTCTCTGCCCTCCGGAGACATCCGGGCGGCCCGGGTGCAGCGGCGGATCGCTGACAGCGCCCCAGGCGGAGAGGCGCGGGCCGCGCCCGGAGGACCGGGCTCGGGTGGCTCCGTGGCAGGCGCGCCGCCGCCGGTTCTCCGCTTGCCGATGCTGCGGCGCCGACCCCAGAGTGCTCGGGCGGCCGCGCCGGAGACCTTCCCCGGGTGGCGCAGGCCGGGCAGAGGCACTGGCCGGCATGGAGGTGCCGGGGCGAGGGGTGGGAAGGAAGCTCCTGCTCTGGGCCGCTCTGTCCCCGCGCTGGCCCGGCTAGCCCAGGGCTGGACCCCGTGCGCGGCGGGCGGGCGGGCCCCGCGGCGCTGACGCGTCTCCTCTCTCCCTGCAGCTGTCGGCGACGCGGCGGCCGACGTGGAGGTGGTGCTCCCGTGGCGGGTGCGCCCAGACGACGTGCACCTGCCGCCACTGCCCGGAGCGCCCGGGCCCCGTCGGCGGCGGCGCCCCCGCGCACCCCCCGCAACCCCGCGCACCCGGCCGGGAGAGCGCGCCCTGCTGCTGCACCTGCCGGCCTTCGGGCGCGACCTGTACCTGCAGCTGCGCCGCGACCTGCGCTTCCTGTCCCAAGGCTTCGAGGTGGAGGAGGCGGGCGCGGCCGGGCGACGCGGACGCCCCGCCGATCTGTGCTTCTACTCGGGACGCGTGCTGGGTCACCCTGGCTCCCTCGTCTCGCTCAGCGCTTGCGGCGCCGCCGGCGGCCTGGTACTGCCCGCGCCCCCTCCGGGTCTGCCTGTCGGGTCTGTTGCGGCGCCCGGGTGGTCCCCGTGGAGGGTTGGGGTGGGGCGCCTCGGCGGGAAGTCCAGCCTCCAGAGGGACCGGAGGGAACCCCCTACCTCCCCACATTTCCCCACCTCCCATCCCGACTTTCTGGACGCTCTATGAGCAAAGGGGGTGGGGTGGGAAGCTTCGGAGTCTTGCGCTTCCCACCAGCTGAGCTGAGGCTGTGCGGAGCGGGAGCCGGGGTTGCCTTGGGGCACAGGCTGCAGCCGGCTCAGGGGAGCGCAGATGTAGCAGGGATGAAACTGTCAGGGCCCTAGGCACAGAGGGGCCCTTCATCCAGGTGTAGCGAGAACACTGCATCTGCACAGGTGTGTGTGTGTGTGTGTGTGTGTGTCTTTGTGTCTGTCTGTCTGTCACGGGAACGCACCTATACGTGTATATCTTATCTGTTCTTGGATGGGGATATGGGAGAGCAGGCATTTACCTCCATTTACCCTTCCTTCCTTTTGAGTCTTCTTTCTGTACCTGAAAAGGAAGTTTGGAGGGGTCCCCAGACAGGCACAGTTAACTCCACTCTTCTAAGTTGAAGAAGGAGAGAGAAGGTGTTGCTCCTTGTTTTCTTATACCATTAGCAGGCATTTGTCTGGCACCCACCCCCAGCCAGGCCTGGGGGGTACTTACATGGATAAGACCCTATTCCTGCCCCCAGAAGCTTGCTTATTGTAGAAGCAACTTCCCTGTTCCAAGACCCTGTCCTGCTGCATTTGGGATAACTGTGACAGATACAGCAGCAAGAGGCAGCGGGAGTTCTTGTGTACCTTTGCCTTGCTGTGGTCACACTTGATCACGTGGCTACACTGGTGCCCGGATGAACACTCCTTAGCTTCTCCATCATGCCCCGCCAAGGGGCGCACATGGCTGACAGATGGGCTTCCCCCAGCAAAGTCAGTCTGGTTTTGACTTAGAGCATGAAACACACAGGTTTTTTCTCTATATTTTGTCATGACTGGCCTCTGGGGAGGTAGTTTCTGATATTATTTTGTGTCTGTCCTTCCCCCACTTCATTTTGTGCCGTCATCTTGAATTCTCTCTCCTTTACTCACATAGTCTGCAGCAAGTCATTGAGAATCTGCAGCAAAGCCAGAAAGCCTGGGCATCCAAGTTTTTATGTGAGACTTCTGCTTTCTTCCCGGCACTGTGGGGTAACTATGGGTGTCATTTCCTGGGATCAGCCTAGTTCTCCTTTCAGGAGCTTTCTGAGTTCTCATTAGAGTATGATCTGCGTTTGCTCAGCTGGGAGAAAGTGGCGGCTTTGGTGAAACAAGGAAAGTGGTGTAGACCGTGGAGGGGCCTGGTAGGAGCGAATGTGGCCTGTGGGTGAGTAGGCGTGAGCAGGAGTGAGAAAGACTCAGATCACTGCAGGGCTCGGGTCAAGGCTGTATCATGTTCTGGGAGGGACTGGAAGGCCCACATCATTTTTCCTGTTTTTGCCAAAGCGTTTAAAGTCTAGGTCACATCACTGTACTGTACGTGGAAACATCTGAATCCCATTTGCTGCGGTTTAGTGAGTTTCTGTAGAGGTCAGAGTTTATACTTCTTGGTGTAAAGTTTCCAGCGTGGAGCTATCTGTGAAGGAGCCGAGGGTGGAAATCTGCATAACATTGATTTAAAATCCTTGCAGAGTGAGCGCTGGGCCCTCTCACAGATGGCATCTGAGCCAGCTTTTCAGCAAGACTGTCCTTCCCTTCGGCACCATGTGAGGGCGCTGTGCTTTAGATAAAGGAACTCGGCCAAGAGGCTGGGTTCAGTGTGTGCCAGTGGTGGGTGGACCTCTAAGACTTTAGCTTTTAAATTCCTGCTTGAGCAGACACTTCTGTTTAGTCTGCCTTGTTCATCCTATTTGTGTGAACTGTACGTTGGGCACTTCCCCCTAAGTACACACATAGCCAAAGGGCTGAAGGCACGAGGGCAGAGATGGTGGGGTGGTTGGGAGTGGATCTCTTGGTTGCCAGGTGGTCCTGAAAGCATAAAGAAAGAAAGCAACAGGAACTTGGGCTAACCAAGTGTGTGTTGTGCTTCAGTTTTTATTTTGGTTCTCAGTTCCAGTGGCTGGTAATGTTGTGTTAGTCTCTCCTGACCACGGTAGAAGCACTGCGAGCTGAAGATGCAGAGCTGTGTGTGTATTTACCAGGACAGGCTCAGCTGCAAGGCATGGGAAGGGAGCAATGTCAAGTAGATGATATTTGGTGGCTGTGAATGGGGGTATTTCAAAGCCTCCTTGTATCTATTAATATTATAAAAAATCATGTGGAGTAGTAGTCGGCTAACTTTTCCTCCAAAGGACCAGATAGTAAATATTTTGGGCTTTGTGGGCCACATAGTCTTTGTCACAGCTACTCAAAGCTGCCATTCTAGTGCGAAAGCAGCCTTGGATAGTATACTAAGAAATGGATGTGGCTGTGTTCGACAAAACTTTATTCTGGATGTTGAATATCACTTTAATTGCTAGTAAGTTCCACCGAATCTAATGTCTCCAAAATGGCTTAGCAGTGAGTGTTGGGCACAGGGGGAGGAGAACGCAGGCTCTGCTCCGTGTGCATGGAATCTGTGCTGTCTCTAGAGATGTTTGGTATCTGTTTAAAGATGATGCATTATTAGAATAGACCATTCCTTAGTGTTCACAGGGAAAGAAGAGTAAAGTGCATGTTGCATCTTGTTCCCCCTCCTTTTGACAGTGGGCAGAGGCACAGGCCTGTGGCATTTCCCCTCGCTTTTTGTCTTATCTTGAAAAGCTGAGTCAGCTGCACTTTTTGGATCGTCAAAGACCTCAGGCTCAAGTATTAATTGTTTTCTGTTTGTGTTGCTTCGTTTTATTTACATTTCCAGGAGTCTTTAGACAGAGCGTAGGGTTTTTGGAACAGTTTCTGTAACTATATAATTTCAAAGCAATGAACCTTAGCCATGTGTGGAGGGTATTTCCACTCCTAATGAATTTATTTAAGTTTGGGTCAGCTGCCTCCTGTGACTAGGACCAGATCATGGAAGGCCAGCAGAATGGAATCAAGTTAAACTACACAGGTAGAGAGAACAGCAGAGATGGCACTTCAAGGACAACATGAGTGTCAGCCTCTGCAAAGACTCTGTGTGGCTTGTCTGAAATGACTGGCTGAAGGACTTGCTTTAGGAAAAGTGAACAGACAGGAGGGGAGGGATGGAGGCCCCTGCCATTGGGTTTGGTCTGCTGAACAGTGGCCATTCTTCCTTAGACTATGCTTGCAAGCTCTGGGAAGGCCACCCACCAGAATCTGTCCACCCCTTCTTAGCTGAGGCTGTGGCCTGCCAGGGGTGTACTGTGAGGTGTTGGGACCAGACAGAACACCAGGGAGCTCTGGGCTACAGAACATTAAGCCATACCCATTTTCCAGGCTACCCAAGAGACTGAAAAGGTCAGGAATCCTCCTCTGGAGTCACAGCCACTAGCCACAGGACCCTTATGTGGAATCTCTCTTTTCCAGATTGGTTGCTGGGGTTGACGTGGTGGCCCAGCCCACCCCTGTTTTGGCTGGTCAGCCTGACTGCAGAGCATGTGGCTGTGTTGGTAGCACATCATCTGGGTGTGACTTACACTCATAGTTCTGTACGGCTCTTCCTCCGAGGACACTTGGGAACTTTTTAATAAATTCACCTCTGTTTATAGGGGAAGAAATGGAGTCCAGATAAGAATAGATTGGGGCTGAAGTCAGTCAGCCAATGAGCAGGTGGCTTAAGTTAGAAGAGGTAGGGACCCCATTTTTAAGAGGGCAGCCTGCATTTACATGACTCCTGTGATCAAGAGGCAAGTTTGGGATGTTGCTGCTCTCTCTTTAGGAAAGAGAGTTATCAAACTTGATTGATTGATTGATTGATTGATTACAAAATTGCCCAGCTTTATAATGTAGCCTCAGTTGATTGAATACATCTGAGCAGAAATTAGTTTTGGCAACCATTATATGCTGTGGAGACCATTTGGAAGAGAGTAAATAGACTAGACTACTTTATTATACATCATTATTTTGATACAGATCTGAGGAAGGCACATAGCCCTAAGTGATTAATATTGCTGAAGAATTGATCCTGTATAGCATAAATGTATCTGGAAAATACAAAGCACAGATTTAAAGCTTTGTAAAAGAAACTATTGAGTGGATATTAAGGGACATTCTGACAGGAATGGATGAAGAAGGGCAAAGACAGTTGTGAAGTTTGGCAGCAAGGAATAATTAAAAGGAAGAACTTGAATCAGAAAATTCTAAGGCCTCTGACCTCCTCCTTTGGAGGGACATTCACGGGGCCACATGGTGGCTTCTCATCACCCTCTTTGTCCTCTCTTACCCTCCATGCTGTTGTGCTCCTCCTGGTTGTCATTGCTCAGGGCTTCATCCAACTGCAGCTCTCCATGACTGGGCTGGCACTTCTTAGGATGCCAGGAACAGTGGCTTCTGCACCCATTAGCATTACCTAGGGCACATGATTAGATTTCTTCACTTTGAGCTTCTGCTTAGTTGACAACATTTTAAAAAAAAGAAAAAGAAGCCAGGTGCAGTGGCTCATGCCTATTATCCCCAGGACTCTGGAGGCTGTGGCAGGATCGCTTGAGCACAGAAGTTCAAGGTTGCAGTGAGCTATGATTGTACCACTGCACTCTAGACTGGGCAACAGAGCAAGACCCTGTCTCAAAAAAAGAAAAAAAAAACAACCAAAAAGACCCTACAAGGTGGGATGATGATGAACTGAAGAAGTCATCTCTGACTGATTGCATTCTTGGAGCTTATTTCCTGAACTCTGAAATGTTGTAGCTGCCTGATCTTGGATTTGTGATGGGAGATGTTTTCGCAGCCCATATGTCTGAGGGAACTTTGCAGAGACACTGGTTAACCTTTCCCCATGCACGCTTTTATGCACAGGCCCAGAGATGCATGGTCACGCTCTTGTTCCTTAGGAAATGAAACCGCATGGCCATTCAGGGCTGTGATCTTGAGGAAGTCATTTAAGTCCTTTGAACTTCCCCGCCTGCAGTCATACCAGGGGTAAATAACATTGGCCTTGTATGGCTGTTGATAGAATGGAAGAAGATAAAGCCTGTGAAATCATTTAGTGAGAGCCTGGCACATTAAAGCATTAAAAACAGGTTTCTTCTCCTGCCCTACAGGCCATTCCCAGACTTTTCCAGTTATACATCAGACGATCAGTCAACACTGTTGACTGAATGAGCAGATCATTATCACACACCTGCTATGCGCAGGCCACTCTGGTAGGCGCCCAAAAAAGCTCAGAGAGAAATACAGTGCAGGCCCTGTCTCAGGAGACAGTCCAGATCCGCCCGGGAAGGAAGGAAGGAAGGTGCGCTGGAGCCTGTGGGGTGGCTGAGGGGAGACAGGTCGCTGGAGCAAGGCAGGGCAGGGCCTTCGGGAGGAAGGAGGATTGGAGCGGAAGGAGGTAGACCTCGGAGTCTAGGAAGGAGGAGTGATGGCAGAGCCACCGTTGTCCTGAGATAAGGGACCCAGGAGTTGGCTGGGGGTGGGGAGTGGTGGTTTTAGGAGATGGGAGAGGGACTGGACAGGTGTATGGATTAGATGGGGTGGGGACCTGGGTGCCAACCTAAGGCATTTGGAATTTATCCTAGAGCAGTGGTTCTCAACCTCAAGCCAGCATCAGTGCTCCCTGAGGCCTTGTTAAACTGTTGCTGGACCCCACCTCAGAGTTTTTGATGCAGTGGGTCTGGGGTGGGCCTGAGAACTTGCATTTCTAACAAATTGCCAGGGATGCTGATGCTGCTGTTCTGGGATGGCATTCTGAGGATCACTGGCCTAAAGGCGATGGGGGACGGTGAGCTGGGGAGTCCTAGGGGTAGCAGCATGGGGAGGACTGAGGAGGGAGCATTGCAGAGTGACCAGGCTCGAGCCTTGGGTGGTGGAGGTGGAGCTGGAAAGGAAGGGGGAGCTGGCAGTCCTCTGTGACTGGCTGACTCTGGCTAGTGATCCCAAAGCAGAAGACACTGCAGTGGGTGACCCCACATTACCCAGGGGAGGCAGGCTTCAGAAAGAAGACCAAATGTCTGTTTAGGCATTTCATACCTGCAAAGGCAGCAGCAGGACTGTGAAAAGGGAGCTCTGGGTGGTGCCTCAGGAGGGGTGAAGCCGTGTATACCTGTGGGGGATGCTGCCCCTTCGGGAGAGGTGTGAGCCCCTCAGGCTCTCCTGAGGCCCATCAGAGAGTCAGAGGCGGGTGTGGAAGGACCTGCAGTCACAGGATTGCTTTTTCTTCTTGGAAGCCGGTAGGCCCGTACAGGAAGCAAACTCATGACCCCATCCTCTCAAACCACCTACGTCAACCCATCTCGATGATGTAGAGGAGGAGACCTAAGCTCCACTCCTGTTAACCAAGGAGCTGCAGCCTCCCAAAGAAAGGAAATTCCCGTGTGGTCTTTGTAGAGCCATGTGGCTTTCCCCTCTCCCACAGAGGCCTGATCTTTGGTTCCAGAGCAGACACGTGACAGATTTTCTTTATGCTATCTTAAATGCATTTTCTAAGCTCTGCCGAGAACTTGTGCTAATGTTAGGTGATAAAAACCTATACGTCTTTCACCCACTTTCCATACTGCAATGAGAGCTAGTCTTGCTTTAGGAGTGGGGGGTGGAGTGGGGTTAACAGTACGTGATTTATAACCCTCTCTTAAAGCAGTCCAGAACCCTTCAAAGCAACTACTCAGAACACAGAGACTTGAAAGGTAACCACTCTGAACTGTTGAAATATCAGGTTATACCTGATACATTTTATTTGACTCAAAATTCTTTAGGATACCAAATCTTGCAAAACTTAAAATTTCTCTTTCAAGAGCACCATTTCACTGGGGGCTTTATTATATCCCTTAAAACCCAGGGGCCTCAAGACTGCGGGTTCTGCCTGCCATATGCATTTATTCCTTCCCAGTTCTCTGTGTCTTCGGTTGCTGGTTGTGCAGGCCTCTTGCATCTAATGTAACCTCAGCCTCATTACTGGTATTTCTTCGCTGCCATCAGTGGAACAGAGGAGGCCCAGGAATCTCACGTCTCAGCACAGATGGTGACTGGAGGGTTAACACAAGTCCACGCAGCCCTGCTCAGTTCTTGGGGCCATGGGGCAATGGTGGGCTAGAAGCAAGGGCAGTGGGCAGAGCCCCATAGTCAGAAGAAGGCTCGGGTTCCAAATCCACATATCCCCAGACATTGAAATCAAGGCAGTAAGTGGCCAGGGTCCAGCACCCAGTTCAGAGCTAGGGCGGTGGTTCTCAACCCTGGTTACACATTGAAATCTTCTAGTGAGCTCCAAAGAAATGCCAGTGCCTGTGTTCCACCCTGAGATTCTGAGTCAGTTGGCTTTGAGGGGTCCTGGGCATCAGGAGTCTTCAAAGCTCCCCATGTGATACCCACATGCAGCCAGGAATGAGAACCATGGAGCCGGGGGTACTGCGGGCTGTCCAGTCCAGTCATGTTTTTTTTTTGGAGTAACTATTATGTGGCAGACATTAGAAAAATAAGGAGGAATAATTCTGATCCTGTCTCAGTGGAACAAACTATTAGGTCATGAAAATGTCCTGTATAACAAGGGGGTAGTGGGCTGGAACATAGAGTGCAGGGGGCTGCAGGGACGGGGGATGTATTTGGGAGGAGAGGAGGTCAGGATTGGTAAGCAGGCGGCCAGTGTTTTGGGGCGAGATTGTGTGTGTGTGAGAGACATAGTAGCACTTTTCAACAGAATGTTTGATCACTGGTCACACGCTAACAAGGTGAGTGTTGGAGGCACCTGGGGAAGCCCAGCCACAGTGAGGCTGAGACTTCTGCTGGCTCCCAGGACGCAGCCCCTCTGTCCTGGGTGCCACATCCCCGCTTGAAGGTTGGGGCCCAAGAGGGCAAGTGGCTGCCAGGCCAAGTACAACCCATTAGTCCATTTGTCCATCTTTCACCAGCATTGCCATTTTCTTCTCTGAATAGATGAAAACAAGCCTGTGGCCCCCGCCCAGAAAAGACATTCATTCTGAAGGACCCCCTACCCCTTACCCCAAGGAGCTAGGTTATGCTTTGTGTGTATGTCTGCATAGGATTCCTCACCAAGGGGAAATCTCCTGTCTTTAAAAACTTGTATCGTGTTAGAATTAACTGCTAACTGCTTTTTATACCAGGGCTTGTGAATGCAAACACTGACCTGCAGTCCCCATCCCCCGGGCTGTGGACCGGTACCAGTCCATGTACTGTTAGGGACTGGGCTGCAGAGGTCTCTCCCCTCATGCCCCCCCCCACCCCCTGGTCCATGGAAAAATTGTCTTCCATGAAACTTAGGAACCGGGTGGCTGCAGAGCAGGAGGTGTGTGGCGGGTGAGTGAGCAAAGCTTCATCTGTATTTACAGCTGCTCTGCTCCCCATCACTCGTGTCACCGCCTGAGCTCCACCTCCCCCCACATTCCCCCCACCCTCCACCCCAGTCCATGGAAAAATTGTCTTCCATGAAACCGGTCCTGTTAGGGACTGCTGCACTAGACTGAACAAATGGTAACTGATTTTGAAAGTGCAAGACCCAGGGGGGCTTTTGACTTTCCACAGCCAGGGTGTGTCCAAATGAGTCCTGCCCACTGTTAGAGTTGAGCACATGCTCCAGGGAGCACGGAGGTCCTTCCCTGTGGGGCCCTGTCCCATGCACTATGCTGTAACCTGCCCACTTGTCTCAACCATGGAAGTTCCCAGGTGTTCTGCACTGAGGCTCTCTGTGCACAGCTGTGATGGAGCACTGCACATCCCACCACAGCCACCCTCCGCCCCCATTTCTTCAGTCTCTCCAAAGTATCCTAGTGAACAAACTCAAGTTTTCACTTCAAAGGAGCGGGAAGAAAGCTGTGCTCTCCAGCGAGTCATGCAGTGCCACTTTGAGACAGTTTTATTTGGGCAGTAAAATCTATGAGTTGTTCTTGGCAAAACTTCTGATGAAATGGAAACCTTGAAATATGCTTAGAGCAGTAAATATGGCCTCACCCTGGATCTTGGGGACTAAAGGTTGTGGGCGATCTTATTAGCTGATCTGATTTACTTTCCAAGAGGCTTGGTATTGGCGCATCCTTTCAGAACATAGGGGGGTCTGTATCATTTGCCTCAAGTGAGCTCTGTACTTGAGGTCAGAGTTATTACTGTGTGTGGCAGAGAGCTGAGCTTCTCAAAGCGTGTTCCCTGGACCAGCAGCATCTGTATCATGTGGGGACTTGTTAGAAATGCACATTCCTGGGCCCCACTCAAAACCTCCAGTTGATTTTGGTGTGTGCTAGGGTTTGAGAACCACTGGTTCAGTATGTCAAGGCTTTTAAAAAGTAATGGTAGGAGAGAGAGAGAAGAAAGGATGTCCACCCATGACCCCCTAAGACTGAGCCACCCAATCTGCTGAATCGGAGTTAGCAAAAGTGGTCCGGGAGTGTCACCCAGGAGGAGGGGACATTGCCTTCACAGACCAGTGTACAAACCAGGTAGGTTAGGTTTCTGTGGGAGGTTTACCTTGTCGACTCCACGTAAGAAGGGAAGCTAGCAGCAGGTGTCTGGGGAGGGTGCAAATTGTTTTAATGCCGTCAGCTTTGATTTCCAGTGAGGGGAAGAGTTCTCTGCATCATTTTTTTAGAATTAATATTTACTGTATTAGAATAGCAAATTAAAAGATTTTTAAAGTTTTTCATTCAGTTTATAAATCTTATAATCTGGCAAGTTTTTGCAATCACCTAGGGGACTTTGAATAATATTTGGCTGCCTTTACAAACTTGTGTTTCACAACTGCTAAACATTTAAAACTGCATTTAGAGATTTAACATTCACTTTCATTTTCAGGTTCTTTGGTTGTCTGATTAAAAAAACAAACCCTTCACAAGTACCTAAGCAATTCTTAAAAACTTAATAATGTGGTCTTATAAACATGGGAAGTCTTAAATTCTCTTACACATTCTAATACTGTTTATAAACCTAACAAGATCTTAAAATCACAAGTCAAAATCAATGATACTTTAAATTAGAATCACAAATCGAATTCAATACTCTGCCAAGTTCTCTTAAACACTGTAAGTTCTGAAAAAATGTGTAAATCTGTCATAAAACTATTAATACTACAGCATCATTAATATTAAGTATACTATTAATGACTGACTTCGTTGTCTCTATATTTAATTCTAAATATCCCCAGGGATAAGATACATTTTTCCATTAGGGATATAATTGTCATTCCCAACAATTTTGGGGTTGCCTCAAGTGGTCTTTTGGGGGGATGATTTTAAGAATAATTTCTTAAATAAAGGTTTTAAAAATTGATAATAAAGTAATCCATCACCTCTGAAAGCCAGCCTGGAAAATGGATGCTGTTGTATCTATCTCTGCACCCCCACCCCTATGTCATGACCCCACCCCCAAACACAACTGCTCGGTGGGATGTTTTTAAGTCACAGAGAAGCTCACTCTTAGGCTCAGGTAAATCTGAGCAGTTTGTAAAGAAAAAAGCCCAGACATGGAAAACCAAACCACAGCAAGGTGGCCTTGCTGCCTTCAGACTGTTGGGGCCACGGGCATGTGTGAATGAAGATGACCAATGTTCCGTTTCCCTCTCCTTTCTGGGCAGGTTGGCCTCATCCAGCTTGGGCAGGAGCAGGTGCTAATCCAGCCCCTCAACAACTCCCAGGGCCCATTCAGTGGACGTGAGCATCTGATCAGGCGCAAATGGTCCCTGACACCCAGCCCATCTGCCGAGGCCCAGGTACCTGGGCAGCTCTGCAAGGTCCTAACAGGTGAGTCCAGGCGACAGCATGACTGGCTTAGAGCACACACACAACTGGTACCCTTTGTGTGTCCCCAAATGCACTGAGGTCACGTGAGGGAGAACTTACCTTCCCCTGTCTTTTGAAAGCTGTTTTATGGCCCCCGAGACCATTTCCTTTTCCTTTCTATGGTGGTATTAGTGTCAGAAGCCCTTTGAAAAAGCCATCATTTTATTTTCCAAGGAGCTCAGGGTCTCTTTTATGCAGTGCCTCAACTTTATAGATCAGGAGCTAGTTGAGGCCCGAAAAACCTCAAGGGCTTATTTGTTCTCGGACCCCAGGTTGATAGCAGAGCCAGGATGAGAATTCTCTCCTGGTGCCCTGGCCAGGGCTCGCTCTAATGCAGTGGTCCTCAGTTCTGGCCACACTGATTAGAGCCGCTTGGGGGACTGTGAAGCAGTGGCTTGCACAGTGTGGGCCAGCAGCATCCCAGAATGCACTAGAAATGCCATTCTCAAGCCAGACCTGCTGAATCAGAAACTCCGGGGGTGGGTCCTCCAGGGGATTCGAGTGCACAATAAACTGTGAGAACTACTGGTCTATGAAATGCCATGCACTGGGCTGTCCCCCAACATCCTCATCTTTTGGTCTGGGATGTGACTTGGGTATCATTGTTTTTAAAGGTAATTTTGATATGCAATGTGAGGAGAGAACCCAGGGCTCTTGTATTCTGTGCCTGTCTTTGAGCAACATGTGAATTTGAGCAATGGGTGTTTAAGAACATTTCATGGTGCTGTGTCACCAGCAGTCTGGCTGCGAATGTCTCCTGATGAAGTTGGATCATAGGTGGCCTTTCCTCCCGGGAGATCATGAGATCCCACAGCTGACCTTTGGGACTTGCACTTTTGTAGTTTAAAGACTTATCTTTGTAGGAAAATGGAGTGTGTCTTGGTTTAGTATTCTGCTGACTTTGGAAATCAATTGATTATGTGACTGGGATAACCTTGTTATTTATAAACAAGTCTTGCAGCTCCGCCCAGCCATTGCATGCAGACCTGATGAGAGAAGGTTGTCACCCCCCCTTAACCTAGTCTGCATTTGGTAGTGGGGTATTAGAGGTGATTGTGCTGGGTAAAGGCTGTCTTTGAAACCACAGGTGAGCTTTGGGTATAAATGGAGAGAGAATGCCACCAGACATTAGGGTTTTTCTCTGTTCCTTTCTGCACCCTTACAAAAGTGGGGAAGATAGACCTTGGCATAAAATTACTAGTACCTAAAAAATACCCTTTAATAGGAAACAGAGGTTTTGGCAAGTCTGACGGTTGGTTGTGTGTGGGGGTGTGATGTCAGTGTGTTCTTTTTAATGTGAGCCCCCTGATCCTACCTAGGCCAGTCTCAGTAGACTAAATGGCCGTTAGTCATTCTAAATCTTTGTGCATTTTCCGCAGCTGACCTGAGCATATTGGTTGAGAGGCAGAGGTGGTTCTCTAAGGCAGTGGTTCTCAGCCCTGTCTGTATGTTGGCATCACCTGGGAGCCTTAACAACTACCCATGCCTGTGTCCCGCCCCCAGAGAGCCGCTTTGATTGGCCTCAGGCACAACCTGGGGACACCTGGTGGTTCTAATGTTCAGCTGGTGGTACAAACCACTGCACTAAGGAGTGTTAAACAAGAGGAATAGCACCTGTGGGCCAGCGGGAGTGGATTTTCTCAGGTGAGCACTTTCAAACCGGGCCCTGCAGTGAAACCAAGGGCGGGGAGGTTCTATTCCCCTCTTCCCTCCACTCATGGCAGTGCTCATCAGCCGCTAGGCCCTGATCAGAAACCCAGTGTGCTTGTGGATGAGATGATGGAACGTTTGTCTGATGCCCGGCTTCCGTCCTCTTTGGTAAGGATTGCTGACAAAATGATAAATGGTGCTTGTGTTTGCATTTTTGTCCCTATGACTAGTTTTGAAGCATTCTTTTGCTAGACTGTTTAGCCTTTAATGAAGGGAATAAAATGAACAAAACCAGGGTGGGGTGGATGTGATGGAGAGTCAGCTAAAACAAGAGCAGCCATGCAAGACTGTAGGGAGAAATTTCTGAATGTGCTTAGCAAATAATCTCCCCTTCCCTGCTTTCAAATCTCACGTCGGTTTGCTTTGCGGTGCAGAGCAGTGTGTCTGTTTAAGGTGGTGTCAGACGCAGGCTCTGTGCTAGGTAGGAACACAGACGAGAGTTATGTATTTTGCTTCTGCTGCTTCTTGCTTTGCATGAAATGCTCGGTAGACTCTGTGGCTTTGTTGAGAAAGACAACAGGCCTTGTACTTGGCTTAGCTAATAAGCAGTCAATTAGGCCCTATCTAGTTTGGATTAGCCTTCAAACACTGGGAGTTTAGAAGTTGGGAAAATTAATTTCCTGGGACACCAGCAAAGTACATTCTTGAAGTTTTCTAGAAAGATTAATCATATTAATCCAAGATTTCACATGGGAACCTATTCTTTCTGGCCGAACATGGCAGCGACCGTAGGTTGCATTGTGCTTTGTTGTTTACCTTGTTTGTGTTGCTCTAACCTTGGATGTGGCCTGAGAGTAGTAGCCTCACTGGCTCATGCAGGTGGGGAGGAGTCTGGTAACCCGACTTCCTCCCTGGAGCGCTCAGTTTGCCTGAGAGCTGAACGTGGGTAAGCTGCCTTGTGTGTAGCGTTTTATGTGTCGTTATGTGCGGGCAGGGCTGCGGGCTAGAAGGACTGACATGGTAAAACCACCCGGGAACTTCTTCCTTCTCTTGGATACCACTGAGGTTGCACTTCTAGCAGTCTCTGGGGCTCCAGGTGAGGGGATGGGCTGAGTCTATTTCCTATATAGCTCCTTATTTTTAGGACCTTATAAACTGATTCATAAACTATCGCTCCAGGTTGGAACTTGGCATGAAAATACGGAGTCTGCAAGCTTTCTTTCTTTCTTTCTTTTTTTTTTGGGGTAAGAGCATGAGTTTTTGAAGATTTTTTGGCCATCCTCAACAACGAAAATGGCACTTTGGATATTTTGAAATATTTCTCTATTTTTAAGTGGTTACTTTGACATTAAAACTTCTTGTCTTTCTCCTATGCTTATTTTAATTTCTCCATTCTGATTTAATTCAGAATCATCCCACCAGTGTTTTCATGGTCTTTAGTAACAATTTGCATTGTTATCTCCTCGACCATGGTGGATGTCACGTGTAGAGGATAGAAGTAAATGGTAAAATTAGCATTTTCTTTTTCTTTTTTAAAAAAAGCCCAGACTGGAGTTTAGTGGTACGATCTTTTTATAATTTTTTTCTTTTCTTTTGAGATAGAGTCTCACTCTGTCGCCCCAGGCAGAGTGCAGTGGCATCATTGTAGCTCACTGCAACCTCAAACTCCTGGGCTCAAGCGTTAGCATTTTCAAAATACGAATCCCACAATGTTTTGAGTAGTGGTGAGCACATTGGAACATGTGTGTGCCATCCAACAGTGGTGATTGGGAAGCATGGATGTCTACTTCGTAGGTTAAGTTCTGTTACAATTGTTTTAAAAAATTGTTGCAGCTATTTTCTAGTATTGTCTGGTTCACTTATAGCATTATAAAGGTAATTTCAGTGAGTTATTTGGAGGATACAGCAACTCTTCAGAAATTGTATATTGCCAATTTATGCAAGAATTTGTGTAATAATATGTGTATATACTCTGTAGTACATAATTGGTCAGTACTTGTGCTTTGTATCAATTAAGATTTGTTTGGTTCGGGGCTGGGCACGGTGGCTCACACCTGGAATCCTAGCACTCTTGGAGGCCAAGGCGGGAGGACTGCTTGAGCTCAGGAGTTTGAGACCAGCCTGAGCAAGAGCGAGACCCAATCTCTACTAAAAATAGAAAAATTAGCTGGGTGTCGTGGCACATGCCTGTAGTCCCAGCTACTTGGGAGGCTGAGGCAGGAGGATCACTTAAGCCTGCGAGTTTGAGGTTGCAGTGAGCTACAGTGATGCCACTGTGCTCTGCCTGGGGTGACAGAGTGAGACTCTGTCTCAAAAAAAAAAAAAATTATAAAAAGATAATTATATTAAAAAAAGATTCATTTGGTTGGAAAGGACAGAAATCAAACTGGCTTAAAAGCTAAAGACATCATTGACATGAGCTCATGGAACAGACAAGTAAAGCAGGAGGTTGGACTTCAGGTAAGGCTTGCCCAAGCTTCACTCCTCTGCAGTTTTCTCTGTGTGACAGCTTTGTCCTCAGTTGGCTCCTCACAGGGTGACAAAGAGGCAGCTAGGATGAGGAGGTAAACCCCTCTTTTTAATCAGGATTTGAGGTAGGTTGGCTTGGATTGGGTTCGCTGCTAGTTTGGAATGTTTTAAGGCAGGATCAGGTCTCTGCCTCCTGAAGAGTGTAGGTCCTGGCCAGCACGTGACTATAGAGGTATCACTCTGCTCCCCATCTCTGTCCTGACTTCCTGCAAGCCACCACACACTTGGTAAGTCTGGAGGAGTAGATTTAGGACACCTCTAATCCAGGTCTAAGTCATCATTCCAGCCCACAGGGTTAAAAATTCGGTTGGTTCCTTCTTGTTTCTACAATGAGGAATAATAGATGTGGTTAGTGCTTCATTTCACCTGTGCCCCAGGGATAAAAGAGGCTGCTGGCCTTTGCTCACTTAGGGAGGGCTCAATCTCTCTGAAATTTATTTCCTTTAAACTTCTTTGAAAGCTCAGCTCTCTAGTGGGTAAAAAAAAAAAAAAAAAATTGTAGTTTATCTACATTGAAGTGGTTGGTTGTGGTCTTTCATATCCTTCCACATCTTAACTGGAAGCAGAATCTGAAAGAGATGGGAGTAAATTGCTACTTTGAGTTTGTCCAAGTTAATATTCTAAACATTTATTTGCATATAAAAATATTAACTCTAAAAGTAGACACCACTATTTTAATAATTATTATTCTGCAAGAAAGAGAAAGAAGGACTGTGTTAGAGGCCCGATTCTGTCTCCCTTTAATATGGCCCCAGAAGAGTCCCTTAACATCTCTGTGCCTCTGTGTTAGTTTGCTAGGGCTGCTGTGACAAAGAACCACAGACTGGGTGGCGTTAACAACAGAAATTATTTTCTCACAGTTCTGGAGGCTGAAAGTGTGAGATTAAGGTGTCAACAAGGTGGTTTCTCCTGAAGTCTCTCTCCTTAGCTCACAGATTCTTTCTATTGGTTTGACCAGGTTTTCCTTATTTTCTCTCTTCCACTGGTGTAGAAGTTCCATAATCTATTAAAATTTTGTTATTAACTTTAAATTAATAAATATATATGTATATATATTAAGAAAATCTAAATGTATCAGGTATCTTTTATTTACAATATAAGAGTTTCTTCAAATGCTTTAACTTTGATTTTTCCATGTTTGTGTATTAATTTAATTATATTTTGTTTTTATTCCCTCTCAATTGTAATCATTTTTTTACAGTTAGAATTATTAGATTTACTGATATATTTGCCAACTTATTTGCTCAGTATTGTTTTTTGCAATCCACTACTTCTATGGGTTTCATGTCTCTAAAGAACATTTTTCAGTGAGAGTTTGTGAGTGGTTAAATGATTATTTTTGCTTTTACTGAAACTGTCTTTATTTCACCCTTGCTCTTAATGATGATTTAGCCAAATACAGAATTCTAGGCTGCATCTTATCTTCTCTCAACACTTTAAAGATATTATTCTACTGTGTTCTGACTTTGATTTTTGCTACAAAAGGTCTTCTGTCCATCTGATTTTAGATACTGTGAAAATAATGTCTTCTCTCTGCAGGTTTAAAAAATGTTATTGTGTTTGTGTTCTATAGTATCTGTCTGGCCTACTTCCCATATTTATCCTATTTGGGCTCATTGTGACTTTTCTCAGCCTCTCTCTCCTTGAGGCCTGCCTCTGCCCCTGGTTTCTACCTACTCTCCTGGAACTCCTGGTTGACACAGGTGGACCTTACTATTCTTTCCTCCACATTTTGTAATTTCTTTTTATGTTTTTGGTCTCTATTTCTATATTCTGCATTGCAGAGAATTTCCTCTCATTGGTTTCCCAGTTTGCCAGATTTTTCTTAAACTGGGTCTGATCTCCATTTGATCCACCTACTAAGTTTTTAATTTTAGCGATTATATTCTGCACTCCTGGAAGTTATATTTGATTCTTTTTCAATGCTGTCTGTGCTTTTTATAGCATCCTATTTCATTATGGTTTTACCTTTCCTTTATCCCTTTGGATATTTTTAGCATAATTATTTGAAATCTTTTTTTGAATGAGTCGCCCTTTTGAATTTCTTGGGGGGTACTGAACCTTCTATTTAGTATGTCTGCTCACTCCTCCTTAGACTGGGCCATTTCTTGTGTGCATTGTGATGTTATACTGTGAGTCCTTGTCCCCCCACCTCTGTCTGCTATCCTCCATCCTCTCTGGGAGCCCTGGTTATGGGGAAATCTCTACTGAGTAATTTCACATGCACTTCTGTCAGGTGTCCAGGACTTTCTCAAAAGTCCCAGGATAATTTCTGTTAGTGTTTTCCCTTAGGGCATCTGTAGCACAGGAGTGATGCACATTTGTGTGTGTAGCACAGGCTTGGGGATTTGCATTAGAAACTCTGTCCTCATTCCTCTGGCATTCCAAACTCTGAACAGAGACAGACTTCCCTGCACCCCCCTGTGTCGTGAGTGGAGTTGCCCAGCCACCCTGGGGTCCTGGCCAGGTCTCCCATCTCCATGTGGCAGGATAACACTGGCCCTTTACCTTGTAGGCTAATATTTGGACCTACTAGCTGCTGATTATCGAGACCTCAGATCACTCACTCACTGTTCCAGGCATGAAATTTCTCTATATGTCTGGCACTTGGAGATTTCCCTTTCTTTGCTTTGCGTTTGGATGAGGTATTGTCTTAGTCTGTTTGGGCTTCTATAGCAAAATAGTATAGACAATGTAGCTTATAAACAGCAGAAGTTTATTTCTTACAGTTTTGGAGGCTGGGAAGTCCAAGATCAAGGTGCCAGCAGACTCGGTGTGTGGTGAGGGCCTGCTCTCTGCCTCATAGATGGCACCTTCTCGCTCTGTGCTTGCATGGAGGAAGGGGCTAACTTGCTCTCTTGAGTCAGTTTTATAAGAGAACTAATTCCCTCATGACCCAATCACCTCCCAAAGGCCCCTACCTCCTAATACCATCACAGTGGGGATTAAGTTTCAATGTATGAATTTTGGGGGGACATAAACATTCAGACCATAGTAAGTATTAAATTTTGAGGGGGGTGTGTTATGTTTTGCGTAGTATTTCTAGGCCTTTGTAGTTGTTGGACTATATTTCATGAATTATTCAAGAGTAGTGTCTTCCTCAGAGTGATTATTTAACTCAGACTGAAGTGTGTAAGAAATGCCATATAATCTTATCATCTACGAGTCAAGTCACGTCCACTCTGACCTGTCACCTCAGTCATTGACCGAGGCCTTCCCCTCCCTGTTGTGCAAATGTCCCGGGAGGGTTGTAAGGGCAGGACTTTCCAGACAGGCCCTCAGTCCTTCTGGCTTTCTGGTCGCTGTTGAAAAGCACATGTCCCAAGTCCTCAGGACGCTGTCCTCTGCTCTCAGGTGCTTCCGCCCCTGTCCTCTTCTCAAGGGCACCCTCCTCACCCAGAGTCGTTCTTTCGGGAGCTCAGGTTCCAGAAACTATAGCCAGGAATGGCGGCTGTGCCCAGACAACTTCTTTGGGCCCTGCAAAGTACCCACGGCAAAGGAACACAAAGGCTACCTCCTCACAGCACGAGAAGAAAACCGCATTAATACCTCAGGAAATCAACAGACTCAAGTCACTCACGGTGGGGTGGGGAACCTGTGGCCTTGGGGCCACATGTGGGCTTCTGGATCCTTGAGTGAAACCAAATTTTACAGAACAAATCCTTTTATTAAAAGAGGTGCAGCAGAGAAAGATGAAGCTTTTCTCACCTCCTTTGGTGCTTAAAAAAGAACAATCTTGAAGTCAGAAGGCCGCAGGTTCCCCACCCCTGCGTGGTGCCCCATGGGAGTGCGGCCCTGCAGCACTTCTGACGTGTGCCCGCTGGCTTGTCTGGAGGGATCTGGAGCTGGTGATCTGCCCTGAAAGACCAGACGATCAGACAGACCCAGCCCCTTAGAGGCTGGGAACCCGTGTCCACATCTTGTGGCTGCCTGGTGCTCACGAAGGGCACTGTTGAGATCACCAGGTGCTTCTTGGACTTCAGTGTCTTCCAGAAAAGCCCATGGTGCACCATTTACATTATGAGTGTTCAGCAGTAATCATTTCTGCGTTTGTTGTTGTCTTCCAAGCTTAATTCCCACAAGCTTTGAGAATTTACGATCCTGCCATTGGTTTATGTGAACCATGTCTTCATCCAGGTCCATTGATCTCATTTTTGTGTTCTTTCTTCAGAAAAATGACTGAGGAAATCTTTTTGATTTTCTTTTGAAGTGTTTGGGTAGGCAGGAGATGCTTACTAATTACCCTTTGGGAGGAATAAAATTAAAACCCAATAATATCACTCTATAAAATCATGATTATTGCTGTTATTATTCCCTGAGGCTGTATAACTGTGCACTTGGAGCCTATAAGATACTCTAAAGTGGATACTGCCTGCTGCCCGCCTGTGCAGCCTGGGAGTGGACACAGCCCTGGATGGGCCTTGGTGGCCTTGAGCAGGCTCTGATTCTACTTCCCCCCTTGTAAAGGTGCTGAGACAAGTCAGTGAGTTTCTCTTATTCCTGTATTTCCACATCTGTAAATGAGAAGAAATACTTTTCTTGATATTTTTACTTTACCAGATTGCTGGGAGCTAAATTAAGTCATGCAAATGTGATTTCATTAAGTTGGAAGTATTATTAGAACATAAGGTATCATGTCTGTATGGAAAAGGTCCCCAGACTGGGTTTCCTAAACGCCAAGTCTGAGATGAAGACTTGGGTGCCAGTGGTTAGTGTTGGGGAGGGAAGGGGCCCAGGAAACAGGAGAGAGAGAGAGACAGGGAAGAGGAAAATCCAATGGAATCCAGTGGAAAATCCAGTGGAAGGTGAGGTTGTCACTATAGGCAACAGGGGCTTGGTTCTCGAGGGAACACGGGGTGCGCATGGAAGGCTTTCTGGAGCTATCCCGCTGACAGTGGGAGCTGGAGTCTTATCCAGGGGCACTCGGCTCCCAAGTTTCTGAGGTGCTCTTGTGTAGGCCGTGTGAGTGGGCATATAGGTGGGAGAGCCTGCAAAAAAGGAAAGGCCAGAGTCATGTGGTTGAGGAGGGGCCCTGTCAGCATGCGCTGCCACCAGAGCAGTGGTGGAAGTCAGGGTGATGTGAGCACTCCAGGGAGGGCATCTCAAGGAGGCAGCCAAGTGGGAGGTTCCATCAGTGCACAGTGCTAGGGACCTCTAACCATCTAAAAATGTTAACTTAATAACTTGAGAAAGCTTGCTACCTTCTAAAAAACTCTACATATTCAGTTAAAAAAACGTTTTCCTGCCTAAACAATCAGTTGATCTATGCTATATTCCTCCCTTCCGTTTTTCATCTTTCCTTCCTTTTTGAAAATGTCACTCAGCAGAAGTAGCTTGGAGATCTCCACAGGAGTGTCCACAGCATTGCAGACAGAGGCCTCCTGGAGGCTTAGCAAGGGCCACCTGTAAAGGCCCCCCCCCCCTTTGCCTCAGGGGGCCCCACCTGTGCTCCTGTCATTCTCCCTTGAAGGCCCTGCTTTCTGGGCTGATCCCTGGATAATCAGAAATGGATAAGCCAGGCCTGGGGGCAGTGTTTGAATGACTCTTTATGTAAATATATGCTTTTAAGCTTTCAGTGATTGGGGGTGTGTGCGCACGTTCTCTAGATTGGTTTGTATAGACTTTATTTTTAGGCCTCTGTATTTAAACTTGTAACATGCCCTCTTATCCAGGGCAGTGATTCATTCATTTGACCGGTATTTATTTGCTGCTGACTGTGTGTTGAGTCCTGTCTTAGGCACTGGGGACTCTGCAGAGGACAAGAGAGACAAATGTCCCTGCCCTCACGAAGCCAGTCACCAAGGGGTGATCACGGACACTTGGATGGAAGCTGATCACCAGTGTTGCTCTGGGTGTGTTTTAGAGAAGAGGGTCCCCAACCCCTGATCACCCCTTCCTCCTGTGCCACCCCAGGGGCAGTCCAGGGTGGAAGGACTTTCTGATTTTCTGTGGTGTTCCCTGGGAAGGGTAGAGGGAGAGGAGAATCAAGCCACTAGGCTGACAGCTGAGACTGCACATGGGCTCCACGCCCTGAAGTCGCTACCTGGTGCAGGGGCGGAAGTCTTGCCGCCAATGCCGCCTGCCCGCCTTCTGGCCTCCAGTCCCACAGTGCCAGCATCCTTTCACCTCCGAGACCAGATGGGCTCCCTGGGACTGAAGTCTCCCACCTGGGACTTGCCGTGGGTCACGCTATTGCAACAGAGCTGGCAGGGCTTCCCCCCGCCCCCCATCCTGTCATTACTCACAAAGGCTTTTGACAGTAGGGACCCCTCGCTCCTGTGCCTCTTCTCTGGGGTGCTCTTCCCGCCCTGCCTCCTTGCCAGCGGTCTCTCTCACAAGGCCTCTGCCACTCTTTTTCTCGCTGCCTCGGGATCCTTACTGGTTCCACCAGGAGCAGTCCCCGTCTGCCTGTCTCCCAGTCTCTGCTCTGAGCGCCAGCCTCACGTCTCAGTGGCTGGCTGTGGGCACTGCCAGTTCCCGATAACTTGGTGTTTCTGAAGCCTTGTCTGACGATGCCCATCCCTACCGCCCTAATACCCAATTTTTTCCAGTCACTCAGACTCAAAAATAACTGTTTGCTTTCTCATCCTTGTCCCCTTTGCTTGTATTCCCCCATGCTTTTGGTTTGCTTTTTATTTTGATGTACTGTAGTTGCAAAGAACTTTTACCCAAATTCACTGATTAACATTTTTCTCTATTTGTTGTATAGGTTTTGTTTTGTTTGCTCTCTCCCCACCCACCCCCCTTCTAGCCCTCTCCCCCACCCGCTCCACACATGCTTTTTTCCTGAACCACTTGAGGCTGATTTGCTGACATTATGTTCTTTTGTCTGTACGTACTTTATATTTTCTAACAACTCTTACTGAGCATAGGGATAGGCTTAGGGTCTATAACAGTGATGCACTACTGATATCTAATATAGCACTCATATTTACATATTCCCATTAGTCCCAGGAATGTCTCTTATAGCTTTCGTTTCTTGGTCCCGAATTTAGTCTGGAATCATGCACTGCATTTAGTTGTCACATGTCCTTCATCTCCCCCAGCCTGGGTCAGTTCCTTAGTATTCTCTTTCCTGATCTTCACATTTCTTCAAAAATATTAGTACAGACAAGTTATTTTATAGGATGTCTCTAAATTTGGTTTTTGTCTGACATTTCTTCATGATTAGATTTAGGTAATGCATTTCCGGCAGGAATAACACAGAAGTGATGTTGTGGTCTTCTCGGTGCATCTTATCAGGAGGCACATGCTGTCCATTTGTCCCATTATTGGGGATGTCAACTCTTATTACTTCATTAAGGTTGGGTTTCTAGGTTAATCTGCTGTAAAGTGACTCTCACTCCATGTGTAATTAGCAAGTAATTTGTGGGGATACTTTGAGACTATTTAACTATCCTGTTCATCAAACTTTCACTCACTGGTTTTAGCATGTCTTGGTTCTCGGCAGACTCAGTTATTACTGTGATGGTTTCAAAAGGCTGTTTTTCTAACTCCCACTGTTTCCTTCACAATTTTAGTTTGATGTTCTCCTACAAGGAGAGCCTCCCCTTCTCCTTTATTTATTTGTATCTGTGTGGACTTGTACATTCTTATTTTACTCTATGGATATTTATATATTTATTTATTTTGATGCTCAAACTGTCTCAGATTTGGCCAGGGTGGGTGTATTTTTAAAAATTGGACACAGGTATTGAATTTTCCAAAGGCTTTCACAACATTGTGGAGACATGTGTGTGCTTTTTTCTCCTTAGATAAATTAATATGGTAATTATGTAAATGAATTCCTAATATGATACCAACCTTAAATTCCTGGAATAAATCTTACGTGGTTGTGGTGTATTATTTCCTTAAAGTGATGTTGCTATCTATTTGCTTATGTTTTGTTTAGACTTTTTGCATCCATATTCATATGTGATGTTGCTCCATAATTTTCTGTGTGTGTGTGTGTGCGCTATCATTCTTAGTTTAGGTATTAACGTAATAGTAGCTTCATTAAAAAAAATTGTGGAGGCGTTCTTTGACTTTTGGTGCTCTGGAATAATTTATGAATCATCGAGGCTGTTTGGTCTGTAAAGGTTTGGTAGAGTCCCCTGTGGAACCATCTCAGCTTAGTGCTTTTTTGTGACTATAGTACCTTGATAACCTTCTGTGTTTCTTCTATAAAAATTGGCCTGTTTAAGCTTTATATTGCTTATGGGATCAATTTTGGTAAATTGTATTTTTCTAGAAAATTTCATCTAGGTTTTTCAATTTAAGTGCATAGAGGTCCCCCTTTTCATGATGTCTTATTACTTAATGTGGTTCAAACTAGGTCACAGGGGCTTTGGTATATTAAAGGTGTACTCTGGCTTATGGAACTGTATGGAATGACCTTTTTGTGTCTGTCTTTTTACTGCTCTTGAAAATCTGTCTTGTTTTTGGAGGCCCAACTCAGATGCCACCTTCTCTAGGAAGTCCACCTGGATTGCCTCACTTAGTTTTCTGGAATCCCGAAGTGTTTTGTCTACATCTTGAGTGTCACACTTACCTCTATCTGCTGTTTGTTGTCTTAGTTGTGTCCAAGGTACTCGGGCCGGAAGACAAGACTCAGGCATTACTTTCCTGTTACTGCTGTAATAAATTACCACAAACTTAGTGGCTTAAGACAACACAAATGTATTATCTTATAGCTCTGAAGGTCAGAAGTTTGAATCAGTTTTGCTGGGCTAAAACCAAAGTGTCAGCAGGCCTTCCTGTCTTCTGGAGGCTCCATGGGAGCATCCATTTCCGTGCCTTCTCTGGCTCCCAGAGGCCACCTGCATTCCCTGGCTTGCAGCCCCTTCCTCCGTCTCCAAAGCCAGCAATGGTGTTTGACTCTTTCTCACGCTGCATCACCCTGACAATTTTCTTCTGTAGTCAAATTTCCCTCTGCCTCTGAAAGGGCCCATCAGACCTACCTAGATAATCCAGGATAACCTGTACATCTCAAAATTCGTAGTTTAATCACATCTGCAAAGCGTATTTTACTATGTAAATTAACGTTTTCACAGGTTCTGGGGATTAGGATGTGGACATCTTTGGGGGAGGGGAGCCACCGCAACACACAAATAGATTTCCTCGTTTCTCTCACAAGTCTAAACATTGCAATCACAGTGAAAATTCAATAATTCAATAATTGTTTTCCTTTTTCACTTACCTGTTGGGCATGTTCTCTGTGGGAACCCAGAAATATCACTATAGGGCAAGCACATTGGACTTCTTAAATATTCCCATTACTTGATCAAGAAAGAAAAACTAAAACTCAAACATTGAAACAGAAAAGAAAAGGGTTGCATGCTATTTTTGTGTGCGTGTGTGTCTGAATCCTTTTTCCCACATGCAGCTCCACCAAACAGAGGACTTGGACGAGAAGTGGTGTCGCTTCCCACTTCTCCCCTGGACTCTTATGCAACACACACCCGCCCCACTTCAGTAACTCAGAGCAGAGAAGGCCTCCAGCTTAAATAGGAAAATCTGCCTCCAGCTGCAGACGGATCAAGAACGCATAGTTTATTATTTAAAGTGCACGCTGGCTGGGGCTGTCCAGGTGGCTCAGGGAAGCTCCTGGCAGCTGGGCTGGCCCTGAGGCTGGAGGAGGGATGGTGGCCCCCCGAAGGCCATAGGCCAGGAGGCTGAGTGAGCACATGGCCTCGGCCCTGGCTTGGTGTTCCAGGGGGCAGTGGGGGGTGGAGAGCGAGGCCCCTGCCAATTCCCGCAGAAGCATCTGATTTTTGAATCAGCAGCGTTCATGTTCCCTCCAAGGGAGAGTGCCGGGGAGAACGTGTGACTTGAGCAAAGGAGCGCAGGCCCGCTGGCCCTCCCGGCTTCCCTCCCGGTAGGAGGCCTCAGGCCAGAGAGTCCCCCGAGGCAAGGGAAGGAGAACAGACACTCTGGGCTTTGTAAGAAATGGCTTTAGGGTTGTGTTTCCCCCCCACATTGCAAAAAGGTCTAGCTTTCTCAGGACACTGATTTCTCATGGAAAAGCCCAGTGAAAAGTCTCATTGGGACAGCTGCTGCCCAGTTTTGTTGGGCATTTTCCAGCTGCAAATGCGGCGGGTTCATTTTGCACGGCTCTTTCCAAGCAGTGGGCAATTTCTTGTGTGCGACGAGGCAGGGAATTCGCTAGCTGGAACCGGCATGGGGTTGCACAAATTGCCTTCGGGCTGAAGGAACCTATACCTTTCTCAATGCATTAGCAAGTCATAGATCAAACTCCCTGTCACTGCATTTGGACAGAGCTGGACAATGAAGCTTAGGGGTAAAGCCCCATAAAGCCGGGAGTGTTCCCGCCCAGTGGAGCAGAAAATGTCAGGCATCATTGGTGGTCAGCCTTGGTGGTGGCATGGTTGGAACCTGTGACCAGCTGTGGAGGGACAGAGGTCTCACTCACATCTGCTGTGGGGCACCTCCCACTCTGGTGTCCATGCCACACCCCGTGCTCAGGGACGCTGGGGGATTGGGGAGCAAAAGAGGGGCTTTTCTTCCCTCCGAGGAGATAGCCGTTACTTAGAGACAGCTTGTAGGTTGGGGTCCCATGGGTCTCTCAGGAAGTCGATGCTTGGTCTTCTGGGCCCCTGCGAAGGGAATGCGCCGTTCGCTCTGTCAATATTTAAAGAAATACAACTTAGTCCCAGAAAATAAACTGTTCCCCTCAGCTGCCAAGTCCAGCTGCTGCTTTTCTGACTCTGCTTTTGGGGGAAGCTTCATTTCCCAGAGCTTCTCTCCTTGTGTGGGGCCGACGGCCAGCAGCGGGCAGAGCCCAGTATTCGGGGCTTCCTGCCTGCTCTGTCCCTGATGGTGTCGTCCGCATCGCATTTGGCCTGTTGGTTTCCTTTCTGTGAGGCAGCTAATCATTTTGTTGGTGCAGCGTATTCAGCGGCACGTTGGGGCGCTCGATTAATTTCTGTCAGGGGTCTCATTGGCTTGACTCTGAGTTTGAAGAACTGCCTTCTTCAGTATAAATCTACACTCCCCAGCATTAAGGGGTGGCTTATTGCAGTGATGTGGGCATCTGCATGTCCCTTGAGAGAGATATTGCCCCTTGCTGGCAGGTTATCTGCCCCAAATCTTCCTCTTCTCCCCTCCCTGACACCTTCTCCTGGACCTATCCCTGGAAAGGTCTTGGGGTCCCGGCTGTGCTCACTTCATCACAGGCCTGCGGCCCTCCTGGGCATTGTGGTGGGTGGCGGTGGGGAGGGTAGTGTTGAGAGACCTCCCAGGAAGGGGCTGAGCTGTACCGACCCCCGGGTGGGTTGAGGGCTCTGGAGGAAGGGCAGGAAAGAGGTCGTGACAGGGGCTCAGGGTGCTCATGCGGGAGGGAGATTTGAGACAGGCCTTGAACACAGCTGGACTTCATGTGGATTTGCAGAGGAGATGGTTCCAAAGAGGGGATAGCTTGGTGTCACCTGTGCCTTTGTACATTGTCCACACTCCTGGCACCTGTAGGCTTCAGAACTCTCACGAAGCCACTGGGGTGGGTTTAGGATACAGAAAGAGACCCCAAAGTCAGGCAGGCCTGGGCTTGAGTCCCAGCGTTAAATACACACTCACCGAGTGAGCAGGGGGTGTCTCTGAGGGCAGAGTTTCCATCCCAGGGCTGATGGCTGTCATAGCCAGTGGCCGGGGGCCGTTCTGTTGGCATGCAGCTTCCAGCCTCGGTAGAAAGTGGGGATCGGTAGAAAGTGGGGATCATGTGATTGAAAACATAGCTTTCTTTGGGACATCTGTGTTGTGAAAATGACAGTTTTCTCCCAGCAAAATGCCCTGCTTGTAACAGGAGCTAGCCAATTGCTAAATTTGGGGACACGGAGACTTGGGAAGAAATAAGAACAGGGTTTGACGGTCGTGAATCCAGCGTGGCTTCCTCGCCTCCTCTGATCAGGGTGTCGAGCCCTGAGGTGTGCCCAGGTGAGTGAGACTTGTCCCTGTGTCTCTGGGGGTGGCCTTTCCAGCTGCGTAGTCAGACTCCCCTGGCGATGCCACACTGGACTGTCTAGTGGAGAAAGTAGCCGGGAGAGGAGGCCAGAGCAGGGCTGGACCACTGAGCCCGGCATGCTGTTTTCCTTTCCCATGACGTTTTTTTTGTGGTTCCAAGGCTGACAGTACAGACTTCTTGAAGACATTCCAGTTTCAACCATATTAAAGAGTAATTACGTGGAGTCCTGATACAACAGTAACTACCTAAAAAGCGAAAGCATTTAGCTATAGCAAAAAAGAAGGAAACTATTCAAGGTTCAATAAGAATATAACTCTTATTTAATTATCATTGGTGTGAGTGACGTGGGCTTTTCTTCAGGAAGCCCGAGGGCTCTACCGGTGCGTGAGTGATGGCATTCCCTGCGCGCTGTGGCCGTGGGGATTCTGAGATTTACAACTGTCATCTTCTGCTTTCTTCCTTCCCGTTGTCTGTGGCAAGCAGCCGCCAGCAGCCTGTGTTCCAGACAACTGAAAATCATTTCTGGCTGCCAGATAAAATAAAATGCTTTATAATAACTTTTTGACAAAGTTGTACCATCAGCCCTTTTGTGGGGTGTGTATGAGCTGTGTGTGTATGTGGGGGGGGAAGTGGAGATCGTTCTGCTCTGGGGGTGTAATGTTTTCAGTAATAGATGTCACTGAAAAGTTGTTTAAAAAGTGAGATTTTTGTAAAGTGAATCAAATTTTAAATGAAGTAGACGAGCTTACCATTTTAGAGAAATCTGGAATGAATCCTTCTGTAGAGTTTTTGGCAGGATATGTATCAGTTGCTCAGAATGTACTTGGTTGATTTTGTATTTTTCATTAAAAATTTGTTTGTCTAAATCAGATTTGTGATTATTGGGCTCTCTTAGTGGGTACCCTTACAGGTGAGCAAGACTGTTGCCCAGCTGTGGCTGTGTCAGGGGTGTGAGGCCGGGTGACAGGTTCCAACCAAAGGCCCGTGGGAGTTCACGCTGGCGTGCTGCTCCAGGAGCACATGGGGACATCAGCTGTGCTGTTATCTGTCATCTCATTTTCTCCTCCTCAGATGCTCAGCTGTTTCCATCACTGTAAAACTGCATGGTTCCCATTCCAGCTGGATAAACACGAAAGGAGCATTTAGGGACCAGAGGCAGGAGGGGGGACTCTGTGTTGGTCAGACTTCTCTCTATGTCAAGCTAAGCCAGAAAAATAAAATAAATAAAAGGGAAGCTGTTGACTCATGTGAAAAGTCCATCAGGTAATCTGAGCTTGAGTCGTGGCTGGACCCAGGGTTTACAGCAGTGTGGCTGGGACTTGGTTGCTTTCTCATGACATCTCTTACCTCTGTTTCCCTCAGTGTTGGCTGAATTCTCAGGCAGGTCTTCCCAGCAAAGGTGGCCCCTGGCAGCTGCCGCTTATGTGGTCCTTGGTGCCTGTGAACTCAGTCACATCAAACTCTATAAAACAACTTGAGTGGTCTTGCTTGGGTCGCATGCCAATCCCTGGACCAGTCACTTTGTCCAAGAAGCAGAGTCCTCTGTCCATACAACACGGTTACTGCACAGTGGTAGGGTAGGGCCAGCGATAGCTCCATTGGTTTGGTGTGGTCCCCAAAGGCAGAGAGATATTCTGTTGCCAGGATGGGGCAAAACTTTAGATGCCCTCTTAGGTGGTATAGACAAGTTTGTCGATCTGTGTCTTACAGGTGTTTATAAAATGCTGCTCTGACCCTGCCACTGTCCCCTTAGCCTTGTCCTCCCATTCTCCCAAGGGTAGTGGGCTATGTGAAGGTGAGAAGCCCCTCTAAGAGCAATCCTTTGGGCCTGTGTTCTTGCAGGGTGCCCAGCTTCCCATGTCCAGGTGGGTTCAGGTCATACAGGGGGATGCTCTGTCCCTGATTTGGGCTTTGGAAGCATAGCAGGGCATAAGAGTTTCTGCCTATCTCAAACCTGGAAGAAACCAGCAAATTATTGCATTAACTGCTATATCAGTTACTATTGCTGTGTAACAAATGACGCCAAAGTTTAGTGGTTTGAAACTGCCATTTTAATATGCTCACAGATCCTGTGGATCAGGGATTCAGACCGGGCACAGGGAGGTGGCTTGTCTTGGTTCCGCAGTGTCTGGGTCTTGCCTGGGAGGACTTGAAGTCTGGTGGCTGGAGTAATCTAGAAAGCCCTTCACTTACTTGTCTGGTACTGGGGGTGGATGACTTGAAGACTAGAACCACCAACTGGAGCATCTGTTTGTGGCCTCTGCAGCTGAGCTTGTGCACAGCACGGTGGTGGTTGTCACACTTCTTACGTGGCTACGCAGGGCTCCCAGTGCAAGAGTTTCCAGCAAGCCTGGCAGAAGCTGCCCTGCCTTTCAGGATCAGCCTTGGAAGTGTCACTTCTGCAGTGCTATATTGGCTGAAGCAGTTGCAAGCCCCCCAGAGGGGAGATAGACCTCACCGCTCAATGTCAAAGAATTTGGGGGCCTTATTTAAAACCATCACGAACCTCAATAACTGTGGATAGGTGACACTGCTAATGACAAGTCTTCTATTCCATCATGCCGGGGGGAACAGAGACAACATGAGGAGAGACTTGCCCCTCTCTCTCTCCCTCTCCCAAAGTTAGGAGAGAACATGTTGGGTTTGCTGCAATTCAGCCCTGCTGGGGCACGTTAACTGTGGGCATTAGTTCTAGAGCAGGCCTCTATGTCAGAGCTGTGGTATCGTCACTCTGAGTATACTTGATCAGTTAATTGATTATAGCTTTATGGAGATAAAATTAACATACAATAAACTGAATGTATTTAAATGTACAATGTAAAGAGTTCTATTGTGTGAATACATTCAGTGAAACCACCCCCACAATAAGATAAAGAACATGTCCCTCACCCCCAAAAGCTTCCTTGTGCCCCTTGATAACCTCTGCGCTGTCCCTCCCTGTTCTCCTTCCTCAAGAACTGCTGATCTGCTTCCCATCACTAGATTGGTTTGCATTTTTTACCATTTTGTATGAATGGAATCATAGTATATACTCTTATTTGTCTGGCTTCTTTCACTCCTAAGTATTTTTAGATCCATCTGTGTTGTGTGTATCAACAGTCTATCCTTTGTTACAGCTGAGTAGTATTCCATCGCATGGATAATCCATGGTTTGTTTATTCATTCACCTTTGATTGACGTTTAGGTTGTTTCGTTGCAACTAGCAAGTCATCCTTTCTACTATGAACGTTAAAAAAGATAAAAACACACTTAGAAAAATGAAGAAAATAGGCATTCCACTACCTATAAAGGACGTGGGCTAACAAGGGCAATCGGTGGCCTTTTCAGAGTGGCCAAAAGAGGGCAAAAAGAGATACTTTCTCACTTCCACTTACTTCCCACTTGGCTTTGAGATTCAGGGGATTTATAATATTTGAGAAACTGGTCCACTGTCCCTCTTGGTTTGGCATCAGCCATGGCTTTACAACCATCCCACAGCCAGCTCCAGGGAAGCCCTGTGGCAAGAGGTGTGTTGCTGGCACTTTGCACCTAGCATTTCGTTGTGGACAGAGGGGACCTGTGGATCCAGATTTAAGTGTCCCATCAGCGCAGACTGTCCCAGTCCCTGGGGCAAGTGTAAGATCCCAGCATAGCCTGGCAGAGCTGACTAGCAAATCCCTGTGAGGCATTGGGCATGTCTGCCTGTCCTCCAGCTGCAGATCTGAGATGGAACTGACCAGGGCCACACATGGAGACTTGTGCACCCCATGTCTTGGCACTGGCTTTTGGTAGACCTCTTCTCATTGGAATTTGAGTAAATAGAGCAAACCCACCTGAGGAACTGAACATAAATACCACAGCCCAACGGAAAGGAGCCATCTAGGATATGCAGAAAAAGAATAAACCTTTGAAAATGATTTATTTCAGGGACCAGAATAAATGTTAGGAATCTGGTCTCTAAATAGGATGCAAGCAGATAAGGCTTCTAAGAAACAAAAAGTCAAAAGGACTCCAGGTTGAGAAGTAAAAACAATAAGCTTAAAATAAGAGAGTTGGGTGAGTTAAGCTCTATAAGTTTTTTATTATTACAGTTGACCCTTGAACAACATGGGAGTTAGGGGCGCCGACCCCCTGTGCAGTGAAAAAATCCATGTATAACCTTTAACTCCCCAAAAACTTTACTAATAGCCTGCTGTTGACTGGAAGCCTTACCTATAACATAAATAATTGATAAACACGTTTTGTATGTTGTTTGTATTATATACTGTATTCTTACAATAAAGTAAGCTAAAGAAAAGAAAATGTTACTAAGAAAATTATAAGGAAGAGAAAATATATTTACTATCCGTTAAGTGGAAGTGGATCATCATAAAGGTCTAGGAGGAAGAGGCAGAGGAGGGGTTGGTCTTGCCATCTCAGGAGTGGCAGAGGTGGAAGACAACTCGCATATAAGTGAAGTGGACCCGAGCAGTTCAAATCCATGTTGTTCAAGGGTCAACTCTACTAAAGTGTGCTACAGCAGAATTAAAATGCACAAGGGAAGTAGTACAGAACAGAAATGACATTACACATTCGAATTAGTAATGTGGAGAATAAAGTGAGATACTTTCTTAGGAGGCAAAGTAAAGAAGACAGTGGTGAGAAAGAAAGTGATAGAAATGGACAACAGAGAGTGGAAATCCAATTCAAGAATCCCTGGAGAAGGAACCCCTCCCCCCAATTTAGAATAGGAGCATTGATCAAAGATTTATAATGAATGAAGACTTTCTGGGAGGTTTTAAAAAAATCTCAGTGTTTAGGATAAAAGGCTTACTGTGTTCTGGTCAGAATTAATATACATAGACCCACAGTCAGATTTGTTCTGGCAAAATTTGTGAATTATAAGATTAAAGAAAAACCTTATACTAGCATTCAAGTAGACAAAACAGGTTACTCAAAAGAAATGAAAATCTGGCAGGCCTCAGACTTGTCCATGATACTGAGTCCCAGAAGACAGTGGAGCCAGGACTGTGGTGTTGGGAGGAGAAATGGTTGTGCCCTAAGAATTTGACACTCAGACAAGTTATCGTTCAGGTGTGAAGGCAACCGAAAGGTGCTTTTAGCTACAGATGAGGTTAGACACTCTGTACCCTACTTGTCTTTCTTCTAGGAAGGATTGCTTTAAGAATCACTGCAGTTGATTCTGAACTGAAACAAAATTAAGAGATCAGGAATGGGGAAGTCATGGTGTAAAGAGTTGATATTGGTGACTGACACTGTTTTAACATACAGTAAACCTTACCTGATGCAAATAAAATCACAAATGGAATGCAATAATTTAAAAATTAAGGGAAGATCAAAGACCTAGATTTAAGAGCTAAAACTATTAAACTCTTAGAAGAAAACATAAATGTGAGTATTTGTGACCTTGGATCAGGCAATGATTTCTTCGATATGACACCAAAAGCACAAGGAACCAAAGAAAATATAGATAAATTAGACTTTACCAAAATTTAAAACTTTTATGTTTCAAAGGACATCATCAAGAAAGTGAAAAGCCAGCTCACATGATGGGAGAAAATTTCTTTGAATCGTATATCTGATAGGGGACTTGTATCTAGAACATATAAAGAATTCCTTTAACTAAGTAGTAAAAAGACAACTCAATTAAAAAATGGATAAAGGACTTGAATAGACAGTCCTCCAAAGAAGATATATAAGTGCACAATAAGCACATGAAAAGGTGCTCAACATCATTAACCATCAGGGAAATGCAAATCAAAACCACAATGAGATACCACTTTACCATTTGGAGGTTATAATTAAAAGGATGGACAGTATGAGTGTCGGTGGGGATTTAAAGAAATCGGAACCTTTGTACCCTGCTGCTGGGAATGTAAAGTGGTATAGCTGCTTTGGAAAACAGTCTGGCATTCCCTTAAAAGTTTAAGCATAGAGTCAATGTGTGACCTAGCCATTCCTAATATATACCCAAGAGAAATGAAAACATTTATCTACACAAAATCTTGTACACGAATGTCCATAGAAGTATTATTGACAATAGCCAAGAAGTGGAAACAACTCAAATGTCCATCAACTTGTAAACAGATAAATAAAATGTGTACACTCATGCAATGGAATCTTATTTGGCCAAAAAAAGGAATGAAGTACTGACATATGCTACAACATGAATGAACCTTGAAGATATTATACGTGAAAGAAGCCAGACACAAAAGACCATATATTTTATGATTCTGTTTATGTGAAATGTCCAATCTATGGAGACAGAAAATACGTTAATGATTCCCTATCCCTGAGGGTGGGAAAGGGCAGAGGGAAATGGGGAGTGATTGCTAATGGGTGTGGGGTTTCTTTTTGGGTGATGAAACTGTTCTAAAATTGTAGTGATGATGCATAATTCTGTGAATATTACTAAAAACCAGGCTGGGTGTGGTGGCTCAGGCAAAAGGATCGCTTGAGCTCAAGAGTTCAAGGCTGCAGTGAGCTATGATGACACCATTGTACTCTAGCCCGGGCAACAGAGCAAGGTCTTTTTTTTTTTTTTTTTTGACTCTAAGAAAGAAAAAAAAAAAATCTATTGAATTGTGTATGTTAAATGGGTGAATTGTATCATATGGGAATTATATCTCAATAAAGCTGTTATCAAAATTAAGGGAAGATGTAAAATGTAAAGTATAATGCTTTAATAATAATTTGTACGTCAAGTTTGTGAAATATTTACAAATCAGGGAAAGGGATGTGGGAGGAAAAAATGCTAAATTCTTTGTATAAGAGTGAAAACCAAGAATTCTACTTTCTTCTTGACATTGATAATCAGAAAGCTACATAGAATGAAGGATGTTTCTTAAGATTATAAAGATAATTTACTAGTAGAATTGCCTACCCAATTACTAGAGATGATAAACTTAATGAAATATAGCTCACATAGGAAAATACAGAGAGAAAAGAAACTAAAAACATGAAAGAAGATCAAACCTTGTCAGTTTTTATAATAAAGTCATTAAAATCCTCAATTGAAAGATAAAGACTCAGAAATGACACCAAAAAGTTAATGTAAAAGGATGGATAAAGATTTAAACATCAAACATAAGTAAAAGATGATAACATTGGGAAAATATTTGCCGTAGTACTACAAAAGTCTAATATTCTTTCACTTATTTTAAAACCATTGCACAACTACGGCATGCCAGATACTAGGTATGGAGTGGTGGTCTCTGCTCTTGGCTTCCCTGGAAGAGACTAATATTAAACACAGAACAAGTAAATAATTACAAGTTGTAGTGACTGCTCCAAGGAAAAGAAAAATGTGCTATTGTGATTTAGGTTAAGGGATCCAGGAAAGCTTCTTTGAGGACATGGCAATTGAGTTGTGCTTACAAGTTAGGTGATGGTTGCAGAAAAGAACTTTATCTGGAGCTCTACAGCACGTTCAGATGCCAGAGGTGGGGAAGAGATGAGGTGCTTGAACTCATGAAGGCCAGTGTGATGTTATGGTGTGGTGGCCTCCTACTTGGATTTTAGAGGACGCTGCAGGGAGGCTATCAGAGATCGGGAGTGAGGGCTTCTAGTGGATCTGTGGGTTGCCTAACAAGGGATTCCAGCCCCTCCACGGCTTGGCTGGTTTGCTCACCCTGGTGGAGCTCATGGCTGCTTTGCATGTGGAAGTACTTCAAGAAATGGCTGGGCTGGCTGTCAAGGAACCACTCTTCTCTTGGTAACCTGCGGGGCCATTGAAGGGTTGGGAGGAGGAGCCCCATTAGATCAGGGTCGCTGTGGGGCCAGAAGAATCACCGCCACGTTCGGGTGACTGAGCCTTTCTGGGCACGTCCTTTTGCCCCAGTGGATCCTTGGGAAAGGGGTTCTCTGTTTGGGAAAGAATCCCATTCTGGTGACTGATCTAGGCCAAAAGAGGAGCGTTTTGACTTCTTTTCTCACCTCTAGCCTATTGGTCAGTTATTTGAGCTCTCTCTTCATCTTGAGGGACATCTGGGCTTCAGGGAAACTCTAGAGGCCTTTGGAGGAGGAAAGGATATCTGACTGTAAACTGCTCTGGAAATATTTTGGGTGTTTGATGTGTTTGGAAGAACCCTGACATCCAAGAGCCCTACAAGGCCAAGGATGTGTTGTTTTTTCCTAAGCCTCTAAGAAGGGGACTGAAGGACTGTTTCATTCTTTTGTCCGTTTGTTCGTTTACTTCGTTCTCTCACTAACTTATTCAAAACCAGTAACTGAATACGTGCTATGTACCTGGCGCTCTCTTCAGTGTAGGAGGTACAGAGGTGAGAAGGGCTGTTTCCCACCTTCACACGCAGTGGCTTGGGGATATGACCAGCAGATCACCATGGGGTGTGCTCAGTGCTTTGGGGGGACTAGACTGGGGGAGGGGTGAACAGAGGAAGCCTTCAGATTCATTGTAGCGTTAAGGCAATGAAGCCAAAGAGTTTGGGTTGCTAGCCCATAGGATGGCCTGGCCCCCTTGCAAAGGTGGAGGAATTTCTGAGCTGTCTGAAGTTTCTTGTCTTGCCTTGTCAAAGATAAAAGGCCATCTGTCAAAAAGACAATAGCCAGGATCCTGACACGGGATTCCAGGTGCAGAGAACTCGTAGATTTCTTTTCAGGCTTTTGTTTGTCCTGTCTTGCTCTTGTTGAAACGTGAACACATTAATTAATTTCTTCCCCCAAGCTGTGTGTTTGGGGAATGTTCTTCTTTTCTCTTCCATCAATTTAGAAGATAAAACTGTCAAACCCCAGTCAGCTAGTGTAATCTTTCAGCAGTAGACCTCACTGAAAAGTGGTGGTGACAAGCACGTGGTAATTCTAAGCATTTGGTATTTGTTTTTATGGAATTTGCCAAATGCATCTTGGTGGGGCCCTGAGGTGATGGTCTACACTGTCCTGACTGGGTGGTTACACACACGTTCCAATGCCCAGGCATGAGAAGGTGGCCTGCCCTGTCCCTGTTTCTTGAGGCAGGAAAGAAGATGAGTATCTGTGATACCCTGAATTGCCCCGCCACCCCCCCTCAAATTCCTATGTTGAAGCTCTAACCCCAAGTACCTCAGAATGTGATTGTATTAGCAGATAGGGTCTTTAAGAGGTAATTTAGTTAAAATGAGGTGATGAGGGTGGGCCCTAATCCAATAAGACTAGTGTCCTTATAAAAAGAAGAAATTTGGACACAGACATGCACAGAGGGATGACCATGTGAAGACACAGGGAGAAGATGGCCATCTACAAGCCAAAGAGAGAGGCATGGAACAGATCCTTCCCTGATGGCCCCAGAAGGAACCAACCCTGAAGACACCTTGATCTTGGACTTCCAGCCTCCAGAACTGTGAGACAATAAATTTTTGTCATTTAAGCCACCCAGCCTGTGGTACCTTATGGCAGCCCTATCAAATGAATACAGTATCTTTTACAAGTACACTTGATATTTATTAGAGGTTTTGAGACAAAGGTTTAAGAATAATGTAAAATTAACTAGAAAATGTGGCATTCTGCCTTGCTCTTGGAGTATCCTGTGATGGCCAGTCCAGAGCATTCTTATTGAAATAGACTTCTTTTCTAGATGATGCTAACTTGCATTTTCTGTTTTCCATATCTTTTTTTTTTTAATTTTTGTGGTTGTCCAGCTTTGTTCTTACAACAAATGTGCTTTTCCTCCTGATAAGTTTTTGTGAGCTTTTCTCCCTCCCTTGGGGGAGCACCCAGCACAGGGCTGGCCAGAGTCAGGGCTTGATGAGGGTTTGTTGATTGACCGTTGTCCTTTCTCAACTGGTATGAGACAGGTCAGCAGAAGCCTCATTCTTCCTGGTTGGAAGCCTGTGGGGCTGCCACCTGCAAATGCAACTGGCAGGGGAGCACAGTAGAAAGTGAGGGAGGCAGTTCTGAGTAGCTTACATTTTTCCCATCTCAAGGAAATCTTTCCTTGACTTTAGTACCTTTACACCTGCATCCCTGTCTCTCTCCTCCTCTGACTTCTCCAAAGCTTGCACCTTTTCCTTACCTCCCAAACATGCATTCATCCCTCTCCATCTGGTTTTTGATCCCACCCTCCCCCAGTAGTGCTCTTACTGAGGTGCTGAGCAGCCCTCCCTCCTGAGACTTCATTTCTTCTGGCTCCTGGGACACCATGCTCTGCCCTTCCCCTTGCACCTTGGGCCAACTCCCCCATCCCGGTCTGTCTCTCCGTCTCTTCCAGTGTTGGTTCCATCTCTTCTATCCAGCCATGTGGTTTGAGGTACCTGAAGAATTGGTTCTGGGACTGATGATTCCCAAATGCCTTGAGCTCCAAGCATGAGAGCAAGGCATTCCCTTGCTCTTGAGCTCCACGTCCGCACAGCTAACAGCTGGCCTGACATCTCCACCCAGATACTTTAAAAGAACCTGAAACTTAGCTAGGCCAAAACACGCAGTGCTTTTCTTCACGCCTCACCCTATTCCAGTGGCCCCTAATTCAGTGACTGGTCCCACCTTTCATCCAGGTGAGGAGCTCTCCTTGATGGCCCCTCTATCCACCCAAATGGTCCCAGTATTGCCAGTTTCACTTCTGAAGTACCTCCTGAATCTCTTTGCTTCTTTCCACCTGCAGTCGCCATCCATGTCCAGGTATTGTCCCTTCTCACCTGGGCTCATGTGGTAGTCATCCAATCAGGGTCCCCATCTCCATGCTGGCCCCTGGAATCTGTTCTGCCCACAGAAGCTAGGGTGATGCATTCAGAATGCAAGCCCTGGGTGGCACCCCCTGCCCCTGGAATAAAGAAGAAAACCCTTAATAAGTTTTATGTGACTCTGTGTGTTTGCCCTGCCTATTGCCTCCTTGGCGGCCACATTCTCTCTTGCTCTTGGTTCCTTGTGGGTTCTAGAACATGCCATGCTTCCTTCTGTCCCTGGGGCCTGTGCACATGCTGTTTGCCTGGGCTGCTCCCAGCTTGCCTCTCCCACCCCTACCTGTTCACTCTTACTAACTCTTCAGATCTTGGCTCTTGCCTCACTGCCTCAGAGAAGGCTTTCTTGAACCCCCAGTGTAAACTGGGGCCCTTCTCTATATTCTCTCATAGCACTGTCTAGTCTTTTTTGCTAGCACCTGTCACATGTATAATTTTTGATTTATTCATCTGTTCATTTGGTTAATGCCTGTTCCTTCGAGGTGGTCACCTACACTGTGGTAGTGCCTAGCACACACGGGTTCCTGATAAGTATTTGTTGACTGAATGAATATCTTTCAACCTCACCATAGGCAGGGGTGCACTGCTGGGTGTCTATGTGGCCCTGACCGTGAGTGGAAAGGCCCAGCACAGCTTTGTCGTGTTATGGGGTGCAGGCATGGATCACACCTCCTTTCTAGTGTAGGGGCTAACTTTGGACTCCAGGGTATATCACTTCTTCATTTGGGATGTTAATGATACACGCACACACACAAAACCTCCCCAAAACAAAAAAAACCTTATTTTCCACCTTTTTTTGTAAGGACTTTACATGAAAAATATGCCTCTATAAAAATGACTTGGCCTTGGGGGAAGTTATTTGAGGAATTCATTCTTGGAGAGCAAAACTTATTTTTTGCCTTTTTGGGAAAAAAAAAAAGAGAAGGCCATTATTTTTCAAGGATGTTGGATTTATGCAGATGCTGAAAACTTCACCTGGCTGAGAACTCTTCTGCACATGTGGAGCCATCGTTTCCAGTCAAGAAGGTGGTTTTTCTGTAAACAGACCCTTTGCTTTTGTCAAAGAATAAAAGTGGTCAGAAAATAATTTTTTTGCATCTGATAATTTTACTGGAAAGCACGGTGTTTGTAAGACTGTGTTCAAATTTTAAACTACACCTGAAAACTGACTGCTGACTCACTGCCTGGCTCGGGTTTCTTCCTCTAGTCCTTTCCTCACATGGATCTGAATCTATAAGGCATAGTCCCCTGGTCCTTGGATGCGGCGTTAGTAGGTTGTCGAAAAATCTGTGGTATACCTTGACACTTTGATGCTCAAATTTCCATCATGGGACACCCCATTGATTGTTTTCTGTTTAATGTTGACTCAAAATATAGGCCAACGTTCCCATCTATGGCAGTGTTCTGTGGTGTGGAAGTACATATTCAATATCCTAATATTTCTATGGTGAAAAAAAACATCCATAGTTCCAGAACTGGGAGAAAACTTTAAAGCTTGAATGAAATATAGAAAGTAGTTTAAGGACTGACCCTCTCATTTTAGGCTATATCAGTTTGTGTTTAGCTGGAAAAACTGGAACCATGCTAGGTATTTCTAACAGAGGGATTTAACACAGGGAGTTGGTTACATCAGTGTCAGTGTCTGACTGAGCCAAAGGGGGAGCTGAGGTAACCCAGGAAACAGCTATCACCCTAGGGCTGGGGAAATAAAGGGGAAGAGGTGAATTTCCAGGGTCAAAGAGCTTGGAGGAGGGGGCTGTGGGGCTGGGACTCAGACCTCTGAGGGGACCAGACCACTGAAGGAGCTGGTGTGCAGTTGGCTGTACCTTGAGGGAGAATGGCAAGGCTGGGTCTGGGAGTACCTACCCCAAGAGCTGGAGGCTGGAGCTGTCGTTGTCCAGTACCACCGGCACAGTCCCCCCGGCTGAAAACACAAGGAGCCCATCTCCCCACCTCCTGCCTTCCGTTCTCCTTCTAGTGCCCCCTATCGGCAGAGGTCAGTAGGAAGCCAGCTGGCAAGGGCGTCTGGGAAATGTAGTTAGTGGGCTTCCAGCCCCCCCAGGACAAAGGGGAGTGCAGAGGAGGGGGCGGGGAGACAAGGGGCAGACCACCTGGCAAGTGGAGACCTTCCTGTTAAGTGACACTTCAGGGGCACCAAGATGAGGCCCTGGGTGAATATCCAGGGCTCCCGATTCCCAGCCTGAAGGTATTTTCATTACACCCCGTGGCTTCTATTTTAAGAAAGTCATTGGCAAAAGACAATGGGGCTGATGGACATGCAGGAGAACCCACACATCTTGCTATTTTTCATGCTGCAGTAGCGGTGGCTTCAGTGCCCTGACAAAGGGTTGGCATGGCCTGGGGGAGAGGGGCAGAGAGGGTCAGTACACAGAAAGACCAGCTGTGGCGGCAGTTGGTTTCTCTCCCAAGGAGACGGACTCTCACCCTGTCTGCTTTCCATCTTGATGAAAAACATTTGATTTTCGTCTCTCCTACCTGTGTGAAAAGTCATTAACGTGTCACAGTTTAAATAGCTGGTCGCATGCACAGTCACGTTTTGTGTTCTCTCCTGTTTCTGGTGACTAAGACCTCCCCTCCCCCTGGAATGTTGGGATGTTACAGTGGGACATTCAGCAGCGGTTACAGGCTTCTTCCCCACCTTTCTTGAAACTGTTATTTTTATGTTAGTTCCAATTTATTCTTGTGTGATTGAGGATGGCCTAAGGAGAGACATTCTTTCATGTCCCCTGCCGAGTAGGAAATGTGGAAGGCAACAAGTTCATTGGGGAGTATCTAGACTAGAGCTTCTGGCAGATGGATAATGTGACAAGTCAGGCCTGTAGGGTGCATGAAAGCATCCAAGTTTGCTTTTTGGCTCTAGGGTGTACAAAGTTTCCAAATTAGTGTTTAGACCCTAATAAGTAACAGCAATAGAAGTAATGTCATGATGATGCTAGAAATAAGCCCAGTAGCACGATTCGGGTGTGTTAAGATTTATCTGACCCTGTGTTAGACACAGTGTGGGTCTCTTGTTATTCCCACCTCTGCCCTAAAAGGGCAGAATAATTATTACCCTGTTTTGTAGATGAGGAAACACACCCATGGTCACCCTGGAAGTCCATGGGCAGAGTCTAACCAGCTCTGTGGGATGTCAAAGCTGGGCTCCTCTCCACTAGCTTTGCCCCCTCCCTTTTAAGTGGAGGAAATGACCTGTGAGTATTTCATTTCAGGACATTTATGTTAAGCTCCCTAAAAATTGATCTTGTTATTAACTAGGAATTTCAAAGAATTTTAAACAATTCATTCAACTAAGTATAATTATTGAATTCCTACTATATACTAGGCAGCACTAGGTGCTGTGGTGGGTCCAAAGGTTGATGTTTGGGTCTTTAAGTGCACAGTCTAATCAAGAAGGCAAGTGCAGACACACAAGTCGATGGTATTATCTGCGTAGTTCGGAGGAAGATAGTAGGGGGTAGGGTGTCAGGAGGTGAGGAGATGCTACAGGACCCCTCGATGTTGGCTGTCTGGGTCCCCCACCAGCTGTGGGCTGCCTGGGGGCTCTCAGGGCATGCTGGGTGGCCTCCAGGGCTCCAGTCTCCTGCTCAGTCTGGTCTGAGAGGTTTTGCCATTCCCACGGTTACTTCCAGTTTCTAGGTTTGAATTAGTTTTTGCTGTGGCAGGTACAGAAATAAACCATCCATGTGTCCTACATAGCAGCCCAGCCAGCCCAGCCTGGGGGGGCCACAGACCCTTTGTGCTTTGGGTGGGCTGCCCAGTGGGGCCTCCTCTTAGGCTGTGCCACCAGCAAAAAGCAGGACCTCCTGCCAACCAGTGCCGTTCTGATTCAGGAAACAAGTGTCACCTCTTCCTGCTAACTCAGGCTACTTCTGTCATTGTCCTTTCTTGTACTTCTGTGTCCCCGTTCCTCTCCCTTCCCCCGTTCTGCTGACCCCTCTTCTGGTGGCTCTAATTGCTCTCCCTGGACTGAGGGATCCCCGAGGCTGCCAACTTGTAACACAGATTGAATATTTTCTGGAATTCCCTTTGATGAGTATTTTAATTTTAGGTCCTTTGATGTTATTGAAGGTTCTTATAAGATATAACCAAACAAAATTTATGATCACATTTGCCATAAAATGTTGTCGAAAACATTGCCTATAGCGTCACTGGGCAGCCCCCATATGTGGCCTTCCTTGATATTTTTATTTTAGAAGTTGGTGTTAGGAAAATATTATCTTTCCCTAAGGAATGATATCCTTCCTCCTGCTGCGAGAGAATGACAAACCTACAGTCTAGCATGCTTGCCTCTTTTCCCCTCTGGTTCCAAGAAACTTGGAACCAAATTTCAAGACAGAATTTGACGGTGGTTAGTCTGCCTGGCTGGAATCCCAGTCACTAGGCTAGTGGCCTGGGGTGAGGTATTTAACAAATCTCTTCAGAACTCAGTTTGCACATCCATAGAATGGGAGGTAGCCCTGACTCAGTGCGTGTGAGGTTACTCGCTGCTATGTTTTTTTACCACCAAAACTACCATGTTGACTCTTTGTTGGTGTATTTGTATTGTCTTTTCTTTGGTTTTCAGTTTCTCTTTATGCCTAATTTTATTTATTTAATTAATTGATTTTTTTTTTGGCCTAATTATATTTTAATCTAATTTTTGAAGCAGGTCACCTTAAACCTTCTATGCAAAGAGGTAACCAACGAAGGTGCTCAGGGTCTTTGCTCTCTATGTCTCTGTGTCTCCCACCCAGTGTTCCTTCTGCTGGAGCTGATTCTGGTTTCAGTGGAAGAGGTTTACCTCTGTCAACATAGTCACCGAGTCTGTGCCACAGGGAGAGAACGGAAATGGGGACCTTCCTCTTACTACAGGTGAATTCTTTGCAACATACAAAATGGCACCATGGGGTTCTGAAGGAATTCCCCTTGCCTTGCCCACAAAGCAGCTGGAGGAAACCCATGGGTTGTGTGGCGAGAGAAGGTCTGTTTCTGGTGTCTCTCCCAGGTGCTGAGGGTTCTGGTTGTCCACTGTCTCGTGTGCCCACAGGACATTCTTGTTTCTGGCCCTGAGTGCCAATGTGGGAAATGTCTATATTTGACTCCAAGTTGAAGTGAAGTCCACATCTTCCCATTAACTCTGCAAGCACATTGGCAGCCGGGTACCTGGTTCCTAGCAGTGGCATTGGACTTTGTCTTCTTGGCCCAAAGCACCATCTGCCCTTCTGCTCGAGATGCCCAGTGCCCTGGGGCAGCTGCCTCCACTTCCTCTGCCCCATTTGTTTTCTCTGCCCTCTGATTTGCTTCCACAACTGGGAGAGGCTTATTTTCCTGTGCTTGGTACAAAGAGTAACTCGAGGTTTTCCGTGGGAACAGTATTGGTGGAACTGGAGATGCCAGGATCCTTCTTGTGTAACAAGAAGTAGAGGAATTCAGGAAGGGGTTTTGGCTGTTAAACTGCCACACCAAACATCTTGTGATCCATGTGTTGTTTTTCCTTAAGAAATACCTGGATACTGTATTGTTTTTAAACTAAAGGAGTATCTATTCCATATAGAGCTTGGTAATTCATAGTTGAGGGTTTTTTTTTTTTAGTTTTCAAAGTGCAAAACTAGTGACTATGATGACAATTCATTTATTTGCTCAGCATTTTTAGCAGTCTCCAAACTTTTGGAGTAAATCATAATTTGAACATTCTAGAAATACACTTAGAATGCCCTTTATTTCTTCCTTGTTTTTTTCTCTTCCTCATCTTGTTCCAAAAGGATTTGAGATATCTTATGTAAATACATAAAATTTTCTTTCTTAATGTATAACCGAGGCAAAAGAAGTGTAAATGTAAGAAAAATAATATGAAGCCAGAGATGAAAATCTTCCAGGTCAGTACCAACTCCAGCAATGTACTGGCAAAAGACACTGCTGGGCTTGACTTCAAGAATGGTCCCTGGTGTCTGTGACAACAGGAGAAGGCTTGAGGCCTGACATGGCTGTGGTGTCCTCATCAGCTGGGTGAAGGCCATCCCTCTCGTTCCCACGGCAGCTGGGGACAGCTGATGGCGAGCAGAGCTTGCAGAGTGCCCCAGTCGGCCACACACCTGCCCGCTGGACTTTGACCTCTCCAGTGAGGCTAAAATCTTGCTTATGTGTTATTGTGAAGTTGGTGTTTTTCTTTTTACTTTTGAAGATGCTTATCAGCTGTGAATATTGGCATCTGTGAAACTTCGTCTATTAGGGTATATTTATGCAGTTTAGGGAATTAAAGGTAAAAATGTATTATGGTTCTTTTCTCCCTGGAGGGAAAGGAATGATTGTTAAGAGTGATGTCTGAAGAGCTGCACTGAGGGAATGGTTGATGAGGGCAGAGAGGGAGGAGAAGGCTGAGGTGCCCTCCAAACTCCCACCCGCCATTTCTCCTCCCACCTCCCACCACTCCCAGGAAGGATGCCTGCATTGGAAGGGAATATAGGTCCATGGTCTCTTATCTGCAATTCCAAAATCCAAGTTTTAAAAAAACATTTCAATAGATTTAGGGGGTACAAGTGTTTTTTTGTTACATGAATGAATTGTATAGTGGTGAAGTATCAGGGCTTTTCGTGTGCCTGTCACCCAAATAGTGTAAATTGTACCCAGTAATGGTATTGCTGGATCAAATGGTAGGTCTACTACCAGTTCTTTGAGGAATATCCATACTGTTTTCCATAGAGGTTGTACTAATTTACAGTCCCACCAACAGTGTATAAGTGTTCCCTTTTCACTGCATCTATGCTATTTTTTTTTTTTTGGATTTTTAATAATGACTATTCTAACAGGGGTAGGGTGATATCTCATTGTGGTTTTAACTTACATTTCCCTGATGATTAGTGATGTGGAATATTTTTTCATATGTTGGCCATCTGTATCTCTTCTTTTGCAAAATGTCTATTCATGTCTTTTGCCTACTTTTTAAAGAGGTTATTTGTTTTTTTTCTTGCTAATTTGTTTGAGTTCCTTTTAGATTCTGGATATTAGTCCTTTGTCGGATGTATAGTTTACAAATACTTTCTTGCATTCTGTAGGTTGTCTGTTTGCCCTGTTGATTATTTCTTTTGCTGTGCAGAACGTTTTAGTTTAAGTTCCACTTGTTTATTTTTGTTTTTGTTATATTTGCTATTGGGGTCTTAGTCATAAATTCTTTGCCCAGGCCAATGTCCAGAGGAATTTTTCCTATGTCTTCTAGAAATTTTATGGTGTTAGGTCTTACATTAAAGTTTTTAATCCATCTTGATTTAATTTTTGTGTATGGTGAGAGATAGGGATACAGTTTCATTTTTCTACATGTGGCTCTCCAGTTTTCCCAGCACCATTTGTTGAATAGGGCATCCATTCCCTAGTGTATGTTTTTGTCTGCTTTGTTGAAGATCAGTTGGTTGTAGGTGTTTGGTTTTATGTCTGGGTTCTCATTTTCTTGCATTGATCTATGTGTCTACTTTTATACCAGTACCATGCTATTTTGGTTACCATAGCCTTATAGTATAATTCAAAGTGAGGTAACGTGCTGCCTCCAGATTTGTTCTTTTTGTTTAGGATTGCTTTGGGTATTCAGGCTCTTTTTGATTCCATATGAAAGTTAGGATTATTTTTTCTAATTTTGTGAAAAATGACGTTGGTATTTTGATGGGAATTGCATTGCGTCCGTAAACCGCTTAGGGCAGAATGGACATTTTAACAATATTGATTCTTCCAGTCCGTGAGCATGGGATGTTTTTCCATTTGTTTGTGTCACCTGCAACTTTTTTCATCAATGTTTTGTAGTTTTCCTTGTAGAGATCTTTCACCTCCTTGGTTGAGTGTATTCCTAGGGTTTTTTGTTTTTGTTTTTGTAGCTATTGTAAATGGTATTGAGTTCTTGATCTGATTCTGAGCTTGGCTGTTATTAGTGTATAGAAATGCTACTGATTTGTATAAATTGATTTTGTAACCTGAGACTTTACTGAGTTTATTTATCAATTCTAGGAGTCTTTTGGAGAAATCATTAGGGTTTTCTAGATATAAAATCGTATCATCAGCAAACAGGGATAGTTTGACCTCCTCTTCTCTGATTTTGGTGCCCTTTCTTTCTTTCTCTTGCCTGATTGCTCTGGCTAGGGCTTCCCGTACTATGTTGGATAGAAGTGGTGAAAGTGGGCATCCTTGTGGGTTCCAGTTCTTAGGGGAAATGCCTTCAACTTTACCCCATTCAGTATGATGTTGACTGTGGGTTTGTCATATATGGCTTTTAATATTTTGAGGTATGTTCCTTCTGTGCCTAGTTTTTAAAGGTTTTTATCATGAAGGGGTGCTGGATTTTATTGAATGCTTTTTCTGCATTTATTGAGATCATCATATGGTCTTTGTTTTTAATTCTCTTTATGTAGTGAACCACATTTATTGATTTGCATATGTTGAACCATCCTTGCATCCTTGGAATGAAACCCACTTGATTATGGTGAATTATTTTTTTTTATGCACTATTGGATTCAGTTTGCTAGCATTTTGTTGGAGATTTTTGCATCTGTGTTCATGAGGATATTGGTCTGTAGTTTTATTTTTGTGTCTGTGTCCTTTCTGGGTTTGGTATCAGGGTGATAGTAGAATGAGTTAAGGAGGATTCCCTCATCCTCAATGTTGTGTAACAGTTTCAGTAGGATGGGTACCAGTTCTTCTTTGTAGGTCTGATAGAATTTGGTAGTGAATCTGTGTGGTCCTGGGCTTTTATTGTAGGGAGATATTTTATTACTGATTCAATCTACTACTCATTATTGGTCTGTTCTAGATTTGTATTTTTTCTGGATTCAATCTTGGGAGGTGGTGTGTTTCAGAATTTTATCTGTTTCCTCTAGGTTTTCTAGTTTGTGTGCATAAAGGTCTTCATAGTAGTCTTGGATAATCTTTTGTATTAATATTTCTGTGGTATCAGTTGTAATGTCTCCTTTTTCATTTCTGATTGAACTTATTTGAATCCTCTCTCTTCTTTTTTTGGTTAATTTAGCCAGTAGTTTATCAATTTTATTTATCTTTTCAAAGAAACAACTTTTCATTTCATTGATACTTTGTATTACTTTTTGGTTTCAATTTTGCTTAGTTTTGCTCTGATCTTTGTTATTTCTTATATTCTGCTAGCTTTAGGTTTGGTTTATTCTTGTGTTTCTAGTTTCTTAAGGTGTGACATTAGGTTGCTAATTTGTGATCTTTCTGTCTTTTTGGTGTAGGCATTTAGTGCTGTGAACTTCCCTCTTAGCACTGCTTTTGTTGTATCCTGGAGATTTTGGAAGCTTGTGGTGCCATAGTTATTAAACTCAAAATATTTCTGATTTCCATCTTGATTTTCTTACTGTCTGAAATATTGTTTAGCAGCAGGTTGTTTAATTTGCATATGTTTGTATAGCTCTGAGAGTTCCTCTTGGAATTGATTTCTAGTTTTATTCCATGGTGGTCTGAGATGATAACATGGTATGATTTCAATTTTTAAAAATTTGCTTAGACTTGTTTTGTGGCCTACCATATGGTCTATCTTGGAAAATGTTATATGTGCTGATGAGAAGAATGTATGTTCTGTAGTTTTTGGGTAGAATGTTCTGTAAATGTCTGTTAGGTCCATTTGTTCTAGAATATCATTTAAGTCCACCGTGTCTTTGATGATTTCCTGCCTTGATGATCTGCCTAGTCCTGTCAGTGGAGTGTTGAAGTCCCCCACTATTATTATGTTGCTGTTTATTTCATTTCTTAGGTCTAGTAGTATTTGTTTTATGAATCTGGGAGCTCAGGTGTTAGGTGTGTATATATTTAGGATTGTGTCCTCCAAAACTATGTTTCATAAGTGAAGGAGAAATAGTCTTTCCCAGACAAGCAAACACTAAGGGAATTTGTCACCACTAGACCCGCCCTACAAGAAATGTTCAAAAGTGCTCTACACACCAAAAAGAATGGTCGATACTGGTGTAAAAACACTGGAGAGTAAAAACTCACAGTTCTTATAAAAAAGTAACACAGGGGAGAATACGAAACAACCAGGTAACAATCAACCCAATGACTGGAACAGTATCTCACTTACCAATATTAACATTGAATGTTAACAATATAAATGCCCCACTTATAAGATATAGTTTGGCAGAATGGATTAAAAAACACAACCCAGGTATCTGCTGTCTCCACAAAACCCGTTTAACTTGTAAAGATTCTCATTGACTCAAGGTAAAGGGATGGAAAAAAATATTCCATGCAAACACAACCCAAAAGTGAGCAAGAGTAGCTATTCTTGTATCAGATAAAATAGACTTTAATCAACAACTGTGAAAAAAGACACATGTGGTCATTATATAATGATAAAGAGATCAATTCAACAAAATGCAGGGTTTTTGACACTCATTTCGGGCAAGACCTGACTGGCACTGATTTGAGGCTACTGAGCCAGCATCTTCACCTCTCCCTTTATTCACTTTGCTGCATGCATTTGTTCAGTGAGTGTTTGTTTCCCAGCAAGTGTGTGCTGGGGGTGGGGGCAATGCAAGGAGAAAATGAAGTAGTTGAAGTGAAAACCCTTTAAAAACCACAGAGTACCTGCCCATTGTGTTTTGCCCACTACTTGGTATTCTAGGCATACGTTAAGTGAACTCACAGCATGTCACCCTTTATGACACCCTGTTATGTTAGCTCTCCAAGACCCTGGAGGGAGGGAGGGGCAGGTCTTATTAGTCCTCCTTTGTAAACTTGAAAGACAGATACCCAGTGTAGGATTTTGATATGTTAAATGTCCAGGAGCAACTTGCTCCTCTGGGAGTGAGGGGCTACTTTTCTTGGAGAGTGCTCAGTGCTTATATGTTCAAGTTAGCTGCCTCCTAGAGAAGTATTCCTAATGTGTCCTTTGGGCCATGTTAAAAATGCAGCTCTTTCTGTACTAGACCCTGAAAGTACACGGCAAGGTGTGGAAACAAATACCGAGCAGCCAACATGGGGAACATGAGTTGGTGGCTCTAAGAGATGGGTTACCAGTTCTGACTTTGGGAAGAGCCATGCCTGCCACTTGGCTTGTAGTTGGTTGCGTGGGAGAATGTGGGTGTGCAAGTTACAACAAAGCTCCTGCTTGGGTGGCCCTTTACCTCTGCTGCTTTAAAATGGAAACAGGTGGCTCTTCACAGATTCCAGTTGGACAGCTCAGGGGTAACCTGATTGATGGAGGTGGGTATTGCTCATCAGATTTTCAGCCAGGGACCTCTTCCATCCTGCCCATGGGCAAAGGCAAAGCCATCTAGGACCTCACTTTTTGTCTTTGAATGGACCCTTCCTTTCCTTATTCCACTGTGGAGGCCCAGAAGGCTTGATGGGAGGTGGGCCTGGCTCTGGGGGGCAGGGGAGGCCCATCCCGAGAGGCTGACAAGACATTCCCCTCTTTGATTTTGTATGTTGGTGATAAATCAGATGGCATACCTGCTCCCCTGTGCCTTCTGTTTTATTGTTTAGAGTTTAAAAGTGACTTCTGTCTTTTTCTCAAACTCAATGATATTTCTTTAAATAAAGTAATACTTGTTCATTATGTAAATGGAGAAAATACAGAGGAACAAAAGGAAAAAGAAGATCACGTCACCCACCATTAACATTTTAGTTAAGTTCTTCCTAGTTTTTTTAGTATTTATGCATTTATTTTTTGGGAGGGCCTGAAGATACTTGCGTTTAACATTTTTACACAGTTGGGATGTAAGTATATATACAGGTTTATATCTCCTTCTCTCTGTATCAATAAATAATCTCCACAGATGTGATTTTCATGGCTGTGTACTTTTCTGCTGTTGTTGGCTTTCTCTGTTGTTGGATATTTTGATTGTCACTTTTTCATGATTGTAGTTACACTGAGCAGCACATTCTTATTTATGAATTAAGATCCATATCTCAGATTATTTCATAATGCTGTAGTGCCCCCTTATCTGTGGCTTCACTGTCCACAGTTTCATTTACCTGTAGTCAACTGTGATTTGAAAATAGGTGAGTACAGTACAGTAAGATATTTTGTGAGGGGGAGGGGGAAGAGAGACACTACATTCATGTAACTTTTATTACAGAATATTCTCCTAATTGTTCTATTTTATTACTAGTTTTTAATCTCTTACTATACATAGTTTATAAATTAAACTATAACACAGGTATGTATATATAGGACAAAATATAGTACAGTTATATGTAGGATTCGGTACTAGCTGTGGTTTCAGGCATCCACTGTGGGTCCTGGAATGTACCCCCCATGGATAAGGGGTGCTGCTGCATCCATTTTTGGTTCTGGAATGATTGGGTCACTGTATGAAGCCTATTGGTGCGTATGTAGAATGTGTTTTACTGCATTTACATTGTAGTAGAGATATGTCCATATAGGCTGGTGCTAAAATGTAAGTAATGACTATCAAAGAACAGCCTTTTTGTTCACATTTGGGTTCTGAAAGTGCGTGCTGTTCGTATCAAGCTGTGGTGCGGCTTAGAAGTGTTTCTGTGCACAAAGACCATGGCAGTCTTCACATGGCAGCTTTGAATGTACAGGTGTAGTCTCTTTAATTAATAACAATACCTGTTTATCAAAGTAAGATCTTACAGGGAAATAGTTTATCTAAACAATCCACGAGGGATTACTCACACATTTACTAACAATCCTTCCCTGTTGTGAGAAAAGGACAAACTCACATCTTAGCCTGGATGTGTGTCGTATGATTTTTTTTCTGATTATTTTATTTTATTTTATTTTTTTAAGTAGTGCTGTTATACCTTTTATTCACACAGTTGCTGGGATGCCAGCCTCCAGGGGTGTCCTGCCCCTGCTTTGCTTCCTTGGTCCCAGTCATCAGCACTGGGTAGCCTTTCAGAAGCCTTTGCCAGTTCTGTGTCATTGACCTGAGGTGCTTTCAGGCCCCTCCCCATGAGGTCCAGGCTTCCTTTTCCTCTGTGTGCAGTGCTCCACGTCCCTCTGAACGGGCAGGTTTCCTCTCCTGTGGTATTCAGCCCGGTTCACCTCCTCTGCTGCAGTGGTGGGTGGGTGTGGGCCCCACTTGACGTCTGGCCTCACCAGCTCTCTCCCTCCTGCCGAGCCAGCTCCACCCTCATGAGTGAGCTCAGGCTTGCCATGTGAAAGGGAGGTCGGTGGGTGCTGGGTCCCTCTATGGCCAGTCAAGACTGACCATTCTCTTGGGGAAGCTCAACAGAAGCCCTTTTTGCTGCATGGCTTTGGAAGTCTATAAGCCAAGGACTGCACAAATGTCTCCATTGTTTTCTAGAAAAGAAGAAGCTGAGGAGGGGCAGGCTGTCGCGTGACTGGCGGGAGCGGAGGAATGCCATCCAGCTCACCAACGAGCGCACAGTAGAGACCCTGGTGGTGGCCGATGCAGACATGGTGCAGTACCACGGGGCGGAGGCTGCCCAGAGGTTCATCCTCACCGTCATGAACATGGTGAGTCTGCGGTTGGGGTCCTGACCCAGGCGGGCTCTGTTTTGTCCTGATGAGAGCTCTGGAAGCAGGTGGTATGTCCTGTCTCCTCAGGAGGGGAAGAAGCTGGGTTGAGTGTGGGGGAACATAGCCTTGTGATCCCAGGGCATCAGAGAGGGAAGGCAACTGGGGGGCTTCCCACTGGGAAAGGCCTGCCTGCCAGCTCTGCCCTGGTGTGGGTTTGAAGTGCCTGGATCTGCTCAGTGATTGGGCCACTCATTACCAGAAGGCTGCTCATGACCCTTGCTACACACAAGATCCACGCCAAGGGGCATTCAAGTTAAGTCCCAGGCCCTGCTTTAAGGAGTCAACAGTGTAGTGGGAGGAATCAAACCAACTTTGGAAAACAGAGTTTGCCGTGTGCTGAGAGGACCTGGTGGGAAGTGGGGAGGGAGGTCATCTAGTTGAGGGAACCATGGAAGAAGTCATGAAGCCTGTGTCTATATCTGATTTGTTGAATGGGGATGGTGGCAAACCCTCTTTATGTAGTGGGGGTGGGGGAGGCTGCACTCCTCAAATGCTAGGTCTTCAGAGGCATCCTTGCTCCACCATCCACCCATTTTCCCAACAAGTGTTTTTGAAGACTTTCAAAAACCTTTGGCATTGTGTTAGGTGCCAGGGATACAAATGCAAAAAAGATCTGGTTCTTCCCTTGAAAGGCAGTAGCATTAACAGATGAATAAAGCATCCATGCTACAGTAGAAACATCTGCAGGGGCGCCTGGGGTCCAGGTGGAGGGCTGACGTGGGATCACCCTACGGCGTGGAGGCTTCACGCAAGAGTAAACCCTGAGCAGGGAGTAAGTGCCTGCCAGTTTGAGGGTGGGTGGCAAGGTCACGTAGCAGGAGCCATGCCTGGAGGTCTGTTGGTTCCATGTGAGGAGAGCAGGTGGCTAGACATGGTTGGAACAGGAGTGGAGGGGCCCTGGAGTGTGGGTGGAGGTGTGGACAGGGTAGGGTGAGGGGAGGGCTAGGCATCCTGAGAAGTGTGAGCTCTAACCTGAGGAGTGGGGCCACTCTCTGGAGGGGTAGGGAGCAGCGTGCCCAGGTGGATGTTTGGAAGAACAGCCCAGCTGTCATGTGCAGGCTGGGTTGGAACAGGAAGCTGCACGTGGAGCATCAGGGCTGGAGCGTGTGTGGGGAGAGGGTCTGAGCTGAGGGGTGGGAGTGGGGTGGAGGAAGTGCTGGAAGGAAAGAGCCGCAGGAATCAGTGACCCGCAGGATGCAGGGGTGCAGAGGCAGGAGGAGGCAGCCAGGGAAATCCAGGCTCAAGCTTGGTGCCTGGGTGGGTGGAGGAGCCACTGGCTGAGAAAGGGAGCAAAGAGTTTGGGGCCACGGCAAGGAGTTCTGTTCCGGACAAGCTGAATTTGAGGTGGGAGATCAGGACGGAGGTCTCTGCTGGAATGTATCCGTGAGTGGGGGAGCTGGCCAGTGATGGCCTGTGGAACACCAGCCCTGGGGGAGATGGTGCAGAGCCCTGGGAGGAGGTGTCCTGAAGGAAGGAAGGGGTGACAGGCGCAGGAAGGAACTGGTTAACAAGCCAGATGGAATGGCATTAGGGGTTGTTGGGGTGCATGCTTGACAGGGACAAACCAAAAAGTGACCGGGAAGTGAGAAGTAGAAACGGCAGTGGCTGGTGTTGGCTGAAGGAGAGGAGAGAGAAGCCTGGCGAGGTGCAGTTGGTCAGGGAGGACTTCGTAGAGGGGAAGGGGTGCAGGGCTTCTGAGCATGGGGTTTAGGCTCAGACAGGCCTGGGCCAGACCCCTGCTCTGCTGCTTCCGGCAGAGATCCGCTCTGAGCCTGCTTCTCGCCAGCAAGCCAGGGATTCAGCTCTAGCTGCGGTGTGCGCCTGGTGTCTGGTGGCAAATGGCTGTGTCACTTATGAAAGGGAGCGAGGTGACAGGGCAAGGTTAAATGAAGCAGGGGCTGGGGGAGTGCCCCAGAGGCTGAGGTTCTGAGGGGACAGCAGCAGTGGGTTGTGTTGTGGGGGTGGGAGATGGTGTGCCTCAGTCCTGGAGTCTGCAGGGATGTGGCAGCTGCAGCTAAGATCTGGAGGGCTGGGGGAGCTGCAGAGCCCAGGCTGGCTGAGGCTGCAAGTGCCCTTGATTGCCTGGCGTGACGAGCTCTGGAGTGCGGGGGCTAAGAACTGGAAAGGAAGTTGGCTGTGACCTGGAGCCCCAGGGAGGGGCTCAGAGTGGCTCTGGGTGGATGTGGGAGAATGGCAGATGGTGAGGGTCCTTGTGGCTGCACAAGGTCTGCAGCTGGCTCTTTGCCCATGTTGGGGGTTGTGTTTCTGGGAGGAACCTCTGGGGCTTTAGAGGTGGATTGGGTGGGGCCGTGGGTAGGTGAGGGCACACAAACTGGATGAACCCCTGGTGTTCCATTCCTGCTGGAACCTCAGCACTGGCTGTCATGTAGCTGGGGCTGTGGTGGCTGGGAGGCCTGGTGGCACACAGCTGCCTGGACAAAGGACACTGGGCCTGAGTCTCCCCTTGTGGGGACAGGATCCCACAGCTCATTTCTCAGAAGCTGAAGGAGGCCCAAGAGCAGGGAGGCTCGGGGATATGGCCAGGGTCACACAGGAAGTGGCTGGCAGGGCTGTGACCGCCAGGCCAAGGCTCTCCCTTAACTGGCCACAGGGAAGTTGATGTCGAAGGCCCCAGTCCTGGGCCCAGTGGGTGTGAGGACAAGTCTCTGGTACCTCATCCTCTGTGTAGTCAGACTTTCCAGGAGCAGCTTTGGGGCACACATGTCTCTGACTATAGGAAACTTCCTCTGCCTTGTCTGCGCCCCTCAGCCCTTGTCACGCTGTGCTCTGCAGTGGGGGCTGTGTGGGTGGCACTTCGAGGGCGTAGTCTTCATGTTGAGCTCCTTGTTGCGCCCACGTATTTCCTCACGTGACAGGCTCTTCTGCAAAGCACACTGCTGAGGGGCCCCCCGGGGACCCTCGGCTGGTGGTCTGCTTTGCAGATGCTGGCCTTGATGGGCACAGTGTGAAGGTACCGTGTTGCTCCCACCCCTCCTTCAAAGTCATAAACTCTGGGAGTTCCATTAACTTTTTTTTTAAAAAAAAACTTTTTGCAGGTTTCTTTGTCTATTTTTTATTGTGGTAAAATACAAATGTAATATAGAATTTACCATCCGAACCATTTTTAAGTGCACAGCTCAGTAGCATCAAGCATATTCACCTTGTTGTACTACTGTCACCAACATCCGTCTCCGGAACGTTCTCATCTTCCCAAAACTGAAACTCTGTACTCATGAAACACTAACTCCCCCTCTCCCCCTCCCTCAGCCCCGGGCACCCACCATTCTACTTTTTGTCTCTGTGAATCTGACGACTCTAAGTACCTTATATACATGGAAATACAGTATTTGTCCTTTTATGGACAGATGGCTTATTTCACTTAGCATGATGTCCTCAAAGTTTATCCATGTCAAGACAGGTACGGTGGCTCATGCCTGTAATCCTAGCACTCTGGGAGGCTGAGGCAGGAGGATTGCTTGAGCCCAGGAGTTCAAGACCAGTCTGAACAAAAGCGAGACCCTGTCTCTACTAAAAATAGAAAAAATTAGTTGGGTGCATTGGTGCTTGCCTGTAGTCCAGCTACTTGGGAGTCTGAGGCGGGAGGATCACTTGAGCTCAGGAGTTTGAGGTTGCTGTGAGCTAGGCTGACGCCATGGCACTCTAGCCTGGGAGACAGAGTGAGACTCTGTCTCAAAAAGAAAAAAAGTTTATCCATGTCATAGCATATGTCAGACTCTACTTCCTTTCTAAGGATGAATACTGTTCCATTGTGTGTATATGCCACATTTTGTTTGTACGTTCATCTACTGATGGATACTTGGGTAGCTTCCACCTTTTGGCTGTTGTGAATAGTGCTGCTGTGAACATGGATGTGCAAATACCTGTTCAAGTCCCTGCTTTCAAATCTTTTGTGTATATCCCTGGAAATGAAATTGCTTTGGTTAATTTTTAATGGTGCTTGGCCCTGGTTCCTGAGAGAGATTTCCGTGTTCTGCCTGGTAGCTGGTTAATCATGGGCTGCAGTGTTCATGTCTGCCCAGAGGAAGCCCACAGGGGGAGGGCTGGGGGGCCTGGCTCTGTACCATACTCTTTGATCTGCAGAGTTTTTCATCTCATTTTAAAAAATTATCCTGGGCATAAGTGCAAGCAATAAACATTCATTACAATAAGTAAGGTAGTAATAAGGCAGAGCTTCCACTTTGATATTTGTTGTCATAATTTATCATCCAGGCAGGGAGGGGGAAAGGGTGGGGATGGTACATGGAGACATCCTTACTGCCCCCCACCCCTGGTGGATCATAGGGACTAAATTAGCAGTCCCCAGCCTTTTTGGCACCAGGGACTAGTTTCATGGAAGATAATTTTTCCAGGGACTGGGGTGGGGGGGATGGTTTCAAGATGATTCAAGCACATTAAATTTATTGTACACTTTATTTCTATTATTATTACATTGTAATATATAATGAAATAATTATACAACTCACAATAATGCAGAATCAGTGGGAGCCCTGAGCTTGTTTTCCTGCAACTAGACAGTCCCATCTGAGGGGACTGGTAGACAGTGACTGATCTGACAGGAGGTGGAGCTCAGGCGGCGATGCCTGATGGGGAGCAGCTATAAATACAGATGAAGCTTTGCTCACTTGCCCGCCCACCGTTCACCTTCTGCTGTGTGGCCCAGTTCCTAACAGGCCATGGACAGGTACCGTTCTCCAGCCTCAAGGATTGGGGACTGCAGGACTAAAGGACAGGGACTAAAGAGTTCCGTTCCTTGCCTCTAAGAGGAGGACGGCCTTCCCTCCTCTTCAGCTGCTTGTACTAAGACACCAGAGGCTCAAGAGCCCACTGCTTAGGGCACATCTGGGGCCAACCACGAGCAGTCTGGATTTAGATGCTTCCTTAGGAGGCCCACCCAGTCAGGGCGATCTGCTGCACGAAGGGCACGGTGCAGTGACACTCCAGCTTTCCCATCGTCTGTACTTGGGGTTCCAGGGACTGTCTGGTCAGGGTGAGAAAGCGAATGAAAGCAGAGTCCCCAGGCCCCTCGCTCAGGTTGGCCCACACCGCCCAGTAGCAGCCCTCTCCTACCACTCTAGACGTACACTGCTATTCAGTAAATTAAGAGACAAGTTCCGTTCAGACATGATGCCTTGTTTTAAATGAGACCATCCCTCACCAGCACCACCCTCCTTCAATCCCTCAAATCCTGGTTTAGGAAATCCAAGGAATTTTCTCCTGCCGGTGGTGGTTTTAGAAAAGGGATTTCTGTTAGTAAGTGAGATAACCTTTAAGCCAGGAGGAGGGGGAAGGATTGTGGCTGGGACCAGGAGCCCTGTCATTAGATGAGCCCCCCCAGGAGCGGCGAGCAGGAACATGATGCCAGTGAGCCCATCTGCCTCCCTCCAGAGCGTTTTTTCCTGTGGGGCTGCAGGATGGAAGTGGCTCTGTCTCCTTAACCCCTCTGGATTTTGGAGATTTGGAAAGAGATCTGCTGGGGTGGGTTGCCACATTACTTCCAACAGATTTCTCTCCAGGCTGTGGGAAATAGCATCCCTGGTGCCAATGGCCAGGCACCCTCCCCCACCTCCTGCCCTCCCACTTGGGTCTCTGTGGCAGGGGCCTGGCTCGCCCAGGCAGGCTACCCTGGCCCCCCAGAGGAACTTGGACAGGCCCCTGTCCCCAACACAGACCACGGGCTTGTGGGACCTCGGAGGGCTGACACCACATCCAAAGCTGGGAGAATTTGGCATCTGGTGTTTGCTCACGGTCTTCACAGCATCTCACAGTGTGATGCATTAGATCAGCATCAGCCAATGGCCCCCTGGCTTGTGTTCAAGTGAAAGAGAAGAAGTGGAGGCTTGTGATGCACCAAATCAGCCCAGATAGCAGACGGGTGCCTTTGCATCGCTGCCTCCGGATACCTGGTGGATTTTGTTATTTATTCCCACTTCATGGAGAAGGCAGTGGAGGCTCAGGGAAGTGACAGAGCTGGGGTGCAGAGCCTGTGACCACACAGCAGAGTGAGGACTGCATCTCAGGGCCAAGGGACCCCCATGTCACCTTGCTCAAGGTGACAGGCATGTCTGGAGTACATCCTTTCTCTCCATCTCCACCCTGGACTCACTGCCATCATTTCTGGCCTTGACAGCTGCTGGAGTGTCCTTGCTGGGCTCCTCACTTCCATTTTCTTCCCCCTTGAATCCTTGCCTACAGAATGGCCAGCAGGGTCTTCCTCCAACAGAGTTAGGGTCTTGCACCAGGGAGCATTGAGCCCCCCTGTTGCTTCCCCTTGCTGTGGATGGGGAACCCCCTTTCACAGGCCTCTCCCATAAAGTAAAGCCCTGGACCTGATGGGCCTCCCTGGTGAGTTCTACCACACATTCAAAGAAGAGCTGACACCAGTCCTCCTCAGACTCCTGCAAACAATTCAGGAGGAGAGACTTCCTAACTCATTCTGTGAGGCCAGGCATTCCCTGATACCAAAGACAGACAAAGAAAAGAAAACTATTGTTCCTTATGAACAAGAAAATGATATCACATATGAACATTGATGTAAAAATCCTTAATAAAATACTAGCAAACCAAATTCAATAGCATGTTAAAAGGATTATACACCATGACGAAGTGGGATTTATCCCTGGCATGCAAGGATGGTTCAACATATGGAAATCAATAAACATGATACACCACGTTAACAAAATGAAGGGAGAAAAACCACGTGATCATCTCAATTGACGCAGAAAAAGAATTTGACAAAATTCACTGTTTCGTGATAAAAGCATGCAATAAGCTAGGAATAGAAGGAAACTACCTCAACATCGTAAGACCCATATACGAAAAATTCACAGTTAACATCATACCCAGTGGTGAAAGACTGAAAGCTTTTCCTCTAAAATCAGGAACAAAGCAAGAGTGTGTGCTTGAATCACTTAGATTCTGTCCTGGAAGTTTAGCCAGAGCAATTAGGCAGGAAAAAGAAAAGGCATCCAAATAGGAAAGGGAGAAGTAAGATGGTCACTGATCACAGATGACATTGTCTTATATGTAGAAAATCCTAATGAACTCTCACTCACACTCACACTGTTAGAACTGATAAACAAATTCAGCGAAGTAGCGGCATACAAAACCAGCAATGCACAATATGCAAAAGAAACTAAGAAAATAGTTCCATTTACAGTAGCACCAAAAAGAATAAAATACGTAGGAATTAACCAATGACGTGAAGGATTTTAACACAGAAAACTATAAAACACTGGTGAAAGAAATTAAAGAAGACACAAACGGAAAATCATCACGTCTGTGGATTGGAAGACTTATTGTGATGATATCAATACCACCCAAGGCAATCTACAGATTCAATACAATTTCTATCAAAATCCCAATGACACTTTTTTGCAGAAATAGCTAAATCCATTTTAAAATTCATGTGGAATTTCAAAGGACACTGGATAGCCAAAACCATTTTGAAAAAGAAGAACAAAGTTGGGGGGCTCACATTTCCTATTTTAAGATTTATTACAAATCTGTAGTAATTAAAACACCTTGCTAGCATAAAGACAAACCTATACACCAATGGAATAAAATGGAACTCAGAAATTAACATTAATATACATGATTAAATGATTTTTGACGAGGTTATCAAGACCATTCGATGGAGAAGTGACAGTCTTTTCAATAATTGGCCAGGTGTGGTGGCTCATGCCTATAATCCAAGCACTTTGGGAAGCTGAGGCAGGAGGATTGTTTGAGTCCAGGAGTTCAAGACCAGTCTGAGCAGCATAGTGAGACCTTGACTCTAAAAAAATGTTAAAAAATTAGCTGGGTGTAGTGGCATGCACCTGTAGTCCCAGCTACTCGGGAGGCTGAGGCAGGAGGATTCCTTGAGCCCAGAAGTTTGAGGTTGCAGTGAGCTATGAAGATGCTACAGCATTCTAGCCCAGGCAACAGAGCGAGAGAGACCCTGTCTCAAAAAAAGAAAAAAAAAATTGGTGCTGGGATATATCTACATGCAAAAGGACTTAGAATAGTGAATTCACAGAGACAGAAAGTGGCATGGTGGTTGCCAGGGGCCGAGGGAGGGGAGAATAGAGAATTGTTTAGTAGGTACAGAGTTTCAGTTTTGCAAGATGAAGAAAGTTTTGGAGATAGACAGTGGTGATGTTGTGTAACAGTATGAATATATGTAATGCCACTAACCTGTACACTGAAAAACATGTAAAATGGTGAACTTTTATTATGTATGTTTTACCACAGTTTTTAAAAACATCTTATTATCTGTCTTTCTCTAGTATGTGTAAGTTCATCAAGGTTAGGACTATGTTTACACTTTCACCATTATTTACCTAGTGTCTGGTACACATGCGGGAGATGATTCAGAAATATTTGTGGAGTCTGAACACATAAATGAGTGACTGATGCCATATGCTAACATGCTGTGCAAAGGATTTAGCGCTGAAGTCATGGAAACAAACACTGGCTTTGCTTTAATTCCTTAATTAATTTACTTCTTAAAAGCCTTTGTATTCCAAGCACATCACACAAATATGGTGTATTAAACTCTGGTAGAAAGTGTGTCTGCATAAATGTAATTATATATTTATCCCTCCTACACAGTCCCTTAGGCAGGCCACTGCGTATGGGCCGTCCCCTGCAGATCTTGTCTTTCAAGGAGGGTGGTACGAGATGGAGAAGATAAAACAAGGCATGTTAAGAAAAACAAACCACACTGTGAGAACACCTGGCTGCTACGAGTAGCTCACCATCCACACCCTGTTGTAGCGGACCCCAATTATAGAAGAAATGCTGCTGTCAGAGCAGAACTGCCATAGTCATTCTTGAGGACTCAACGAAGCCTGGAAGAGGTACCAAAGAAAACTGGCACCATGCAAAGTGGTCTCATTTTCCAACAGGGAAGAAAGGAGTTTTGTAAACCCTAGAGCGTTGTAAGCTGGGCTCTTGTATTTGTTGGGGGTTTGGATTACAAACAGCAGAAGCTAGATCTGGGCTGACTGAAATAAGAAAAGGAATCCCATTTTTGGAGATTTAGAGGGAGGTGTCCAGAATCAAAAGGAGGGCTGGGTCGCCAGGCTCAGAATTTGGGAGGAAGTTTGGGGGGGGGGGACTCAGGAGGCCAGGCAGCAGGGGAGATCGAGGCTAAAGTCAGGTTCATGCACTGCTGAACCTCTGTGTTGGACCCCTGTGTCTGCTTCTCTTCCCAGGGACATCTCCCACTGCCTGCTGCCTTTCCTTTGGGAGTTAGTGCCCTAGAGGGAATCTAGGGACAGGCCTGCTCTGGGGCTGCTTGTGGGGCAGAGTGAGTCTCCACCCACTTTTGTTTCTATGGTGGGAAGAGGGTCCCTGCCTTTCTCCAGAGCTCACCCAGTGGGAGAAATTTTCCCCAGTGAAAACAGCAGCTGTTTGGCCCCTAAAAATGAAAATAAAAGTAAATCAGTCAATGAAAACCCCAGCACAAAGGCTAGAAAAGAGGTTTACTCATATGACCCAGCAGCTCCACTCTTGGGTATATACAGAAACAAAGGCAGGGTCTGGAAGAGATATTTGCACACCCATGTTCACAGCAGCATTATTTACAACAGCGAAGGGGTAGAAGCAACCCAAGTGTCAATCAAAGGATGAGTGGATAAACAAAGTGTGGTAGTTGCATACAAGGGAATATTGTTCAGTCGTCAAGGGAAGGAAATTCAGACACCTGCTGCAACATGGATGAACTTTTGAGGACATTTTGCTGAGTGAAATAAGGCAGTCACAGAAGGACAAATACTACATGATTCCACTTAGGTGGTACCTAGAGCAGTCAGATTCATAAAGACAGAAAGTGGAATGGAGGGGCTGGGGGGAGGGGGTAATGGGGAGTTTTTTAATGGGTTCAGAGTTTCAGATTTGCAAGATGAAAAGAGTTGTGGAGGTTGGTACACAACAACATGAAATGTACTTAATACTATGGTTAAGCACACGGTTAACACACAGTTATACACTTGAAATGGTTAAGATGGCAAATTTTATGTTGTATGTATTTCACCACCAAAATAGAAAAGAGATGCACTGATTCCATTTAGCTGTATTTATTGAGTACTTCATGTGTGCTCGCGACTCTTCTGTCCTCTTCTGGGATATAGTAGGGACCACAAAAGGTCTCATCCTCACAGAGCTCATGCAGTGGGAACCACAGACAGTATTCAACACATGTATCAGTGAGAGGGAAAACCAGGGAGTGGTAACTGCTGTGCAAAGAACCAAGTGGTAGCACATGACTGAGGCAGTCAGGGCCACCACTGTGAGAGGTGTGACTCACCCCTTAGAGGGGAAGGTGTTCCGCCAACATGAGGAGCCAGCCAGTGGGGTCAACCTAGCGTTTGGGAGGCACAGAGAGAGGCTGTTCCTTATGGGTGGTGGGGAGGGTGGCAGGGGCATGGTGAGAGGTGGGCAGGCCAGCCTCGCAGGCTTGTGTGCTGGGGCATGGAGAATGGGTTTCATTCAGTGCTCTGGGAAGCTGCTGTGCGGGCTTAAGCAGAAGAGTGATGTGCACTGGTTTGTGTTTTAAAGGCTCCTTCTGTCTGCTTTTTGTTCAGGGGAATGGGGTCCTTCTCCTGGCTCTGTATCACCTGTGCAGGTCCACATAGAGTAAGAAGCCTCCACCAGGCTGGGTGTCCGAGCTGGCCCCAAGCTGCAGAGGGCTGCCCCGGCTTGGCTGCTGTGGGTTTTCCAGATGTGCTGCGTGCCTTTTTACATATGTGACATGATTCTCCTTTGGTTGGGGTGGCAGTGACACAGGAGCAGGAATATTTTAAAGAACAAATTGCAGACGGAAACAGGTGGTACTGATACCAGAAACCCTGGGTTTGGGCAGCCAAATTGGAAAACGGAGCCGCTCAACAGAGCTGTGGTTGTTCTTAGCTTCCTTAACAACCATGGAGTGGAATGAAAACCCAGAGATGTTCCAGGCAAGTTCTGTTTGGAGGGAAAATGACATCAATTTTACTCAATTACCATATGAAACAGACAACAAGTCTTTCTTTAGTGAGTAGCAAAACTAGCATAGTGTTAGAACAGTCACTGGTTCTCACACTGCGGCGCGTGCTGGAAGCCCAGGGAGAGGGGGAGGTGCTCAACACAGGGGGCCGGCCCACCCTAGAGCCTCCGATAAAGTGGGTCGGGGTAGGCCCCAGAATGTGCATTTCCCACAAGTACCCAGGTGATGTTGGTGCTGCTGCTCTGGGGACCCCACTCACAGGCACTGTGCTGGAGAATAGAGTTGCCTCCTGTCTGGGGGTCTGAGTAGCAGTGTATACCACCTGAGGGTGTTGCCCACAGGTCCCTGTCTGTCCCTGGGGAGGCCCTGGGTCGTGCAGGTGGGTGGTAGCCTTGTGAAAACCCTTCCTGGTGTGGTGAGCAGCTCCTTCCCACGTGCCCCCAACCACTGCTTCTTCTCTTGTCCCTGTCTGCCACCGCCCCCCAACCGTGTTCCCAAGCTGCCCAGCTGGGAGAGCCGCAGCATGCTGTTGGCAGTGGGTCCGTTCAGCCCCTAGGCTGCCAAGGAAATGTGACAAATGCGGCCAGAGCTCTGAACGCTTGCTGGGGTGCAGCCAGAGCTGGACGCCGGAGACAGAATTTCCAGACAATTGGCTGTGCTGTTCCCTCCTCAGCCAGGTGTCTCCCTAAACATTGTGTGGCCGCTGCCTCTAAGACTTCTCCTGAGCATGAGTTTCCATGGGGAAAAAAAGGTGGGGAGACTGTGTTACATGTCTTTAAGGCTTGTGTTTTGTAGCTGTCAGATTTGCATCTGGCTTGCTGGGCTTGGCATGGGGCCTTGGGGGACCCTGCCCTGTGTTCTGCCCCGCCCTGTCCGAGTATAGTTGACACCCGGCAGGTGACAAAGTGTTTTAGCTGTTGTCAGGCTCTGATACCTGCCTTCCTAGACATCACTGCCCTTGTTATGCACCCAGGCGAAATGCCTTCTTACAGGCTTACTAGAGAACATTATTTAGAGAGTGAAGCTTTTTTTTTTTCCTTTATTAATTTGTATTTTGAATTGTAGTAAAATACACATAACATGAAATTTACTATCTTAGGCATTTTTAAGTGTACAGTTCAGGATTGTTAAGTATATTCATGTTGTGGTCCAACCAATCTTTACAACTTTTTCATCTTGCAAAACTGAAACTTTGTACCCATTAAACAACTTCCTATTTCCACCTCCCCCCAGCCCCTGGAGCATGAAGCTTTCTCCCCTTTCCCCCCATCTGTCTCCCATCTTGTTTTGTGCATTTGTTCCAAGGGAAGCGACAGCTTTGGGGTAACGTGTATGGCACGCCCATGGTTCTGAACTGTCATTAGCCCGGCAAGGAGAAAATGGGCAATTCTAATGAGGAAGCTTGTTCCTATAGTTCTATTCTTCCTGAAACTTGCATCATTCCATGCAGGTCTTTGCTTTTCTTTTGTGGCATATCAGAATATCACTGAGGATTGCTTTACTGTGTCATTTCTTTATGGTATTCTTTAATGTTTTTTATTTTGGCTGGTTACAGGCAATGCTTAGATTGCACCTTGAAATGGAATCCTGTGCAACTTGGATTTTCTTGCTCATAACTTAAGTTTTCATTCTTCCTAATTTTCATGTTTTGAACTGAAGTTTACCAATTTGGGCCAAATCCTCGTGCTGAATATTTCAGGAAACGTTTGAATACAGCTATTGGGTGGTTCTTGAAATATCAAAACAAGGGAAAAGTTATGTGGTTCCCCCACTTCCCCCCAGGCTTGGGGATAGGTAATGAATACTGGCCTGTGGATGGTCCAGTATAAAAAGAAAATTGACAGCTAGTTTGTTTGAAATTTTGGGAAAAATAAAAAGTGACTGAATGTGTTCTCTTTTTCCTTGTGGGAAAGAATATTAGGTTACACAAAGACAGATTTTGTTTAACTTAAATAATAGTTTTCAAAGAGTAAAATTCAAGCAGCGACACAGCCAGTTCCTTTGTCACAGGGACGCTCAAATGCTGCGTGCTTGGCTCTTGACGTTTGCGGCTAGGCGTGGCAGCGGTGACCAGCGCTGCTTGGCCTGGGTTGACCCTGGCTGTGGTCGTCACTTGCTGCTGCTGATGTACTGACAGCATGAATGCAACATCCACTGGAGAAAGTTCTAATGCCCCTGCTGGAACATTCTCCCTTCTAGGTTATGTCTATGAGAAAAAACCAAGTAGAATATTCAAAAAGTTCTCATCCCTGTGACTTCCATACCTCATGTGCCTCCCTACATCCTGCTCTCTCCATACTATGGAAAAGGAGGTCCACAGAGTCATGATGACCTGGGGTCCTCAACTCCAGTTTTTTTAATGGGCTTTGATCCCCCCGCCTTATTCGAGGTTTCGTTCCTTTTCCTCTGGAAACACTGTCCTTTGACTTCTTGATGTTGAGGTCCTTATGGTTAAGTTCTGCCCACAAGAGGTGCAAAATTGAGAAGGATGTATCCTTTTCTGTTACTTTAACTTATTTCAGTGACAGACTTTGGTTAGAATGAGGACTTTAGGAAGTAAAGAAGGAATGTGGACCTTTTGGCTAGACAAGGCTGAGTGTGCGTCACAGCATCGTTGACTGGCTGTGGGTCTTGAGCAGGTGGCTCTGCCTCAATGAGCCTGTTTCCCTCAGTTTCCCAGCTGAGGGTGGTGGGGATACCAACGTTGGTGGTCTGTGCCCAGGGTCAGAGATGATATGGGCTGGTGCACAACAGGCGTCTATCTCCCCATCCATCCCCTTCATGAGGGTCCCCTCGAGCCCCCTGCATGAAAGCCCAGAATGGGAGTTTTGTATTTTCTGCCAGAATCATCTAATATACATTTCTTTTTTCAAAACCACCTGTGCTATACATTTTTTTAACCAACTTATTTCTAGCTTAGCTTTATGTGTATGTGTGTACACACGTGTGTGTGATTCTGGAGGTTTCTATCATATACATTTTTCTTTTGGGTAATTCATTTTTAAGGGAGCTTTTTGGTTTCCTCAAAGCTTTTTCAATAAAATCTGGGTTATGTTTCTCACATATGTATTTTTTTATTCCAATAAGACTTTATATATGAACACTGAAATTTAAATTTCATAAAATTCTTCTTTCATTTTTTTTTTTTTATACTGGGAGACTATGTATTTTTAATATTAATTTTTAATTAATCTAATTTATTTAATAAAATTTGTTTTTGTTTTTTTTTAGTATGGGAAGAAATTGCGATATGGTAAGTATAAGTCTCTATAAGTTTTCTATGATACAATTTTATTTTAATAGTTTATGATTTTAAAATACAACTGTATGAACTTTTTAACTACAAGTTTCCCTACTTTATTCAATTCCATTTTATTTACATGTATTTTTTTGTTCATAAGTCCTATATTGATCATTTCACTTAATTTATTTATATCACTTTATCAGTTTCCTAGTTTTTATTCTTTTCGTGTCCTAAGTTCCTTATCTAGAACCATGCCTATTTTTAATTTAATTCAATCTTTATCAGTATTTCTTTCCTCTTGACGGTAACATATGTTCGTCAGAGCTGATTTCCCACCTTACTCAGTCAACACCTTTCAGAGCACACAGAACATGTAACTGGTTTGAAAGTTTCTCAGTTGCCATTGAGTGCTAAGGAGGGTCCAGGTCCTTTTCTGTGTTATTCCCCCTCTCTGGCTTTGCAGATGATGTCAGTGTGAGAGGAGGGCAGGTGTCGATACTGAAGCGTGGCTTGCACACAGGCTGTTTAGAATCTCAAGGGACCCTAAGCAGTGGGTGCATGCACATCCCCCCTCCACTCCCAGAGGGTCACGCGTGCGGCTCTCACATACGTACAAAGCTTGTTGGTGAGGTCTTTGGAATCATGGCTTCCCTTCTGGAGCTACACTTGACCTTTGACCCCAATTTGGATTCACCGTAGCATTGTTTTCTGGTTTTTCAGTTGAGTGCCTTCGCACATGACAATGTTACCTGCAGAGTCAAGCAATGAATGTGAAATTGAGGGAACGCTCCTTGGTTTGGTACACTGTTCTGTACCAAGCACTGTTCTGTTTCTTCTTTATGAAAAAAAAGAATGCTTTTCTTTAATGACATAGTCTTCACTTGAACTTACAGATGAGGCCCCTGATGGTCTCTCACTGAGTCGCTTCCCCACACCCACTAGTATTGGGCTTTTGTTTGGGGGCAGCAAGTCATCAAATGACATCTCAGCGAGCAGCTGTCTCCACCTTAACATCCACACCGTAGTCCAGATGCAAGCTCTGGCTTTCCCGGGTGGTTGCTTCTCTAACTGACCCTCGATTTCTTTTAGGCCAAGTTGTCTATTGGGCATCATGGTGAGCGGTCCCTGGAGAGCTTCTGCCACTGGCAGAATGAGGAATATGGTGGAGCACGGTACCTCGGCAACAACCAGGTTCCAGGTGGGAAGGATGATACGCCCCCCGTGGATGCTGCTGTGTTTGTGACCAGGTAAAACTGGATCCAGCCTGTGCCTGTGGCTGACGTGGAAAAGACATTGGAAGTAGGGCATGTTATTAGGAATGCAGGCTTGGAAATCAGACCTTGGGCCCCCTGTCTGGGCTCCGGTTTCCTTATCAGTAAATGGGGATTAATGGTAGTATCTTCTTCTGATGTAGATAAAATGCCTGGGCTCATAACTGTGTCATTCCAGTCTCTCTTCCACTGTCACATGGCATTCTCCCTGTGTCTCCATGTCCAAATTTCCCTCTTCTCATAAAGACACCATTTGTTGGCTTAGGGCCCACCTAAATCTGGTGTGACCACATCTTAACTTGATTACATCTACAGTGACCTTCTTTCCAAATAAGGTACCAGGGGTTAGGGCTTGGACCATTATCTTTTTTGCGGGACACAATTCAAACCACAACAGAAGTAGACGTAGCTATTTCATCTTTTTCCTATGTCTCAAACCTCTGTGAGGAAAAATGATTTTCTTTGGCTGCTTTATTTTAGTAATGTAAATAAAATGTGTTACATGTTCACACCAAAACCAGAAATGTTTCTTAGTTACTTAACCCATTAGATTAAAAATACCAGAATTTCATTAGACTTGCTAGGAATATATCAACTTTGAATAGTAAGGATTTTTTTTTTCAATTTAAAGAAACTACTGCCCAAATTATATGTTTCTTTTCCTTTCTGAGTTTAGAAGTAAAGTTGTGGAAGGGAGAACTTTATCATATCTTTAGCCTGAAGACAGTTTGTTTCTCCACAAACAGTTAAATCCCATTTAACATTTTTGTTTTGAGTCAAGAAATGATCTTTGGTTGTATCTCTTTGGCCATGTGCTGTAAATCCCTGGCTCAGTGATATCCCAGAGCCAGCTGGGGAAGTTCTGTGACACCGGCACCAGGCAATGCTGTTCCCTTTTCCTCTCAGAAATTCCAGAACATGCACATTGCCACCACCAGTAACCAAGTAGATGCCTAATCACTCTTGTAAATGATTTATTGATTGCCACCCCCAAGGGTTAAAACATGCCCTGTAGCATACTGATCTCATATGAGAATATTTGCTACTTCTACAGGATGTGGTTAAATATGTAGTGGAACATTTTAGAGAAAGGATCTTTAATAATTCTCATTGCCTGTGATATGGCTGGTGTACTAGTAGGTACCAAGTATGAAAGAATGAACATGACCTGGGCTTGCCTACCCAAGTGGGTGCTGGGAACCTCCAGGTCCACCTTCCCCATCAGTGGTGGCTGCCCGTGCTCACTGGCCAGAGGCCACCATTGCTCAAGGCACTTTGCAATGACATTTGAGCCTGTGGAGCTTTCTGTAGAGTACCCTGAGGGTTGTAGTGTTGAGGCCAAGGGTACCATGCAGGAGCCCTTGGGGACCATGTCTATGTGTGACCATAAGTTAATGTGACTGATTTTCCAAATGATAATTAAATTAGGTCTAAAGGCCTTTCCTAAGAAGGAGCTCTAAATAACTTCATCTTCTGAGTATGCAGCTCAACTTCCAAGGTTTTTACTTTGAAAGTGGTTTTTATAAATACTATATAAAATCTATGAATTTTGGAGTTTTGTTAAAAATAATAACTTACGGAAATTTTCCCTATATTGGAAAAAGTTTTCTCTCTTTCCTGCTGTTTTTGTTCATTGTCTGGATGGAGAAAGTGCTTGTAAGTGGTCTTGGTTCGGGAATAAATAGCAGTTTTTTCCACAGGCAATAAATGTCACCAAAATTAGTGTTGACAAAGTTTCTGGATTAGCCTTTTAGAAAAAGCCATCAGCAGATGTGACTGCATCCTCAGCACAAAGATGCTGCCGGTTAGACTTTCTTTTCATTTTCTGGCATCCTAACAGCTTGCTTACCACAGAAGAAATATCTTGTGTAAAAATGTTCTTTTTTATACCTCACACCTGTTATGATGGCTACTGTAAAACAAAACAAAACAAAAAAAACAGGAAATGACAAGTGTTGGAAGGATGTGGAGAAATTGGAACCCTTTTGTGCGTCTTTGGTGGGAATGTAAAATGGTATAGCACTATGGAAAACAATATGATGACTCCGTAAAAAACTAAAAATAGAGTTACCATGTGATCCAGCAATCCTACCTCTGGATATATACCCAAAAGAATTGAAAGCAGGGACTGTAAGAGATATTTGTACACCCGTGTTCACAGCAATATTGTTCATGAAAGCCAAAAGGTGGGAGCAACCCAAGTGTCCATCAGTAGATGAGTGGATAAACACAGTGTGGTATATTCATACAATGGAATATCACTCAGCCTTAAAAAGGAAGGAAACTCTGGCACATGCTGCAACATGGATGAACCTTGAGGACATTGTGCTGAGTGAAATAAGCCAGTCACTAAAGGACAGATATTGACTGATCTCACTTACATGAGGTCCCTAGAGTAGTCAAAATCATAGGGACAGAAAGTAAAATGGTTGCCAGGGGCTGGGGGGAGGGGGAGTGGGGAGTTGTTTAGTGGGTACAGTTTCAGTTTGGGATGATGAAAAATTTCTGGAGATGGATAGTGGTGATGGTTGCATGACAGTGTGAGTGTAATTAACACTAGTGAACTGTACACTCAATGGTTAAGATATCAAATTTTATGTTATGTGTATTTTAGCACAATAAAATATTGTAAAATGTTCTATCTAAGCACATTACAGAGAGGTCCTAATTGGGAGTGGTTCTGGGTAGAGGTGCTAGGGGTGGGATGGGAGATGTCTTCATCCAGGGACAGGGAAAACCAGGTTTCTTCAGCCTCAAGGCATGGGGCTCTGGGAGAGCAATGCAGTGGCCCCCTGAGTGGCTCTGTCACGTGCAGCCAGCCCAGGAGCCTGAGCTCTCGTCTTCATTTCCTTCTGACACCTCAAAGCCATCTGAGCAATCCAGCCCCCTCACCTGTGGCTGTGGAGCTGCTGCACTGGAGCGATCAGTGCACGGTCCCGTCCTCTGGGTCCCTGCAGATGTTAAATTGAAAACCTTCTGCAAGGATGGGGGGGAGGCAGCGCTGGAGTCTGGCCGGAAGCTGAGTTGGCGGAGAAGCCTCGTTTAATAATTAGAGGCAGAGAGCTGCAATTCCCTGGGTTGGGATAATAATGGGCTGATGTTTTCACAAGGAAATTGGGTGCGAGGCAGCTGCTGCTCTGGAGAAGCAGTCCTTTCCTCCCACAGTAACCCGAGCTGAGCCTGTACCAGCCAGGCAGTGTGCAGGGGACAGCCTCCCCAAGTCCTGCACCTAGGACAGGCCAGTGTGAGGGTTTCTTTTAAGGTTCTTTTCTGCCTTATGGGCTGTGGCTAAGCCTGCGAGTATATTCTCCCAGACACCCCCTGATGGACAGATGGCCACTGTGGAGGCTGTGAGCATGATGCCATGTCCAGCAGAAGCCGCTCAGCCAGAGTGGTGGAAGCTGGGTTTTCTGCAGCTGTGTCTAGGGCTGGAAAGGACCCCTGAGTGGATCTGGTCTGGGGCCACACAGGGCCCACACAGAGGCCTGGGCTCAGGGGGGCCTCACACCTGGCACAGGTTTACCTTTGGCTCTGCATCTGACCCAGAAAGCCAGGAACACAGAATTCCTCCCCCGAGCTCACTCAGGTCTGTGCTCTGATGAGAGTGCCAGGGAGATGCCCGGAGCAAATGCGGCCAGCCTGTAGGTCCGCCACTGGGGCCCCTCGGGCTGCCCCCCGACCTTCCTCTTTGGCGTCACTCCATCTAGCTCCTCTGGGATGGTCTTCCTTTCACCCTTCTGCCATGGGGCCTCTTGTGAGGCTTTGCTCGTGGTGAGAGTTCAGTGAGTGTTTGTTGAACATGGTGTTGTTACGTTTTGCCAGGTTTCCAAACCCTGGCGAGGGACATGGCCACTTGCAGGGCCCATTGAAAAAGGTCTGGAAACATGTTAATTAATAAAGGAGCCAGTATTCATTAAGCCCCAACTGTATGCCAGGTAGTAGGTTATACACGGGACCAGCTGGATAAATTGTGGGGCCATGTGCAAAATGAAAATGCAGGACCCCATGTTCAAAAATTACTAAGAATTTCAAAATGCCAACAGCAGAGCATTAACCCGAGTCAGAGAGGTGGAGGCTTCTGAGCAGGTGGCCGCGGGACTGCACAGAGCACACGCCCAGGAAGCCAGCCCTGTCCTGCAGATCTGTGTCGGCCTGCCACCTCTTGAGGAATGTTCCGTGGAGTTCAGGGCTGGGAGCTGTGTCTGGCCCTTGCTCTTTCTTTCATTCCCCAGTGAACTCTACAGCCCCTGAGTGGCGGTTTGGCGTGAGCTGGCAGTGGAATGACATAAAAAGCGTGTGCGCTTGATAATTAAAAGAACAGAGGCAGACTCCCTGGAGATGAAGCTGCCCTTGCAGACAGATGGCTTGCTTTTCCTCTTCTGAGGAAGGATCTTCAACAGGAAAGAGAGAAGAGATTCGAATTTTGGCTGGCCCTCTCAAGACAGGGCTTTGATTGAGCATGGCCCTCCCTGAGCTGACCACACCTCTGCCCTTTTCCTAAGGAGAAGCGATGGGTGGTGCCTTGGTCTGCCATCTGAGACTGCCTGTTTCCCTGCAGGGAGGCCAAAGGGATGGGAGAACACGTGGAGTCCTCCCCGGCCAGCAGGACTGGCTTTCTCCAAGATGGTGCCCACCTTGGCTGGCTTCTCTTCTTTTGGACTGAAGACCACACTCCCTTTCTCCCTTAGCTCAGCTGAGGCAACAGGACAAAGCTTTCAACATGTTCAGTCCACAACTCTGGGAACCCCCGGAGCAAGGTGTTGGACCAGCCTGGTCTTTGTATGAGTGTGTGTGAGAGACAGTGTGTGTGATGTTCAAAACACCTCAATGGGAAGGTGGTAGGATCAGGAATACTGGGTTGGGGCTAGACAGATGTTGGATCAGTGGGCATATTTATGTCCCTGATTTTATTTGTTTGCTTTCCTCTCTGCCAGTGCTGCTTCCACTGCCTGCCCCTTAGTCTTCTAAAAGGGAGTCTTTGACAGAAAAGTAAAGTGAGAGGCTTCCCTTTTTAGCTCTTTACGGCTGTTCCCCCTCTGTTTCCATGGCTTTGGAGTGAGGCCATCAACAGTATGGGAGTCTTAAAGGCTTATTTTCCCATTTTTTAAATTACCTGGAATGAGTTCCAGAGGTCTTTTATTCAGCATGGTGACTATACAGATGCTCCTCACCTTACAGTGGGATTATATCCCAACAAACCCATCATAAATTGAAAATACCAGTTGAAATGCATTTGGTAAATCTAACCTACTGAACACCATAGCTTAGCCCAGCTGACCTTAAATGTGCTCAGAGCCCTTACGTTAGCCTGCAGCTGGGCAAAATCGTCTCACATAAAACCTACTTTATAATTCAATGATGAATATCTCATGTAATTCATTGAACACTGCACATGATGTCAAAACTGCCATGGTTTTGCACTGTAAAGTAAAAAAATCATAATTTGCACCATCGTAAGTCAGGAACCATCGGTAGTTAATGTGTACTTGAAAATTGCTGAAAGAGTAGATTTTAAATGTTCTCACCACAGAAAAATAAGTAGGTAAGGTGCTGGATATGTTAATTAGTTTGATTTAATCATTTCACAATGTAGACATATATCAAAATACCACATTGCATTCCATAAATACATACAATTTTTATTTGTCAATAAATAAATTCAACAAAAATAATTGATTACTAAAGATATCTATGTTTGTTATGAAAAAGTTAGAAACTTCCAGTAACAAAGCCCACGAGAGTTTCCGATCTGATTGGCCCCGATCTCCTCCTTGCTTTCTTTCCCTGTGGTCTCGAGGGCCACACCCTTGAAGCTGTCATACCTGCCTGGCCGCCTTCCCTGCCCTCTCCTCTGAGCTGGCAGGGTGTCCAGTGACACCTTTGGCCTGAGGCAGTTGGCCTGGACCTGGGAGTCTGCACATTGAGACCCCAAGTGGAACCCCTTAACCCTGCAGGTGCAGGTGTGTGGGTCTGTGTGGGCCAGTGGGATCTTCATAATTCACAACCTGGACCTGAAAGCAGAGCCGGGTCTGGGACATGCAGGGTTTGCTCTGTGTAGGTGGACATCCATGCAGGGCTGAGAGGTGTTAGATGTGTGTTATGTTTTGGAGGCAAACATACCCGAGCATGCTGTGGATAGGCACAGACTGATGTGGAGGGAAAGACAACCATAGCAGCTAGTCAGGAGAGTGATACACTGCTCTGTGTGTCCTCGCTCTTGGTGGAATGCCAGGCAGGTCAGATCCTGCCCTAAGAGTGGATGTTGCTTGAGGTAGGGGTCACATCCAGGACAGTGTGTGCCACAGTGTGGAGAAGGAGATCAGAGAGGGGAGGCTACACCCCACCGAGGGAGGGCCTGATGCAGCCCAACCAGGACCTGCCAGTTCCTGTCCTAACTTTACTGGTGTTAGGTGAAGGGCTGGGCCCTTCTTCCTTCCTAGAAAATTTTTTAAATGGAAAGTGGGGATAGGTGGCTTCAGAACACACCTTTCAAATCCTGGCTGTGCTTGAGTGTGTTCACAGAGGTGCTGGTGAGTGGGTGCTGTTTCCAGGCCCCATGAGAAGAAGAGCAGAAGACAGGTTTGGGGCCCAGGAGGGGCTACATCTGGGCCAGGCCATCACTCCTCACACAGCTCCCAGGCAGGGTGCTGCCCCAACCTGCGCTCTGTGGTTGGCCCCTGACCGTGGGAACTTATGGCATGAACCATGGGAATGCTCTGGTGTTGGAAAAGAAGTGCCCAGACCCCTGCTTCACCATAAGAGGCCAGATGAACCCCTTGTGCCTGCAGAGCCAGGGCTGGGCCAGGTTTCAAGCATCTTTGCTGTCTCACTGGTCCACAGCTACACACCTGGGGTACCCTGGGGAGCTTTTAAGGACACAATTTTTAGAAATGATGTTTTTGTTCTCTTCTCATGGAAGTGATATGTGGTGATCATTACAGCATCAAAAAGCAGTTGCTTCCCAAGTAGAGTAGCTTGGGGAGCCACTGCAATTGGATAATACTGGCTGAGAATTGTCTCTGGTCTTGGCAAACATATTCCAAAACGTTTTCAGCTGTCAGAAGGAGTCCTCCTAGCAACTGTTATGTGTGAAATAGTTCACCTATAAAAGGAGGGTCTTGTGTGGGGTAACTGGGCTTACCACTGGGAAATGGTGTGGATGGGTTACCCTTGGCAAATGCTGTTAGTTGTTGTTCTTCACTATGACTTGTGTCTACTAAAGTGATAACATTGTAGGACAAGTAGGCAAGGTTGATAGTGTTGTCTTCTCCCATTCTTGGGGGTACTGTATATACATGACTTACCTCTTGTCTTTTTTTTTTAGGACAGATTTCTGCGTCCACAAAGATGAACCATGTGACACTGTGGGTAAGTTTAGAATTTGAATAATAACCTAAGGGGCTAATATACCCTGGGATAACCTGGAGACATCTTGGTAACACTTCAGTCTGGAGGAGCTGTCCTCAAACAAGCTCTGCACATCCCCCTGCCTCTTTTGTTGTAAATTGGCTCTTTGACTTTATTTTGCTTTTTTTTTTTCTGAAAAGTTTTGAAGTTACTTACAGCAGAAAGCATCTAGATAAAGGGTTAATAAGGAAGATAGGAGAAGTTGAACCAAGGGGAAGAGCCACCAAGCTGCCCAGAGTTGTCTGCAGTTGGGGGCACATTTGGCTCTAGGGGTCTTGGCCACCTGGGCAGGAGGGGAAGCTTGCTGAGTTATACAGTTGTCATCATGAGATAGAAGCTTAGTGGTTTGTTCTCTTGCATGTGAATGGTCTTTGCCAAGTGCTCTAAGAGGTGAAGCGTGACTGTAAGACTTGTCTCCTCCACCAGCTTTGGTGACAGGCTAGTTGTTTTCTCGTCAGATGGTGCTGAGACCGATATGCAGTGCTGGAAAACTATGTTTTCCTTCCTCTCCTGCCCCTCCTCTGCAACCCTCTTTTCTCTTACCTGCCCCGTCACTTGACATTTTCCTTTCTCTCCCATCCTCAGTTATATCTGGTTTGCTCTTGACTTCTCTTTGGTTTCAAATGGAAACCACTGTTTGAGTGTAGGAATAGAGTGCTTAGTTAGTAGAGGAAACACCAAGAGTGTTTCCAGTTTTGTTCTGCCCTAGCACAAACCTTTGTTCACCAGGAGGTTGAAATACTGTACTGCATTGCCAGAAGCAAAACTGTGAATCTCATGTGCTTAGAATTATAGTAAAATGAAGGAAAACAGTATAGGATTGAAAAATACATAATATCGTGAAATTCACATGTTAAAAGCCTAAGCTTCTCGTGGAGTCCTGGCAATGGGTAATTGCAACCTTGGCCCTGGCTCGCCCATATCTGGGCTGGGTGACCTAGGGTAAGTCCCCATGTAGACTTCCTAATCCATTAAATGGTCACTTTGGACAGGGCCTTCAAAATCTAATATAATGATAGTGGACATTTCTGTCACATATCAGAGTTTACAAAATGGTTTTTAATAAACTTCATCAGTCCTCTAAATGGATCTGAGGGTGAGGTGTCAAAAGCCAGCCATCCAACCCTTGCTTTGTTATTTGGGAGCTGTCTCCATAGTGGAATTACTAAACGAAGACAACATAAAATATGCTTCTCTCGAGGGATAGCTGACACAGGCCCACGTGTGGCTGGGGCTGTAGAGACACGTACATGTTTATCTGTCCGTCGACAGGGCTGCAGAGGCACGTGCTGTCCCCAGGAGTGGCTGCTCCTTCCCAGGTTGACCGAGTTCGCAGGTCAACTCTGATGGCTGCCTGCCCCTGTCCTGGGGCCTCCTCTGCTCGATGTGCCTCCTGCCCGCTTGCTTGCACTGTGGAGATGCTGGTCCTCCTTACACCCCTTGCCTGCACATCTCCCCGGAAGACTCTGCACTACACAGCGCCCAGCTCTGGCCTCCAACCTGTGTGTCCTCCAGCACCTGGCACAGGGCTTGAGAGGTGCAGGCCCCGCTGCTGGTTGGTTGCTTGAATGAAGAAGGAATGGATGAGAGCAGCTGAAGGCACTCCAGCATTTGTGGACAGCGTGCATCTAATCCCATGGTTTTCTTTCCTGTGATTTATAGCTGGCTTTTATTTTCTTTTGATTATACAAAAGCTTTCTCTTTTGATAGGAACTTGCCATTCATTGATGCATACTGTGTTCAGGCCCCTGTTGAAGAGCAGGCAGCTACATCTAATCAAGCATCTTTTCCTCTTCTAAACAACATCACCATATTACTTTTTCTTCATTTGCTGTGGCTGCCATAACAAAATATCACACAGGCCAAGTGGCTTAAACAACAAACATCTATTGTCTCACAGTTCCGGAGGCTGGAAGTCCCAGATCCGGTGTTGGCAGGGTTGGTGTCTCCCCAGGCCTCTCTCCTTTGCTTGCGGGCAGCGGCCTTCTCGCTGTGCCCTCGAGTGACCTTTGCTCCGTGCATACCTCCCTGTTGTCTCTCTCTCTTTTCTTATAAGGACACCAGTCTTACTGGATTAGAGCCCCACCCTTATGACCTCATATAACCTTAATTGGCTTTTTAAAGGCTCTATCTCTAAATATAATCATATTGGGGGGTTAGGGCATCAACATGTGAATTTTGGGGGAACACAATACAGTCCATAGCACTGCTCATTTGACACTTAGCCACAAGTTACCAGGGGACATCCTATGTCCTTATGTGCCCCCTCCCCCCCAGGTGTGTATGTCTCATTTCCTTAAAAAGAAAGCCTTTTAATGGCTAGGAGCAGGTGTAGACATTGTAATTCAGGTGACAGCTTGTTGGCTGAGGGAACCCACCTGTTTCCTGCTCTCTTTTGGGTGCTCCTTCTAATACCTCAGTGATTGTCACCTTTTCCAAAGGAGCCAATTCCCTCTTTTAAAAATTAAACTTATGTGGTGTTTTATTAGTATACATTTATTTTAATGTGTCATATTTTACTTGTACAGATTATCGAGCCACTCAGTAAGAGCAATGGGGTGATTTGATCAACAGAATAATGTGAAAACTGAGGTTATGGCAGTCAAATACCGATCTCAACTTCCAATTTATTTCTATATTTTTAAATTTTTTTATTTTGAAATAATTATAGAATCACAAAAAGGTGCCAAAATAGTACAGAGAATTCTCTTGTACCTATCACCTGACTATGTCCAATGGTAGCATCTCACGTACCTCCAGTGCACTCTCAGAACCAGGAAAGTGATGGTCCCAATACAGTGAACTAGACTACAGATCTTACTCCAGTTTCACTGGCTTCTGCATACGCTCATTTTTTTGGCCATGCTTTTACATATAGTTCTATGATATCTTATCACATGTGCAGATTTGTCCATTCACCATGGCAATTAAGAACAGAATGACTCCATCACCTCCAAGATGCTCCCTTGGGCTGTCTCTTTAGAGCCACCCCCTGGCACCCTTTCCTTCCCTAGCCCCTGGCACCCATCTGTCTGTATTCCATCTCTATAATTTTGTCATCTCAACATCCAATTTATTTTTGTATTTTGTTTTGATTGTGCAGAATGGAAAAATAATCTGAATCACATCGATATGTGCTTGTCAATGCTAAGAGATTTTGAACAGCTGCCTTTAAATCTCAGGATCCAGCTCTAGCATGAGTTGCTGCATCCTCAGTTCCATAGAAATGAGATATCTGGTACCTCAAAACAACTAGGAAAGCTTTGAGGTTGCCAATGTTGTATCATTTGGTATATAGCAGTGTTTTTGGTTTATTGTCTTGTTTTAATTAGGGTACAGATCACGTATAGTAAAGAGCACAAATTTTGATGAATTTTTAATTTATGCCTATACTCTTTCTTCTTTTTTGGCTTATCCCATATTTATTGAGATAGTTTTAAAGCAACGTTTTGAGTTCTGTTTTAATCTGTGCTTTTTAAATTATGATGAAATATACGTGACATAAAATTTGCTATCTTAACCATTCTTGAGTGTACAGTTCAGTGGCAGTCAGTACATTCACGTTGTTGTGCAGTCATATGCCTATACTCTCGAAACCAGTGCTCAGATTAAAATAAGGAATATCCGTCCCACGGAAGTTTCCCTCATGCCCCTCCCTGTCAGTACTCCCCCATTGGGAGTATGGTACCTACCATTGTAAGTGTTATTAATTACTGTTTTAAAAATAGTTTAAAATAGATTTCAGAGATCAATTTGAATGATACGTTGGAAGAATCTCAGGTACTGAGAGGATTTTGGAGTTCCATGAAAAATACTTTCCCTCTGCGCTGCCCAGTCTGCATCAGCCCATTTTGTCAGCCTGGATCCCTGATTGCAAGGAATGAACAAAAAAGGCATTTATCAAAAGGGGGCTGCCAGGGGGCTTGGGAGCCTGGCTTGGAGCATAGGCAGTGTGCAGGGGAGCCCACAGGATGAGGTCACAGATGCCATGCCGAGGTCGAGGGCAGGGCCTGTCTGGTCCAAGTGCTACTGCTGGGAGCAGCCTCCATCTGTTGCCAGCCCACAATCTGGAGTCCTGCCTGGAGTTGGGTGGTCTATTTCACCCTCCCGACCTGCACTGGGGCAAGGGAGGCTCTGGCCCTTTGGGTTTCTGTAGAGGAGGCAGCAGCACCTCCCATAAAGAATATGTGGCAGGGGTTGGGGGGTGTTCTCCAAAGGGGATCAGTGTGCTTTAGCCAAGGGAAAGGCTGGATGCTGGACAGTCCAGAGTGACCTATGTCCACTGTACCCCTCCCCTTTCAGGGAAGGTGGAAACATGAGACTTACTATCTCTGGGCTTCACAGGGGTCCTGCAGACATAGGCAGAGGTGGGGTTTCCCAGGCCCTGGCTCTAAGGTGGTTCTGACCGCTGACAAGCAGAGGCCTCACTGAGCTCCTCTGTCCTGGGCAGGATGTGACTGAACAGATGAGTGGGCTTGTAAAAAGTCCCACCAGCAGGGTCCTTCCTCTCTCCCTCCTGGCTTTGCCAATGGCTTCTTGGGCCTCTTTGGAATGGGAAGGACAAGTGGGGATGACCCCTTGGGGGGTTCTGCTGGTCTCCACCATGGAGAAGGTCACTTGCAAGGAGAATGGGCAACTTGTAAGGATCTGGAAAAACAGCTTCTGTCCCATTACTGAGTGGTCTCACCTTGCCCATTTCAGACCTTGCCCTTGTGGGGTGTGTGCTTTTCATCTGTTGAATTGCTTCATCTGGAGTGATCTGCTTTCCAGCCACAGTTGTGACATAGACACTGTCCTGGGTGAGAAGAGGCAGGTGAGAGGACAGGGATGTGGCAAAAGAAAGACCTCGGGAGGCCTTGGCTGCCCTTTGCATTCCTCTTCCCCACACACACGCCTTGGGCCTCTCTCTGGGACATCTGAGTTACAGTCAGTGGATGTGGGGCGTTGGTATTCTACCTGTGCCTGTAAATTGAGCTATGGTGATTTCTTTTTTTTTTTTGTCAGCCTAAATCAAGCTGCTCTTATTTTCTTTCCTTGCTTGGTCTTATAATATTTTTAAATTAATGGCAAAGCCTCCCTTTCCTTCCCCTAGGATAGGGGAGGGATAATCGCACAGAGGGAAAATGGAAACATTCCACAGCCACATGCATAAGGCCAGATCAGTGCCTCTGAGGAGCTCCGAGTCTGGTCCCTACACTGGGGCCCACCTGCTGGGCCTGCTCGCCTTGAACTTGGGTGGAAGGACCCCTTGCCTGTGTCACCCTCAGCACAGGTGCAGCACTCTCTGATAGGTCTGGGTGGTCCAAGGGGAGCTTCATAGACGTGGCCTCTGCTCTCTAAGCAGGAGAGCGCGCAAACGGTGAGGAAGCGGAGGCGGGAAGTGTTGCCGACCAGGATGGTGGTGTTTGGGAATGAAGCCTCGATTTCTGAAGTCGGTCCAGCCAGCCCACCACGAGGCCACAAAACCAGATGGTGCTGGGGAACCAGCGAGAGGTGAGGGAGAGTGGGTAATGGACAATGTGGTGACACTGGACCTGTTGAGTTCTTAGGAATTGAATGTGACAAGGAGCAAGATGACTTGTGAACTATGTGATGTCATAATTGAGGGCCCAGCTGGGAAAGAAATGCCACTTTTTATTCATAAAAACAAGCATCAAAATCGATCCCCCGGCTATAGTTCATCCCTCCACAGTAGTCACCCCGGGGCCACTTGCTTATTCGAGCTGGTGGCCTTGCTGAAAACGTCTGGAACCCTCCTCAGGGAGCCTTCCTTCTTTGGTACTGTTGTGGTGTTGCTCCAGCTTCATTCTGTGAGGGTGGTTTTGAGTTGTCAAAAAGAGGCATCAAAAGTTGTTTACTAGGTAAGGCTGTGAAGTAGTATTTGAGATACACATAATTAAGTTTTGCTAGTAAGACTAAGCTTTGGGTTTCTTTGCTTTTGGGGGCTTTCCTATTTGTTCGTTTTGCTTTATCGTTATTCCTTGTAACCAGACAAAAGTCAAGTTTCAGTTGTGCTTCAAAATAGTCTGTTAGCAGTATATGGTCTCTGGGAATTGCCTCCAGGAGGAAATGAGTCCTTTGAATGACTAAGTTCTGATGTCAGTTTCTTTACCTTATGACCCAACTCATTTTCGGCACCGTGGGAGCTGCCTTAAGTTTCAAGCTTATCTACACTGTGTCTTTTGTGTCTATTCTGAGGTTACAAAGGTGAAGGCTCAACATTTAATTATATACTGCAATTAAGTAATTTAGGCTGTCCCAAATCAGACAACTAGCGGTTTTTAGCAAATTCATCTGTCAGGGGCCATATTCATATTTATAATTATGCTTTTAACCATATTCTGTGCTTTTTGGAGGTTTTATGAAAGGTTTCAATTTGGGGAATCAAATATGCATACATCTAGCCATCAGGGTGCAGACTGTTTTGGCAAGTTCTCCCTTCCTCATCATACTATAAAAAAATAGACCATCCACATAAAAGAGTTAGGAAAGTAGCATTCTATCAATTCCAGGGCTTAACATCCCACAAATTCAGCTTGGATTTCTCAGCTAATAGCGTTACTTGGAAAACAAAAAAGTATAGGCTTCAGGAAACTAGTTCCTTCTCTCACAGGTTTAGCTTTAAACATACCAATTAGCTTTAAAATACCAATTAAGCTGTGTCTGGATGTTGCAGTAAAAGACTGTAGGAGCTGTCATGCCTAAGGAGAACAGAAAAAGACAAGGACAGGGACCCTGGGGAGCTTCCTGCATTTACCCTGTATGGTTGTTTTGTGCATGGCTTAAAGATAGTGACAGGGGTGAATAAATATGTAAAGGAATATATGCATATGTGTATATACCTACATACAAACACCACATACACACATAGCCCTTTATACACATACATGCCTAGATGCACGCGTGCACATGCACGTGTGACTGTGTGTGCCTCCTGTACCTTAAGGTCTGTTGAGGCTTCATCTGTGCCTACAAATTCTGTAAGTTCTCTGCTAGTTCTTGTAGGATCCTCCCAAGAAGACCTGTCTGCCCTAGGGACAACACAGTAAGATCCTACTGTGGGAGGTTTGTGTTTGGGACTTGGCTGGAAGTCCATACTGAAACCAGTTGCCCTGGGGGACCAAGTTCAACTTTTCTTGTTTCTCCTGCCAGGGTTGTGTCTAAGGTTACATAATGGCTGAAGTACATTAGAAAATGGTGAAAACATGTTTTTGCTTGGGATGGGCTTCTACCAGCCCTTTGGAGATGTGGAACCAACATTTATTTTGGAACTAGACAGAGACCAACAAAACATAGGGCTATGAGCAATTGCCTTTTGGGCTGGAAAGCAAGAGAGCTGAAAAAGCAAAGAAGCTCCCTATGCAGGGTTTCCAGCCATGGCCCTTCAGATGCAGGTTTGGCGCCGCCTTCAATGTTCTGCTCAGGCAAGTGGGTGCCTTGTGAGAGTGTCTTTCCTCAAGGTGGCAGGTCAGTACCTTCCCAGGCTTCTGAGCTCAGATTGTTGCAAGAGTACTCTGAAACAGACCTCCCTTCCACGTAGACAGCTGTTAACCTGCACGAGATATCAGTGTCATTGGTGCCAGGCCAAAGCCCACTGCCCTTTCATTCCCAGCACAGGTGCCATGTGACAGCAACAGAGGGGGTCTCTGTCATTCCCGTGGTGTTTCCCTTCCTCATGGCCAAAGGAGCACTTTGTGATTAGCTTGGAATGATGTCACATGCTTCATGGCCTCACAGCATGGCTCTTCATCCGGTTATGCAATTCTGAGTCAGTCCTCACCCTTCATTACGTTTGTCAGAAACAAACAAAACCCTCCCTGAATAGCAGGACAGGGAGTAGAATCATAAATGGGAAACTAGGCCTATACAAGATGTCTTCTGTGTGGTTGTGAGTCCTGAGGAGCTCTTGGAGCCTGTGCCTAGAAGAGTGGGTGGGAGAGGCAGGGAACCAGGTGCCATCTGCAGGGGTCCCATGAGAACAGGTCTCCTTCCCTGGTTGGAATGAGCCAAGGACCTCTCAGGCTAAGGGCCAGGAAAGGGCTCTCACCACAGTGTCTGTGCAGCGGCCCTCGAGGTCCTGTTTGCCACCTGTGGGGTCCCACCGTCTCCACAGTGCAGCTGAGCCCATCCTCAAGGGGACAGGCATGGCTTAGTTAGTGCTCTGGTCTGAGCACTGGCGCTGCAGTTAGACCTGGGTTCAAATCTTGCTTCCACCACTGTTCTGTGTGGTTTACTTAGTATCTCTGACTCTATTTTCTTACCTAAAAAACAGGGATAGTACACAGGGTTATTGTGAGGGTTAAAGGGGGTGACCAATCATACTCGTTAGGATGGCTGTTGTCAAAAAAACAGAAAATAACAAATGTTGGCAAGGATGTGAAGACCTGGGAGCCCTTGTGCACTGCTGGTAGGACTGTAAAATGGTGCAGCTGCTATGGACAACAGTATGGCAGTTCCTCAAAAAATTAGAAATATGATCCAGGAATTCTACTTCTAGATATATGCCCAAAAGAAGTGAAATCAGAGACTTGAACAGATATTTGTACACCTGTGTTCACAGCAGCACTATTCACAATAGCCAAAAGGTGGAAGCAGCCCAGGTGTCTGTGGAGGGATGAGTGGATAATCAAAATGTGGTCTATACCTACAATGGAATATTACTCAGCCTGAAAAAGGAAGGAACTTCTGACACATGCTACAACCTGGAAACTCGAGGACATTATGCTAAGTGAAATAAGCCAGTCACAAAAGGACAGATACTGTATGATTCCACTTATATGTGGTACCTGGAGTGATCACATTCACAGAGATAAAAAGTAAAATGGTGGTTGTCAGGGGCTGGGGGGAAAGGGAATGGAGAGTTGTTGTTTGTACGTACAGGATTTCAGTTTGAGAAGATGAAAAAAGTTCTTTGGATGGAAGGTGGTGATGGTTGCACAATAATGTGAATGTACTTAATGCCACAGAACTGTACACTTAAAAACAGATAAGATGGTAAATTGTCTGTTATATAGTCCTTACCATAATGTTTTTTTTTTTAAAAAGTGAGATGACAGAGGGAGCAAAGTTGAGAATTTTATTCTCTAGCACTTCTTCTAGGAGATTTTATCCAAAAAAAATGGTCAGGATGAGAGAAGAATACCATTCCCAGAGAAAGAGGGTCCTCCTGTGGTCCCTCCCCTGGAAGGCAGGAAGGGAAGGAGACACATGTGTTGCAGGGCCCTGGGGAGGTGCATGGGGAGGGCAGGGAGGAGGCAGGAAGAAGCACCTACACAGGACGGAAGAGGGAGTTAGTCCCAAGACAGGAGAGGCTCTGGTGGAGAGAGAGAGCACAGAGAGGAGAGGGCATTATAAGAAGTGTTGCTAGGGGGTGAATCAGAGCCCTTTTTGCTATTCCCAAGGATGTGCAGAAGAGATTAGGATGCCTTTGTGAGTTTCTTTTTTGGTTGCTGGGCTGTGCTGCTTTGGCTTAGACTCCAGGGCCAGATTGGACCATGTGGGCACTGAGACTCACTGAAGTTACCACTGATATTTTTGGACTATGGGCAGTCCTCATCTACATCTGCATTAAAATCGTCACTTTAGAGTTGAGCCAAGTGTTCATTTTCCTGATGATTGTTCAACTGTTGGACTCCCAGTGTAAAGAGCTGGAGTCAGTCATGCTGAAGCCATTGCAGTGTTTACAATTAACCACAGGGGCAGGACAAAAGTGACCCTGTAGAGTCAGAGCTGCAATTTGAGGGAGAATGTTTGTTTGTAGCTTGCATATTTCAGGTGGTTCACCAGGCTCCTGTGGTCTTTGTGAGTTCATTAAATTGAAGAACCTCCAAAACCCCCTTGTGACAAGTTGGCTCTGGGTTTTTAACCTCAGTTTTTGCAGATATGCAACTTAAGTGCTTTAGGAATGGGAAAGCAGGTTATGTCAGGGCAGGCTGTTGGCCTGTTCTGTTGAACGGAGACTGTAGCTGGGCCTGACTATTATTTAGGTCAGTTTAAGCAACTTTTGGAATTACTGACATAGATGACTTGGATCAGAAATTCCTGACACGTGCTATTGTGGTGAGAGGAAGCTTGACTGATGCACAGAAAAGGGCTGAGTAATGGTTAGAAAACAGCTGAGTCACAGTTAGGAAAGGGCTGAGTCATGGTGAGACAAGAGCTGAGTCATGGTGAAGAAAGGGCTGAGTCATGGTTAAATGAAAGCTGAGTCAAGGTTAGATAAGAGCTGACTCATGGTTAGGAAAGGACTGAGTCATGTATGGTTAAACAAGGGCTGAGTCATGGTTAGACAAGTTGTGGGAGAAGGGCTGAGTTGTGGTGGGGGAAGGGCAACTGACACTGATACAGTCTAGAGCGTTAAGGTAAAGCTGATATCTGCAGCCATTTTTTCTCCCTAGATGATTAAACCTCCCAGCCTTACTGGCAGTGGCCAAGTGACTGCCTTCTGTCCAGTGGAATAGGAGTAGGAGTGATGTGCATTATTTCTAGGCATGGTTCAACACCTATGAGCCATACTTAGGGGTCTTTCTCCGTTGGTTGACTGGCTAAGGCTGTCCATGGAACTGTCAGCCACAGTCCCTGAAACATCAGATGCTATATGAGTGAGAAGTGAGGTGTGTTGAGACACCAAGATTTGGGGTTTTGTTTGCTATAGCACTTAGCTCCAGTGATCAGAAATGTTAATCTGAGTATCTACAAGATGCTCTCCATGAGATATTTTGAAGTCTCAAAGCAGTGAAGACTTCCATCTCTGTGGGGACTAGAGGACAGTGGCACCACATCTGTGTTCAGGCTGAAAGAACAACCTTGGCAGGCAAACCACCAGGGTGTGGTGGAACGAGGGGAAGAGCCAGAATCTTAGGCGATTTTTAGTGAAGAAATAAAAAGAAATCTTGGGCTTGTAAGGGAGAAAAACTTAACTTTTTTTCCCCTCTACCCATCTTAGGTTCATTGGATTGGGCCCTGCAAAATAGACTGATGACAACAACAACAACAAAAAAACAGATTAACAAGAGAAAAACAAACAGAAGTTTAATATGAGCATCGTGCATACACATGGGCATACTCAGTGATCAGTAGCTCAAAGGGGTGGTTAGAACTTGGGCTTATGTAGCATCTTAACAAAAGAACAATACAGTTTTAGAGGTGACAAGATACAAGAACAGGACTTTGAGGTCCTATGGTGGCTAATTGTGGGAAGGTAAATATATGGGCAAAGTAATGGAAGACAAGGGATAGTTAATCAAGTTTGTCCTGTAGATTCCACAAGTGCCCTCTTAGGGCTCCTGAGGGGCTAGAGTTGTCTCTAAAGATTAACTTCTGTCCTTCCTGGTAGAGGGGTGGGGGGACACCTTTACAAATTCATGTCCTGCTTTCAGGCAAAGAGGAAGAGGGGAAAGAGTTTTCTTGTACCTGCTTCTCAATTGCCTTCAGCTCAAAATAATCCTTCTGCCTCAGTGGCATATTTTGGACTGGCATCCTCTGCTACCCTTCAACCTTTGCTGTGGTCCTGGGGCAAGTTTCCTACATTGTTGAAGGTATTTGGGGCTGAGGAGGGAAAAGTGGCTGCTCCTTGAGAACAGTAGTGACTTAGGACTGGGGAACTAAAAGGTACCCAACAGCTCTGGTCTCTGGAGGCGGTGTGGGTGTGGCCCTACAGTTTCTTCGTCTCCATCAAGGGCCCAGAGCCAGTCCTGGGCTCGAGGTGGAGCCGTTTTCCCCTGAAGGGTTTATCGTCTCTCTGAGTCAAGGGTTGTAAGGCCCTGGTGGGATTCACATCTGATTTCTTTGTCAAATCAACTACCTAAGAGTGACATGTGTCCTTGTCCACCTTCCTCCCAGCCACCCCAGCCCCTTTCTCTCTGAAGTGCTCTGGCCCTGCTGGTAAAGCAGGTAAGGGAACCTAGTGGCTCATTAGATGTCCAAGTGTGGACAAGTTGCTGGTCTCTATGGTTCTAGAACCCTTCTCTGGGGCTCCCTCCTTTCCTACTTGCTTCCACAAAGGGCAGCCTCTTCTCGCTGCTCCCGTTATTCAAAGGGGCATCAACACAGTCCAGCATCTCACAGGCCTGGGAAGTGGTGCCAAGACCCAGACCTTCTTTTCTCTTAGCATTGGAAAGTTGAAGAGCTTTGCTTTTGGCAGAGTCGATGGCCGTGTCCCTGCACCAGTCACCATTTGGCAGATGGGGAAAGAGCATAACCAAGACGGCTCCTTGTCCTGTGGTTGCAGGTGGTAATGAAGGTGAGACGGAGAACATTTGTTGAAAACTCCATGGTTTTGATTCATTTGATCCTCTTAACTCTATAAGGGAGGTGCTGCTATTTTCTCCATTTTATGTATGGGAAAACTGAGAAACAGAGAAGTAGATAACTTGCCTTGAGGTAAACAGCTTGTAAGTGGCAGAGCCAGGAATTGCCCCCGGGTGGTTCAGTTCCAGCCTTTTCTCTTTCTTGCCTTTCAATAACCTTTTAAGTGAGGTGTTAATATTTCTGTGAGCAGATGGGGAAACTGAGGCTCCAAAAGAATACATTTCTCATCTGAAATGACACCACTCACGAGTGACAGAGCTGGGATTGAACTCACATATGGCGAAGCCTGAGGGCTTAACCCCTATCTCATCCTGCCGGACCTGTGCCCATTCGTTTTGCTCTTTCAGCAAGTGTTAAATTGCCCATCACTGTTTTTACTCTGTATTTTCCCTTTTTCCATATCTTTATTACGTGTACTGTTTTCAGAATAGATCTTTGTCCTCACAGACATTGTGCTGTTTGCACGTTCACATTTGGCAAATACTTTTTGGCATTTACTGTGTGCCAGGCACTGCTCCAGCCCTGGGAACACTCAATGCACACAACAGACAAAGGCCCCTGTCCTCGAGGAGCTGATGCTTTAGTGGAGGGGATGGAACTCACGTGTGGGATCAATAAATGAGGGGTAGAGGGGCAAATAAAGCGGAGAGGGCAGTTAGGAAGTTGGTGGGCTGGGCCTTGGAACTTTAGCTGGAGTGGCCAAAGGCTTTGCTGAGAAGGTGACATTTGGAAATCAGACTCTTCATCTGTAACCCTTTGCAGGCCATGGCTTCTAAAAGTGTTGAGGTTACCTATGCCAACAATTGTAATCTCTACAAGCAAAGGAGGGGTCCTCACGGTGGGCAGCCAGGGCGGGCAGCTGTCCCAGTGGTGACAAGCAGGGTTCCCCCTGGGCCCGCTCCGTCTTTGCTTCCTTTATGCAGGACTGCTAATCAGACCTGGGGTCAAGTCCTCCCACTGCTGTTTACTTGGCCTTGGACAGGTCACTTAATAGACTTGGCGATCCTCAGTTTCCCTATTTGTGTAATCAGATAGGAACATCCTCCTTGTAGGACTGCAGTGAGGATCCAAAGAGAAAATGCTGTACAGCCCCTCCCACATGGTGACTGCTCTGTGAGTCTTGTCTTGCTTCCTCTCAGCCTGCCCCAGGACGTCACACCCAGCCACCCCCATCCTGGCATTGTGTGGATCTCCTGGGGAGGGCGGCAGGACACAGCTTCAGTGGCTGGGTCCAGGCTGAGGCTGCCAGGCAGGAGTCCCAGTGTGGGCAAGGCAGGGAGGTGAGACACCAAAAGGCAGTTACGGCCAAGAGTAGAAGCTAATGGCTCGATGTCTACTGTGGGAGGGCCTCCTGCCTGCCAGGCGCTGTGCTTGGCCCTCGGATGGAGCCAGCTCCAGCTCCCGGATGAAGACCGGAGGCGAGCTCCTCACCTGAGCTGCTCAGTGAGCAGATGGTGGAACCAGGGTGAACCTGGGCCCACCTGACACCCCACTTACCCTTGTCCTGAAAGGGATGAGACGACCAGGGGTGGCGTTGCAGAGGCCCAGGGAAAGTGGCTCCCAGCTCTGGATTTGACTCTGAGGGTCTGGGCAGCCACTGGAAGTGAGCTTATCCCATGTTGTTGTGCAGACAGGAGAGCAGGATGGAAGCTGGGAACCACGGAACCCAACTGGAAATTTTCCTCCAGTGACAGACCCATTCCTGGCTCTGTTCTGGGGGACGAGGAGAGGAGAGCATGGGACAGGTAGTTTGTATTTATGGATATACATAAAATAAAGATTTGAAGAGGGTCTGCATTAGCTGTTCAGTGTTAAGTAAGAGGGCTTCTCAGATCAGCATGCGTCTGAATCACCCAGAGGACTCCTTAAAGCAGTGGGTCTGGGACGGGCAGCCGGATGTCATTGCTGCTGGTCCAGGGACCGTGCCTAGAGAATTCCTGCCTTATGTTATTGTGGCTGGGGGTCTTTTCTTGCTATGGTTTGTTAATTTTTAAAAAGTCTGTCATGAGTGACATGAATATAGAGCAGCTTTCTCAATGTTCACTGTCATTTCATTATTGCATAAATGTCTCAAACGCATACTTTTTTACAAAAAGCAGTGATGATGCAAATTTCCAAGTTACTTCCTGCATTTTCTTGCTTTAAGTCTGTGGAACTGTAACAGCTGGCCCATGTGAGAGATGGTAATTGAATCAGTCACTGAGGACTGTGGATATTAGTGATCATTAGGATATTGACCATCGTCCAAGAAATCCTGCTTGCCCCAAATGTTCCCTGACCTCATCAGATTCTCCATAAACTTGGTGTTGGTAGCTAGGAGAGGCAGGAGGGAGTAGTGGTATTCAGTCACCCTGCCTGGTGTCACCATGCCTGGTTCAAATCCCAGCTGTGCTACCTAGAGTGGGACCCTGGGCAATTCACTTGTCCTCATGTTTCAGTTTCCTACTCTGTAGGATGGACGTAATGGTAACTCCCACCTCATGCGGTGTGGGGGCTGTGAATGTGAGACGAGGCAGTCTAGGTAAAGGACCAGAACTCACAGTGGACACTCCAGCATTGTCATCTCTGCTGTTCTTGTTTCAGCAGCCCCTGCCCAAGAGGTGTCAGAGGGGGCCCTGGAAGTCCTCTGTGCTGGCATTTGAGAAGAGAGATGCTCAAAGCTAACGGTTCTCAAAGGGTGATCCCAGACCACAGCACCAGTGAAACCTGGGAAGGTGCTGGAAATGCGTTGTTGGCCCCCTGCGGGCCCTTGTGCATCAGGATCTCCAGGGTGATGCCCAGCTGTCTGTGCTCTAACAAGCCCCTGGGGCTTCTGATGTGCTTACCTTTGAGAACCGCTGATCTAAGTCTTGGCAGTACCAGAGAGACAGGAGGGCTTCACCCCTGGCCCTGCCCCTTCTCTCTGTGTATGTGGGTGTGGGGTCAGGGGAGGACTTTTGCTTGCGTGCTGAGGAAAGCCAGGTGTCCAGCATCTGTGTTAAATAACCCAGGGGTGGGGGGGGGAGCGCTGTGGGGCCCCTTGCCCGCTGTCAGCACCACTGACTTCCTTCCCAGAGCGGGCACTAGGTGTGGCTTTTCTGGCACATGGAATCTCAGTCATGTCACTGCTGCAGAAGAGACTTTCACTGAATGCTATTTTGCCCTTGCGTTTTTGCCACTGAGAATCTCCCTCGTTCTGTCTCGTCATGGGGCCGTGTTGGCCTTCCTCTCCTCGAGTTGCTGCTGCAGGAGGCTTGGCCAGATGGCCAGGAGGTGCTGCTTATACAGTACAGGGCTCTTTTCCCTTTTCCCACGGCATTCCAGAGTTTTGTTCCATGAAAATGATTAGCCTTCTTCTATTTTTTGTTTTTGGAAAATCCAATCAACTTAATGCTTCTTCCTTCATGTTCCCACTGTTTTTCTCTTCTTTGGTTTCATAATATTCCAGATATTTTCTCCTGTACCCCATGGTTACAAAATCAAACAGGACACAACAGCTGTGCATAGGCTGTTGAGTGGGGTGCCTCAAGAGAAGCCGGGATGGCCCGTTCCTCTCCACCTTGGCTCAGCTGCTGATTAAATGGAAGGGTTCCCGGAGAGGCAGTGCAGAGCGGAACGGCCAGGGAGTCCCTTGGGCCGCCTGACGGGCTGGTTGCAGCATTTCCTTTGCCACAGAGCTCCGACTGCCAAGCTAAACATAAGTTTTGAGATAAAGTGGAAACCCCAAGAGGTTTTCATCTCGAAAAGGGAACCAGTAAGACAATCACTGTGTTGGACCAAGGAGTCATTTCCCCCACACCTGGCTTTGTGTATCCCATGCGACAGTTAAGGGAGTCAGGACCACAGGGCTTGTGGGTGGCACCAAGGAGGTCAGGCATGGAGTTGAAGATGGCGCCTCTAGAGGCAGGCTGGCTCTGCCCCTTACCAGTGAGTGACCTTGGGCTTGTGACCTTCCCCTTTCTTGTTGATGGGATCAGGCTCGGACTACTGCACACCAGACAGCGTTGTGGGGATTAGTGTGGAACAACTGTGAAGCATTTGGCACAGTGCCTGTCTGCCTCGTGGAAAACGGTGGCTGTGAGTTTTATTAGCTATTTCTGGTAGTCGACTGGCTGTCGTATTGTCTTCATTTCGGAAGGTGCCCAATACACAGTTCTAATCCACCAGCAATGCCTGCCCACTTTGCCCTCAAAATCTATTCTTCATCAGATCTCTTTCAGCTACACCTGCCATTTCCCTCCCCGGCCCGGGCCTGTCCTACCCTCTCCTGCTGGTTCTCCCCACCTCCGCCACGCCTCCTGCTCAACAACTCTTTCTTATGTGACAGCCAGAGGGTTACTTTTAAGACATTAAGCAGATATCATGTGAGTTCCTTGCTCAAAATCCTCTGGTGGCTTCAGAAGGCACTTAGGGTAAAATCTGCAGCTCTGCCGAGCCCCAGAACATGTGGCCCAGGGCTCTCTTCCTAGTGCTCATGCCCTTGCTCCCCTGCAGCAGCCGTGCTGGCCTCCTCCTCGTCCCTCCCTCACCAAGCTCCCCTCCATTTCGGGGCCGGGCATGCTCTCCCCCTGACATCTCCTCGGCTCACTCTCTCCCCTCCTTTAGGTCTGTTCAAATAGCATCTCCTCAGAGACAGAGAAGGAACATCTCTATTTCCTTCTTTGTTATCATCGCTTGACATTACAAGTTTCTCTGTCGTTTGCCTCTGTGATGGGAATGCAAACCCTGTGCTTCCTGCCCCTGCTGCACTCCTATTGACAGCGTGGTAGATGCTCAATGAATTTTTATCATTCAACTGAATTAATCAATTAAAACATATTTATTGAGCTAATAAAATTTTCCCACCTACCCTGTAATAGTGTTTGGAGAGATTAAGGGCTCAGGCCACTGCTAGGGAGTTTTCGGTTGCATTTATGACTCTGGTTTACCATCTTAAAAAAGGATGAACTATATCGCTTTCCAATGAGTTAATCTTCTGTACTGTTTAACACCATCTTATCTGTGCAGTGGGTAAAGGAATTTCAGATTCAACTGATATTTATTGAATACCCAGGTACTCTCCCTTTAAAAAACAAAATTGGGCAGCGGGCCTTGGAGATCTATGGAGTGTCCCTTCTGGGGTGGACCGTGAGGTGGCTTCTGCCTGTGAATGAGTCTGTGCTGCCTCAAACCGAGATCTTAAAGTGTGAATTCCACGGCATCTGTGTGGAGGACTGTTGTGAGGATTAAGTGAGATGAAGTTCTGGGCAAGCTGTCCAGCATGTGCTGTGTGGCTGAGTTGCTCCTACTACTCAGGAAATGGGCTCAGAGGAGTCAAGTCACTTGTCCAGTGACACAGAGAGAGGAAGAGCTCAGTTCTGGTGACTCAGAGTCCGGCGCCTTCTGACGTAGCCCTCTGTGGCTGCCCAAGGTGAAGCCTTCATTGCTGAGAGCAGGCAGAGAAGGTACAGCTGATGTGGCTTCCACGTCCTGCCAGTGTGTTTCTAATTAAGAAGCAAGCGAGCTTATTGGGAGAACGCATAACCTCTCTGCGTGATTTGATGTTAGTCTAGGAATACCAAGTGTTCATTCCATGTCTGGCACTATTTTCATCTCCCCTAGGCTTCCAGAGCCTATGGATGGGCCCACATCCAGGACTTAAACCTCACCCGCCTCCCACCCTGACTGAACACTGCAGGCAGGAGTCCTGCAGGCGGGGGGGTTGGGGTTAGCTTCCAGCGCTTGGCTCTGTTGAGGAAAGTACTACATTCTGAGATTTGTAATGACATCTAGGGTTGCCTCTGGCCAGGCATCCTCAGCCCAACTCAGTTTTTCTACCTATCTTATTCTGAGTGTAAATTTCTTCATTACTTCAGCTGAGGGAAAACAAGTCTTGACTTCTAAGACAATCCAAGTGTGGGCAAGGTCACCTTGATTCATTTTTGTTAATCAATTAAGTTCTAGAATAAGTATAATTTATAAGTAAAATGAAGGTTCAGGAATTAAGTGTGGAGACTAAGAAAGGAGAACAGTGCCAAGATTTATTCTGTGTCTGCACTTAGCCCAAAAATTGAGCTCAAAGGAAGAAAAATGGTGAGGAATTACTACACATCAATCAGTTCTCCTGGGTATGACTGTAAGATTACATAATACAATCATGGATGAATTTGAGGCCAGAAAACGTATACTTAAAGCTCAGAAAGAAGCAGCGGACAATCGAGACCCTGTCCGACAAGATTGAGTGAGTTCAGGAAAAGCCGGCACCTGCGTAGCCAAGCAAGTGATTCCAAACCATCTCCTGCCCTAAGAAAACCTTGGGCATGCCAGGAAATTACACATAGTGTGCCGTCCGCTCTGGAGAAAGCCTTTTAATCCAAGTAAGAGATCAGCTGGTGTAAACTTAGGAAGATGGTTTGATGACAGTTGGTCAGTGGAGAAGGGAGTTAGGGTCACAGTCAGTAACCGGCCAGGATTCTCTTCTCCCGTCCCCGCCTGGCTGGCGAGTGAGAGGTGCTGGTCGTTCCTGTGGGAAGGCGATTATCATCTGCAGAGTTCCAGTGGCTGGTTTATGAAATAAGAAGCTTAGGCACACTGGGAAATGTCTTTAATGAAATGAGAATTAGCCCAGAGAGTTAGCCGTGTAGGGGTCATTGCCAAGAGGCATTACACTGAAGCCTCAATTAAACTTTCTATTGGATTATCTGATGATAAGTAGTTGTGCCTGTGGGATTTTGTTGTCTTTGATAAATGGTGTGAGTTCAGAATTTAAAGCAACATAGGCCATAACATAACACAGTCCTGGAAATAATGAGGCACCCCATCACTAGATACAAAGCACTTAAATTACCACGATGGAAGTATTTATTTTAAAGACTGCTTTGGATTACTCCCCCGCAACCCACCAGAATGTGCAGGCTCCCCGTCTGCGTTCTGATGGGAAGGGTTTCCAACTTCACAATTCCTTTTGGTGCCAACAGAATTCTAAGCACCGGCGGAAAAGGGTGGCTGCCTTCCAAGATTCACCTTGCTATATTACTAATTCCTCTGTTTCCTCCCTCATGGGCTGTTCTTGTCCTCTGGCTACTGGGAGACAGAGTGATGGCCTCCTAATTGGGTCCCCAGGCAGAGTCAAAACACCTGTGTCTGGAGGTATTTGATATAAACAGTGAACTTTGCTTCTCCTGCTAAAATATGTTTCTGTGTGTGTGTGTGTGTGTGTGTGTGTGTTTAAATTTTATTTTTGATATTATCTTTCTTCCTGGTGAAGGTATCTGAGAAGATACCTTCATTTAAACAATAAAACCTTTCATTCAAAAGTCAGTACTTCCTGAACTCTTGCTGAGTGGTTAAACCTGAAAGGAGGTGTTAAATACCAGTCGCTGCTGTTGTGGTCACCCAGTGGCCAGGCCTGAGGTAGGCGTTATGAAGATGCCTCTGGGCTGTTAGACTCTGTCCTTCAGGAGCTCTTGGCCAGCATGCCGCTGCTATTTGCAGCCCATTCCAATCTAAATCTAGTTCCTCCACCCCTCAGTCTCCTCTGGAGCCATTGCCAGCCTCAGATCCCTCCCCTCTGGTGGGTTTGGAATTGGCTCGTGTGCGTCCCTGGCATAGACTACCTCTCCTCCAGCTCTGTGCTAACATCTGGAGAAAGTTACACATGAGAATCTGTTACTGCTTAGGCTGCCCTCAGCCCTGGATGCTCATCTGACGGGCTCTGTGGAACTTGGGGACCGCTTTGAGAGCACCGTTTAGATAGGGGCCCACAGGGGTCACCCGGAATGCCTGTGTACTCTTCTCCAGCTGATGCCCAGTGCTTTTCTTAGTTAATATGCTCTGGTTAGTTTTAAATGCCCAGCTTGGTGCTCACACAGACTTGGCCAGGAAGCCTCTAGAACTTCAGCACGGGCTGGGTGGTTGGAGGTGAGAGCGGAGTGTGTTGGAGCCGACTGATGTGCTGCCAGCCTGTGCGCCTCAGGCGGGAGGGAGGCCGACACAGGCATGCTTCCCCTGTGTGGGTCATCTCAGGTGACTGCAGCAGCCCATGCTGGTCAGGGAAGCTGTTGTGGCCTTTCGTCTTAGCCCCGTGTCTGCCTGCTCACTGGAGCTCAGCACTCTGCCACCTCCGGACAATTTTCCTCACGTTCCCCGTCTGCACTTCAGAGGAAGATGTTTGGAGGGAACTGTGTGCTTGGTTCTGCTGGTGCTGGCAGTGAGCATGTGGCTGCCTCTGGGATGTTGTGCGGTTCTGTGGTCAACAGAGGGTGGACTACTTGGACTGCAACCAGGAGACTTGGGCCTGTTCACTTCAGCAAGACCATCCTCTCTGTGGCTCTCAGTGCAGAGAGTATCTGCGCATGTGAGGTCAATGTCCAGGTCGGCAGGCAGGGCCACTGTGCTTCATAGAGCAGAAGCCACCCACATGAGAGCCATTGTCCCACAGACCAAGACACCAGCAGAGATTTGCAAGGCAGGAATTTACAAGGGAAGGCGTCAGCAAAACCCACGTTTCAGGTCAGAGTTGCAGGGTGGGGTATAACAAAGTGGGCCTGGGGAGCTTGGCCGATAGTCACCTCTCCCATCAGCATTGGGGATGAGTGGGGAGAAGTACATGGGGGGAGAGTGTTTCATAGCCTGAAGCTGTCTTTGTGTCCTGTTCTCAAGCTGTTGGGCTGCACAGGACTTAAAGCTGCAGTGGCTCCTTGTTGCCTGCAGAGTAGATGGTGAGCTACAGTGTTGGGGTCTTTCAGCCTCACACGTAAGAGCCGTCCTCCCCATCCAAGCTTGGAGTCAGTGGGGGTCACAATGTCAGCTTTACTGCTGATGCAGCTGATTGGAGAAGGAGGCCTGAATGTCACTGAATGTTTTACCCAAGAACTACCCATTTTGCTCTCTGAAATTTCACCCAAGAATTATCCATCTTCTCCCCTACAGCCATCATGGACAGGACTGGAGGGCAAGGACCCCTTGCAGGGGCAGGCAGTGCTGGGGGGCCAGTGAGCAGGCTGGCTTCTTCCCCCAGGGCCCTAGACAGACAAGTCACCCTCCCTTGCTGGGCAGAGCTTTGCTGCAGCTGAGCTCTCTCCACATGGAAACACGAGGGGTGGAGGATAAGCATTCTACAAGAACACACTGAAGTTGGCCTTCAAACCTCCACGCCTTTGCCTGCCTGTGCCTGCTTGGTGGTCTCCTGAGGTCTCTCACATAAAGATGTCCATTTGGGCTGAGACAGCATCCTCATCCTGCCTCGAATGTTCCCTGTTCACTTTCACCCTGGAGCCTTCCTCTTCCCCTTGGTCCAGTCTCTCTTTCAAGGACCAATTCATTTATCCATTAATTCTGCGGTCTCCAAGCCCTGGGCTGCAGACCGGTACCAGTCTGTGGCTTGTTGGCAACCAGGCCGCAGAGCTCTGGCTCCCCGCTTCCCCTACCCACCCTGGAAAAATTGTCTTCCACGAAACCAGTCCCTGGTGCCAGAAAGGTTGGGGATCGCTGAGTTATGCTTTAAATTTAGACGTGAGACTAGCAACAAAGAAGCAATCAAGGGTGAGCCGTGTGCAAGTGAGCGAAGCTTTCATCTGTATTTACAGCCACTCCCCATCATTCATATCACTGACTGAACTCCACCTCCTGCCCCCCAACCCCTGTCCGTGGAAAAATTTTCTTCCATGAAACCAGTCCCTGGTGCCAAAAAGGTCAGGGACTGCTGCATTAATTAATCAATAATGAATTCAGCAGTGTTCATGAGCACCTGCTACGTGTCAGGCTTTGAGCATGGTGCCTGTGTTAGAGCCATGTGCCAAGCAGATGAGATCCCTCCCTCCAGAACACTTACAGTCTAATCGAGGTGACAGACTTTATGGAACTGGTCATACAAATAGATAGGGGTGATCTACCAGGCAGAGTTCCTTGAAGGCGAAGGCCAGGGCGCTGAAGGGTCTAGTGATGGACTTTTCTGAGGCCTCCCTGAGAAGGTCACATTAGGGCTGAGGTCTGAGGAGGAGTCAGCCACGTAAAGGTTTGGGTAAAGAACGTTGGGGTGAGCAGGTCGTCCTTCCTGAAGGTCTGAAGCATGAAGAAGCTTGCTGCATTTGAGCAACACAAAGGAGGGCAGGTGGTGAGAAACAAGGCCAGAGAGGGAGGCAGGGCCATATCCCACACGGCCTTCCAGCGTGTTAGGGAGTGTGGGTTTCATCTGGGTGCGGGGGCTCATTGTCAAAGAGCCATGGGCAGAAGGATGTGGCCTGATTTACTTCAGTGGGGGCAAGGGCAGGAGTGGAAGCATTGTTCTAAGATGATGGCAGGTGTGGAAAGTATTGCTAGTTGTGTACTTAACAGCCATGCCCTTCTTTCTTACCTCACTGGCCTGTGTGCCCACCCTCAGGTGACGAAGCCTGGGAAATCTAAGGGAAGGCCTGCTGGGAGCTTCAGAGAAAGTCTCTGCCCTGGGAAGCTGCTGTGTGAGGACAGCGCTTGTAGCTCTGCATCCATCTTGGGACCAGAAGGAAAGGCCAAGAGAGCCACGGATGTGCCCTCCGGAGCTGTGTCATCACTGGGCTACCTAATCAATCCACTGCTGCCTACCTGCAGACTTCTGTTTTGTGCAGTGGTGTTGCCTCTGTGATTAAGGCACAGTTAACTCGGTTTTCTGTTATTTGCAGCCAAGTGCATACTAATTTAGGGGAGGTAGAGAAGAGTGGGTGGATCTGAAATCTCCAAATTGATGTGACTCAGTAATGAATTGGAGGTCAATGGGGAGGGTTGGAGAGGGCTGGTGAGGATTTCTGGTGTTCCATACGTGGTGGGTGGGAAGATACCCGCTTTGCTCACCAGCCAGCACCTGGCACAGCTCCCAGCAGAGTAGATGATAATTATTTGTGTTGAGGCAAACAGTTTTGATTGGAACTGGGGCTGAGGCTCAGGTTTGGTTTTTGACTGGGGGAGATCCAGGTGCAGGTGAGAAGGAGGCTGTTGATACACAGATGTGGATTTTTAGAGACATCTGGTTGAGATGGGAGTTGGGGCACATCAGTGCTCACACGGGGACTGAGGATGCTGGGGGTGGGTCATGGGGTGGGGCCGGGAGAATGAGGCGAAGGCCAGGTGCAGACAGCTCCTCTTTGACCATTCTGCCTGGTCTCTTCATTTTGGTATCCTTTGAAATAATAAACATCACATGTTTGTCAGTTAATTGCATCAAATCACAAATATTAGGCTGAACCACATGTGAAATGGTCGTTTTTGTAGGTCAGAACAATTGGTTATCAGCAATCGCATATGATTTGACCTAATATCTCTTGGTACCAACTCTGTACCAGATACTGTTTTAGGTCAATCCAGTCAATATAGTGCCACTTATTTTCTTTTTAAATGTGATCCTGTCACTCTCCCCACCCCCATAAAACTCACCCCTGGTGTCTCCATGCCCACAGGGTGAAATCTCAATTCAGATTATCCTCTGAGGCCTTGATGGGGCGCCTCCCCCCTTTGCTGAGAGCCCTGCACCCTTCTCTAGCTGCGTCACGCCCAGAGTGGCAGCCGTGGCAATGGGGTTGCAGGATGTCTTCAGAATCCCGTTTCCACTGGGTGTCTCGTCTTTCCTCTGCGTGTCTTCGTACCACAAGTTCAGCGTCACTGAAGGGTTTTTCTTCACTGGGTGGTCTAGCTGTGCGTGGTACGGATTTGTGCTTCTAACTGTATTATAGTCTCTCAAAATGACACCTATCTTTATGTGCCTGGAGTTGTGGGGTTCAGGCCTGAGAGGCCCAGCCCTCTTCTTCCCGGGACGGACTCCTGCTTATCTTTGGAGACGTGGCCCATGTCATAGCTACTGGGCAGTCTGTGGTCTTCCTTGGGAGCCCCAGGGATCCCTGTCCTCCTCTGTCTTTGAACTGCCCTGGCTGGAATGACACCTCAGCTCCCCTACCTGGAGTGGCACCCGGCACCGTGGCCTTCACTGACAGTAGGATTGACTGAATGGCTGCTGCTTGGGTTGCTTTTTGAACCACCTGGGAAGCTCCCAAGTCTCTTTTGTTCCCTCTTGGGTCCTAGGGTGAGCCACATTTTGGCACATGATTGTTTTAATGAAACCATATACATTTTCTTGACATGACAGAAATGATCCTGTATGTTCTTCCCCAACTATTAATAAAAAAAAAAAAAAAAAAAAAGGATTTTTTAGGCCCCTTTGTAGAATCTTTGCTCTGTCCCTCAGAAGAATTTTGCTAAGATGATTAAATATGTTGTTTCCAACAATGCAGCAATAGTGGCTGCATGTTTTGCTGCAAATGGAGGAAAATGTATTTCTTGTGGAACTCAGGCTACAAAGGACATATTCTGCATGGCCGTGAACTTGATAGTGGATTTTGATTTTTCCCAGCGAGGAGCAGGAGGGATGACTTTGTTCTAGCAAGGCCGTGATGAGCAAGGCAGCCTTGCAGATCCACACCATCCCCGGGGGCTCACGGCTTCTGGGGGCTCCTGGGTCCAGGTAGAACTTTGGTGGCTAAGTTTGTGGGATTCTTGAAGTTGCCTGGTCAGTTTCACAGCTTCCTTTGCTGCCTTCTACCCCTGTGGGTAGCCCTGTTCTTGACAAAGAGAAAAACCATTGAGAACCCTGGGGTCAGCTCTCTGAACTGCAGGGAGGCCCCTTCCTGGAATGTCAAGGCCCGATGCAGTCAGTGTGGGACAAAGAGTGTTCTGTGTCCCTCTAAGGCTGCCTCAGAAATATAACCCTAGGAGAAGGTTACGCAGATTGGAGGGAATGCTGGGAAAACAGTGGTCTTTCCTTGCCTTTGCACTGGGGCTGAAGAACATGCAAGGGCCTTAAAAGGAAGGGGCGGGTATTTTGCCTCTGCACAATGGTAAGCGTTTTCTCTCTCAAATCAAACCCTTTTGAGATTTTTCTCCCCTTTGGAAATTTGTGATATCTAAGCAATTTATGACATAATAACCTTGGCTGTATGTCAATATCTCAGACTATGTTTTTACCCTCATCGACAGCTGCTGCAAGAACCACAGATGACCAGCTGCTAAGGAGGGAATTGCCACTCGTGAAAATCTCCCCATCCTGGCACCTCTCCCTCCCCAGTATGCCATGGGCCACACCCCTCCACACATACTTACCACACTTAGACACTCAGATTTGACATGTCTCTGCTGTAATGGCTGAGGACAACCCAAAGGCTGGGGCAGTGGAGACATCCCTATATATATGGACCGCCAGGACAGGAGTCGCCAAGATTCTCATTAATCTCCTCTTGTCAGGGTGGATGCCTGTCTCCTCTGCTATGCTCCTGACCTCCTGGGAAGGCAGGGTCCAGCCGCTATCCCATGAGAGGAGCTCAGGACCAACGCAGGGAGATAGCACTTTGAAATGTGGTCATATACCCCATGCAGAAGTAGTAACCTAGTTACCCGGGGGCTGCATCTGGCTTGTGTGTTGTTTAGTATTTTCTTATTAGTTTTTCAATATTTTTTTTAAAAAATCAGTGCTTTTTACTAAACTGATTTTCCTAAAAAAAATCAGTCCTTTTTCTTTGACTTCTTTGGGAAGATCTGGCAACTCCAGGCCCACATCCCTGTGTGGCAGCAGTCAGCTGGAGCTAAGTAGTGCCTGTCCCCTTTAGATAGTTTCCAGTTTGCCACAGTCCCCACCATGCCCTCTTGTCTCTCTTCTCTGATGCTAAGTGGCAAGTGCCTCTCATCCTCAAAGTTGTGCTGTTGCTTTCCTCATAGCACAGTTAAGGGGAAACTGAAATATTTCTTTACCCACATTTCTATCAAAAGTAGGAAAATGAAAAATAGGTTAAGAGGTTTGCGTGTTTCAAGGGAAAAAATGTGAAAGAGTACATTTCTTTGTAGAATTAAATCACAGAAAACACCTCTTTGTGATTAAAATGCCAACAAAGTGTGTCTGTGTCAAAAGCACAATTCAAAAGACCTGGCTCACCCTTAGGATACCTGCCTGGTCCCATAGCATTTGAGTTTGTGACTCACCCTAAAAAGGCCATTTCTAAATGACAGCCATATTGGCATTATGGGCAGAACAGTTTCTCATTGTTCAGGAGTGTCTGGCACACTACAGAGCATTTGCCATCCCTGGTCTCTGCCCAGGCAAGGGCCCTCAGTCATTTTAACAAGCCCCTGCCCCCAATATTTCCAAACTTTCCAGGTAGAGAAGCACCACCCTCCAGGGATGGTGGATGATTGTGACCTAGGCTAGACTGGGCAAGAGGGTCTGGTCCCAACCCCATGTGCTTAGTTTGGGGAGGGCATGGAGGTGGCCCAGGGGCACATGTTACCCTATGCCCTCTTGGCTCAGCGCTGAGGCTGGTCAGATCTGCCTCCTCCTGGGCAGGGCTGCCGGGGTTTGCAGAAGATCTAACAGAACAAAGCCACACCTGTTCTTTTCATATCTTTCTGTTCAAACGTGCCATGGTCCCTTTGATTCAAGCGAGCTGGTGGGAGTGTCTGGCTTGCCTGCCAGTGTGGTATTAAGAAAGATCCAAAGCCGGATGCCTGGAACTGTCTGCACGAAGCGGCACCTTCTTGGTGGTTACCTGGCCCTCTGTTCCTTTCCAGGATCTGTTTTAGTGTTTATACCACAGTCCACATTGCTCTATGTGGATGACTCTTCAGTAGCTACAAGGAGTGCAAATTGTTGGGTTGATTGCAGTGGCAAGAGCAAACTGCTACTAAAGCAGTCTCAAGGCTAAGGTGCGACTTAGTTTAATAAACAGTTTGGGGAGTGCACAAATCCACTTGGCCAATGAGGTCAGACTGTGTCAGGGTCTTGACTGGGCCCCTGTGTGGTCACGGTGGAGAGGCCCTCACACCTCAGTTGGTGCCTGCACAGCTTCTCAGAGACCTCAGGCTGCTGGTGGCAAAGATGACAGCCCCAGAGCTGAAGGAGTCTACCCAGGCCAGGCCAGCCCTGAGCCTGGGCAGAAGTCAACAAGGGGCTTGTTTCAGTCCTTTAGTTCCCAGAGCTAAAGTCCTGGGAAGTAGATGGAATTATGGACGGTTTCACACCAGCTCTGAGACCATCGCGCACACCTACACAGAGGTGCTCCTCATCCATTTCTTCTTGAAACAGCATTCCGTAAGGACTTGTGATCCCGTAAGAATGACATGGAGGTTTGAACATGTACAGGGTCCTCAGCAAGTAGTCACGACTGACTCAGTATATGACTGATTTTAGAGCAAGGGAAAATTTCTATGTTATATTTAAAGGGGAGATGAAAGTATATTAGAATTTCTGTTATGTCAAGGAAAACTTCCATTACCCCAAAAGGACAATAAGAAATATAGAATAAGTCTGGACTTGGTGGCTCACACCTGTAATCCCAGCATTTTGGGAAGGCAAGGCGGGAGGATCACTTGAAAGCAGGAGTCCTAGGTTACAGTGAGCTATGATCGTGCCACTGCACTCCAGCCTGGGTGACAGAATGAGACCCTATCGCAAAAAAAAAAAAAAAATACACACACACACACACACACACACACACAATAAAATTTCACAGTGGCTGACCCATTTGGAATGACTTTATTCACATAGAGTTTGTACAATAGTTACAGATTATCACCTTGTGTGACAAGTGCTGTTGACTGCTCCAGCCAAGTCTTTTCTTTCCTTTGAAACACACACTCTCACATACTCACACTCTTTATTCAGGACTCAAAGGTCTTCAGGCAGTGAGACAAGTCGTATCAATGTTTTTTTCTTTTTTTTAAAAAAGAACAGATTAAAGTTTATTGGCATAGCTTCATGGGCAATAAACACTTCCAGCACATTTTTGTATATATCAAAAACCTGGTTGTGTTATTTTAATTGAGAAGAATTGTAAGCATCTTGTAGGTGACTGTTTTAAGAAAAACACAAACATTTTCCCATCAAGCTGGCACGATTAAATTGGAAATCAAGAAGTATATCCTCAGTTCTTTAAGAAATTAAACATAGAGTTACTATATGACCCATTAAATCCACTCCTAGGTATGTACCCAAGAGAATTAGAAACATATGTCCATGCAAAAACTCATACATGAATGATTACAGCAGTGTTATTCACAATAGTCCCAAAGTGGAAAGTACCCAAATGTCTATCAGTTCATGAATGGGTGCATAAATTCTGGTATGTCCATGCAAAGGAATATTATTCATCAGTAAGAAGTACTGACACATGCTGCAACATGGGTGAGCTTTGAAAACATTACGCTAAGTCTAAGAAGCCAGACAAAGGATAAATATTGTATGACTCCACTTAGGTGAACTGTCTGGAAGAGGCAAATCCACAGAGATAGAAAGTAGATTAGTGATTGCCAGGGCCCGGGGAGGAAGGGTTAGGGAGTGACTGCTAGTGAGTATAGGGTTTCTTTTTGGAGTGATGAAAATGTTTGAAAATTAGGTCATGGTGATGGTTGCACGACCTTGTGAATGTACTAAGAACTACTGAATTATATACTTTGAAAGGGTAAACTTAATGGTGTGTGAGTTATATCTCAATTAAAAATAGCTAGGTAAAACAAATAGAAAATGTTATTAGTTATTACATTTAAGTGGAGGGAATAGAGCTGATCATATTATTTTTCCCACTTTTCTATGTTTGAATATTTTCAGGGGGAAAACAGAAAATAAAAGCAAAGTTGGGAAAAGTGTATGCTGCTGCTATAGCCACTGAGGCACTCACATTTGGGATGGATTTGAGTTGGGAAAAAAGACATGGATGGCACTGATCAAATCTCAGGCTACTGAGTGTTTTCCCATTTTTTGGAGGGTTAGTCTGGCCCTGGTTGGGGAATGTTCTGGTAAAGAAGCCCAATGTTGACAGGTCTGTTGTCCATTATGAAGAGTGTCCTGATAACCTGAATTTTGGCCTTGGGTAGATACTCTTCATGAGAAGAGATGTTATGCATCAGAAGTTGCCATGGCAATGCAGTAGGAATAGCTATGAGACTAGGGTGTGAGCACATGTGCCCAGATCTCAGTTTTTTTCCTCTGTAAAATGGAAATAATAATTGTACCTGCCTGTATGAAATTCCAGGACTTCAGGTATGCTGGGAGGCAGTTTGCTTCTAATTGGGATGAAAACACTGGGTTTGAAATGGAAAAAGCCATATCTGAGGACAATAAAGTATATATAGGGATGGGGTTATGAGTGGTTGTTATTTTCCTATTTTAAGTTCTTGAGTGTTTCTGTTTTATTGTTGTTGTTTGGTTGGTTTTTTGAGAAAGGATCTCACTCTGTGGCCCAGGCTAGAGTGTAGTGGTGTCATCATAGCTCACTGCAACCTCAAACTCCTGGGCTCAAGAGACCCTCCTGCCTTAGCCTCCCGAGTATCTAGGACTACAGACACGTGTCACCGTGCCTTGTCAATTTTTCTATTTTTTGTAGAGATGGGGTCTCCCTATATTGCTCAGGCTGGTTTCAAACTTCTGGCCTCAAGCAATGCTCCTGCCTCAGCCTCCCAAAGTGCTAGGATTGCCGGTGCGAGCCACCACGCCTGGCCTCTTCAATGTTTTTGAGAATATCTACTATGTTATATTTTTGTAATTAAGAAAAAGCATTGTTTTTAAGAAAATTTTGACTTTGAATGCTGGGTGACATTTTTAAAACAGCTTTATTGCAATATAATTTGCATATCCTAAAGTTCATCTATTTAAAGTATATACTTCAATGGTTTTTAGCATATTTATAGAGTTGTGCAACTATCACCATGATTTAATCTTAGAACATTTTCATTGCCCCAGAAATAAACCCTGTACCCATTAGAAGTCACTCCATATTCCTTCCCAACACCCTTTTCCCTAAGCCCCAGGCAACCACTAATTTACTTTTTGTCTCTATGGATTTGCCTATTCTGGATGTTTTATTTAAACAGAATCATACAATATGTGGACTTTTGTGCCTGGTTTCTTTCATTTAGCACAGTGTTTTCAAGGTTCATCAGTGTTTTAGCACGTAGCAGTACTTACTGCTGATTCAACAATTTTATCTGAATATCTTTCAGTAGATGCATATTTGGGTTCTTTCCAGTTTTTGGATATTTTGAGTAAGGCTTCCATGAGCATTCATTTATGAGTTTTTATGCAGACAAGTTTTCAATTCTTTTGGATATATAACTAGGAGTAGAATTGCTAAATCATATGATAACTCTATGTTTAACATTTTGAGAAACTACCAAACTGTTTTCCTAGAGTGTCTGTAATGTTTTACACTCCTATCAGCAATGTAGGAAGGTTCCATTTTCTAAGCATCCTTGCCAACACCCATCTTTTTTATTATAGTCATTCTGGTGGATGTGAAGTAGTAGCTTATTGTGGTTTTGATTTGCCTTTCCCTGATGGCTTAATGATGTTGAACATCTTTTCATATGCAATGGGCCATTTGTACATCATCTTTGGAAAAATGTCTATTTAGATCATTTGCCCATTTAAAAATTGTGTTATTTTCTTTTTATTATTAAGTAGTAATAATTCTTTTGGGGGGGTTGGATCTATTAAAAATTATTTTATTTTTAATTGACAAATCATAATTGTTTAAATTTATGGGATACAAGGTGGTATTTCAGATCATGTTATGTTGGGGAATGACCAAGTCAGGCTAATTAGCATATTTGTCACCTCAAGTACTTATTATTTCTTTGTAGTGAAAATATTAAAAATCCTCTCTTTTAACTTTTAAAATATATAATACAGAGTCATAAGGATTCTATATATAGTCTAGGTACAAATTCCTTATTAGATAAATGATTTGCAAATATCGTCTCCCAGTGTGGGGACTACGTTTTCACTTTCTTGATGGTATCTTTTAAGGCATAAAAATGTTTAACTTTAGCTGAGCACAGTGGCTCACGCCTGTAATTCCTGCACTTTGGGAGGCTGAGGTGGGAGGATTGCTTGAGGCCAGGAGTTCAAGACCAGCCTGAGCAACATAGTGAGGCCCCATCTCTACAAAAAAATAGAAAAATTAGCCGGGTGTGGTGGTGTGTGCCTGTAGTCCCAGCTACTCGGGAGGCTGAGGCGGGAGGATCCGCTGAGCCCAGGAGTTGGAGGTTGCAGTGAGCTATGATGATGCCACTGCATTCTAGCCCGGTCAACAGACTGAGACCCTGTCTCAAAAAAACAAACCAAAAACCCCTGCAAAAAACCAAACTGAAGCAAAAAAAAAAAAAAAAAGAAAAGAAAAGAAAACGCAAAAAATTGTTTAACTTTGGTGATGTCTATCTTATCAATAGTCTCGTAGCACTTGTAGTTTTGGTGTCATACGTAAGAAATCATTGCCTAACCCAAAATAACTAAAATTTACTCCTTTGTTTTTTCTTCTGTGAGTTTTATGTTTTCAGCTCTTCTATTTAGGTCTATAATCCACTTTGAGTTAATTTTTGTGTTTGACGTGAGGTAGGGGTCTAAATTCATGTTCTTCACGTGGCTATCCAGTTGTTGGAGCACTGTTTATTGAAAGGACTATTCTTCCCCCTTTGAATTGTCATGGCCCAGATAACATTTTGGTGGAAAAACCCAGACAGATACTTTCTCCTGTGGAGTACTAGACATCCTATTTCTTTTTCCCTTTCAGAAAGATGTTTCTGAAACATAAACCCCTCTCCAGGACAAGTCTCTGTTGTCCAGTTACAAAGTTAATATCAACTCTTCCTCTTGAAAACAGCATTTTCTGCCTCAGGAAACTAATTTTATTATTTTTAGAATTGTGTTTGACCAAATACATGGTAAGCCTAGAGCAGGAAGACACCCTGACCTCAGAGAACAGAAGAACATGTGATGTTTCCAAGGAGTGCATTTGATGTGTATTTAGTAAAATACCTTTATTTCTTATAAATTTATCTATTTCTAAATCTGAAAAAGTTTTGTAAAGAATTCTCTTTACCTTGATGAGCAGGGGAGTTTTTAGGCATGCCTGGAATGTCAGGAACGAGCAGTGGTGGGCTCCGGAGGCTTCTGGATGAAGTTTCTAGGTAGGCAGGCAGCATTGGGGCAGGTGATAGCATCAGGAAAAGGGGTTTCTTGAGCTTGTCTTTGGAGTTAGTCCAAAATCCAGGTTGAAATTGGGTAAGGTGAAGCAGACCAGAGCAGGGGTGAGGAAGTACCATGTGGTTCCAAACACTTTAACTTGCTGGCATCCTCTTGCCACCCAGCCTTGTCCCAGCCCCCAGCTCATGTAAAGGGAGTGGTCTCTGATGCCAGTGAAGACAGTGTTTTCCCAGCCCCCAGCTGCTTGCTCTTCTGTCTTCAGCTTTCCAAATGTCATGTGGATGAAAGCATTTAGAGGCATTTCAGCACACCACTATGCTGGCAAGTAAAGCTGCCGATAATTGTGAAATTGTTCTATGCTTCTTGGCACGAGTTTTTGCTTGATAAATACTTTCTGTTAAACTTTTTTAAAATTTGGACTTGGTCAAAATAATTGCAGTGATAGGTAATATTTGTTCAGAGTTTACTATGTGAAAAGCACTTTACTCCCATTATTCATTTAATCCTCAACTCATGAAGTGTAGGTATTAGTCTCATCTTAGAAATGGGGAAAAAGGCTTGGAGAGATTAAACAATTGTCATCGTCAGCCAGGTGGTCAGTGGCAGAGGGTGATTTGAATGCAGACCTGAGTCCAGAGCCTGTCCTCTTCACTCTGCTCAGAATCTCCTGGCCCAGTGAGAAATCTACCTGTGGCTTATATCCCCAAGAATGGCCAAGGGAGCCAAGGATATGTTGGAAACAGTGGCTTCCAAGTCAGCTCTGCTCGTGTAAGCATGATCCTGGTTCTCTTAGGGAGAGTCAGGCAACACCCATAATCATGAATTAACAAGTCTGAGTTTGAGGCTAATCCTCAGAAGATCAGAGTCTCTGTGGGTCACTGGCCATCCTGCCAGCAGCACGTGTCTTTGATCAGATGGGAATTCACTAGAAGCCACCTTTGGGGAATCCCATTTGCCCTCAGCTATAGAGCAGCCCAGGGTCCTTGTGGGTCATCTTTACACCTAGGGAGGCACCAGGAGGGACACTTGGGCTTCTGCTGGCTTGGTCACTCATGCCAGGCCAGCCATAGGCTTCCCTGGCTGTCAGCCAGAGGGGCAGCTTGTCGACCAAGGGCAGCAGTGACCAGGGCAGGCCTCCCAGGGGTGTCAGGTTCTCTGTTGGCCACGGGAATGCTCCATGTGGAGTTACCTGTAGTGCAGAAGCTCAGATGATGACAGAGGAGAGTCAGTCATGCTGAAATCAAGGCTAGAAGCAAGGTTCCCACTGCTGTGACAGTCGGATCGTTACAGGGCTGGAGTTATCAGAGGAATGCTAGATATTTGGGCCTGACTCCATCTGGTAGATGTCCCAGACAAGATCCAGACATGAAATCTGAAAAACAGTCCAGGAAAATCGTCACCTCATCTCATGAGCAGCTGATCCTCCCCATCAGCATCTTGCTTCACTTTGGGAAATTTGCTTCACCACCTTTTGGTTCGATTCCCGCATTAGCCAGTCCATCTGCTTTATTGTTGCCACTGCATTCCAAACGCGGTTGTGAGGGCTGCCTCTGGCTATAGCCAGAGCCGGCCCGGCACAGTGCAGGGTCAGGAAACAGCAGTCCACATTCTTGCATTATTATCCTTTTGAATGGGAGATTCTGTATTGAGAGGGTTAGAATTAATCCTTTTTTCATGATGCCAAACTGAGATACAGAAGATGAATGGGACAAGAGAATGGGATGGGGCAGTTCTGTTCCCCCAGGGAAGAGTTGTCTCTTGTAGGGCAGTGGTGCACTTATCGTGGGGCAGTGCAACAGCAAACCTCTACTTCTTCATGATGTCATTGTTCCAGTAGTGATGACCCAGGACCATCTCAGCGGAAATCTGCGGTATCATTTGTGCATATTTGGAAATAACACAGGTGCAATTAAGAAAGGATTACAGCCTCCTAGGTGGGTGGCAGCCTGGGCATGTGAACGTAGAGCATTCCGTGGTTTCCAGAGCTGGGAAGAGTGGAGGGTGGACAGGTCAGCAATGCGGTTAAGAAATGGCTGGAAAAAATGTGTGTGCAATTTCACACTCCCTCAGACGATAGTCTTGAAGGATGGACCCCATTTTAGAGCGATTCTCCTTGCCTGTGTCTAAGTTTTTTTTGTTTGGTTGTTTATGTTAGAGCAAGATTGCAAGTGATTTATGAAAAAACACAGCTTGGCTCTGTTTCTGTGCTGGTGGGCACTGGTGTGAGATGTTCTCGGGGTGTGTGATGTGTGTGCCATGGACGGGGATGAAGCAGGAGATACCTCTTTGATCTTAGGCTTGAAGCTGGCAGAGTGGATTTTGACATCAGTTTTCCGAATGATCGTGGCTATTTGTCAATAACCATGGAGTGCAGAACGAAATCAACAAATGGCTTTTATGTCATGTTTTTACTCTTAGTAACCAAAAGCAAATCCAGTTTTTAGAAATACGAATTTACAGAAAACAAAGACAATTTGTTACAAATGTCAGTATATACTCTATTGCAGGAAGTCCACTTCTGCGTACATTCAATTTGCACATCCTAATAAAAAAATGCCAGGATACAGTAAAGGTCCTCCAGTTACAACCAGGGAACAGGTAGGGGCTTCATCAAAAAGAAAGATTGGGTTCTTTTTAAAATTCATTTATATGTGTGTATTTATAAGTATTTTAACACTCAGGATTATTATATCCTTGTAAATCATATATATGTTAATTATGTGTATGTGCATATCACTCGGCTGTTTTTTTCTTTCATTTTTACATTCTTTGCAATCACAATGTCCAATTTAAGTTGAATACTTAATTCAAAGTGCTTTCTCAATGAAGCACATGCACCTAATTGACTAAATGCACATCTCCCCCTTTTACTTTTGGCTGCTCTTTTGAAAGTGACATTGTTGGTGAATAATGACAGACCCTTCCTCATTTATTCCATGTGTCAGTTAGTTGACATCTGGCAGAGAAAAGCACATTCTACAAAGCCTTGTTGGTTATCACCTTCTGAGGAATGCCTGGGTAACCCCTGAGGGCTGAATGATAATTTTCCCAGGATCTTTTGGTCTGGACTTGGCTCACCAGAGAGGATTTTTTCCTAGGGAATGTCCTTGATTATATTCCGAGATTCCTGCCTTTAGTGTTTTTAACTTTTTTTTGAGGTTATGGACCCTTTTGGAAATTGGATGAAAGCTCTAAACCTTCTTGCAAGAAATATACACATACGTACCAACTTTTGCACAGTTTCAAGGGTTAAAGACATCTGTGTGAGAGCCTTGTTAGTTTATGTTTTAATCGGAAACTCCCTGGACCTTGAACAGTAGTTGGCAGACTTCTCTTGTCTTCCCTGGAATGCATTATGCACAGACCTGACTGTGAGCCCCATGCTTGCTATTGGGTCCCCGAGGCAGAGTCCCCTTTGCCTCTACGGTAGTTAGAGGGAAGGTCTGCAGCCAGACTGCCTGGGTTCAGCAGATTCTGCTAGTTGATTGCAGCATGAGCCTGGGAAAGTGATTTACACTCTTGGTGCCTCAGTTTTCCGTGTGTAAATGAGGATAATAATAGCATCCCTTCATAGGGTGGTGGTTGTGTGCATGCATGTGTATGTACGTGTGCACGTGTGTGTGTGTACATGTGCACACGTGCATGCACGTCAGGGGTTGCAGACAGTGCTGTGAGCAGGGCCTGGTGTGTGGGGCATGCTGGTTCAGAAATGCAACCTTGGAACCATGGCCTGGCCCTTCCCAGGGCATAACCACTTCTCAACTTCTGCACACCTTTCAGCCTTTCATGATGGGCCAAATTTCTTCCTAAAATGGCCTTTATACCAATTTATACTCTCATTGACAGCACGTGAGAATCTTTAATCCTGATAATCTTGCTGGGTGTTGTCAGAATTTTTAAGTTTTTTGTTAACATGCTGGGTGTGAATTGATACCTTCTTGTGATTTTATTTTGCATTTCCCTGACTACCAGTTAGGTTGAATATCTTTTAAATTTTTGTTCAGTGGTATGAGTTGAAAATACCTTCATTGTGTCTTTCCTTTGTCTTTAACTTTGTTTATGATGCCTTTTATCATGTAGAAGTTTTCAGTGTGGTTTTACCTAGATAGCTCAATCTTTTTCGTTATTGTTTTTGCTTTTTAGGTCATGCTTTAAAAATTCGTTACTACTCTGAGAACATAAAGACATTCCCCTACATTTTCTTCTGGCAGATTCAAAGTTCTTTCCATGCTTGTGTATTTCATCTATTTAGAGTTTGTTTTTGTGTATGGCATGAGGTGGGGAGTTTAATTCACTTGTTTCCCTGTGGGTCACCTATTGTCCCAGCGCCATGTGTTGAATAGTCTATCATTTTCTGGTCATCTGGTATTTTAAAGAGTCAGACAATCTGCATTTTATGTAAACTCTCCTGATTTTTAATTGTTGGTGACTGTTTAAGATTTTTATTTAAACACTAAAAGGGCCAAACAAAACATTTCTGCATTTCATATCCTTCCGTGGTTGCCCGTTTGCAGCCTCTGATGTAATGGTTCAGGGCAGGGCGTCTGGTCTTAAAGACCTGAGATTGCATCCCAGCTCTACCACTCCCTTGCTGTTGACCTTGTTGACTTTTGAGTCTTAGTTTCCTCATCAGCAGTACCGCAAGGATAATAACAGTATGTACCTCACCAGGTGGTAATATGTATAAGATGAGATATTACACAGGAATCTTTAGCACAGGGCCTGGTACACACATGGTAAGTGTTTGAGGAATGTTAGTGTTCATCAACGTACTCCTCATCATTATTTATTTTTGCCCATTCCAGTCTACTTCTTAAGCAGCAGAGGGTGGTGTTTTATGAAGATTAGGTTGGCAGTGCTGGTGTGTATTCATTCACTCGCAGAACTTATTGAGGATGTGTTTAACCTACACTGTGCTGTGTAGGTTAAATTGATGTGGGTGCTGACCTGGAGATGCTTAGTGTCCCGACAGATGTAAGATTTGTTCAGATGGCTGGACCGCAATGAAGACCTGGCTCATGCCACAGTAAAGGTATGGTGATGGGCCCTGGGCGCCTGGAGGAGGGGAGGGGAGTGTATTCTGGCTGGATCAGGGAAGAGTCAGTGGAGGAGGGGGCACTCGAGTAGAGACTTTTAAGGACTAATTGGAGTGGGAGAGACAAGTAAGGGACCCCTGTAGGGATTTCCTGATAATTCAGGCTTACAGTAATGACAAAGTTCTGGGCTTAGGACCAGAGAGAAAGAAACAAGTCCCAGAGTCTATGAGTAGCAGAAAAGGGCAGGACTTGGTGATTACTGAGATGGGATGGGAGAAGGGGGAGAGAGGTTGACCAGGACTGCAAGCTTTTGAACTTTGACTGGAGGAAAATTCAAGAAGGCTGAGACTGTGGTGAGTGTAGAACAGCCTGGCCAGCTAGCCTTGGTAGAAGGCAATAGCAGAGCTCAGCCCGGTTCTGCTGGCATTGGGTGGGACCACCATCAGCACAGAGGCAACCCCAAAATGTATGAAATTGCTTAAAAGGTGCAGAACGTGTGTTTATTCCCTGCCTTTGGCATTTTAAAGGCAGACACTGACACGTGTGCTATTTCTGTGGTCTGGGATAATCCTAAAACCTATTGGTAAGGAGCTGCATCTATAAGATAGAACAATGAAATAACTTCACACCAAAGGCAGGGCTAGGACTTTATACCATCCACTTTCTGCCACGCCAGTGACAATTCCCAGAAGCTGGCCATCTTCCTTATCTGCTGACAATCCTCCCACAGGTCAGCTGTTTCCTCTTGGTGAGCCTGGTGCCCACCTGACTTCGTGGTGTGGCTCTCATAAATATTCTTTTCGAAGAGGCTAACTTTTTTTTTTTTTAATAAAATGTAATGTCATTCTTACATCCTGTCGGCAGAGGTGGAGATTGTCTTAGGGCCTCCCCTGGGCCATGAGAAAGGAGGGCTTGTTATGGTAGGCTGATTTAGCTCATGAACATTGAGTCAATGTCCAAATGACAGCCAGCATCCCATGTCTGGGTTACTTCTTAGTCAAGGGGCTATAGCACCCTGCCAGGGGGTGATTTATGTACTTGTGCTTAGGAGCTGGTGCCCAGAGCTGCTCTGGCGCCTGGCCTGACCCTTTGTGCACAGCCCAAGAGCAGGGCCCTGAGAGGTGCATAGAATAAAGCGCAGATTGGAAGTGTTTACCCTTGTCCCAAGGCTTCACTTAGATTCCACATTTCATCCCCAGGAGAATTGGGCTTTGCTGGGCTAAGCATTTAGCAAGAAATGTGGTTTCTTAATTGCTTTGAGAAAACTTTTTTTTTTTTTTTGCTAACTTGGCAGATATTTCTGTGCATGGCCTTGTATTTTATTCATCCTTTAGAAATACAGCTATTATTATAGTATAAGAGGGAGTGAAGCTGTTTTTCAAGGTTGTTTCGGGCAAGTCTCAAGAACATAACCATTGCAAGGGTCCTTAGAAGACAGTAAAGGTGAATTATAGAAACAGCTCATATGGTCCAAGAAATACAAGTGATATAGGTAGGGTCTGATGATACAGGTGCACGCAGACCTTAACTAATGTATAGCAGTATGGCTTCATCAACCAATGGCCCTTGAACATGCTTAAGACATGCTCTTATCATCTAAATTGTCCAGCGATCTTGACCATTCACCAGTTGTTAAACCAGAGCCATCTTCCCCTATTTCATGTGCATATGTATATCTCTTTTTTATTTTGTAAATTTTAACTGAAGTATAATTTACATGTAGACAGCATATCTAAGTGTACTGCTCAATGAATATTCGCACACTGAACACCCTTGTGTAATGAGAACCCGGATCAAGAAACAAGACAATACCAGCCCCTGGGAACACCCACCCATGCCCCTTCTGGCCTCTAGTCTCTCTGGGGTAACCAAGACCTGACTTTTTGATCACTTAATGAATTATTATAAGGCAAACATCCTTGTGACCAGCACCCGGGTCAAACAGTGGCATCCATCATCTGTGCAAGTGGGCCTTGTCCCGGTCACAGCCCTTTCCCGATCACAGCCCCTTCCCAATCACAGCCCCTTCCCGCCATGCAACAAGTAACCACTTTCTGGACTTTTATAGTGATAACTCTCTTGTGTCTCCTGATCTTGTGAATTTGTGATTTTTGAGTGAGTTGAAGCAGAAAGCAGCAGCAGCGTGTGCATCCCGGCTTGCTACCTTTGGCCTTGCACACCCGGAATGTCTGTTGCTGCTCTGTTTTCATTGAGATTCGCTATGCAGAACTAGCAGCAATGTTCCATTTTTGTGTGCCTACTGTGTGCTGGGTGAGGTTTGCAGGCTCCCAAGCGGACCTGGAAGGTTGGTTCCAGAGTTCCCTGCCCTGTCACCTTTCCCTGACATTCTTTGGAATTCTCTGGGGATTTGAAGGGATGATTTTAGCCTCTGGTTCTTCAGACCTGGCACTGTGTTACTTTTGTAAGAGTCTTTTGAAACTGGCACTTCCCTCCAAGGCTGTGTTTATGACTGTTTTGAGAACATTTTGTAGGGTCTGGGAATTTCCAAGGAGTCTACTGCAAATAGAAATGCCTGACGGCGTGATGACTTGGGTCCACATTTGGCGCATCATCATCTTCCCTCTTCTCTCCCAGGTGCCTTAGTGTCTTCTTATGGGGATCACTGGTTGCAGCTTGCATGACACCCCCTTGCCAAATGACTGAAGAATGTCACTTATGTGCCTCCAAATGTAGCTGGCTGAAGCATTGTATGATTTTTAAACACAGAGTACTTCCACTCAACCATATTTTTCATTATACTCTACCAAGCATTTTTGTAACTAGTTCAACCTGATGCTCCTACAGCCTTCCAGATCAGTTCCTTATTAATAAAACCATGTTGTGAACACTGAGCCTGGTCCCACAGCATGTTAGGTGGCTGTAGTGCTGCGTAGCAAATGAGGATGGCGAGTTCCGGTGGCCACTGCACTTGTCAGTTACACACGTGAGCTAGGGGGACACAGGGAACTTCCATTTGTGCCCAGGTTACACTCTGGGTGCATTAGTCTGGGCTGCCCTAACAAAATAGCGCAGACTGGGTGGTTTAAACAGCAGACATTTATTTCTCATAATTCTGGAGGCTGGAACCCCATGGTGCTAGTAGGATTGATTTTCCTGGCTTACAGATGGCTGCCTTCTCAATGTGTCCTCACATGGCCTCTTGTGCATACTCGGAGGGAGGCAGGGAGGATGGATGGGGATATTTCTGGTGTCTCTTCCTCCTCTTATGAGGACACCAGTCCTGTCAGATCAGGGCCCCACATTTATGACCTCATTCAACCTTAATTACCTCCCTAAAGGCTCTGTCTCCAACTGTGGTTACATTGGGGATTAGGGCTTCAACCTGTGAATTTCAAGGGACACAGTTCAGTCCATAGCAGCAGTCATGATTAAAATCAGCTGGTTGCTTTTACCAGCCCCCCCCCCCCCCCCCCCCATTCTATCTTCTCCCTGGCTCTGCTGCCATCAAAATTTAGCAGTCTTCACTCATGGCCCTGCCTGCGGCTGCTCTAATAAGTTTAATTCAGACACAAATGTTGAAAAAGATGACGATTCGAGGCACACTTGGGAAGGCTGAGTCAAGAACGTGCTCCTCTTTCCAGGTGGCATTTGAGTCTCTGCAGGGAGCACTTCAATCTACTCTCAAATGCCCTTTGGGGATATTCGGCCCCATGAAAGACTTAGTTGACTCATTCCCCACATGGAGGAAATATTTTTAGGCAAAACACATCACACTTCTTCCCAGCCTTACCCCCACCTGAAACCCCAATTTTCCCTAGAGAGAGGGAGGGCATTCTAACCCCCCAGCGAAGGGGAAATATTTATAGTGAGAAGACAGAGGAGTCTAAAAGCTATCGAAGTAGGACTAAGCAAAGTTCATTTAAAAATTATTGACCTAAATAAATGCCAAGCAATGCAATTGATTAGAGAATGTGAGGGTGTTAAAGCTTTCAAAATTCACTAGGGTCTGTTGCTACAGGAGTGTGGACATCAACCTCATACCGCCAGCTTATAGGAAGATTGTCCTGTGCAGGACCACGTCCACACATGCACATTCATGTGTGCATACACAGAGAGCTGTGTGCATGCACACAGGTGAGCGTGCAATGCTGCTGAGGTGCAGACATGGAGCAAGCTCCTTAGGTGGTCATGTTTCCTGAAGAGCAAAGACCTAAAGAGACATGTCTCTTCTCTGGTGCTCAGAGAACACATGAGAAGCTTCAGAGGTCTTTTGAAATAGAACTGAAAGGCTTGCATTACTTGCTGCACTCACAGGTGCTGCCCACACACACTCCCCACGTGAGGAGCTACCCGTGGTCTAGGGCAGTGGCCCCCAACCTTTTTTGCGCCAAGGACTGGTTTCATGGAAGACAGTTTTTCCATGGACTTGGGGGGGTGGGGACGGGGTGGGGGGCGGTGCGGAGGCAGAGCTCAGGCGGTGATGCGCAGCCCAGTACCGCGGACCGGTACCGGGCTACTGCCCAGGGCTTGGGGACCGCAAGTCTAGGGTGCCTGGGAACGTTTGCTAAGGGAAGAGTGAGAGGGAGGGTGTGGCTCTATCAGGGGGCCCTCTACTGTGACAGGTGACTCAGAGGGAGGAGCTGGGTGTCAGTGGCAGGAGGGGGGGTGGGGGTTGGGGGTGGGGGGGACTCCGTGTGGAGCTTTATCTCCAGTCTCCATTTGCCTGCCCTCTGGAGAGGTCAGATTTGGACTCAGGCCACTGGGGCAGTTGTCTTTTATTGACCCCAGTGGCCACACCTCAGGCCCTGGCGTTTGCCTTGGAACATCCCTGCTTACCTTTCTACCTGCTGCCTTGTCTTTGTGCCGGGATGGCCTTCTCGAGGCTGTTTCCCTGAGGCCTGGGCTTGCTCAGTGTAGAATCCATGCCTGACATGAGGCCTGCACGCATAGGCAATCAGGGAACACTCGAGGAAGTATTTGTCAAAATAAGAGATTTTCAAGGCTCCTCCAATGTCCTGGGGTGAACCTGCCTGGGACCATTTCTTGTGGCATCAGGGCCTGTTCCAGAAGCCCCTGAGCCTCTGTGGGGTTCTTCACGGAGAGGCACATTGTGATTTGAGGAACGTTACGTCGGCTCCCCAGAGGTCCCCTTCAGATGACGGACCCTCCAGACACAAATGCCATCTTGTCCAGAGTGGGGAATCTGCACGACATCTCCATGCACTTGGCTCAAGTTGGTTGTGGTCTGTTGAATATCAACAGTTATTTATTTCTCTTCCCTCCCTCTCTCCTAGCATGTTTTGGTTTCCACAGAATGCAGCAAACTGTTGGAATAAACTTTTTTGCTTCTAACTTGTACGTTTCAGGGGGAATTTACTCCTCCAGTTACCCTTAACCCACTTAACTCATCAAAATGTCCTCTCGTAGGAGCCAGTGCTCTGGCCCAGCGACCCTCAGGTCCTGTGTGGGGACTTGCATGATTCTTTCACCGGGATAGCATCTCTTCCCAAGGCCCAGGGTCCTGGAGGTGCCTGGGAAACCCAGCTGAGGGCATCTGTGACCTAAGCTGTGGTCTCACTGGCCCTGGAGAGCGAGGCCCAGAACACATGGCTTTTCCTGACTCCGACCCATACCAAAGACACCCTGTCATAAAGCAGCACTCATGTGACATCTGAACACACAAACCAGCTAACCAAGTTAACCTGGGATGGCTCCCAGTTAGCAGAAAACCATAATGCACAGGGGCAAACCTGGAAAGCTTCCCTGGAGAATGTGCCAGCATGTTCATTGCTTGGCTCAGCAGCTGCAATGAAGGTGACTCCCCACCTCCCTCTCAACCCTCCCCCACCACCAGCAATTCTTCTGTTGCAGAGGGGTGGGCTTTTTTTCTTTTTTTCCTTACTCGTGCTTTTGTTGTTATATCTAAGAAGGCTTTGCCTACCCCAAGGTCAGAAATATTTACTACTTTTTCTTCTATGAGTTTCTTTTAGTTTTAGCTCTTATATTTAGGTTTTTAATCATTTTGACTTAAGTCTCATATGTGGTGTGAGGTAGGGGTCCAACATCATTCCTTAGCATGTATAATTGCGTCGCTTAATGACTGAGGTACATTCCGAGAAATGCATTATTAGGGAATTTCATCATTGTGCAAACATCATAGAGTATACTTACACTAACCTAGATGGTAGAGCCTACCACACACCTGGGCTATATGGTATGACCTAGCACTCCTAGGCTACAAACCTGTACAGCATGTTACTGTACTGAATATTTAGGCAGTTGTAACACAATAATAAGTATTTGTATATCTAAACATAGAAAAGATACAGTTAAAATACAGTATAAACAATAAAAAATGGTGCACCTGTATAGGGCACTTACCATGAATGGAGCTTGCAGGACTGGAAGTTTTGGGTGAGTCAGTGAGTGGCAAATGAATATGAAGGCCTAGGGCATTATTATATATTACCGTAGACTTTAAAAACACTGTACATTTGGCCTACACTGAAGAAAAACAAAGTAATTGTGTTATGATGTTGTGACAGCTGTGATGTCACTAGGCAATGGGAATTTTTTAGCCATTATCATCTTGAGGGACTACTGCTTATATGAAGTCCATCACTCACCGAAATGTTATTATGTGGTACATGACTGTACATATCCAGTTGTCCCAGAACCATTTGTTGGAAGGATTCTTCTTTGCCCCATTGAGTGGTCTTGGCAAAATCAATTGACTGTAAATGTGAAGGTTTATTTCTAGACCCTTAATTCTGTTTCATTGATGTATATTTCCATTTTATGCCAGTACCACACTGCTTTGCTTACTCTAAGTTGAATTAAGTTTCAAATTGGGAATATGAGTCATTCAGTGATCAGACTTGGATGCTATTGCCTTCACACTTTGTCTACTTATTACTTCATTTAATCCAAGTGAGCTGTCATGTGTCTCAGATCCCCAGTGTTCCTTTCAGTTAGTAGGTATTAGGCATGGGCACTCTTGAATGGCAATGGCAGCTTCTGCCATGCTTGTGTTTAGGCCCCTCTTTGAGACCATTGCCACCACTCTCTGTCCATGGTGTAGGATAAAGACCTTGGCTTAACTCATCTTCCCTCCACTGTGACTGACACCAGGGGACCCAGAAGGAGAGAAGTAGGGAAACTGGGATACCTACTAGTGTTGGAATTAAGACAAGGTGAGGTCGAGGAGAGGTTGTCTGGCTGTGCTCCCAGGAGATGGGGACACTGTACTGGGGCAGAAAGCCATAGACAGGACAGGTCTAGAGCACAGAGTTCTTTAGTCCCAGGCAGTGCGACCAAGCTACCCCGGCCACCTCTCCTCCAGCCTTCCAGAGCCTTATCATTGACATTCTTTCCCACTTTGTTAGTGTTAGAAGCTGTGCCTATCTTTCAGCATGTATGGGGCTCTGGTCACTCCATGCAGAACCCTTTAGGGGTCAATGACTTACCATTAGAGGTGATGGCCTTGTGAACCACTGACCTCAGAACATGGAAACAAAATTGCAGAGGAGAATAGACCTGAGTTAGTCAAATAATTTAGATAGTACAAATTAGGAAATAGCAGCGCTTAGATAAAAACTAAATTTCTTTATTGCAACTGATAAGAAGGACTTCATTTTGCTTGATAATAGGACATGGCTTTTAAAAACACAGTCTATCTGTACTTTGCACTTGTGACTGTGCCTACTTGGTGAAACGTATTTGTAATTCCAAAATAAATTCTCAAGGTGCTTTGGCAGTCATTTGCGGATATGTGCAGTGTGGTGAAAAATCTAAATGCCAGACAGGCACGTTCCCAGCTGAGGTCGAACAAGGCCACTCTTTGCTCTCTTGTTTCAACTCTCATACTATAAACAAGTGGCCTTTTCACAGTGTATTTAGGGCCACGTTTTTCACATTTTTGTGCTTTTTCTTGGCGATTTCACTGTTTGAAATGGCCCCAAAGCCTAGTGCTGAAGTCTGGTGTTCTTAAGCGCAGGACACTATGATGTGCCTTACGGAGGAAGCACGTGCGCTAGAGAAGTTTTGTTCAGGTGTGAGTTACAGTGCTTTGGCCATGAGTTCAACATTCGTGAATCAACAATATGTATTAAATAAGGTGTCTTTAAGCAGCAACACACATAAAACAAGATTATGTATAGACTGGTTGACAAAAATGTTGTGACCAGAGACTCACAGGAACTTAGCACTTTGTCTCCCCTAGGAGCAATAATTTAGTATTCGCTAATTCGGTGTTTGTGGCAACTTCGTAGAACCTGACTACCACAAATAACAAGAATCGACTGTAGTTATTTTTCATTTGTCACCTGCTAGACTCTGAGACATTTGCTCTTAAATGCCGTTCACAAATTCAAATCACACCTGCAACCACTTAGTGAAGTTTGCAAGCGCACAAGGACTTGCCGATGAGCCTGGATGTGACTCAGTCTCCATGTGTGCTTGCCGTGTGGGCTCCCTTGTGATTGCAGCGTGCTGTGCCGTGATAACACTGACAGCACTGGGGCTTTAAGCAGTTGGTGTAAGGAGGTTGACGTCTCTCTCAAAGGCAGAGCCTGTAAGGTCAGACTAATGGGCAGCGAGGCCAACAGCTGCAAGCTGCTTACGCGCAGCGATTCACTGGATAAACCAGAGTTTATACGGTTCTGTATTGTTTACTCCTTAAACCTGGAGAGGATCAGTGGTCAACCCTGAGCTGAAGAATTGCAAGCTTATACCATGCAGTTTTCTGCTGAAAAAGAAAATAATTAAGGCTCCTCACCCTATTTCCTCTTCAAAATTGTGCTCTTACCAAGAAAAAGAAAAAAAAGATAAGAGTGTCCACGTTGAGCTGGTCAGGGGGCTCTGGTGGACGTGAGCCTCTTCTAGATGAATTCGGCGTGCTTCTCCAGGTGCCAGAAGAACTGGTTACAGCCCTTCATTTCTACCCCCTGCAGTTTAGATTTTTAAGTGTGTTTTGCTCCCCTAATCTGTGCCAGGGGTGTGGTAGAGGTGGAGTGAGCCACTGTCGAGGTTAGGATATAAGCACACACTTGGTCCTGTGTTTGTTGACTGTGAACTTCTTGTATCATCTGCTGTCTGAAGCGCTGTACATGTGGAGTTAAAATCCAGAGGGGTTTTTTTGATTTTTTGGTCTCCCACCTCTGCCTCTGCTCTAGATGGATAAATTAAAAAATATAATCAATAATTTTAAATTTCATAGCAACATGCATATTAATTGTATTTGGTTTAAACCAAAAAAAGAGGACAATTAAAAAGATCACTAATTCCCTCGCCATGTCCTAGAGGGTCACCACTGTTAATATTGTTGTGTGTATCCCTCAGGTCTTTTTATCTTTAGACTTAAAAACATCTGGACCCAAACCTGTGAAACCTTCACACTATTCCACAAACATCTCCATATACACACACATTAGGGTTTATGAAAATCCTCTAAATCCTCAAAGATTCTTCATTGTTTTTGGTTACCTAAGCTTTGGTGAGGAAGGCCAGGGTTTGCCTCAAGGAACATGGGGCAGAAGGCAGAGAGCCCTGCATTTGTATCCTAGTTTGGGTGTTGATTAACCATAAAACTGGTTACTGAGCCTCTGTTTCCCCATCTGTAAAATGGGACCAGTAACACCTGCCAAGTAAGGGAAGGCTGAGCATTCAGAGCACACGTGCCCATGGAGAGGCACAACTGATAAATACCAGTTGCCTTTCTGCTTCCCTTTTGTTCCAAGGAGCTATGCAAACACGTGGAATTGATGTGCTTTGTGTTTTTTAAAAATTTTAAGTAAGTTCTATGGTTTGTGGAGAATTTTAAATTATGGAAGGCTAAAACCATTGAAGGCACCACTTTAGGATTTAAGAAACCCTCGCTTTCGTGCAAGGAAATACTAGTTACGTAGGAAGGGCTGGTTCCACAGCATTAGCACTGAAATTAGCAGAACTGTGTTACAGACTTCATTTTTTAAATAAATCAATACAGAGAAACTGGTTTTTCCTCATTTCTTGACAAGCACCAACACGGGGTTTTTCCAGGTTGGTGCCTTCTGCAGCCTGAGGTGGCGGTGGTATCTCTGGGTCTCCAGGGCTTCCTCTTCCCTAGACTGAAGTTTCTTTCTAGAAACATGGAATAGTGGTGGGCTTTGTTTTATGCCAAAGCTGGATGGCTTAATTACCATTTATTCCCTCCACACCCCCTGCAGCTCTTACTTTTACAACAACCTGGGATTTTCTCCAGACTTTGTTTTGTGCATTCTAAGCATTTCCACACCATCCCTCATAAACTCACACAGCTCTTGTGCTCTGTTATCAGGAGCTATTTTCTTTTATGTGTTTTCCTTGCTTGGTTTTATGACCAGGCTGGTCACGATTGGAATAAATCGTTAAAAGCATTAGAACCATTAGACCTTAATCTGCCTTTGTGAGGGAGCATTTCTTGTAAATAAACTGATTCTTTGTTGTCTAACTTTTAAAAAAAAATCGTCTGCGCCTTGGAAAAATTAAAATGCAATTATTGGAAAGGTCTTTGCTTTGCTGTTTCCCTAGCATTGCATGCTACCTAATTAGAATGGAAAATCAGGGCTGCCCATTCTGGGTGCACAGTGTGGCTGGGGCCAGGGGAAGTGTTCCTGTGGCATTTAAGGTCTGCTGGTTCAGCAGCAGAGCCCACAGCCGGCGAACTCAGGACAGCAAGCTCAGCACATCTGGCCTTATTAATGTCTCCCTTCCCCCCTCACCAGGCGACTTCTCCAGGGCGTGCACATCTGATTGTTTCTAATTGATTCATTGACCCAGAGAGGCTGCAGCCAGGGCTGGGCAGGCACTGCTGGGTGTGTGTCTGAACGTATGTGTGTCTCAGTGTGCATATGTTTGTGTGTGTGTGCGTGTGTGTGCTGGGTGTGCATACCATCAGAGCTATGTAGCAGCATTCCACCTACTCACTGGTGGACTTTTAGAAGCAACCTGTGAAGCATTTTTAAATGAAACCAGAATAATGACCTTGAAGGCACTGAGAAGCCAGATCACATCCTTTCTGGTTGTCGTGTTGTTCCTTCCAATAGTCTGCATTTCTGAATTATGATGTCTATGTGCCAAAAAAGCATCTTGAGGCCAAATAACATTTATTTCCTTTTTTCAAAACTTTTCAACCTTGGCCAAGCACTTTGCATGTTTCCAAATAAACATAGACCCGTGGTGTGGTACCCGGGCTTAGTGTGCGGAACGTGAGCTCCAGAGCCGCGTCTCTCTGTAGAGTGAGGTCCTGTGAGCTTCCTCGGAGCCTCACTGAGAGCACCGGGAGGGATGGAGTGCCCTGTGTGCAGCTGAGCTCTGTACCACTTTGATTTTGATGTCAGCAGAGAGGATGGTCCTTTTTAATGAAATAGTTTCCCTTCCCTGTTATCCTCTGCCCTTTGCCAATTCCTTCCCTTCTAAGACACCTTATGCAAGTTAGTGGAGAGGAGCCCTGGGAAGAGAGCAGTGAGTGGCTTGGTGGGTGGACAATGCCCAGGGTGGAGAGCAGGCGCCCCTTCCTTGGGTGGCCACAGCCCCTCCCAGGGCACGGTGCTGGTGGGCAGACCAGCTGGGTTTAGCCTCCATCCGCCCCACTGGCCAGCTACTGCTGCATGTCACTGTGCAGCAGAGCCACTGCCCTCCCCATGCCCAGTGTGGCCTTACAGTGCGGGGAGCACCGAGCCTCTTCCTCCAGCCACTCACCCTGTGCCCCCACCTGCTCACGCATCTCACAGGGGCGTGTTGAGGAGCTGTCCGATGCCAATGGGAGGGCAGATGGCAGGTTTCCTAGCAGGCCCTGTTGAGATAAGCCCTGGGGGGCCTGGGTGGTGAGGGATGCCTGTTCTGGGTGCAGGGAGAGCGGGAGCGTGGAGAGCAGTGGGGAGCTCTGGAGAGGAGCCTCCAGAGGTGTGGCAAGTGGGAGCTCACCCTCTGCATCCCTGCTGCAGCTGACTGCCCGGCATTCCCCAGATGGCCTGTCCTCCAAGGCCCCTGGGTCGTTCATACATATCCCTCTGCCAGAACAGCCTCTCTTCCATGGAGAACTCCCATCCCTCCGGTAGCCAGCCTGCCCATTCCCACCACTGCCTCCCATCCTCTGGTATGTGGCCTCTTGCTCATACCACTGCCCTGTGCCACATTCCTCCTGGTGTGTGCCAGTTTGGTTTCCCGTCTTAGGGTGGGGTCCTTAGGTACAAGTGCCTGTGTGCCAAGATGAGTCAGTTGGCCCTCAGGGATGACTTCACGACCCTGGCTCTCCCAGCATGGGCTCTACTCCCTCTGGGTCCGGGTTGTTCTCTCTTTTTCAAGGACTCCTAATGCATTTTTCTGAACATTCTGCACACCTGTTGTCCATGAGCTCCAGCACAGATCGAAGCTCATGCCCTGAGGGGATGAGGCAAAAGGTGGCCCAGGCACAAAATTTAAGGAGGCACACTCTCCCTCAGGGGTGTGCAAGTGCAGGGTCAGCTCTTGAGAGGGAGAGCCTCCTTAAACGTTGCACACAGGGCACCTTGCCTGGCTGGCCTCACCTGGTCCCAACCCTGGGTGCTGAAGTTGGGCAGATCTGGTGTAGGATCCCAGCACTGGGTGCCAATCCAGGTGACCTTAGGAAAGTTTCCTTTCCTCTCTGAACCTCAGTTTTCCTCATCCTGGGTAATGAGGATTAAGTTGGATGATGTGTGTAAACTACTCAACATACCACCTGACACGTTAAATGCTTGATAGGCATTTGTGGCTATTATTGTTCTTGGGTGAACACAAAAGCATCATACACAAACCCGTCCCCTGTGAGTCCCAGACTTACAGGTCCAGTCCTGTGGTCAGCAATGTCCCAGTTTGCCCCTTTCTTGGCCGTACGTGATGTTAACCATGCGGACTTGCCCGGTGACGTCAGGGCCTCCCACGTTCTGAAGAGAATGTGTTTTGTGTCTCTGCTGCAGGAATTGCTTACTTAGGAGGTGTGTGCAGTGCTAAGAGGAAGTGTGTGCTCGCCGAAGACAATGGTCTCAATTTGGCCTTTACCATCGCTCATGAGCTGGGCCACAAGTAAGTATCAGACTGTGTGTCGTTCTGCTTCTTTAAATTCCTTTTTGAATACACATTTTTCGCTTGAATTCTGTGAGTTCTAAAACAACGCTGCTCTATGCCTTTGCTGCCAGCACAATAAAGGACCCAGAACAGTAAGCCAGGGTCCCAGCCTTTTGGGGAGCTGATGAGATTACTGAATAGCCTGGCTTGGAGAGTAGAAATGTTAACTTGATATTCATGTCTATTCTTAAAGCCAGTACAGTAAAGGGAAGAGGTTTTTCTCCAAGTGTCTTATTTAGTTGTATTTCCGTTCCTGGATCAGCATGATCTCTGATTCACTCTGAGTTTATCATTCAAATAATGGTACTTATCTTTATACTATTGACTTGCTATTTTCTTTTCAGCTAGTTCCAAACAAAGACCAACTTTCTGAATGTAGAATTCAGTGTCTTAGTTTTAAACAATGAACAGTTATGTAGGCTTTGCATGTGGACATTCTTCCCTTTGGGATGAAATAACCATAGAACCTTACAGCCCAAAGATGCCTCAGGGAGAATCTGTGGCAACCTCCTGGTTTTTTTGTTTTGTTTTGTTTTGCAGATGAGGAAACAGAGGGTCAGAAGGGTTGAGTGGTTGGCCCAAGGTTGATCACCTGTAGGAAGCCTCAGGTGGCAGAAGGCAGGCTGACTGTGAAACTGGGCTGAGGGTTTACTCTTTATCCTGGAGTAGGTGTGTGTTTTATGTTTCTCTGAAGGAAAAATTGTGATATGACTGCTTAAGAACTTAAAAAAAAAAAAAGTTAAATCGAGGCGGCCAGAGCGTGCACAACAGTGGGAAGTTTTATATTGGATTGAATAGAACATAATTAAATGGAAATCTCATTCTTGGGGGAAAAACTATTGTAAGGATTTTCTAATGACCTAGTGCTAGGCAGTAAGATGCCCGGGCCTTAACTGTTAATCTGAGCTTTTGCAAGAGTAAAGACAATGTATAAGAAGTATAAAAGAAGTTGTTTTCCTCTAATATTTTCCATATCTGTGGCTTTACTTTTTGTTTTGTTTATCTGGTCCCATTTTAATATTTCCTACTCCTTTAGGGGGGTTTGGTATTTGGCTTTTCTGTACCCATGAGATATCATGATGTGGGTACAGAGAGTAGAAATATTTTTACGTTTATTTCCTGAGATTAAGGAGGAAATCACATGTTATTGACCCAGGGCTTGGTGAAGCAAAATGAGCAATTGTCTCTAAGAACACGGTTATTTCATCTTGACATTATTTTTGAAATATTGGTGACAATACTTTGCCCATACTATTTTTAAAATTAAGTGCAATCAAATTTGTCTTAATACCTCTGAGTTGTTAAAAATTTGTGCCCAAGAAGGATTTGCTGGGGGAAAAAAGCATAAATCAAAATGGATTTGGCAAACATTTTCCCACCTTCAAAGGACCCAACCAGCCCATTGGGGTACCTAGGAAGCAACTGCCTAATGGTTGTAAGAATGCAGAGCTGTCATAGTATTTACTAACATGCAGGTTGTTATGGACCTTTAAATAGTCAATTGAAATAAGGTGATTTGAACTACCATTGTATCAACTGCAATATCCCACGGCAGCATCCAGCAGCATGGCACATGCCGGGGTGCTGTTTGCATACGCATGTGGACACACACGTGCTGCATGGAGGTCTTTTCTCCACAGACATTAAGAACACACAGGGCCATTTTCTCCCTGAAGACCTGTTCGATTGTGCTGCATCAAACACTAGCTTCTTAGCACAGGAGGTCTGCAAAGATGAATGGTTGGATTCAGTCATAATTTAGTACCCTTTAGCTACAGTCTGTTTAGAATTTCTTGGAGGACTCTTTATAGCTTGCTATTGAACTCTAATTACCTACCAAAACAAACACCTTATTGTGAATCAAAGCCAATAAATCCTGCTAGCATTTGGCTCTCCCCCTTCTTGGGTGATTATGGTTTTCCCAGGGAAATCTGTTGATTATTTGCAAGTTTGGGAAGCATATTACCCAAGAAAGAAGCCATATCCTCCTGCCCATAGAACCGTCTATATGGTTGGTCACTGGGCTCAGAGCAGGGGGCAGGCTGTATAGGCTGCTTGAAAAGCTAAGACCAACCTGCACTGTGAGCAACACCACTGGCCAAGCTGCTTCACAGATACTAAACCTGAAAGCCCTTCCATATTTTAGAATACAGTGGAGCAGTTTAACTCCACCTTCCCTAGCATATGTTAAGAAAGTCCCCAAGTGGCTCACCTACCAGCCCCTTACCATTGAATACTGATAAAGTGAAACATCCCTCTGAAGAATGGCGTGTGAGCAGCTACCCTTAGATCTGAATGTCAGGAGAAAAATTCTCTTTCTGTATGAGTGCATATTCCATTTATCAAACAATGAGCTGCGTAAATTAACATGATCTTGTTTCTGTTTTGGCTGTCAGAAAATGCAAAGCTAAATTTAGGGCTCATTTTCAGCAATTAACTCATCTGCATCCTGGAATTGTACTTCCCTCCCTCTTCTCTTTCTAGTGTCTCTTTCTATGCGTAGTTTTATTTAAATAGTTCAAACATAACTTATTTGTTTTTTTAATTTCAAAATATTAAGGGGGTACAAATGTTTTCGGTTACTGGATTGCTTTTGTAATCCTTGAGTCTTGGCTATAGGTGTGCCTGTCACCCAAATAGTGTTCATTGTACCCATTAGGTGGGTTTTTTCCCTTCCTCTCCTCCCCACTTCCCCTTGGTTGATTTCCACTGAGTTTTACTTACCTCTGTGCACATGTGTGCTCATCAGTTAGTTCCAGTTTAATAGTGAGTACATGTGGTGTTTGTTTTTCCATTCTTGAGACACTTCACTTAGGAGGATGGTCTCCAGTTCCAACCAGATTGTTGCAAAAGGTATTAATTCATCTTTTTTATGGCTGAGTAGTACTCCATGGTATACATATACCACATTTTATTAATCCACGCATGAATTAATGGGCACTTGGGTTGATTCCACATCTTTGCAATTGTGAATTTTGCTGCAATAAACATTTGAGTACAGGTGTCTTTTTTGATGAAAAGTCTTCTTTTCCTTTGGGTGGATACCCAATAGTGGGAGTATTGGGTTGAATGGTAGATCTACTTTTAATTCTTTGAGAAATCTTCATACTGTTTTCCGTGGAGGTTGTACTAGTTTGCAGTCCCACCAACAGTGTATAAGCATTCCTTTCTCTCTGCATCCACACCAGCGTCTATTGTTTTTGGACTTTTTGATAAATGCTATTCTAACTGGGATAAGGTGATATCTCATTGTGGTTTTAATTTGCATTTACCTAATGATTAGTGACATTGAGCATTTTTTCATATGTTTATTGGCCATTTGTCTTTCTTCTTTTGATAAGCTTCTGTTCATGTCTTTTGCCCACTTTTTAATAGGGTTGTTTGTTTTTTTCTTGCTGATTTACTTGAGTTCTTTGTAAATTCTGGTTATTAGCCCTTTATTGGATGTATAGCTTGTAAATATTTTCTCCCATTCTGTAGAAAGCTTGTTGTATAGTCAAAGACCAACATACCTTCAGTTTAAGGGAAATAAATGCCGTGGTATAGCTGCTGCCAGAGAGTGACCGTGTCATTGAGAGGGGTTTCCCTAGGAAACTTGAGTACTGTAGATGAGATTGACAGCTTTCTGATGCTTTGTCCTGGGAATGGGCTGGGAAAGACTCCCAGCCCTGCTGTAGAAGGGAGCTGGAGGGTTTGCAAACCCCATTGTGGGTGTGGGGAAGAACCTGGGTGGCGCTGCTTCTGTGTTGCTGCCTGGAGGATGAGCAACACAGCCTTGCTGACAACAGCCTTGCTGAGCAGCAGCCTTGGGGTGTTTAAATGAGCACCCATGCCCTTGGTTGCCTTCTCAGCCATGCAAGACTGTTCTGGTTGGCAGCTACACATTATTGCTTAGTTCTCCTAGTGAACGGGAATGTTGCCAGCATAGGTTTGAGGAAGGTAGCTGTCTCCCATCCTGCAATGATAGCATGAGAAGCCTGACATAAGATGGGTGTGTTTTAGTCTGTGTCTTCTTTTGCCTTTTTTTATCCTGCAGTGACCTTAGAAAGCAGCAGCTCCTGAGCGTGAGAAGGTGGCTGTGATGGGCCTTTTTCACTTCAGAGGGCTGTAGCCACCAACTGGTATTTGTTATGATGGAATTGATGCACGGAGGGCAATTCCTTGAGAGAAACATCCCTGTCGGCCAACACTCCCCAGGTTTTTTCTCTCAAGAGACCAGGACAAGGGTGCCTTGGGGTGGAAGTCAGTGTCCAAGATGCATGACAATATTTGGTTTTAAAGAGAAAGAGGGAAAGCTGGAAGCAAGCATTTGTTTGTCTCAGGCCCATGTTTTTGAGGCTCAACCCTGACGGTTCCTGGGAGAAACCATCTCCTGGTGAGGGGTGGAAGCTTAGGTCCATGCTGACTGCCCGTGAGGAAAAGCAAAAACAAAATCCGAGATCAAGGAAGGAGTTGGCAGTGAGTTTAGTATTGCATTAAAGTGACTGGGTATAATACATCTATTGGAATTTTAGAGTCTATTGTTGTCTACGATTTGGAAGTTCTAGTGTAAAAGAGAAAGTCAATGGCTCTATGAAATTTGGTGGGAATACCTTTTGTTTTGAAGGAAGTGCGGTATAATATGGCACAGTTAGGGGAGGCACATGGCTGGTAGGAGCTCACCCTAGCACAGTTGGAGGCCAGGAGGGCAGAGAACCAAGTCTCCACTGGACATTCTAGGCCCAGAGGAACCTAGAACCCTGTGCGTGCAGCATGCTTCTCAGGTAAGACAGCAAGTTCCTGGGAAATGTCTAAAGACAGAGCTTTTTAGGTGCAGTGACAGGAGACAGGAGGGAGTCAGTCCACTTGGTGCACAATCTGCCACCCACTCAGGAAAAAAGGACTCATCTTTATTTAGAGAAACAAAAGGCTTTCCCTTTGCAAAAAATAAATCTCTGCCTTTATTGAATTTAGGAGGCTCTGTTAGAGAAGCCTGAGCCAGATCAGGGATAAAGAAATGCCTGCCTAGAGAGCCAGTCCACCCCACGTGAGCTCTCCAGCCCAGTGGGTCTGTGGATGGTCCTGCAGCAGGCACCAGAGCCACACCTGTGGTCAACATCTTGCAGATGGTACTCAGGGTGGAGGTTCTCCTGCCCTCTTCCTGGGGTTTTTCCTGGCATCCCTAAGCCCTTTCTTAAGTCAAAGAACTATTCTCTTTCCACTCTGGACTTTACCTCTCCTCTGGTCGGCAGGCTCAGCCTGTGGCCCCAAAAATGCCATTGTAATGGAAGCTGGGGAACTCAGCTTAGAAGACGTCTAGCAATGCCACTGAGAAAGCACTACAGCACTTAGAAATGCCAAGCCTTGCCCTGGGTGGATTGATCCACTCGCTCTGGGGGAGGAAACTTGGGAAGGATCTCCAGGAGATTCCCGTGCATCCTGGGTGGAGAAGCACAGCACATGTGAAGTCGTAGGGGTCTCATCCTTTCTGGTGTCATCCACCTTCCTGCTCCCGTCTCTTGCCCTCACACCCCAGGCTTCCAGGCCTCCCTCGGTGTTGAGCCCCAGCCGTGCTGAAGATCGTCCTGCCTGCTCCACCTCTCTCTCGGTCACCCCGAATCCTGTGTGCTGTGCTGCTTTCAAACGCACACTCAAAGCCTGGCAGTCCTGAAAGTCGCCGCCATAGACAGGCTTAGTCCCGTCCTCTTCTCATCTGACACCTCCCCAGAGACTTTGCTGAGGGTGTGGCACAAAGCATAAAGTGACCTGCAGCAGAGCAATGGCAGGAATGGGGCGGGCAGAAGCCTGGAAATGGGGCTGGAGGGATGGGTGGGGCCCTCGGGAGTTCACCTCCTGTGGAGGCTCAAGGTACCCAGTACCCGAGGGGGCTGGGGAGAGACACACAGGGCTGTGGTTTTGAGATATGGGTGTGCTGATGAGGAGCTGTGTTTGGCCATCTGGTAGTCACATGCCCACCTGCAGTCGCACAAAACAACATATCTCGACATGGTCAGGACAATGTGTCTGCACACCTGGGTTCTCAGACCTCCACAGACACCCCGGCCCTCCAACCCTGTTTTAGAAGCGCCATCCTGACAGGCGTACCCAGGAGGAGTGTGGAGGCATGAGCAGAGCCAGGGACTTAGTTGCCCTCTTGGTTACCCATGAGGACAGAGGGCAGGGGGGATGCCACCAAGTGCCCTGATGTAACAAGGGGACCCATGGCCCCGGGCAGGTCATGTGTGAAGCTTGATATCCTCCAATAAAGACACCTGTCAAAATCGGATCCAGTCACTCTGGATCCTTCCAGCCAGATGTGACACTGTGCAGAAGTGAGTTCAGGACAGTTCATGTTGGGAAGGATGTCACGTTGACTGAGAACATGCTTGCCTGGTCTGCAGCTCAGGACGTGAAGGAATCTGATCCCTGAGCAGTGTGGCCCATGGACAGTGGGTGGACACGTGTCTGGGGAGCAGTGGGGAGCCGAGGGAAGGGGAGGAGAGAGCCGTGCTGGGGGAAATGTTCTCATAACTAGGGTTGACATAGTTCAAACAAAAAGGAATCGTCTCAATCCCAGAACAGGAAGGAAAGCAAGCCGTTATGCAGATGTGTGAAATGTGGAAATGCTTGGTCTGTGATTTGTATTAAGAATGAGCCAGCTGGCGTGGTGCCAGGGAGACACAGAGTGGACGCAGGACGATGTGGGCAGGCAGGCAGCCCACCAGCACACAGCCACGCGGGACTGCTCTTGCCCCGAGTGTCTGACCTGGGTGCTCTGCCCGTAGGCACAGCACAGACAGCAGATGGGCTGGCCGTGGCGGGGGGTACCACGGAGAGAGAATTTCTGGGACTGTCATAACTGTTTAGAAATCCAGGCGGGAGCAGGGAACGTGCTTTTGTTCTGGTTGGAATTAGGGCAGTTGTGTTCACAGAGGTTGGCCTTCCTCAAGGACCAGAAAAGGGGGCGCCTTTCCTGGGAAAGCGTTAGACTCTAGAGAGGGTTTCCAGACAGGTTCCTCCCTGGCTCCCTGGGCTTCATCCTCAGTTTCCACTCAGTCCCCACTGAAGGGTAATTGGTGGCGCTAGCGGTGTTCAAGGGCTCTCAGGTTTCCCTTGGAGGGGCTTGGAGTGATTCCTGAGTGATTTCCTCTGCGCTTGGCTCCTGCATCAAAGTCAGTGTGTGAGTGTCCGCTGGGCGCGGCTGTCTTACCCAAATTCCAGAGTTGTACAAAACATGCAGGCCTCGTTTCCTTTCATTTCTCTATCTTTTAAATTTTTCTGTCGAGAGCTGCAGGGTTTTTCACGTTAATGGATGAGCCGTGAACCTCCTGGTGCCTTGGCTGAGGAAGAATGACTTGTGACTTTGGAGGGTCTGCAGGGCAGTGGGCGCTCTGCACAGCTTCTCCCAGCCCCACCCCATATTGCCTGCTTTTCTGCTTTCTCCCACACAAATAAGAGTAGAATTTCCTTATGGCTCCTCCTTGACAACAGGGGATTTGAATTGGAGGTGCTGCAAGCAGCAGTGACTGAGGAGCAAGGAACATTTGTGACTGTTATCCCTGTTCCAATGGCAGTGATTTCTCATTATGCAGCATCCACAGGAGTTGCAGGGAAATGACAGTGCTTTCCTTTGGAGTCTTACCACTTATGACTTGGGAGTCATATGTGAGGAGAGAACATTTCTTCTAGTTGTCTGGAAAACCCAGAGCCTCTGTCCTTAAGAGGACCTCAACCACAGCCTTCCCAAATCTAACTAGGCCAGGCCTGACACCCGGCTCGGACAGAGGGAAATACAAACAAGTGGAAAGGCATTAAAAGTTCATCAGCACGTAGGCAGATGTGGTCCCACCTGTATTCTGAGCAGTGTGTCCCAACAGCTATTGGCTGGACATTATTGCCAAGATGAAAAATCCAGCTGTAGCAGGACTTCCTCTGCCCCCAGAATTTCATTGCTGTAATAAGGAAGGTTATAAAAGCTGTGCTGGTGTTTGTCTCTACCCCAGGAATTCTTTGTGTTCAATTACTGGGTGGATTGCCATGCCTAAAATAATGTCATCCAAGATGGTGTTCAACGAGACAGGAAGAAAGGTTGAGTTTGGCTAAAGAATCAGATTCTGAAATCCCCTCAGAACTTCCTTCCATTACAGACTCTTCCAGGAATCAGATGAGATCCAATTTTCTTATTAGATTGCCAGAGCTTCTGGCAGCATCAACTAAGTGGCTTTTCTCATGGTTCTTGGAGCTGGAAGGGACGTCCAGAGTCATCTTAGTGTCATTTTGCAGATGGTGAGTTACCTCCCATCCCACAGCTCTGAGCGTCCAGTGGAGACTCAGACCAGAGCCTCGGGCAGCAGCACGGCGCCCTCTCCACACATGAACAGAGCCCGGGCCATGGACGAGGAGCACTCCTCAGGCAGCTGTCGTGGTAGCTGGACTCACCTTTGCTGGGAAAGACGCCTTCTGCTCACATGGCCAGGGTTTCCTAAGTAATGTGGGAGGTTGCAGGGGTGTGGCCTGACGCAGATTTATCTACAGAGGCAGTGGCCCTGCTCTGCCAGGTGTTTTGTTTCATACCTGAAATCCTTGTCCATCCACTGCCCACTGCTGATGCACAATTCGAAACTCAATACCTGAGGACACCTGCAGGTTTTCTGAGACCCTGGAGACCTTGCCACCAGTCTAGTCAATGGCACATTCTGGGAAAGGGCCCTCCTCATCCTTGTCTACTCAAGGACACAGAGGACACACATTCACCTTGCATGCAGGTGGCAGTTTTTCCATATGGCGATGGCAGAAAGGGATAGTAGAAGGGCTCTGGGGGTCTGGGGAAGCCACAGAAGCATACACTTTGTCCTGACATCAAAGCAGAACATAGTGCAGTAGCTGCCAGGGGCTGGCATGAAGATCTGGGAATGGCCTCTCTTGGAAAAAATGTAAATAAGTAGATGGATATAGAATGAAGGAGGTTATCATTTTCTTAGCAGGTCACTGGATAGGTTGAAAAGACATCGTCTTGTTAAGCATAGCCATACTTCTACGAGAAGGGGCTTGTGTCATGTGAGCCTCAGTGACTTGCCATCTCACTTATGATTGCCATCAGGAGCCAGGAGAGGAAGAAACAAGGCAGGTTGGTCAGTTTTGAACTGAGCCAGGGAAAAGTCTCAGGGTTGCCAAGGTCCCTGGAGATGCTGCCACTGGGAGGCGAGGCAGGCAGCTGCTGGGAGGAACTGGGCCCTGCGATGCTAGAATATGTCACCTCAGGGGCCTGAACCTGCACCTGTACCTTGGCCACAGCTTCCCCAGCTCACACCCGGGTGGACTGTTAAAGAGGAGGGCAGAGCAGAGACACAGCAGTGGTCTTTAGAAGTTGCTTGGTAACAGTATCCCCACAATGAGGACGTGGCAGACCCAGCAGGACCCCTGCCATGACGCAGCTTCAGACACTCTGAGGACCAAATGACGAGAACCCTGTTGCTGACCCAAAGTTACTGTAGGTTGGTTTCTGTTCAGAAGAGCCTTTAGCTACATTATTCCTTTCAGACAGACGCATGTGCTGCTTTGGTAAATGACGCCTGATGAGCCTACAGTTGGCCGTGTTGGTGGCTTTGCAGTGGGGGAGCACCTGGATTAAGTAAGGGCCTGTTCATCTTTGTGGCACCTGCTCTGTGATCACTCAGGGGTGTCAGAAACTGCACCCAGCAGCAGGAAGAGGCTTGCTATAAAGAAAAAGGCAGCCAACTTTCTGCCAGCTGCCTGGTCCACATGGATCTTGGCATACTCAGCAGAGCAAGCTCCCAAACCGTCCCTCCCACCCCCACCCACACCCCATCCACATATCGCCTCCCAGCTGAACTGTCCACTTTCACTTAACAGTTATCACCTAAAACTCTAACATCCCATGCCTAGTTCAGAATCTGGCAAAGAAGAGTGATGACGCCCCACATTTGGCACTGTGTGGAGTGGAGAGACACCGTAAAACTTCCTTTAGTGCCTTGATCTTCACTGTGGTCTGAGGCCAGCAGCATAGGGTCACCTGGGAGCCTGTTGAAAATTCAGGAACTCAGGCCCACCAGGGTGATTCATGTGCCTATGATAGTTTGAAACAGGTTGTTAAAGCACATCAAAGAGGTGGCCCTGTCTCCCTCCCTCCCCTCGGTGCTATGCTCGCTCCTGCTACACGTGTGCTGCAGCTGCAGGTACGTAAGATTTGGTGGAGTTGAAGGGGAAAACTTTCTTTTTTTAAAATCATTTTTCTGTGGGGGAGTTTTTAGGATCACCTTCTTGCCCGGCCTTTGGTATCCCTTCTCTGGTCCCTGATCTTCGCCCATGCTTTATTTACTGGCCATACAATGCCAGCAGGCTCTGAGGGGTCTTCAGTGGGCTGCTGAGTTTGAGCCTAGGTTTCTGTTCAGCCTGGATATTGACAAGGTTGTTCGAGAACATGCTGGTCACCCAGAATTTGGGTTTCCCATGAAATGGGGATTTTCTATGTAGAAGTTGGAAGGAAACAGCAGGACTGTCTGAAACACTGAACAAAAATGTCAAACACTCCCTAAATGTCCCCGAAGTGGTGGTCTTTGCCATGCCAAAAAGGCAGCCTACAGCCTGAGGCTGTGAAATGCCAGCCTTGCTGTCTTGCCCCTTTCTGTTCTCCCATTCAGTTTTTATTTATGGTTTGTGGACAGAAGCTGAAGCGTGAGCAGCTGTGCTTTTCCCAGGGGGTGACTTTTTCCCATCCTCACTGCCAGTGACCCATATGTGAAGAGTCAGCCCTGTGGCTGTCCCATTGGTGAAGTCACAGATTTGGTAAGTCAGCCTCTTGGGTTGTCTTTTGGATCAGACATGAAAGGCATCGTTTTCTCTTTCCACATTTGGCATATTATTATCCATGGTCTAGAAGACCAGTGTAGCTCCCAAGTGCTGGGTGGAAACTTCTGGAACCTGGGGTTTAGCACGAGGCCTGAACTCCAGGACCCTGGTCGCTTCTTGCTGCAACGTGAATTGAATCACGTGTCCAGAGAAGCTGGTCTGCCTCTTGGGGGTTGAGCCTGGTGACTGCCTGGCGTTAGTCTTCAGTGGTCCTTGTTCTTACAACTCCTCCCAAGTGGCTGTAAAATTCATTTCTTTGTGAGAAGTGGCTCAGGAAAGAGAGTGAAGAGGGTTGATTACCAAAGTGGAAAGAAAGTTAAAGAACCTCCCAAAGTGATCATATTTTCAACCTTGGGGATTGGCCAAGGGTTGTCAAGATACCGCATTTGAACACAAAGGGCCCCATGGCAGATACTGCCTTCTGTAACTTTATCACTGGGCGTGCTCATTGTGTCCTGGACAGCCCAGCCAGTCTCCCCTGGTTTTCATACACCCCGAGGATGTGCAGTTTACCTGTGGGAGCTGAGGTCCTGGGTGACAGAGGTGGTGATGAGAGGTCAACCAGTTGCTTCACGTGATTCCAGCTCTCTTGGCCCAAATTGAAAGAACTTATTTGCCGATGGGAGTGCCAGGCCATGTTGATAATCGTGGAGGAGCAGTGCAGGAAAGGCAAGGAGTGCTCAAGACTGATGCGCTGATGCTCAAGTGCAAATGCCATCTCGTGGAAGGGAAATCAAACAAGTGGCATACGTCGCAACTTATGATAATATGGTTTGTAGGCAAGATTCCAGAATGGCTCATCAAACATAATTTTTGACCTCTCAGATATAAAAGAGGCAGTCCTAGAAGTCAGCCATTGATTGTGCAGAGACAGGGAATGTAAATTTCACCCAGTTTTTCTGCAAAACCCTTAACACCCCTGGTGGGAAATATGGAGAACTGTGAGTTGGACACTGCTGCAGTTAAAGGAATTTGTAACTGTTGGAGAACCTTACCCAATGGATGTTTTTTAGTAGAGACGTATCTACCTGGGAGAGATGCTTCCTGCCTGCCGCAGGGCTCACTGGAATCACTGCTTGATTGAACGTTTTAGTCATGACCTGGCTGTGGAGATGGGTAGCATGCTCAGCAGACATCGAGATGACACAAAGATGGGAGGGGGAAGGTTGTGCAAAAATTCAGACTACATGAAATTCTTGACCACTTGGAAAAGTAGCCAAATGCAGCAGTGCATGATTGCATTTCATTTCCCCCTCAATGCTATACTAGTAGTAGCATTTGCATGTTATAGCAAGGAAAATAAGTCCAGAGACACTCCACTGGTAAGTGGCAGAGCCAGGCTTCAAGCCCTTTGTCAATGTGAAGTCCACATGCTCACCATATGACTAACAGCTATCCAGATGGCATTTAATGTGGGTTAAGTCTCAGATCAACTAGATGTAATGTGCAAGATGGTGGAAACATAGCTTAATGGCGATGTGTTTAGATTCCAGTCACTGCCAGCAAAATGCGTCTGTCTCTACTTCCCTGTTGTGTGCCACTGACAGACATTACTAATTGATCCCAGAACCCTTTTCCGCTGAGCCCCGGCTCATAAGCCTTCCTAACTCTGCAGGCAGCCACTGCCAATAGATTAGAGTTGACACAAGAGATGAAACTGATTTACCATCCTAGGGGTTATGGTTGACTGCATGCTCACAATGTATGTTCTTAGGCTGTATTAATCCCAGCCTCATCTCCAGAAATGAAGAAGGCAGTAGAGTTCTTCTGTGCCCTCCAGAGGTCAAGTGGCACCAGGAAGTCTGTTTTCAGAAGGACTTCGGGAGCAAGGAGAACATCCATATGCAAGGGGAGGGGATGATGAAGGGAACAGCTAGAAGGACTGAGTATCTTTGTGCTGATGAGGTGTGCAGGGGACACGAGCATTTGGGGACTCATTGGAGGCTGCCAGGACACAAGGGATCCCTGCATAGCCCAGGATGGCAGAGCTGAGCCAGCATGCTTGAGTTTCAGGGAAAGAGGTTTCTACTCAGTGCAATAAAGAAAATTCTTAACATTACAGCTCTTCGGAAACATGACGGGCAGTGTTGATTTCCTTGCCCTGGGTGTTTGCACAGTGCTGGTCCCCTTTAGCTTGGGTGTTGAAGCAGAGATTGTTGGAGTTTGAAGAGGTTTGAACTAATCTCTGATCTCAATTTAGACCGTCATGTTGTTGATTCTGTGACCCCTGGACAATATGAAGGACAAAAGAGACCAGGATCTGAGCAGTGCACACCGTAGGCTCACAGGCACTAAAGCAAAGCATATGGCGTGTGTATACTTGATTGAAATCACAGGTTTATTATGTGAGCTTGTTCTGAGTTTTGCACCTATTGATTGATTCAGTTCTCCTAACCATCCTATGGTGTAAGTACTATCGTTCTCCCCATTCTGTAGGTGAGGAAACTGAGGCACAGAGAAGTTAAGAAGCTTGCCATGGTCCCAGAGCTTGTAGCTGGTGGAATCGAGATTTGAACCAGGCGGTCAGGCCTTAGCACCCACACTGCTAACCCCTGGGTCCACAGCCTTTGGTGCAGGCTTTAGAGCTTTCAGAGTACTTTCATGGGCATTGTCCATGTTAGGCATCCCCAGGGAGGAGGCAAGTGGGTTCGACCCATGAAGATAGGAGTGGGCACTGAGGAGGGTGTCTGAATTTGGAGATAGAGAGGCAGGCATCAGCCTGAGACAATAGAGGAAAGAAAAATAATGAGAGCCATGGAACTAGGAGGAGGGAAGGCAGGGAGCCTGGGACACAATGGGACAGGGCCCGTCATACCTGCTGGATACAGGCCCCAGGGCTATGGTTGGGGCCCCCAGCAAGGCCTCAAGAAGGGAGCAGCTGTGACAGGGAGCTTTGGGAGGTCTGATCTGGTGATGGTCACAGCAGCATGATGGAAGGTGGAAGGTGGTGCCAGACCACAGGCAGGAGCAGAGCTCCCAGGCCAGCAGCAGTGGTCATCTGGCACAGAGGAAAGGCAGGGACCACGCCATACCCCAGCACCTCAGAGGTTCTGCCCAAATGTGTAGCCAGAGACTGCAGCTTTAATTCAGGTCCCCAAAGAAAAATCCTGAAGATAGCTTTGCCACAGGTTGAACAAGTCACTTAACCTCCGTGTGCCCCAGTTTCCGCATCTGTATAATGGGGATTCTGACAGTTCCTCCCTCGGTGCTGGAGCGAAATGGCATAGACCTGCTTTCCCTGCTCCTCTCCTCTAAGTACAACCAGATATTCTGGAAATTATTCAACAGACAACAATAAAAGGACTACGAAAGCTAGAAAGAAGACAGTGTGCTGGCCAAGGACCCCAGGATTTGAGGAATGACAATGTGGGGACCTTCCTGAGTTTCTTTTTATCTCCCACATATCCTGACCTGGGCACCTCAAGGCCTGCAACCTGGGCCTGTCAACAGTCTTAGACACAAACCCCAGGAACGGCCTGCTCTCTCTGCCAAAGGACTGGGAAGGCAAAGCCCAGCAGAGACCTCATGGGGAGCCCCCAAACCTGCTCCATAAGCAGGACACAGCGGGCTGGCTAACCTACTTCTGGCAGCCGCAGCCGCAGCAGCAAACCACAGGCCAACCCAACTTCTGCTCCACAACCAGGATGGTGGTGGGCAGCCCAGTCTGCTTGCCACAGCAGCAGCAGTGAAACCCTAACCCACCCCACTGGCATAAGGAGACCCAGACCCAGCAGCTTCTCTCTCCCTAACTCACTGCAGGAGGTGGCCCAGCAACACCCAGCAACCCAGGGAAGTGCCTTCCGCCCCTGCGGATGTCACGAGCAGGGACTGGAGAGGAGCCCCAGCTACACCAGAAAAACAAAGCACACCAGAATAGCATTGCAAAGACTCTAAAAACTAAACTGTCACTGGGATTAAAGCCCACAAAGGTAGCCAGAACCTACATGGCAAACCTAATAGGGTGACATCCTGTTAAAATAGTAAATTTAAATAGCATCAAGAGTTTCCTAAAATAATAACCAAGGTATGCAGGATACAGTTGAAAATAACTTGTCATACGAGGACCAAGAAAGCCACAATTTAAATGAGAAAAGTCAACTGACACCAATGACAGATGTTGGCATCATCTGACAACAATTTTAAACCATAAAAATGATTCCAACAATTAATTACAAGTTTTCTTGAAATGAATAAAAACATAGAAAATCTCAGAAAGGAAATTGAAGTTATAAAGAAGAACTAAATCTAAATGGAAATTATAGAACTAAAAAATACAATAACAACCAAAAAAACTCTCACTGGATGGACTTAATAGTGAACGGAGATGACAAAGTGTAGAATCAATGAACTTAAAAAGGTAGATCAATGTAGTTCACTCGATCTGAACAACATAAAAAGTAGACTAAAAAAAACCAAAAAAAACGAGCAGAGTCTGAGGAATGTGTGGGGTGTAAATTTGTATGAGGAATCCCAGGAGCAGAGGGGAAAGAGTGTGGGACTAGAAAAAATATTTGAAGAGAGGGGAAAGAGTGTGGGACTAGAAAAAATATTTGAAGAAATAAAGGCTGAAAATTCTCAAATTTAGTGTAAGACATAAACCTACAGATTCAGTAAGCTGAGTGAATTGCAAATAGTATAAACCTGAAGAAATTCACACCAAGACACATCTAAACCAAATTTCTTAAAATTAAGGACAAAGAAAAAAATCTTAAACACAACCAGAGAGAAACAATGTATTGTGTCTAAAGAAATACCAACTTCAACAATAGATTTCTCATCTGAAACCATGGAGGCCAAAAGGAAGTAGGACACATTTTTTTTAAGTATTAAAAGAAAAAAATTCTCAACTTCTAATTCTATATTTAAAAAACATTATAAATAAATCAAAATGGAACTCTAAACAATGTTCAAGTAACCCACAGGAAAAAAGAAACAAAACAAACAGAAAACAAATAATAAAATGGCAGACTTAATCCCTAACATGTCAGAAATTACTTTAAATGATTTTAAAAATACTCCAGTTAAAAGACAGATATTGGCAGAATGGATTTTAAAACGTGACTTAAGTATATGCTGTCTGAAAGAAACTCACTGCAAACATAATGACATGGGAAGGTTGAAAGTAAAAAAAGTGGAAAAGGATATCTCATGCAAGCATTAAATTAAAAAAATCAGGAGTGGCTATATTAACATCAGAAAAAAGGTGGACTTCAGAGGAAATAAAATTACTAGGGACAAAGAGGGACATTACATAATGATAAAAAGGTCAACTCACCAAGAAGGTACAGCAACCTTAAATGTGTATGCACCAAAATGCAGAGATTCAAAATACATGAACAAAAAGTAAAATGAAAGAAATAGATCCACAATGATAGCTAGAGCTTTCAAAACCTCCCTGTCAGCAACTGAGGAGAATACTGGACAGAAAATCAGCAAGGATGCAGAAGAGTAGACCACCACCACTGACAGAATCTAATTGACATTTACAGAACGCTTCATCCAACAACAGCACGATACACGTTCTTTTCATGCTTCCATCGAACATTCAGCAAGACAAACCATATTCTGGGTCATAAACCATAGCAAGTTTAAAAGAATTGAGGTCACAGAGGGTATATTCTCAGACCATAATGTAATCAAACTAGAAATCAGTAACAGAAAGACAACAGGAAAATCCCCAAACACTTAAAAAGTAAATAGCACATTTCTAGATAACCTGTGGATCAAAGAAGAAATTTTAATTGAAGTAAAAATTGCATAGTACTGAGTGAAAATAAAAATACGACTTATCAAAATTTGTGGGATGTAGTTAGAACAGTACTGACAGGGAAAGTATAGCACTAAGTGCTTACATTAGAAAAGAGGAAAGATTGCAAATCAATAATCTTAAATTCTTATTTCAAGAAACTAGGAAAAGAAGAGCAAAATAAATGCAAAGCAAGCAATAATAAAGGTAAGAGCAGAAATAAATGAAATTGAAAACAGGAAAATTAATGAAACAAAAGGATACTTCTACAAAAAAACAATAAAATTGATAAATCCTCTAGCAAGATTGACAAAGATTTAAAAAAAAGAAAGACACATCGCCAATATCAGGAATGAAACAGGATATCACTGAGATCCTGCAGCCATTAAAAGGATAAGTCACAACAACATTATGCTCATAAACTAGACAACTTAGAAGAAATGTAACAGTTCCTTGAAAACTGCAAACTAACAAAACTCAGCCAAGATGAAATAGGTGACCTGAATAGAACTGTGTCTATTAAAGAAATTGGACCTGTAGTTTAAAAGCTCCCCAAAAATCTTAGGCCAAAATGGTTTCACTGGAGAATTTTACCAAACATCCAAATAATCCCATTTTATATAATCTCTTTCAGAAAATAGGAAAGAAACACTTCCCAATTTATTTTATGAGGCCAATATTACTCTGATTCCAAAACTAGACAAACACAGCACACACAAGAAGTAGTACAGGCAAATATCCCTCATGAAAATTCCTCAATAAAATTTTAGCAAGTTGAATCCAATAATGTATAAAAAAGAACACAAAACCATGACCAAGTGGGATTTATCCCAGGTATGCAAGCCTGGTTCAATATCCAAACATCAATTAATGTAATATGCTGTGTCAACAGGCTAAATTAAACATGTTAATTGATGCAGAAAAAAGCATTTGTCAATACAGCTGACATTTATTCATGATAAAAACACATCCTCATGAAGAATATGTGCAAAACAACTACAACTGAATGATGAAGGACTTAATGCTTTCTAAGTTCAGAACAAGGCAAGAATGCTCTAACCATTCTTATCAACATAGTACTGGATGTTCTAGTCACAGCAATAGGATAAGAAAAAGAAGGAAAAGACATACATATTGGAAAAGAAGAAATAAAATTGTCTCTGTTTGCAAATGACATGATTTTTATACATAGAAAATCACAGGGAAGCTACAAAAAAACCTAGCACTGACAAGTGAGTTCAAGAAGGTTGCAGGATACAAGGTCAACACACAAAAATCAGTTGTGTCTACATACTGACAATGCACAAATTGAGCACAAAATAAAACTTGAAATACCATTTCAAATTGCTGCAAAAAATACTTAGGTATAAATCTAAAAAAACATACACAGGATCTATACAATGAAAATCACAAAATACTGATGAAAAGAAACAAAACCTAAATATTTACAGAGACATAGTGTATTCATGGACTGAAGACTTAACATAGTAAAGATGTTCATTCTCCCTAAATTTATCTGTAAGTTTCATGCAATTCCTACCAAAATGTCAGCAAGGATTTCTTTGTAGATAGACAAGCTTATTCTAAAGTTTATAGGGAAAGGGACAGGGCCCAGAATAGCCACAACAATCTGAAAAAATGGGGAATAAAGTGAGACAAATCATTCTTCCTCGTATTAAAGCTGACTCTGTAGCTGCAGGTATACTGGCAGAGAAATAGACACATCAGTGGAACAGAATTGGGAGCCCAGAAACAAATATGGCCAATTGACTTTTGAAGGGGCAAAAGTAATTCAATGGAACTTATTCAATGAGTAGCCTTTTCAATAAGTATTGCTGGAGTAATTGGACATCCATAGGCAACTTACCTTAACTTCACACCTTATCCAAAAATTAATTCAAAATGGATCATGGACTTAAATGTAAAATTAAAAACTATAAAACTTCCATAAAAAAAGTCATAGGAGAAAACCTTTGGGACCTAGGGCTAGGCAAGGAGTTCTTAGACTTGACACCAATGCATGATCCATAATGCAAAAATTGATAAATTGGAACTCATCAAAATTAGAAACTTTTCCTATGTAAAAATTCCTATTAATGGTATGAAAAGACAAATTGCTGACTGGAGAAAATATTTGCAAATCACATATCTGACAATGGACCTGTATCTAGAATATAAAAAGAGCTCTCAAAATTCAACAGTAAAAAATACAAACAATCCTTAGAAAATGGTCACCAGACACCACTGTACTCTAGCCTAAGCAACAGAGCAAGACCCTGTTTCAACAACAACAAAAACAAACAAAATAATCAAGAGAAATGAACATGTATTTCTCTGATGAGGATATATAGCTGGCCAGTAAATACATGAAATATGTTTAATATTAGCCATTAGAGAAATGCAAATTAAATGCACAATGAGATACCATTGCATACCTATCAGAATAGCCAAAATAAAAAAAATAAAAACAACATCAAGTGGTGGCCAGGATAGAAACTGATTCACTCATGCATTGTCGGTGGAAATGTAAAATGGTACAGCCAATCTAAAAAACAATTTGGCAATTTCTTTTAAAACTAAAACTTACTATGTGACCCAGCAATTGCACGTCTTGTGTTTATCCCAGAGAATTGGAACCTTGTTTTCACCCAGATACGTGCACATGAATATTCCTAGCAACTCTATTCATACTAGCTCAAAACGTGAAACTACCAAACGTCCTCTGGTGGGTGAACAGTTAAACTATGATATGGCCATGTCATGGAATACTACTTAGCAATGAAAAATGAACGAGTTAGGTATATACATAGCAAGTTGGATGGACCTCAAGGAAATTATGCTGAATAAAAAAAGCCAGTTTCAAAAGCATCCACAGTGCATGATTCTATTTATATAACATTTGTGAAATGTGGAGATGGGGAGCAGATTAGTGGTTGCCAAGGTTTAAAGGAGGGAGGAGAGAGTAGGTAAATAAAGGGGTGGTCTTGTGGTGATGGTGCAGTTAAGTTTCTTGATCGTGGTGGTGGTTACACAAAGCTACACGTGTAATAAAGTTACATAGAGCTGTACACATACACACAAATGGATGCGTGTATAACTGGGGAAGTCGGAACAAGTTCTGTGGATTGTACCAATGTCAGTATCCTGATTTAGATACCGTACTCTCATTATGCGAGTTGTTACCATGGGAGGAGGCTGGGTGAAGGGTGCACAGAACCTACCTGTATTGTTCTTTTCAACTTCCTGTGAATCTATACAAGGGAAAGAGGTAATGCCTAGAGAGTCTTAAGAATTCAGATATCCAGGCCACACCTCATACCAATTAAATCATGACTGCCACAGGTGAGATTTAGGCATGTGCATTTTTAAAAATTCCTTCGGTGACTCCAACATGCAGCCTAGTTTGAGACCCTGTGCTCATGCATGTGAGCAGTTGTCACGTCCTCCTCCTCCCCCTCCTACAGCAGCGCTAATAGAGCCTTCCCCTGTGCCATGCACTGTCTGAAGCACTTTGCATCCATCTTCCTCCTTGACCAACAGTAATAATCACTATTCTTTATTCACTGCCATCATTAGGCTTCCTTCCCCACTGGGGACCAGGTGGCCACTGACTGGGGCTTCTGGAAGCGCAGGCAGTGCAGAGCTTCCTCATCTCACACAGTGACAGTCACCTCATGAGTGAGTTTGGCCTCGTGGCCCAGGCGACAGGGCCTGGAAGGCAAATCATGGGGCAGGCTGTGGTCTGGGGGTCAGTCTCCTTATCTTGTTTGGGCTGCTGGGTTAATGCATTTTATAATTTCTTGTGGTCTTAAAAAAAAAAGCCTCGGCTGCCAAAAATAATTGTTTATATGCCTGTGACATTGAAAAGCTTGAATCTGTCTTGGGGCCAGAGGGTGAGGAAGAGAAGGAAAATGTGTGGAATCTTGCCAAGAAACAAGCAGGGCTGCCCCACTGCACTCTCCGGGGGCACCATGCATGTAGACAGAGATGGCACCCCCAAGCTGGAATCAGAGCTGATGAGGTATGAGGAAGGCTGAGAGTGAGTCAGTGGCTTCCTAGGACTGAGAACCAAATGGCAAAAGGGGACCAAAGGGCAGAGGTGACCAAGCCACATAAATTCATCCAAGGTGAGAGCCTCCGTCACTCCCTGGGACACATTCCCTCACCGGCCCCAACAAGTCTGCTGCTGCTCTGGGCCCCAGTCTCCCTTTATGCAGTAAGGGTTGAAGTGTTGGTTTTATTTTCCTAAAGAGGATTCTCCTGAAGATCCCAAAATGGGAGTGGGGGGACTATGGTATTTGTATTAAGAGATGCAGGAGCCCTCTGATGCCTTCCCTTTAGTGAAATCACACTGACCTCCCACCTGGAGTAGAAGGAAAATCCTTTGGCCCTGGGGGGTAGCCAGGGGGTAAGGACAGACGCCTATTTCTTTAACTTCTCCTGTTTCAGACCAATTAGTCTCTGCTCTGTCGAGGTTGCCGAATTTGACACCAATCTCTTCTTAAACAGAAGTTGAAAGCAGACATTTAAATGCTGGTATCAAAATTATTGTTTTAAAAGGACACAGGCACCAGGATGGCTTAGTCCCCTTGCTTTTTCTGATTCCTGTTTCACTTCGAAAGTAAGTCGAGTCCTGCCTTAGCTGGTTGCAGGAGGCTGGGAGGGGAGGGTGAGCCGGTGGCCACTGGGCCGGGGTGCTTTGGCGGGAGGCGCTGGATCATGGGGGCTTCTTTGCTGCTTTCTGCTTGGGGCAGCACGTTCTGGGTACAGGACCTGCTGGAACCACTCTTTACTGACGCTGGGAGGCTTTTTGTCTGGAGCACCTTTTCCTTTTACTTCTCAGATGAGATTTTGTGGGGAGGGCCTCTTTTCCTGTTTTAATGACCCATTATCAACTGCAAAGTTGCCGCTAGTAAAAATATCAATTATCGCTTATGCAATACTTTTGGCATTGCTTGAAACCACATTCCATCCCCTTAACATGATAGTTGCTTCGAGCCAAAATTCAGAGAGGGTTTGAGGACAAGTTGTATACACAATCATTAAGATGGCCAAAAGAATATATTTTTATCCTGTAAATTGAATGCCAGTTAAGCAGTAGTAATTACTGCAAGAAGCTATAATTTATACTAGGGGAAATAAAGTGTTTTTTTAAAGATAAAAAGTATTGCTTTACAAGAGCCTCAAAAAAAAAAAGAAAGAAGGAAAGAAAGAATAAGAAAAGAAAAAGAAAAACACCAGTAACAAAACCCCCAAAGACTAAACTGTATAGAAATTTCAAAAACAAACCCTTAGTGTTAGAAAAACAGTGAGCCTGTACAATACCCAGAATACTTCAGACAGAGTCACACAAACTAGTTCTTAGTAATCTAGCGGTAGTGTGATCACGGATCCTGAACTTTGTTTCTTAGAAAACATTTGGGCCTTGTATTTTGGGTGTGTCTAGAATCTGCCAACACTAATGCCCTCCCTGGTCTCCCCCCAAAATTGAGAATCTGAGCAGAAATAAAGAACAGTCAGAAATTTGACTTTAACTAACCAAGAAGTGACTGTCCTAAATGTTGTGTTGCCTGGCTAAAATGTTAGCGAGAATTCTTGCCATTGGTTATCAGCTTGGACTTCTTCCCTGGACTTTGTGGGCAAAAGGAGAGAAGATTAAAGAGGACACAAGAAAGATCTCAAATATTTGAACTTTGTTGCATTGTGAAGAGGGGGCTTGATCAGTACTTGCCAAGAAGGCAGGCCAGGGTCTGTGCCGGGAAGCTGCATGAAGGCAGGTCTCGGCGCAGCATAGGAGAGCTCTGTGGCGCTGGTCCTGCCTGGGTTACCAGTGGACAGCCTGTTTCTAAGGTGATGTTCTCAGTCTGGGTGGTACACTGAACTCATGTGGGAGCCCCTGTAACACAGGAGTCAGGCCTCTTCTCCAGAGAGCCTGGTTTACTTGGTCTGTGGTGGGCCCCAGGTGTTGGTATGTTAAAGGTTTCCCAGGCGATTCCCACGTGCAGCCAGAGCTGACAGCCAAGGTGGGGAGCTTGCTAGGGCACAGGGTCCTCACCATTTCGTGGTTCTCGGGGTGTGCTGTGTGGACCAGCAGCTTCAGCATCAATTGGGAACTTAATAGAAGTGTGAATTCTCACCCCTCCTCCCACCCCACCCCTTACACCAACTGACTCAGAAACCCTGGGGTGGGGCCCGGCAATCTGAGTTTTTCCCAAACCTTCCAGGAGATTCTAACATGCACTAAAGTTTGAGAACCACTGGTCTGTGCTGCAGCAATGGTTGTCAAACTTTGGTAGGTGTTAGAATCACCTGGAAGCTCTTAAAAACCCAGATGCCCAGGCCATGCCTCATACCAATGGAATCAACATCTGGTGTGGAAGCTGTCAGGCACCAGTGTTTTCTAGGACTCTCCAGGAAGTTCCACTGTGTAGCCAATGCTTGGTATAAATTGAGCCAGGTCCCTCTTGATCTTAAGGTTCTAGAATTTGCCTCTGAAATCTGTCCTATCTCCCTAGTGTTAAGTGTCCTTAGGCAGCACATAAGCTGCCTGAGAGCTGGGAAGGGATTGCAGAGTCTCCATCCCGCCAAAGCAAGTATGGCTTCATGCTTCCGATTTACCACGTGCTCCTCAGGGAGGGCTGGCAAGGATCCTGTGCTGAGGGAATACTGTCAGACACACCTAAATAACAGAGCAGAGAGACCATAGTCCCATGGGGGTAAAACCTCTTCAGAGAAATTCTTAGGTACGGTCTAGCTATTTTTATTTTGTTTGGGGTCCATTGGTTCCATCAATTTATGAACACTTATCTACCCCTTCTGTGTGGTGAGCCCTGGGTGGGGAGGTGTAAAGAAAAAGACAAGTCCTGCCTTCGGAGAGACCTTGAGAGGGGGCTGGGTGCTTGGGGGTTCAGGCTGGATGGATCCCCTCAGGTGGAGAGGATCCGGGCGCTGCAGGGAGGAAGTGTCATGCAAGCTGGGCCTCAAGCAGGGAAGGGCATCCCAGGGCAGGTGCAGGGCGAGAGCAAAGGCACTGGGGCACTAGGATGTGGGAGTCATGTCTCAGGCCTCCCTGACCTGTGGCATGCACTTCACAGCCCTGCGCGGTGGGATGGAGGAGGACATACTCTCACCCCGCCCCCACTCCAGCCTCTTGGGCTGGGTGGAAAAGCCAAGATAATTAGGTCATAAAGCCCCGGATATGTGGTTTTTAAGGAAAGGAAATGGGGAGTGGTTATTAGGAACAGGAAACAGTCTGTCCTTAGGGTGTCTGCTGCCTGGAGCATCCTGTGCCTTTGGATATCCCTGAGGGGTCTTTGAACTTTGGGAGTAGCAGGTTCCTGCAGGTCAGCTAATCCCCTCGTCTGCACTGGCCTTTGAAGGGGATGGGAAATGCTGGGGGCTGGTCTGCACTGCCCATTAAAACTGGTTTCCACTGCCCCTAGGAGAATTGGTGGCCAGGGTTACCTCTGAGGAGGGCGCTGGAGACCTAGGAAGCTAGTAAGGGGGGAGAGGGGGGCTCAATTTTCATCTTATAGCCTTTTGTATTCTTTGAATTTCTTCCATGTGCTTACTTTAGCTACTCAATAAATTAACGCGTGTGACAAGCCAGGCTTTCTCCTACTGGCCGAGAAAAACACTCCTGAGAAATCCATCAGTCGCAGTTGTTTGTCCGTGGAAAGCCTATATAAATCTCAGCTTCCAAGGAATCAAAGTTGCTAAATCTAGGTGGAATTGAAAATAATCATGTCTAGTTAAGGGATGTCAGCAGTTAAAAAGGGAAACAAAAGTACTCACTGTGTGTTGTTTCTTTGGGGGGAAAAAAGGCTAATACAAAACCAATTTACCTAGAGCATTTCTTCTAAGTAATTATTTTTAAAAGATGTTGTTTTGAGAGCTGTGAGGTTTACCAAAACAAACCAAATTTCATCCTGAAGTCCAAGAAGGAGCTTTGAATGATTCCTAATTTGATGTCCCTTTTGGAGCTGCTGTGGCTGGGTTGGGTGAAGGTAGAACCTTTGAAGTAGACCAGAAAGCTGGTTTCAGATCAGCACTTGGGGTACACGGGTGCCTGGGAGGTTTACTGTGGCCTGCTCTAGGGCCTGGGGCAGGTCAGTTCTCTCACAGGTTCAGGAGCAGCAAGAGCCCTTGAAGTCTCAAACCCCGTGGCCCTTTAGAGCCTGGGTCTCAGCTATACAAGGAGTTAACATCCTGAGCAGCCATCTCCTGGCAATTTGTGTTTAACGTGTAAAAGTTTAACACATTGACCGCCACAATAGAAAAAAATTTTTTTTTCCTTGGGGCCACAGTGTTTTATTACAAAAATAGAATAAAAACTTTGAAAACAAAATGATCCTTTCTAATTTAATGAAAAATGTGTTATTTTTTATTGTTTTCTGTGTGTGAGTTGTATGCAACTTGAAAAATAGTTCACGCGGCTCCCAAGGGGAAGAGACACGTGAGTTACATATGCTTCACAAGGCCCCGGGTACAAAACTAGCATGAGTTAACTACAAATCACATGGCAGTTAATGTGTTGAGGCTGTGGTCCCCAAATCCCGGGCTGCAGACCGCTACTGGTCTGCAGCCTGTTACGGACTGGGCTATAGAGCTCTGCCACACCACCCCCCTCACCTCTCCCCCCACCCCACCCCCATCCATGGAAAAATTGTCTTCCGTGAAACCTAGGAACCCAGGGGGCTGCACAGCAGGAGCTGAGTGGCAGGTGAGTAAGTGAAGCTTCATCTGTATTTATAGCCGCTCCCCATCACTGGCATCACTGCCTGAGCTCCACCTCCCCCTATCGGGTCCATGGAAAAATTGTCTTCCATGAAACCGGTCCCTGGTGCCAAAACGGTTGGGGACTGCTGTGCCAAGTTACCAAAAAGGGGAGGATGGATAAATATTCCAAAAAACTTCAGAGCTCCCCACCCCACACTCCCTGCCACTATTCCCAAGCCATGCTGTGCCCACTCTATGTCTCACCATCCTGGGTTTGTCAGTCTTCCTCTCCTATCCTTGACCTTGGAGCCTCAGGTGAATAGTGGGAAGGTCGGAGGGTATCTGATACTATTAACATCTCAGGCCTGTGCTTCAGATAAGAGAGGTATCCAAGAAGAAGGGGACCAACCCTGAACCCTCCTCCTGAATGTCAAGAGTCTCCAAGTGCCTCCAGGGCTGGCTCCAGAGGACAGAGGTGTGGTTGCTTTACACTGGCCCAGGGAGAGCTCCTGGCGGCTCCCCTAGCACCTGTTCTCCCAGATGTCATGTCCATGCCCTCTTACTAGCAAGTCCCAGTGCCCCAAGAGCAGAGGTTGAGCCCCTCTGGGGCCCCTGATTTCCACCTCTAACTCCAAGAAATATTTTCCTGCTGGTTTCAAGCATCATGGGGTGGACACATGTAGGTCATGGTGTCCTAAAGGGTCCTTGCCAGCTGCCACACCTGCATGGGTACCAGGCCTTTGCCGTCCTATAGGTGTGGGTGCAGATTTCATCCTCAGAGGGCAGTGCCATGCATGGACGTTCAAAGCACGGACTGCCCAGGCTCAGATTATGCTTGACCATTGACCAGCTATTTGATTTTGGGCAAGCTTCTCAACTTCTCTTAACCTTGCTTCCCTCATCGGTGAAGTGGGGATAACAACAGTGAATTAGAGAGATAATGTGCGTAACAGGGAGCACCTGGCACGTTGGAAACAGTTCTCTCTTCTTTCCCAGATACTCCCCGCTCCATGGGCATGAGGACCCCACGGTATGGCATTTCCTTTCTCTGCGTTCTCAATGTTATTTCCACTCTCAGAATCCCGTTCGGTATCTGTATTGAGGGAGGGCCCCACCTTCGATTGCGCCTTAGATGCGTGTCCCACAGGCACACGAATGCTTAGCACTGTGCCTGGCACGTGACAGGCAGTGGAATCCACGGTGGTAGAGGAAAAACAGCATGAATGGAAAGGATTAGGGTGTCTCTGGAGGCCCTCCAAATGCCTTGGGTTTCCCCAGGCTCGGACCAGGAGTGTGTATCCCTGCCTCTAGGGGAGTGTGGTGTACAAAGCCTGTGGCGGTGATACTAGCGTCATTTTTGCTCTACCACCCTTGCCCTGTCAGCCGCCATGATGCCCGACACACCTACCATCATAATCACACCTCCAGACAGATGTGCTGAGGTGGATAATGTTAAAATGCAAAGTGCTTTGGGGGCAAGGGGAGGTTTCTCTGAATCAGGGACCTCCATGAGTGACAGAAGAAGGCTGGTAACCCGGGTGCAGGATGTCATCGAGGGGCTGGGTACTGGAGGTGGGGAAAGAAAGAATCACAACCCCCTCTCCTTCTCTGTGTCACCACCACAGAGCTCGGGCTGTGCAGACCCCAGTGGTTGCATTGAATGGGGAGACTGACCTTGACCTTCTCATGTGCTTGTCTCTGTAGCACTCCGCAGGAAACAGATACTTAAGACTTGGAGTGGCTGTGATTTCCCTAAAACTGAGAAATTGCTCTCCACTTACACATAATTTTTGCCATGCGTTGTTAGCAGCCGGTTCCTGCTTGACATCTGGAAGGTAGGCTATATTAGCCTGGGGTTTCCATCTCTGAGAAGTTTTAGCCGTCTTTCCATTTCCTGCTTAATTCTGGTCCTGGGCTGGCAGCACCATCAGACGAATCAGCGTCTGGGCTCAGAAGCAGGAAACGTATTCTTCTCACTCGCGCCAAATCTCGCCGTGTCCTTCAACAGTGTCGGCAACAGTGAGATGCTGACAGTGCTCCACTCTGACAGTCTTCCCTTGGCAGAACCTTGGGAGCACATTTCTCTAAAGAGCAACACTTTGTACTCTTTGACACCACTGTGTTCTTGCTTAATAAGCTGTGCAACGGTCTTCCTGTAGCGTCACCCTGGAACCAAAGTCCTGGCTTGGTTCCCCCTGCCGTCCACAGAGCACCCTCGGCAGACTGGGAGGGGTAAGTGGAATCACAAGCTCAGACCCCTTCATGCCATCTGCCCCTGCGACCTTGAAACCCTCCCTGTACCCCATGTCTGCCTCCGACAGATACAGTCAGGCCTGAAGAAAAGCCCAACATGCAACTTGGCGGGGTCGGGGTGTGCACCAATGCCTTGTTGGGTGCTGCGATGTTTGGAACCAGAGGGTGTCTGCACAGCTTCCCCGGGTTCTGGACCTCAGCAGCTCACATGGGGCCTTTGCTGGGAGCGATTCTACCTCCTGGGCCAGAGGGGACCTCAGAAGGGAGGACAGCTTGGGGACCCAGTGACACTCATTGTGTCAGTGGTTAGTTTTAGAAGAGCTCAGTGCTTTTGCGAAGTCGTCTTCTGAAGTAAAAATTATGTTTCCTCAATAAATGATCTTCTTTTAATAAAGCTAAGGAGAGCCTTACAGAGCTTTTTAGCATTAGAATTATCTCCCTCGTTCTGCCTCATTAAATCTCACCATTCACTCTTTCAGCTGGTGAAGGCACAAATCTTATGCCCTTCTTTGACTCAATTTATTTGAAACTGAGAACGTCCAGATTTAATTGCATATAAGTGGCATTCATAAGAAGGCATGTCAGGAATCCCTCTTGCTGTTGGAGGTTGTGTGTGCCCTCCAGACATCTGTCACTGCCTAGAGAACATTCCTTCCTGGATGCTGTGCAAAGATTTTGAGATCTTCAGATTCTTCACTTCCAAGAAATCCACCACGGCTCGGGATTTGGAGGGTTTTCATAGATGGCACCATCAGCACAGCCATTTTGGAGGATAAAGTGGGTATAGACTATGGTCCTACAAAGAGTCAGTGTGAGATAACATGAGAACATTTCCCTTTTCTGAATGCCCAAAGCTTTCAGCTTCTGATGTCTGCACGTGGCCACTAATGGTGCCCCATATATGTCATCAGGTTGTCTAATTTCTCCAAGTATCTGTAAGTAATTTGTGGGCACAGATATACTCTTATACCAGTGTGCTGACATCCACAGCTCCTAGCACAGTGGCCGTACTCAAGTTAGCCAAATTGAATTATCACCTACACCTGTGTGGTCCGGCATGTACGCAATTAGCCACCTGTGGCTATTTAAATTTCTTTTAATTAAACTGTGATAAGATCAGAACTTTAGTTCCTCACACTAGCACATTTCAAGCACTCAGTAGCCACATGTGGCCAGCGACCACCATATCAGCACAGATAGAGATTTTTCTGTCATCACAGAACATTTATCAGACAGCACTGGCCTGGACTATATTCCAATGGCCTGCTGACTTGTCTGTGATTCCCACCAGACTGTGGGCTTCCTGCAGGGCCTGTGCATGTCAATGCTGTGTACCTGGTGCCCTGCAAAATGCCTGGTACAAAACGGTGCTCAATCTACTCTTCTTGAATGAATGAATAGCAACTATACCTTAAATTGCACTTAGCCTTCTAGATCAAGAATCATGAAATTATTCCAATCTGAGCTGGAAAACTTTCAATAGTTACCTGGTTCAAGCCCCTCAACTCTCAGCTAGGAAAGTGGAGACCCCAGAGGTTAAGAGCTTTGCTTAACATCCCCATGCTGATTGGTGGCAGATCTTTAACATTAACCGTGACCTCTTTCTCCTTGGACCATCACTCTTGGCAGCAAGGAAGATGTTTTAAAATGACTATTTGAAAGAAAGTTTCCTTAAGCTGATCAAGTTTGCCTACCTATGAGTAATCTAGAGCAAATGTATTCAGTGTACAAATAGTACCATTTCCGTTGAATTTGGCAACAGGGTAAAGGTGCCCACATTGTAAGTAATATTTAACACTGTTGGAAGTCCTATCCAATTTCATAAGGCAAGAAATAGAATATAAATACGGAAAGGGACAAGGTGAAGTGACCATTATCTGTAGATTATAAGAGAACCATCAGACAAACTATTGGAACCAGTAAGTGTTTATCATGGTGTTGTGTTGTAAGACAAACATGCGATAATCTGTGGTTTTCCTGTGTACAAGCAATAATCAATTATAGAAGAATAAAAAGCAGATCTCATTCCCAGCATCAACGAAAGGTGTGAAATACCCAGGAATGATGCTAATAAGAAATGTAAGACCTTCATGATGCAAACTACAAAACCTTGCCAAAGGTCATGCAAGCAAACCTGAAAAAATGAAGAGGTGCCCCATGTCCCAGCATGGCAGGACTCAAAATTTTAATGATGCCATTTCCCCCCTAATTAATGTGTTCAGAGTAATGCCAAATTAGAATGACTTTTTATAGAATTTGACAAACCAAAATCATATGGAAGAATAAAGTTCCCAAAATACCTGAGATAATTCTAGGGGGGGAAAAAAAAAAGACTAAAGCAAGGAAGGAAAGAGCATTATAAGCTCATTACTTCCACTCACTCCCCTTGTCCTAACGGGCAGAGATTTTTCTTAACACGCTATAGCATTTTCATCTGAATCAGCATTGTTCCCTCTAAAATAGTCACTTTGGGCAGCTATGTCCTTATTCCATCATTATAGCCATCATCCTAATTGGCTTCAGCACCACCCCCACCCCTGATAGAATGTTTTCCCAGATGTTTAGTCACAGATGAAGAAACTGAGGCTCCAAGGTACGATGTTACTTTTGCAAGAGGCGGAGTTGGAATTTTCATCCAGGTGGGTCTGGCTCCAAAGCCAGGGCTGCTTCTAGGTGAGAAGGGGGAGTTTATATCACCCTCACTGGCTGCTGACATATTTTCATCAAAACTGTCAGAAGATCAGAGGCTGGCTGGGGCGTGGAGGTGGCTGCTGTGTTGCACACGTCCACGTAGAGCAGGCTGTGCTGAGAGAGGGGCAGACTGAGCAGCTGGGCTGGTGCCTGATGTGGCCAGTGTGGCCCAGAAACGGGGTTTCAGAGAAAGCAAGCTGGCCAGGAGTGCAGGTTCTAGCCTGTTGGATGACTTAAGCAAATCTCTCCACTTGTTCAGCCCATAAAGGTACTCGTCAAGAACCAGGGAAATGATGACTGCTCCTGCCCTTGTTTTATTGGGAGGCTATGAAGACACAGTAGGTGAAAACGCTTAGGCAAAATGGTAATGGCCCGATGGTGCTGCATCTTGTACAGAGTGAGGGTCTAAAATATGGGTAAGAGGTGAAAATAATGTGGTCAAAATTATCGTTGAAAATCACTTAGGAAGGTACCACGTCAGACAGCTGACACCGTGTCTAAGTCCCTCATGCCCAGTCTTCCTGCCACTGTTGGAACTGGCAGCCGTTTCCTAGAACATCAAATAAAATTTAAGCTTGAATATCAAGACTCCACATTCCATGCCCGTGTTGTGTGAAAAACGTGTATCATGAACCCTCGAATCACCCTCCGTGTGGTGCTGTGCTCACAGTGAGACCCCCTGAGCAGGGCAGATATACAGCTTTATCACACATCCTCGCAGGGCGTCAGCAAGACACACACTCGCTGACTAGAAGAGGGAACAGAATTGCCCATGTTTCATCCTTTTTCTTTCTTTCTTTTTGTCTTTATCTCCCTCTCTCAACACAGTTAGTTGAATTTTTGTTAAGTGAAAAGTTAAAAGCCCACTTGATGTGAATCTTCAATGTGTGGAGATATATGTACTTGTGTATGTACGCACACCCACAACAACCCAGCAAGGCTGCTTCGAGGGGAGGCTGTACCTGACTCTCACACACCTCACATCAAAATCTCATATATATAAATTCAAGAACTTGAGTGATTTTTGTCATTTCAGTACTCTGGTTAGCTGAGCGAGACAGTATGTATTGTATGTGTGTTGTCCACTGTAGCAAAGCACACTGAACACCAACACTGCGCTGATCACTGTTTACCCATTGGTGATTCAGAATTTTGTGATGTTTTAGGATTATTCTTATTGACATGATACCATGTGCATTCGAAATATAGCTAACTCTACAGCAACCCCCAGTCCTCTCTGGTAGTGAGTTGCATTATTGCTGAATCCCTGAAAGCTGTGGGCTCATTTTCCTATGGGAGGAAAGAAAGAAAAAAAAAAACAAGCAAAAATCCTTCTCTGGGGTAAAAGGATTTTGATGCTATTGTTTCTTATTTGTTTTATTCTCCATAAATGGGGTTATTGATTATCATAATTAGCCCTAGATTTCAACCTATTGTAAATGAGTACACCCTGTTATCCTCCATGTAGCCCTCCTAGGGGAGGTTCTTGAGTAGCTCAAGACTGAGAGGTACTGACAGTGGAGAACTTCCCCTGTAGTGCAAAGCTGGCCTGTTAATTATTGTTATGTTAATTAATAATAACTAATATGAGTCTCCCTACTATTTCCTAGAAACTACCATGGGCCATCCTGTTACTGTGGCATCAATAAACATCTATTGAATAGGGTTTGCTGGGCAGTGTGCCCACAGGATTGCCGAAGTAGGGCCCGGGCCAGCCCCCAGGCCCCTGAGGGAAAGACGATGTTCACAGGAGCCCGGGTTCATCCTCCCACCCCGGGCATTCATTTCACACACCCAGCCAAGACCACTCTGAGGTGAGGCTGGACCTGACTTGTGTACCTGACATCAAAATCCCAAACTTCCGAGAGACAGGTCGACTCAGAGCCAAGTCAAGCTGAAGCTCCCCAAGTGGCTGATGTACCGAGTCTAGAGCACCTACCCATCTGTGGCTCGCAAGATGTGGGGCGAGGCCAGGCGGGGTTGAGCATTGTGGGAATTCTCTCAGAACTCCCTGAACGCTGTGCTTTGGATTTCCCGAAGCAAATATAGAAGAGGCGTGTTATTTTTGTTTTAAGATAAAATCAACTCAAGGCCATTAAGTGATTACTGTGCTGATAAACCTGGGCCACATGTGACACAGGCCCATCTGTGCCCTCAATCCCACGGTCACTTAAAATGACTGTGTGTACTTAACGCTACACGTTTTTGTTAAATACAACGTTGCCAGAAATAATAACTGCCCTGGGACATAAACTTAAAATAACATGGGTTTTCCAGTCAAGTAATCTTTAATTTAAACTAAAAATAGCCTAAAGAGTAGTTTACGTGAAGCTCAAGTATCAAGACACCCAGCCCAGTGCTAGTTCATTGAGCTGTAAATTTATGAGGCACTTAGTTAGCACTTGAACATTTTAAACCAGATCAAGCGTGATCTATACTAGAAACAAGCTCCAGAAACCCAAGAGCCGCAGTCGGCTGGTCTTGCTGACTGGAGCATTCCTTAGGGAAGTCCCCTCACGCTAACGGCGCCACGTGCTCCTGGTCGGTCAGATCCCCATGAGGAACACAGTATTGTTGACAGCACAGTCAGCTTTTCTGAGCACTTTTGTGACCATTCTTTGTGTCTCCTGAAAGACCAGCTTCCCTGGCCAGGAGCGTCTGGCAGTGTGGGGCGAAAGTGCCTCTTTCATTTTGTAATTGATTTGAACACCAGAGAAAACTTGGAAGCGGTCCCAAGTATCACATTCCTCCGTATATGGTGAGACTGTGCTTCCAGGGCTTGGATCTCCTCTGAATGTGGTTTTCCAAGCAACATCCTTCTTGTTTGAAAAACCCATCTGGTGGCTGCTCGAGGGATCCCAGCCAGGGAGGATGGGAGGCGGCTTGTCAAGGTGCAAAGATAGAACAATTAATTCTTGCATTGAACATCCATAGGATTGCCAGATTCTCCGGGTTTGACGAGGTTTCACCGCCGGAGGTGGCAGATGCCTCTGATCCTGGCCACATTGTTGGTAGTAGGGAAGGAGGTTTTAGAGAATTCCTGTAGGGAGAATTGAGGTTCTCTTAAGGGACTTGCACATTTCTGAAGATGAGATACTGCTATATCTATTTGGTGAATGTGCAGATTTTATAATGTTTGACATGTTTTTAACACCGCAGCTAGGGAGACCCTCTTTACTTTGGGCTGTACCACAAGAACGGGGTTTTCTATGATGGAGGATTTGAGGGACAGGTGACCCAGGAGCAAGTGGAACCCCTGTTTAAGTTCCCGGATGATTTTCCCGAGGACCCAGCTCAGGATCCCAGAACCTTAGGCTTCCTGAAATCATTAATGTTCCTTAAAGAGGCAAAACATTTCTTTCTCTTAGGCTTATGTCCCTAAATGTTGCACATCATTGATACAACTAAGGCCTTGAATTTGCTTCATTATTCCAAGGGCAAGACCACGTTCAAAATAGAGACCGTGGCCTGTGACTCAGATTAGGATTCCAGGGTCTGTGGGTTGTGACCCTTGTGGAGGGACATCCCTTAACGCTGAGTAAGGACCACACCTGCCGAGGCTAGAGACAGAGCAGTTTGACCTGGTCCACGTGCGATGGTTACACTTTATCATTATAAGATGGAAGCTGGAGCCACTTTTTTCATGAGACATTTTATTTCTGTAATGTCTACACATTTAGCAGAGTTTATTGAAATCCATCAAAATTTTCAGAAGATCTACCTATTTAAAAACTCTATTGCCAGTTTTATTTAAAGATATAAAAGCAAACCCCTAAATAAAATTTAAGGTTGTCAACTTTTGATGTCCTATGTTAAATGCGCTTGAAAAGCCAGTCAGTTCCTTCAAAAGTTAACATGAAAGAGAGAGAGAGAGAGAGAACAGGTAGAAAAAAATTAAAAGCTGGTTTCATTTAACATAATGTCCTGAAGGTTCATCCATGTTGTCACATATTGCAGAAATTCCTTTCTCTAAGGCTGAATACTATTCCATTGTATGTATATAAAGCATTTTATTTATCCATTTGTCTGTCCGTGGACGTTTAGGTTGTTCTTGGCTATCGTGAATAATGCTGCAATGAACCTGGGAGTGCTAATATCTCTTCAAGATACTGATTTCAATTCTTTTGCGTAAATACCTGGAAGTTGGATAGCTGGATCATATGGTAGTTCTGTTTTTAATTTTTTGAGGAACCTCCATACTGTTTTTCCACGGTGGCTACACTATTTTGCATTCCTACCAACAGTGTACAGGGGTTCTAATTTCTCCACATCCTTGTAGACACTTGTCATATTTTGTGTTTTTTATAATAAACCTCATGAGAAGTATTGGGTGGTATCTCATGGTGGTTTTGATTTGTATTTCCCTTATGATTAGTGATATTGGGCACCTTTTTATGTACCTGTTGGCCATTTGTATGTCTTCTTTGCAGAAATGTCTATTCAAGTCTTTAGCCCATTTTTTGATCAGATGATTAGTTTTTTTGCTATTGAGTTGTAGGAGTTCCTTGTATATTTTGGAAATTAAACCCCTCACATTATGCTAAATGAAATAAGCCAGTCACAGAAGGAAAAATGCTGCATGATTCCACTTATATGTCTAAAATAGTCAGATTCATAGAATCAAAGAGACTGGCAGTTGCCCGGGGAAAGGGGGAGGGGGAATGTGGAATTGCTAATCAGTGGGCATCAAGTTTCAGTTAAGCAAGATGAATAGGTTCTAGAGATCTCTGTACAACATTGTAACTATAGTTAACAGTACTGCATTGTATGCTTAAAAATTTAAGAGGGTAGATCTCATACTTAGCACCATAAAATAAAGTTAAAAAAAATAAAGTGAACCTCAAAAAAAATAAACAATTCATACTGAGAGTAAACGTAAAAACAATGTATTTTGTGTGTGAAGGATGAATGTATTTTAAAAAAAAAAACTTTTTATTTGTAACAGAATTTTTTAAAAAACTGAATGGAAATTGTTTTCCCACGTACTTGTATATAAACAAACATTTTCTGTTGCCCACCCCTCCAAAAAAGTAAAAAGCTGAGTAATTGCATTGAAAAATAGGATTTGCTTTATTTAGCAAAGTGAACCTTGAGAGTATATCTAAATTATTCTCACTGGCCGAGATTTATCTGATAATTTTGGGGGTCTTCCTTTAACCCTACTTGGATGGATACCTGACATCTGGGCAGCAGGAGAGTGAATCTAACTAGAGATGGTTTTTAGTATTCTTTTGAACAATCTGCCACTGCACTAAACTAACACACTTGTCATGGATATGGTTTCTCCAATATTTTTGGCACTTTCTTAAGTATTACACACATAATCGATTTGCTAAATATTTACCGAGTGCTTGCTATGTGCCAGTTACAGCTGGAGAAGCTGCCCGCAGGGAATCAGGTGAGTTGGAAGAGCCTGTAGAAGCTCTCTTTTCTGACATGATAGTAGTCAGTTGACCAATTAACCAAAAAAATTGGTTCAAGTGGAGCAACAAAAAGAAATTATACTTAGGTACTTTAAACATTTTCTTTTAACTTAAGCTAAGAAAATAATAATTTTTCCACCAATTTTGTGATGGAAAGGGAAAGCCTTTTGTTTGAGGGTGAGTGTCTGCCAGTTGGACTTCCACGTCACCTCCCTCACACAAAGCACACCTGTAATGAGAGTTTGAATCCAATTTCTTTTATATATATGTGCATGTGTATATGTACAGGAACATCAAAGACTCTCATGAAGCAGCCTGGGAGCAGATTCTTACGATTTATTCCTCATCTTACAGTTGTCTTGCCCACACCTAATTTGACAGCAATCTATTTTAGCTACTAGCTACATCAGTTTGCACGAAAACAACTTTGCTTTTGTCCTCATATTTTATTTGTTTAACCCAATATGTAACCACACGTATGAATTGAAATAACACGTACCACTGACATCAGTAGATTGAGAATAAATACACTCGACCCTTGGTCAGCACGCCCTCCTCCACTGATGGGAGCAGACACGTGTGGGCAATCTGCTAGCCCAGAGAGGGCCCTGCTGGCCCAAAGATCCAGGACCCAGGACACACAAGCATTAGGCAGTGTGCCTTTCAAAGGACGTGGATGGCTTCAGCTGTTCCGACTCCACGTGGGGGATGGCCAAGGGAAGATCTCAGTAGGCAAGGGCACGGGGGTGGCCTGCAGGGTGTGTAGAGAAGACAGAGTGGGCCTCTTTTGGAGAAACACCAGCGTTAAGCAGCAAGCAGGGGAGTTGATGAAAGATGCTCAGGGACTTATTAGGCAAACCAGGAAAAGGTAGCTCCAGGGAAGCATTTAGAACCTCTTCATAATCATCTCCATCTGTGCTCATCTCTTTTCCTGTGCTGGCAGTGATCTGAGGTCAGGGATAGTATCTTGTGCACCATTATATGGTCTCTTTTTGGTCTGTTACTTGGCATGTGGTAAATAAATATTTTTGAAGGAAAGAAAGTGCATGTATTTTTTTTTCCACTGGTATTGTAGACAGAGAACAGGTATCTTTATACATATTAGGTCTCTCACCTGGAAATCACAGGTCAGCAAACTGGGCCATCAGATCTTCTGCATCTCAGCTTACCCCAGTGAGGGGATGTGTGCGAACTGAGAGCATCGTTCAGTTCACAGTGTGTGGCCAGCCACCCATGCCCAGACAGGTGTCCCTCTGGTACAACTGGGTGGGGAAGATGACAGGTATTATTTTGTTGGACCCAGGTATGGTGATGTGAAAAATAGAAAAGCTGCAATTTTTCATGAGTTTGAAGACTTGAATCCAAGACAAATTCTAAAAGCCTTGGATGGTTCCCAGTGGCTCTTAACACACTCACTTATCTCTAAGGAACAAAAACACCTAGACTCTTAACATTGGGATATTTAGCGTGAGAAAGCAAGCCTAATCATCAGAAGCTTGGAGTTTAAGAACTATAATGTCACAGTTATTATAATTATTTGTTAATTTATTATTATTTAGTGAATGTTATTCGTGTCTATTATTTGCTGAATTGGTCTTCATTCACTAGGTAAGTAAATCCTCACCCTCTATTTCTCCATGAACTCAGAACTGTTGATCTTCTCTGTGAGGACTGGTATTACCCTATGTCACCTTCGGTATTTAAGACTTGCTTTGAGTTAACGTCATACGCTAGCGTCTGGAGCATAAGTGTCCCTCTCTCCTTCTCCTCGGACAGCTTGGGAATGAACCATGATGACGACCATTCGTCCTGCGCCGGCAGGTCCCACATCATGTCGGGAGAGTGGGTGAAAGGCCGGAACCCCAGCGACCTCTCCTGGTCGTCCTGCAGTCGAGATGACCTTGAAAACTTCCTCAAGTAGGTCCTTGAATCATTCTAATAAAATCCATACAATAAAAAGTACTTCCAAAAGAGAGAATTAAGTGTGAGAAGGAGAAATGAATCTCTCTGAATTCTCAGCTGGCCTGAAGAGGTGGTAGGACAGAGTCTCCTGTAACTGGCAAGAACATCTTCCCTCGTGTGCGTTTGGTATGATGTGCTGCTTCCCTTGAGAGGCAGGAAATCTGCCAGGGAGGTGGGGAAGGAGCGTGTTTATCTCGCTGCTACTTTCTTTCCACAAGGTATCTGCACCATTCCAGTCTCAGATTTCTGTGTAAAAATTGGCCATCTGGTTTCATACCTTTGTCCAAATAGAGTCTGTACCCAGGAACAATGCAGATCAAGACCTCAGAGCTGTACGGAGTTGATGTACAGACCCTGATCACTTCATACTTAGTCATGATGCTATGTACATGTTGTGGAGATGGCAGTGAGCCACCAAGTCTCACCTGCACGTGAGCTTTGCAGTGCAATAACACATTCGGGTGCCCAGTAAATTCAGGGTCTTCTAGGTCTTCTTTCATGACGTTTCCTGTTGATGGGGAAATCATTTCAGTGGCTTAAAAATGAACTCGTTACTTTTAATATAGTCTACTTCTCACTGAGGATTTGTTATCACCAAATCTTAATTGTTGTAAGCTCCCCGCCATTATTTCACTTTACCCGGAAGGGTCAGCACAACACGATAGGGCATTTTCATTTGCTCACATACACCATGCTGGTCCCACTGCTGACAAGCGGTATGTGTCTGAACCCGGGAAAGGTGAACTAGTGTCAGCCTGTGTGTACTTGCATGCGTGCAACTCTTTCCCTCAAAAATCTTGGCAAGTGGCTAGGTTTTCTTTTTACAGCCATCTGCCTTGTTTTAGGAATTGAAAAACAAAAGCATTTAAGTATATAACCTCCTAACAGAGCAACATCCTCACACTTCTCAGTTCAGTGTTTTAAAGATACACCTCTCATTGTAAATGAACGTTCCCATGCTGGTTGAAATTCTGAAGTCCTTGGCAGATATGGCACCGGCCAGCTTTCAGTGGTGGCAGAGGGTATAGTCAGGGGAGACACCAAGTCCAGTGAATCTACTAAGGTCCAAAAAGCACTCGAAGAGAATCTGTGGAGTTGGAATGAGCACTTTGATTTTATTTAAAATAAAACAAAACAACCCTACCTTGTACTTTATTCCTAAGTAACTTTTGCTCAAAGCCATATTCTAAGAAAATATCACAGTAATCTATTTCGAAAGGATTTTCATCAAAGAAAGCTTTCAAACTCCCCAAGAAAATCTATTAGCCTCATGGGTGTTATTCGCAGGCCCCTCTTGAGTCACCAGGCGTTCATTGTCTTCAGAGCAAAGAGCCGCATCCGGCCATGTAGAGAAAGAGCAGAATCCATGTGTCTAGTGCCTGAGTCCTTTTCCCATAAATAATTTGGAGAGATATCTTTCTTGGTGATGAAGAAACAAAAACCCGGGCAGTGTATTTCCAAGTCAACTTGTCTCTTGGCTGTTTCAGGTCCAAAGTCAGCACCTGCTTGCTGGTCACGGACCCCAGGAGCCAGCACACAGTGCGCCTCCCGCACAAGCTGCCAGGCATGCACTACAGCGCCAACGAGCAGTGCCAGATCCTGTTCGGCACCAATGCCACCTTCTGCAGAAACATGGAGGTATGCAGCCATGAGAGGGCAGCTCAGGACAGAGCATGGGCTCAGCCCTCCCTCAGCAAGCCTGACTTCTGCTGGAGGACATGGATATTCACACTCAACACATGCAAACGCACACATGTACCTATATACATGTGTGCGCACACACACATTCACATACACAGACATGCACATACACACCCTCACAGGCATTCGTACACGTACCCCCCCAGATAGCCCACGTGCATACACACCCACACATGCAGTTGCATGCACATATCTACACAAGGCAGTTTTGCAGGGGATACTTTAGGGTTACTAGCATGAAAACCTTAGGACACTAGAGAAAAGCAATTAACTCATACTTGGAAGTGATAAATTGTCACCTGACTTCCAACCCTGCACAAATAAGGAAGAGAGCTAAAGACTGTTAAATGTTGGAAAGTATCAGATTGAGGAAATTTAACAAGTAATAAATTGATTGTGTGTTAATAGTGATAATAACCCCATTAAACAGTTACCATTTATTGAACAGTGCCCATGGGTTTGGTCCTAAGCTTCCAACACATGTAGTTCCAATCAGTCCTCACCTCAGCTCCCTGGATTCCATCCTAGTTGACAGATAGTGACACCAAGTCAAGCTAAGTGATCATTCAAAATGGCTTCATTAGTAGGCAGTAAAGCAAGGATTTGAACTCAAGCCTCTTCACCCCCAGAGTGCACACTTTTTCATGGTGTGCAAACAGCAAGGTCCATGGCTTGCCAGGTTGTAGAGGTGGGGGTGCCAAAAGGGACATGCTGGGGCCTGGGGCGGGGCAGTCTCCCTGCACATGGCCATCTGTATAGCAGACAGGGAGGCCCTGGCCCCAGGGAAGGCCAGAACAGCCTGCAGTGCAGCTGGCACTGGGCAGTGGGACTCAGCTAGAGGGGCAGAGCCTGCACCATCCTGGGGCAGGAGAAGAACAGAGCAAGGGACCCAGCTAGGGATGTGTGGTACTCAGGAGCCAACCTGGGGCAGTGGGCCTGAGGGAGGGCTGTGCCAGCACTGGTGCTCAGGAGCACATCTAGTGTCAGGGAGGATGCATGGAGCAAGAACTCAAGATGGGACCAACACCAAGGCACACAGGTACACGAGGAGCTGCCTCCAGAATGAGACCCTGGGATGCCGGTTAGTTAGCCTGGACTCCCAGAGATGAGGTGCTGCCTCTTGAGTGCTTCCTGTCTCAGCATGAGTTGGTTTAGGAAACTGGGGCAGTACGTGCAGGGGGGCATTGCCTGCCATTATGTGGGGTACAGAAAAGGGCAGCACCTCAAAATCAGTCTGGTGCCTTCTGCTGGCTCTTTCCCCAAAGGATGTTTACCCACAGCATGGTCTGGTTACTTCTCTGCCATTCCCCTGGGGAGTGTGCCAGCAAGGGTCACTTCCAGGGGACCAGTGGGAAGCTGCCCCCCACTTCAGTCCCCCACTTGGTGCCTTGTACCTCCCGCCCCCAGCAGCAGGGTTGACAGATGCTGGGGAGATGTGGTGAGCCCAGGATTTATCATCCCCAGGTCTCCAGCAGCCCGACACGGTGCCGATGCTCCCGTCAACCCCTGTGTGGCGTGACTGCTAAGGCTCTTGTCCCCATACCCAGTGCCTGCAAGAGGCATCTGTTTGCCTGTCCCCAGCTTTTAGTCCCTAAAATGAATTGATGGCACAGATATGTCAAGAGAGAGCCAGTTTTCAGGGCTCCTTTGATTGCATGCAGGCAACACGAGATCGTGTGGAAGGGATGCCTAGGAGGACACTGAGCATTCAGGAAGAGCAGAAGGGCCCTGGGCACCCCACGTGGGGAAGAAAGTGCTCAGCTGAGTCAAGGGGCACAGAGTGGCCACTCTGCCACCGTGGGCTGGTGAGACGTGGCAGGCCAGGCTGAGCTGGCCCTGAGGGGTGGGATTAAGTGGGGTGGGAGGTGGACAGAGACTCCTGCTCCCAGAGAGCTGGGGCCATTTTCCCTTCCAGGAGCCAGGCGATTGTACCACAGTTGGGTGAGGAGGGACAGAGAGGGGCAGACACATGTGCTGGGGGCCCACGATCTCCCAGGCCGGACTCTTCCCTTGCACTGTCACATAAAACCCTGACTGCAACCCTCAAGGCAGGGGTTTTTAACCCCATTTTAATAGATGAGAAAACAGAAGCTAAGAGAAATGAGCTAATGGGCCAGGGCCACCCAGCTAGAAAGGGATGTTCTGGAAAGCAGGCTCAGGTGTGTCACAGAGCTGGGAAAGGATGTCTGCCACCACTCAGAGACAGACCCCAAAGGGGAGGAAGGGGACATAGTATCTTATTTTCCTTCATTAGCATCTTTTCATTTGAAGAGGACAATTAGAGGCCAACAGTAATGATTAACTCAGCTTTGTAGCTCCTTTCTCCCTAGTAGTTCAAAATCCAAATATATAAAGTGAGATCTTCCTGTTTGTATGTTACAGTGAAGCTGAGCATTCGTATAGCTCACCAGGAACTGCAAGATATGCTTTCCTACTTGCTTTTGCCTTGAGAGTTTCATCAGTAATAAAATAAAATAAAATGGCATTTTCCTCCCCAATAGCTAGCAGCAGCGATTACTTAGGGGAGTGAAGTAGTGATGGTCCCCTTCATGGCCACCAGTCTCAACTTGTCAGTGATGAGTGTCCTGTTTGTAGGCTGGTGATGCTTCCTTTAGAAGAATCTGACAGTGGGATGGCAGTGACTGTTCACACTGGAGAAAATGTCACACTAACACTCTTTTGCACTACTGGGGAAGAAGAGGTCAAAAGCCACTTGCCTCCCTGTGACTTGGAGCATGCTGCCCTGGGCATGGGACTTGTATCTGAATCAAATCTAGATGAAGGCAGGGCCACACTTCTGGACTCCAGGTCTCACTGTGTCATCAGTCTGCTTCTTCCGTGCTTATATGGGTTTGTGTTTCAGTTGATGTTCATTATGGCAAGAGAGAGTGCATATGCTGCCATCATTCCTTAATTCTTCCCTGTAGCACTGCCTTGTTGCTGCTGGTGTGTGCCCCCTCCCCTTTAACTCCTGGGCCTCATCTTGTTCCACACTCCCCTTCACTTGCTCTGTTCCAGCTGTACTGGCCATCTGCTCTTCCTGGACCCTGCCAGTGACACCCTGTTGCGTGCTGGCTGTTTCCTCTGCCCCACCGCTCTTCTTTTAGTTATCCATATGATTAATTCCCTCACCTTTTTTGAGTTTTGTTTTTAAACATAACCTTCTCCATGAGGCCTACCCTGACCACTGTACTTAAGATTATAATCTGCACCCTCCCCTGCCCACTCTTGCAGCACCCACATCTCCTGATCTGCTGAGGGAAAACCCTGCTTTCAGACTTACCATCTTTTAACATGCCACATAGTTCACCTGTTTATTATGACCATTGCTTTGATAATCTCCCTCTTCTGGGTTATAACCCTTCAAGGGCAGCAATCTTCGCTTTTGCTCACCAGTGCTCCCCGCAGTGAAACACTGGGAGCAGCATCTGGCACATAGGAGGTGCTCAATAAGTATGTGTCATGCTGGGATCCAGCCATGACCCTAACAGCAAGTCTGTTAAGTCTTCCTTACGCAGCTTTGCTTAACTGCTAATGAGCCTGTGGACAAGCTAGAGTTGAGAAAGAAACCCATAGAGACTTCCCTGTGTAATGTATTACTCTCTCAGCCTGATTTCATATTTCTCTATCTTGTTCACTGACATAGCATGTAAGCCTTTGTCAAATGTCTTGGAGGGGTCCATATAAACAATTCCTGTGTCTTCCCCCCAGGACAAGAAACCATTCAAGGCAGTGCAGTGAGTTTGGTAGTGAGTGATTGCAGGCTGGTTCCTAGTGACCATCTCTCTTTCTCTATGCCTCAGAGTCCTCATGGGTAAAGTCTCAGGCCTCTGGTGAGTTAATACATGTAAAGTACAGAGAAATGAGTCTGTCATACAGTCAATGCCCAATAAAGTGAGCTGATATCTGTGTCATTATCACCTTTCTGAATAACACAGATTTTCATCTGTGGAGTGACAGAACTAATTTATCTATGTCACTCCAGAATCAGCATTTCTCTATATTGAACTCCTGGGACCTGTGGGAAATTAAGCGTCATCTAAAACCTGTATTGCTCATGCAGCCAGAGACACTCAGAACCAATCAGAAAGTCCTTTTAATCCAATGCCATAATTGATCTCGATAGCCATTATTACTCTTTCATGCCATTGAGGGTTGAAACTGATACTATGTAATGAAATGACAAGGTCCCAAAGTTGCTTTTAAATTTCTTAGCCCAACATTTGCTTTTGGCCAAGATGGAATAACAGGGACCAGATTTACTCTCCCATCTGAAACAATTTGAAAAAAACATAAAATGTGTGAAACCATGATTTTCAGGATGTTGGACATCAAGCAATGAAGGTCTGTGATCCTTGGGAAATGTGAAACAAATGAGGCGAGCCCCATGGTTTTCCTGGCCTGCTGCCCGGGCGGTCTCCAGGCTGCAGCACAGGGAGGGAGAACTGCAGAGGACCAGCAGTTGTCCTGAGTTGAGGAAATGGAGCTGGTTACACAGGGAAGCTGAGGCAGCTAGAGTTCACAAGGCAGAGGACCACAGAAGAAAGAGCTGCACAAAGAAAGAACCCCAGAAATCTGCAGAATCCTTCATAAATATTCAGCTTAATGGTCAGCACGTGTGTGAAAAAACTACCCAAGGCCAGGAAAAGAACCATCTGAAAGGGTTAGAGGGAACCTTCTCCGGAGCTCACAGAGGCATCAGGTAGGGCGCACAGAGGGTTTTGCTTCAGTAGCATAGAAAAATTAGCCCCACACTAAATGCTGACATGGTTCCACCTAATAAAGCTTAAAAGCAATAACTGAAAGGATAAGTCTGTTTCCAAGTAATTTAACCAAGTCCTGGAACAAAGTTCAGATATATTTGTAGAAATACAGAATTATCCAACACTCAATAAAATAAAATCACAATGTCTAGCATCAAATAGAAGACTACCAGGCATGCAAAGAAGCAGGAAAATACGTCCATAATTTGGGGGAAAATCAATTAATCAAAATCAAACAACAAATGATACCGGTGATAGAATTACCTGTGTCAAGGATATTAAAACAGTAATTATGACCATATGCCACATTCAAGAAGGTAGCAGAAGATTGAACATGTTCAGTAGAGACACGGAACATATAAAAAAAGATCCCAAGGGAACTTCCAGGAAGAAAAACTGTAATGTCTTAGATGAAAGTTGCCCTGGGTGGGATTGATAGCAAATTAAACACTGTAGAAGAAAAGACTGGTGAACTTGAAAACAAAGCAATCAAAACTATCCAAAATGAAACACAGAGGGAAAAAAACTGAAAACAAAAAAATACATTATCAGTGAGCTGTGGGACTTCAAGTAGCCTAATAAATATGTGATTAACACCTCTGAAGGAGAGGGGAGGGGATAGAAAAAATATTTGAAGAAATAATGGACCATCCTTGCATTCCTGGGATGAATCCTACTTGATCATGATGAGTAATCTTTTTAATGTGTTGTTGAATTCGATTTACTAGTATTTTGTTGAGGATTTTTGCATGTATGTTCATCAGAGAAATTGGCCTATAGTTCTTTTTTTTTATTGTGTCTTTGGTTTTGGTATCAGGCGGATACAGACCTCATAGAATGAGTTTGGGAGTATGCCCTCCTCCTCGATTTTTTAGAATAGTTTAAGTAGGATTGGTATTAGTTCTTCTTTGAATGCTGGTTATAATTCAGCACTGAAGCCATCGGGTCCTGGGTTTTTCTTTGATGGGAAACTTTTTGTTACTGTTTCTATCTCGTCACTTGTTATGGGTTTATTCAGGTTTTGGATTTCTTCCTGTTTTAATCTTGGTAGGTTGTATATGTCTAGGAATTTATCCATTTCTTCTAGATTTTCCAATTTATTGGCATATAATTGCTCATAGTAGTCTCTGATGATCCTTTGAATTTCTGCAGTATCAGTTGTAATGTCTCCTTTTTCATCTCTGATTTTGTTTATTTGGGTCTTCTCTCCTTTTGTCTTAGTCTGGCTGAAGGTATGTCAATTTGTTTATGTTTTTCAAAAACCAACTTTTTGTTTCATTGATTTTTTGCATTGTTTTTTGCTTTTAATTTCATTTATTTCTGCTCTGATCTTTATTGTTTCTTTTCTTTTACTAATTTTGGGTTTAGTTTGCTCTTGTTTTTCTAGTTCTTTGAGATGCATAGTCAGGTTATTTATTTAAAACTTTTCTACTCTTTTGATGTAGGTACTTATTGCTATAAACTTTCCTCTTATTACTGCTTTTTCTGTATCCCATACGTTTTGATATGTTGTGTTTTCATTTGTTTTAAGAAATTTTTGAATTTCCTTCTTAATTTCTTCATTGACCCACTGGTCATTCAGGAGCATATTGTTTAATTTCCTTGTGTTTGTGTTGTGGTCAGTGTTCCTCTTCTTGTTGAGTTCTAGCTTTATTCCATTGTGGTCAGAGAAAATACTTGGTATACTTTCAATTTTTTTGAATTTTTTAAAGACTTGCTTTGTGGCCTAACATATCCTTGAGAATGATCCATGAGCTGAGGAAAAGAACGTGTATTCTGCAGCTGTTGGATGAAACGTTCTGAAAATATCTTATTAGGTCCATTTGGTCTATAGTGCAGATTAAGTCCAATGCTGCTTTGTTGATTTTCTGTCTGGATGATCTGTCCAGCACTGAAAGTGGAGTGTTGAGTTCTCCAGTGATTATTGTATTGGGATCTCTCTCTCTCTTTAGTTCTAATAATGTTTGCTTTATGTATATGGATGCTCCAGTGTTGGGCACATAAATATTTAGAATTGTTATATCCTCTTGCTGAATTGACCCCTTTATCATTACATAATGATGTTCTTTGTCTCTTTTTACAGTTTTTGTCTTGAAATCTATTTTATCTGATAGAAGTATAGCTGTTCCTGCTCTTTGTTCATTTCCCTTTACATGGAATATCTTTTTCCATCCTTTATTTTCAGTCTATGTGTGTCTTTATAAGTGAAGTGTGTTTCTTGCAGACAACATATAGTTGGCTCTTGTTTTTTTTTTTTTAATCCATTCATCCACTCTGTGTCTTTTGATTGGAGAGTGTAGTCCATGCACATTCAATGTTGTTATTGATAGGTGAGGACTTACAACCACCATGTTGTTATTTGATTTCTGGGTGCTTTGTGGTCCTCTCTTTATTTCTTCTCTCTTTCCTGTCTTCCTTTGTTAAAGGTGATTTTTCTCTGGTAGTGTGTTTTGATTTCGTGCTTTTTTATATTTTGTGTATCTGTTGTAGGTTTTTTTTCTTTTAAATATTTTCTTTTATTTTTCTGTAGATATTAATATCTCCATTAAAATGCATATCCAGTCCTATATAGAATTTCATTTTTTTAATTTCAGAAAATTATGGGGGTACAAACACTTTGGTTACATATATTGCCTATGCACTGCCCAAGTCAGAGCTATAATCGTGGATATCCCCCAAACTGTGCACCCCGCACCCATTAGGTGTGAGTTTTCCTATCCCCTCCACCCCACCTGCCCAACCCCTGATGAATATTATTGCCATGTGTGCACATAAGTATTGAGCAGTTAGTACCATTTTGATGGTGAGTACCAATGGTGCTTGTTTTTCTATTCTTGTGATACTTTGCTTCAAAGAATGGGCTCTAGCTCCATCCAGGATAATACCAGATGTGTTAATTCACTGTTGTTTTTTATTACTGAGTAATACTCCATGGTGTACATATACCACATTTTATTAATCCACTCATGTATTGATGGGCACCTGGGTTGTTTCCCCATCTTTGTAATTGTGAATTGTGCTGCTATAAACATTCGCATGCAGATGTCTTTATTATAGAATGTCTTTTTTTCCTTTGGGTAAATACCCAGTAGTGGGATTGCTGGATCAAATGGTAGTTCTACTTTTAGTTCTTTAAGTATCTCCATATTACTTTCCACAGAGGTTCTGCTAATTTGCAGTCCCACCAACAGTGTATGAGTGTTCCTATCTCTCCACATCCCTGCCAACATTTGTTATTTTGGGACTTTTTGATATACGCCAATCTCACTGGAGTTAAGTGATATCTCATTGTGGTTTCGATTTGTATTTCCCTGATGATTAGAGAGGTTGAGCAATTTTTTATATGTTTGCTGGCCGTTATTCTGTCTTCTTTTGAAAAGTTTCTGTTCACGTCCTTTGCCCACTTTTTAATGGGGTTGTTTGATTTTTTCTTGTTGATTTTCCTAAGTTCTGCATAGATTCTGGTTATCAGCCCTTTATCAGAGGTGTAGCATGCAAATATTTTCTCCCATTCTGTAGGTTGTCTGTTCACTCTAGTGATAGTTTCCTTGGCTGTGCAGAAGCTTTTTAATTTGATCAGGTCCCATTTGTTTATTTTTGTTGCTGCTGTGATTGCTTTGGGGGTCTTCTTCATAAATTCTTTGCCTAGGCCAATGTCCATAAGAGTTTTTCCAATGTTTTCTCCTAGAATTCTTATGGTGTCACGTCTTAGGTTTAAGTCTGTTATCCATCATGAGTTGATTTTTGTGACAGGTGAGAGGTGAGGATCCTGTTTCAGTCTTCTACATGTGGCTATCCAATTCTCCCAGCACCATTTATTGAATAGGGGTTCTTTTCCCCAGTGTATGTTTTTGTGTACTTTGTCAAAGATCAGATGTTGTAGGTTTTTTGATTTGAGGTTATCATGAGGCTTGCAAAAAAACATTTTATAACCAATTATTTCAAATATATGACAACTCTGCTTACAAATAAACAAGCACAGAGAAATCTAAAAGAAAACTCCATCCCCGCCACACTTTTTAACTTTTTGTTGTTTCTATCTGTATCTTTTTATGCTATTTTCTCTCAAAAAAGTTGTTGTAGTTATTTTCAATAGGTTTGTCTTTTAGTCTTCCTGCTCAAGATAGAAGTGGTTTATACACCGCAATTATAGCAATAGAATATCCTGTATTTGTGTCCGTAGTGTTACCAGTGAGTTTTATATCTTCAGATGATTTCTTATTGTTCATTAAAGTCCTTTTCTTTCATATTGAAGAACACTTTTTTTAGCATTTCTTGTAGGGCAGGTCTGGTGTTGATGAAATCCCTCAGCTTTTGTTTGTCTGGAAAAGTCTTTATTTCTGCTTCATGTTTGAAGGGTATTTTTGCAGGATCTAATATTCTAGGATTGAGGTTTTCTTTCCTTCAGCACTTTGAATATGTTATGCCACTCTCTCCTGGCCTATGAAGTTCCCACTGAGAAGTCCTGCCAGATGTATTGGAGCTCCTTTATATGCTTTTTTCTTTTTTCTTGCTTCTCATAGGACCTTTTCTTTATCTGTGACCTTTGGGAGCTTGATCATTAAAACCTTTGAGGTAGTCTTGTTTGGGTTAAATCTGCTTGGTGTTCTGTGACCTTCTTGTACCTGAATATTGACATCTTTCTCTAGCTTTGGAAAGGTCTCTGTTATTATTTCTTTGAATAAACTTTCTACTTCAATCTCTCCCTCTACCTCCTCTTTAGGGCCAATAACTCTTAGATTTGCCCTTTTGAGGCTATTTTCTAGACCTTGTAGGTATGCTTCATTCTTTTTCTTTTTATTTTTTTCGCTTCTGATGGTGTATTTTCAAACAGCCTGTCTTCAAACTCACTAATACTTACTTACTTCTGCTTGATCAGTTCTGCAGTTGACAAACTCTGATGCATTTCTCAATTTGTCAATTGAATTTTTCAGCTCCAGATTTTCTGCTTGATTTTTAAAAATTATTTCAGTTTCTTTGTTGCCTTTCTCTGATAGGCTTATTAATTCCTTCTCTGTGTTGTCTTGAAGTTCATTGAGCTATTTTGAATTCTTTGCCTGAAAGGTCACCTATCTCCATCGCTCTGGGATTGGTCACTGGTACCTTATTTAGTTCATTTGATGAGGTCATGTTTTCCTAGATGTTCATCTATGCCTGGGCATTGAAGAGTTAGGTATTTATTTTAATCTTCATAGTCTGGGCTTGTTTGAACCCGTCCTTCCTGAGAAGGCTTTCCAGGTATTCAAAGGGATTTGGGTGTTACTGGGGGTGCCCCAAGCCTAGTAATGCTGTGACTCTTGCAGACCCCTGGTGGTGCTGCCTTGCTGGACTTGGGTAAAATATGGGAGAATTCCCTGGATTACCAGGCAATGTCTCTCACTCTCTTCCCTCACTTTTTGTGCTGGGCTGCTGGAGTTGGGGGAGGAGTGATATGGGCACTCCCTTGTGGCCACTGCAGCTAGGCCTATGCCAGGTCACACCTGAAGGCAGCCCAGTCTCACCCAAAGCCCATGGTGGCTGCTGCCTGGCTACCTCTGATGTTTATTCAAAGCCCAAGGACTCTTTAGTAAGCAGGTGGTGAATCCTGCCAGGACTGGGTCCTTTCCTTCAGGGCAGCATGTTTCTGTCTGGTCCAGGGTAGATCTAGAAATGCCATCCAGGAACTAAGTCCTAGAATCAGGGGCTTCAGGAATCTGCTTGGTACTTTATTTTACTGTGGCTAAGCTGGTACCCAAGTTACAAAACAAAGTCCTCTGAACCCTTTCCTTTCCTTTCCCCATGTGGGAGAAAACTCTCCCTGTGCTGCGCTGCCTTGAGTTGGGGGAAGGGTGACACAGGCAGTGGCTTGGCCGCTGCCGCTGGTGTCTCACTGGGTCAGGTGCACTCCAAGTCCACTGGCTCTGAGCCAACACAGCTGAGGGGATTTCCCAAGGACTGCAGCCTTGGTGGCCTGACTGCCTTACAAATTTATTCCAGGCCCCAGGCTACCTTTTGTCAGCTGGTTTGGGGGCTAGCCAGAACTCAGTTTTCAGAGCAGAAGATTTCCCTCTGGCCAGGCTGGTCTAAATGCTCCCTCCATGAGTGCTGGCAGTATTCTGCCCTGTGCTGTGTTTCCCTGTGACAGGGTGGCCCTGAGCTCCAATGCAAAGTCCCACAATCACTTCACTCTCCCTCCCCCGGGCACACGGATTCTCTCTCCACTTAGTGTGCTGACATGGCACTGCCAAGGGATGGGAGAGGGGTGGCATCGGCAATGTAAGACTCTTTTCTGCCTTCTTCAATGCCTCTTCCGTTATAGAGTGTTAAAACCAGGTACTGTGATCACTCACCTGATGTTTGGTTCTTCTGAAGGTGTTTCCTTGCATGGATAGTTGTTGAATTTGGTGTTCATACTGAGGGATGATTGCTGGAGGTTTCTATTTGGCCATCTTGCTCCACCTCAATCCCCTCTTATATATCTTATATATAGATAGGTAAAGGTATTAATAACACTGACAGTGCATTTCTCATTAGAGACAGTGCAAGTTAAAAGATAGTGGCATAATATCTTTAAAGTACTGAAAGACAAAAAGCCTGTCAGCCTACAGGTATTTTCTATACCCAGCAAAAATATCTTTCGAAAATAAAGGTAAGGCCAGGTGCAGTGGCTCATGCTTGTAATCCCAGCACTTTGGGAGGCCAAGGCAGGAGGATTATTTGAGCCCAGAAATTCGAAACCAGACTGGGCAACATAGCAAGACCCTGTCTCTACAAAAAAAATTTTTTTTTAATTAGCTGGATGTGGTGGCACACGCCTGTAGTCCTAGCTACTCAGGAGGCTAAGGCAGGAGGATCCCTTGAACCCAGGAGTTTGGGGTTACAGTGATCTGTGATCAGGCCACTGCATTCCAGCCAGGGCAACAGAGTAAGACTCTGTCTCTAAAAAAATAAAAATTTTAAAAAAGGGTGAAGTGCAGTTTTTCTGTTATACAATGCTGAAAAATTCATCACCAGCAGGCCGACAGTATGAGAAATAATAAAGGAAATCTTCTGTCAGACAGAAAATGATACTAGATGGACATAATGAAGCTACACAGAGGAATGAAGAGGCCTGGAAGTAGTAACTACGTCAGTAAATATACGATCTGTCTTACCATACTTAAATGTTTTTAAGAGATCATTGATTATTTAAACAAGTGTTTTCCACAAAATAATAAGAATGTAGTTGTAGTAGACCTTTATATCCTATTTCCCAGAACCTGTGAATGTTACTTTATGGTGACAAGGACTTTGCAGTTGTGGTTAAGTATCTTGAGATGGGGAGATGTTCCTGGAGTATCTGGGTGGGCCTGATGTATGCAAAGGAGTCCTTAATAAGAGGGAGGCAGGAGATCAGCATGGCTGATAGGAGGTGAGACACTTGAAGCAACAGGTAGGAGTGATGCAAGGAAGTGCCGTGTGCCAGGCAATATAGGTGGCCTCTAGAAGCTGATAAGGCAAGGAAATCTCACAGCCTCACGGAAGGAACCAGCCCTGCTGACACCTTGACTTTAGCTCAGTGAGACTGATTTTGGACTTCTGACCTCCTGAACTCTGAGGTAATTCGTGTTGTTTTAAGCCACTAAGTTTGTAGTAATTTGCTATAGCAGCAATAAGCAACTAATGCAGATTTGCCATAGGAAACTAATACAGTAGTTTAGAATTTATGACATAGGTAAAAGTAAAATGTGTGACCTTCACACAAAGGCCAGAAAGGGAGGAATGGAGGTACAGTCATGTACCATAGAACAACATTTAATTCAGTGATGGGCTGCACATATGATGGTGGTCCTAGGAGATTATAATGGGGCTGCCCTGTACAGTTGTACCCTTTTTTTATCTTTTGTATCATATTTTTACTGTACCTTTTCGATGTTTAGATATGTTTAGATACACAAATACCATTGTTACAGTTGCGTACAGTATTCAGCACGGTAACATGCTGTCCAGGTTTGTAGCCTAGGAGCGATAGGCTATACCAAAAAGCGTTGGTTCTCAACCCCTGGGGACCACACAGCAGGAGGTGAGTGGTGGGCAAGCAAGCAAAGCTGCTTTGTCTGTGTTTATAGCTGCTCCCCATCGCTCGCCATCCCCTCACCCCTGTCCATGGAAAATTTGTCTTCCATGAAACTGGTCCCTGGTGACAAAAAGGTTGGGGACCACTGCCATATAGCCTAGGTGTATAGTAGGCTAAACCATCTAAATTTGTGTAAGTATACTCTATGATGTTCATACAACAATGAAATCACCTAACAACACGTTTCTCAGAACGTATTTCTGTCATTAAATGATGCCTGACTGTATACTATTGTAAGGTTTTTATGCTGTCTATGAAATGTAATAATGTCACATAAAGTCAGCCTGTGATGTGTCAAAGATGTAGAATATTAGTTGTAAAGCAACCAATAAATAACGACAAAGTTATAGCTATAAGCCAGTGAAGGAAATAAAATGTCATCAGATGTTATTTATCTCTGTGGTAAAACTCATTAGAAATAGATTGTGTGGATGAATCATAAAGGCATATTAATCATTTACCCTACATTCTGCTAAGAAACTGATGCAGTCCACACTACATTAGGGTTCTTGACATGTTCCATCTAGGTATGGGTCTTCTGAGGCCCCATGACCATCCCGTGTCTCAGGTGGACAGCACCAATTGTCCAGTCTGCACATAAGTAATCCCACCAATGACATCATGACATGTCAAGGCATCTCCTGTTATTTCAGAGAGAACTGAGATGCAAATTCTCAACAATATTCTTCAAATCACTTTTGGCCCCCTTTAATAGGAAAAAAAAAAACCTAACTAGATGCCATTAAAAAGGAAGAAAAATACTCCTAGCCAGGAGTTTTAGGGGAATGAATATTGTGAAGGAATTACAAATCCAAAAATCTAGAGGAATCTCTTCTCTTAAAAACCACACTCATGCATGGGAATTGAAAGCACCGTCTGTATCCCCGAGCCCTGGGCTTCCCCAGAGACTGTGTTGATGAGAGCTGTGGAGCCCCTTGCTCCTGTCCCTGTGCAAAGCC